>JAWWTY010000123.1:47652985-47883007 GCA_035222235.1 Margarornis squamiger | reverse complement strand
CAGTGGTCATAAAGTGTTCTGAGTGCACCAGCACCAAACATGCCAGACATCTGCATAACACTCACATATTTGGGAAATCTCCTTCCTAGCTCTGAGGACAAGCAATCCGCTTTCTGCTACTGAATGTTACTTCTGTCTACTTTTACCTGGTTGACTCCTTAAGCAATTCAAACAATTGAACAATCCTTATCCCTCTTCTTCCTCTTTGCAGACAGCACATTTCCTCTACCACCATAACAATAGACAGCTCTCTCGACACACTGGCTAGAGCATGAGGATGTTTCATGCCCTCTTATTTTAAAGGAAAGGACATCCATCTGGAAAAAAAACCCAAAACCAAAACCAAAGAAAATCCTTTTCAAACTCTAAGAACAGGCAGAGAAAAGTTGTTTTCACCCTCAGATTTGCCTATCCTTCCACTGACACAAAGAATGGGTTCTCCAGCAATTCATGGGGTGAACAGCAGTGATGGTGGGCTACATACTCTATATGTCTGCATAAGAGCCCTGTGGGCTCTTTGTTCTGAGAACAGGCCTGTACTTAAAATACAGAAGTGCCTATTGTCATCAGGGGTTTTCTCCACTACAAAATGTAAGCAAGAAAATTCATAGAAAGTTTGCTGGCCAGAGGAAGCCCTATAAGACAGGCCTCACTTAGGTGACCTCTGGGAACAGTGTGCTCCACTGGAAGACTGAAAAAAGAGAGACTGAAGAAGAGGAATGACTGACCAGCCTTTATCAATGGGGTAAGAACATGATAATTGGGGTATCCTCAGACATGGATCCTTTCATTGCTATGGCCAGATCAAGTCAAACATAGGTCTCCCCAAAGCCATGGAAGGTTCCCCTGTCACTGTTGATTCTTTCCTCTAGAATCCTCCTGAATCCTTGCAGATTACTGTTTCTCTTTGATACAGTCCGTGACAGATAACTCAGAGAAAAAGACAATGTAAACATTGGCCATGTTCTAGGACAAATTTTAAGAAATCTGAGAGTTTAAGAGATCTGGGAAACAAAAAGTATTTCTGTAGTGCTAATGTCCATCTGCAGAACAAAAATTAGAAATGTGAGTTGTTAGGCCAGTGTAAGGGATACTTGCCATTTGCTAATTAAATACTGTCCATTCTTGCAGTCTGTAGCCAAACATGAATAAGAAGGTCAAATAGCAGAATAGCAAAAGATACAAACAGAAAAGAAAAAAAAAAAAGAAAAAAGAAATCCTCTCTCCTTAAGCCATCCTTCTAGAGCCTCTGATGGCCTCATTTTTAGCAGCTTTTACCTCCTTCCTACTTTCCAGCCCACTGTTGCCAGCTCAATCCCAGCTGCTGGGTTGTGTTTTATTGCAGTAAATGTGAGGATGTATCCTGGCTGTACCACAGTTTTGAGGACACATGTACTGTGTGAAGAAGCAAAAGCATCATAACAACATAGCAAGGTTGGGACAGTGATGCATGGTGCTGTGTAATGTCTGGTAAAATGTGTCTTCTATTACAGACAAATGCCACCCTAAGTACCTGCCCAGTGAGGTTATGGAACAGATCATCTGGAGTGCAATCACACAGCACACACAGGACAACCCAGGGGTCAGGCCCAGCCAGAACAGGTTTACAAAGGGCAGGTCCTGACTGACCAACCTGATCTCCTTTTATGATAAGGTGGGTTAGGGAAAGGCTGTGGTTGTAGTCTACTTGGGCTTCAGCAAAGCCTTTGATACTGTCCGCCACGGCATTCTCCGGGATAAGCTGGCAGCCCATGGCTTGGGTAGGTGCACTCTTCACTAGGTTAAAAACTGTCTGGATGGCCAGGCCCGGAGAGTGGTGGATGCTGCTGCATCCAGTTATTGGCTGGTCACAAGTGGTCTTCTCCAGAGCTCAGTATTAGGGCCAGTCCTGCTCTATAGCTTTATCCATGATCTGGATGAGGGGATCAAGTACACCCTGGAAATTCACAGATGACAGCAAGTTGGTTGGGAGTTGGGTGGGAGCAAGTTAGTGGGGTTAGGAAGGTTCTACAGAGGGATCTGGACAGGCTGAATAAATGGGCTGAGGCCAATGGTATGAGGTTCAACAGGGCCAAGTGGTGTGTCCTGCACTTGGGTCACAAGAACCCCCTGCAGTGCTACAGGCTGGGGGAAGAGTGGCTGGAAAAGACCTGGAGGTGCTGGTTGACAACTGCTAAACATGAGCCAGCGTGTGCCCAGATGAACAGGAAGGCCAGTGACACCCTGGTCTGTATCAAGAATAGTGTGGCCAGCAGGACCAGGGCAGTGATTTTCCCTCTCTACTTGGCAGTGGCAAGATGACACCTTGAGTTCTGTATCCAGTTCTGGGCCCCTTACTTCAAAAAGGAGGTGCTGGAGCAAGTCCAGAGAAGGGCAATGATGCTGGTGAAGAGTCTGGAATACAAGTCCTGTGAGGAGCAGCTGAGGAAGCTGGAGTTGCTTAGCCTGGAGAAAAGAAGGCTCAGGGGAGACCTTACCACTCTCTACAACTCCCTGAAAGGAGGTTGTAGCAAGATGGGAATCTGTCTCTTCTCCAAGGCAACAAGCGAGAGGACAAGAAGACATTGAAGTTCTTTGCCAGTACTGGTACAAAGAACAGTTATCTAAAAAGGCAAGGATGTGGACTAGGCTGTTGGGTTGCTCAGCTCTAGTGGTTTTCAGCTTGTGATCTCTGGGCCTCTAGATACTTCTCAGAGAACCCACAGGAGGTAACCAAGAAGGATCACACTTAATTCAGTAGGATTCACTCTCTAAAGATCCTTAGATCTGAAAACCACTGCCCTGCCAGGTCATGGAGGCAGTGGGAATTAACTGCAGCATGCAGCGACCAGGAGCCATGGGCAAAAATTGTGGCTAGGCGACAGTGCAGGGCAGCCTCAGACACTGTGATAGCATCATGTGTGGTTTAGAAGCTGCACGTGCTGCTGCTAAGGAAACAGTAAGCCTGCTTGAAGAGACAGTTCTTAGGGTTCAAAAGCAAGTTGAGCCTTCAGATACAGGTGGCAAGGCAAAATATAATCAATGGGTATGGGTGCTACAGAGAACAGATTCTGAGCTCAGCAAAACTGGAATTTCACATCTGACTTTAGTGGAGTTACACCAAATTTATAGCAAAGATACTTAAAGAAGGTTTTGTGTCAGGATGTGGCCTGTTTACCTAGAATATACTATGGAAAAGTAGGTGTCAATGTGTAATTTTAGCTTGTATGTAAAGCACCATGTTAAGACTGCTTAATGTTAGAACACAAAGCAAAAATATTCCTCTATTTCCGAGAGGATTGTGTGTTATGTGACCATGTTACACTGATTTCATTAGAAAAAGTAGCTGAACCACATGATTGGAAGGCTGCTACAACAAAACCCTAATCCTCAAGAGAAGTTCAGATTCTGATTGTGGCAACATTATTGTAGATATATTCCTAGTTACATTATTCTGACTTTACACATAGGGCAGTCTAGGGTTTGCTTATGGAGCTTTAGTGTATATGGGATCTCCTTACACAATTACAAAATAAAATACATTATGCATCTAGTTGACTATGTAACCCCACTTCAACAAATGCAATGACAGCAGCCTTCAGTCCAAGCATTTTGCCACGTGACCTTAATTTATGCCCTTACGAGGCTTGCACCTTAGTAATGATAATTCAGAGTAAATCCACTATGATAATCACCCATATGAACTTATTTTAGACTGAACTTGACATCCTACACTCGCCCTAAAACCAATTTTTTCAGTCTTCATTGGCAGACATTAATGTTACAAACTTTCAGAACTGAGAGTTGCAGCATGCAGCATTTGTTTTGTTATTAAAGAATTAGTCACTTCATGCTAAAAGGTTTTATTTAACTGATCATATTTACCAATTAAATAAAGTAGGGAACAGAAAATATAACTTTTTTTTCCCTAATTCAACACCTGTGAATTTTTTATTGCTGCAAGCAAAGCTAAATGGAGATGAGTGTTGTGTCCTTTGCAATGTCATGTCCACAGCTATGGTCTTGCTGAAAAAATTGTCTTCATTGTCCCTAAAAGCTCTTAATATTGAAGTATAGGGACAGTGAGGGAGCCTCAAGTGATATAAAGAGGGAAGTTCCCCATCATAATGCACTCCTGTTTCCTTGCAAACTCCTGAAGCTGAAGCTGAAGGGCAGCACTCTGTTTCTCAGGCCCAGCATGGTGTGCAAATATGGTATTTTATAGGTGTATGTGTGTACGTATGTGCATGTATAGACACAAAGATATACACACACATGCATGCACACACACAATTTATTATGCATCTAATGAAAGACAAGTTAAAACAAGGTAATATGGTCCATCACTTGAACTGCAGAAATATGGCAATATGAACAACAGCCAATAATCCTACTCTTCCCAAATTAGTACCCCTCTATGCTTCATTGGATTCTGCCATAAACTCCGTATTTGCAGAGAACTGTTTAGCTATCACTGCTTAGATGCTTAATTCTTAGAAAAAATCAAATGTGAAGAGCACTAAAATAATTTTCTTTAAAATAATAATAACAACATTCTTTGGAAAAACCTTAACGTTTTTCTCAAAATTTTCTTGCCAAAATGTTTATGAGAAAGGAAGAAGTCTGTAAGTCCCTTGCCTTCACGTGTTTCTTTGTTCTAATACAGAGGCATGTCACTAGTGAGAGATGCCTGTGCCATGACCACGAGTGGGCTGACGCATTACTGTCTGGCCTCACATTTGGCTTGCAAACAATACTAGGAACTGAGCCCATAGAAAATATTTCACTCTCGCCAGCCTGATACATTGTTTGAGCTGGGAAATTGAGACAAACTGCTACATTCTTGGTTAAAAATAAGAAGAATTTTCTCTCTAGTCTGAACTTTCCACCATGAGCTGACTTTTGTCATTTTGGCACACCTTTTGAGGTCTGAATATAGCTTAGCTTTTATGTGGGGCTTTCTGTACTTAGAGAATTGTGCAGCAGTGGAACAGGTTCAGACGTGCTAATGAAGGAAGTGCACAATGTGTCTTACTGAACCAGACACCAGTATCTTACCATGCCCTAAAGTGCTGCCTTGGTTGTGATGGGGGCAAGATGCCTCAGCCCAAGACAGCTTCCATCTCCTGGAGGAAGCGTAATCGTGGTTCATATTTAGCTCTAGAGCACCACTGATTGCAGCCACACCTGGGCTGAATCTGTCCCGTATATTTTGATTTTGTGTCCTCCACAATCCCTCACAATGAATGACTCAGCCTTTCCACCAAGCAACAAAGGCATTTAGAAGGTCACTGCTCCCTGATACACTCCAAATATTGTTTCAAGCTGAAAATGATAAAATCAGTTAAACTGCACGTGTACAAAGTACAATACTGCAATGGACCAGGGATATTTACAGAGAAGGATTTGTACAGAAGGTAGCTTGTTGTGCTGTTCTTGTTATTGTCAAGCCCTCAATAAAGAGATTTTCCATGATGGTAACTACATGTTCAGACATTACTTCTTCATTTTAATTTTGGTAGAGAAATACAATTGTTTAAAAGTATTATAAATTTGGTATTCTACCTGGCAACAAGGTAGAATAGTTCCATTGCTATGTTACCTACCACATTCTAATACCTCAGCTTAGCATTTTGATTGAAGTCAAATTCATATATATATGTATATATAAAATACAGAGAAATATGTCAGTGGACATTTGCAATGTGGTATGCGTATTGACACACTCATAATGATTACATGGATTAACAAAACCCAGCATTGAATCTTCTAAGTTTGCAACTCACCTGAATTACAGAGGGACCTGAGGGATCCTGATGCTGCAAGCTTTTAATTCCCACTGATAACAGGAATAAATAGGGACTATGAGATCAGTTTTTGGTTGTAGCATAGCACCAATGTATTGCTTGTTGATGTATTGCTTGCATTGGGAATGTTCAGACTGTAGAACTGCAACTTGAATGTGGAGGAAGCTGGAAAATATGTTTGTGAGGCAGTTTTCTTTGACTTGCATAACTTTTTCTCCCCAGTGTTAACCCTTGTTGGCCTTTATCTGGTTTCATCTTGTTGAGCTAAACAAGCTAAATTTTCTGGTCTATACTGAAACTATTGCTATTTCCTTGGTCATTTTAAGGTTCTTTTTCCTGAACTTCTTTGAGTATGTATTATCTTTCTTCACTGTGACAGACTTGTCCATAAGGTACTGTCCATAAGGTCTCAGCTTAGACAGTTGCATAAATGTTTCCAGCCAGGCTTTTCTCTTCATCTTTATTCAGCTGCTAATGAACCTGTAGTTACTGAAGAAATTCTTCCTAGTCTCTCAAGCCCCTTGCCTTTACTACCTGAGACTCCTGTTAATTGAGACCTTTTTTTGTGGCATTTCATTGTACTCTGCATGCCAGATATCTTCTTTCTGTCACCAGTGTATTTGATTAATTATTTATTTTCTTTGGACATAATCATTAACAGAAATGATAAATGCAGTCAGTCTCTAATCCACAGTTACACAAATCATCCCCTACTGCCTGAGCAGTCTCCTGTGAGTACAGCCATTGCTGTTGCTCTTCAGCTGGTTTTTTCCCTCTGATTTTCCTGCATCATCACACCAATTTCCATATAACACCATGCCAGTCACTTTACTGAAATCTGTATGGATTTGCTTTGTTGCAATTTCATTCTCTAAAAACATTGTGTGTTTTAGCAAAGAAAAATACCAAGTTAATTTGGCACAATCTATCTTTGGTAGCTATGACTCCAATTTTCATTTATTTTCATATCTATATTTCTTTTACAAAATGTTAAGTCCTTATAGACAGTTGAAATCATCCTAATACACTTCTGTGCATCACTTTTTTCCTTAAATACTACTACTTCATTTTAATTCTGTTAATCATATGGTATTGCTCTTTGTTTTAGTAAATGTGTTAAAACTCTTAGCACTGGATTGATTGTTTCTGCTGCTGGGCCTCCTTGAGAGCTGAGCTCTTTGCCCTTTGGTTTCACCTTGCACACAACAATTTCTCTTTCCACACCCATTCTCATTAACATCTTTGGTTTTACCTGTGTGTGCTGCAACATTATCATTACTCATGCTGAGCCAAATAATCAAGTACTTTGGGGTGGGACCAAGACCAATTACCTTTAATTGCAACCACATCTGTGACTTATAAGGCATCCATTCCTTTCTTTATTGTTTATATGGCCAAGGTACCTTTTATTATTCGCTTGGATTTCTTTGCTGTTGCAGTCATTATTGAAAAGAAAAAAAAATCCCACTCTACTTTGTTGTGATGATATTAGGAGGTAAGCAAATAATTTAATAGAGAAATAATGGAGTAAATTTGTCCTGAATTTTTTTGCACCAAACAGTTCATCAAGATCCACCTACAACTAGGGGTGCGAATCTCTGTATCAAGCCTACTGACTTGTAGTGAGTGACCTGTCATTTCAAGATCAGAGTACTTTCCTTTGACTTTGCTGAGACCCACCATAAGAGGCTATTTGTCTGCAACCCCTTCCAGTGGGTCTTCTGCCCACCCTTCCTGCACAGCTTGCTTTTATAATTCATTGTGGTTTCTAAACAATATTTTTCCAATTTGCCTCTCATTCACAAACCCTGTAATATTGCAGTGGGAAATCTAATGATGGTTCTTCTTGTGGACTTCAGCAAAAAGGTATGCAACTAATTAGGCACTGAGAAATGCGCTTCAGGAAACAAATTCATTTTAATTTTCTTTTGGTTTCCCTGCAGGGCCTCTCCTTTTGCTCATCCTTGCTGACAGAGGCCACAATGGCTAATTCAATTCCTCCCTGGGGGAAGTTGGTTTCTTTGAGAAGAAGACCACAGAGGGAATGTTTTACTCAGTCCTATGCATTATTTATTATTTTACCACTGTGGGGTAAAATCAGCCCTCATTTTATATATTAAAAAAATTACCATACAAGAATCGAGAAGAAAATAAGACACTGAGACAAAAAATAATACTGGTCTTGAAGAAAGCAGATCAGTAAATGATGGGACTGGTTGCACTGTATGATTTACTTCACAGCATTCTCCAGATACAAGGAAGTTCTTCCATCGTGGAATGAGCAGGGGTTCCTCTCCAAGTGCTCCCAAAAATCTGGGCAGGAAAAGGTCAGAGCACGCATATACCTGTGCTACCTCCCCACTGCACAGGTACAGCAAGAGCTGTCCCACTAGAAACTCTCTGTGTACATTTGTGCCCTCTCCGAGACACCTCCTCAGCCCTGGGCCACCAAAACGGTGACCGAGGTCTATTGCCCTCTGGAAGAGGCTGGCAAGAGCCCTGGTGCACCACCTTGGGAAGGCTCCTCGTAAGCGCTCGATTCCGCCTCAGACACCACGTGTTGTCACTAGATGGCGATGGACACCTTCGGTACTGTGCAAAATAGCCAAATGCTTTCCCCAAACAGAACCGGGAAGGGGGGGGAAAAAAAGAGCAAAAGTTGCATTATGATGTAGTTTTTAATTTTACAGTGATACACCACTTCTCAAATTATATATTCTCGTTTTCTCTCCAGACTCAAGCACCAAGGTAATACCTCGGGTTTCTTTGGTAACTCGTTTGTTTGCAAACGATTTCTATCACTCCAACCACCTTTAAAAATGGGTCGCACATCTTCCTTTCTTGATTGCAAATCTTAATTACTTTTGTCAGTATTAGCATATTGTCTTCAGAAAGAAGCAGAGCCTTGTTAAATACAAGCCATTAATAAATCAAGCATAAACCTAATCTAATTGCAAAGTTTGGTCTATGCTATATGTATACCCTCTCTCTCTTCTTCAGTAACAAATTTTCATGAAAATCTAAGCAAAAAGACATTTAAAACATAGTAGCTTTTCCAGTATGCATGTAAATACAGCATTTCAAACTTCCAAGACATTTGAAAGTTGCTGACTTCTCAATTACTTTGCATTCTGAAGAGGATTTGGTCCTTTTTCCTGCTTAAAAAGATGCAGAGGGAAAACTGTCTTAAGAACCCTTTGAGTGCAACAAAGTCTTTTTCCTTCCAGTGTTGGCTTGGTAATAAAGGTGTGTTGAAAGAGTTATCAGCAAATTTAGAAACTTTTTTTTTTTTTAATGATGGAAGAGAAGATTACTTCATACAGGTGGAGACATATAAGGTTTCACTCAGTGTTACTCAAGTGAATGAAATCACTGCACTCTGCAAATGAACATAAATAATGAATCTTCTTGACAACAGAAAATCCTTTCCCAATGTTCTGAGACACTTCAGTTTCACTACAGCATTTTAAGTATGTTGAGCTCATCTCCTTTCTAAGGAGCAACTAAGCTATTTCCAAGTGATTGTTAAACATGAAATACTGGTAGCTAACTCCATGACAAAACTGACCTAGCAATGTTTAATGAACTGTACATGCAGATATGCAAAAAAAAACGGAAGGAGCAAAAGATACTAAACCTGTGGAAGAGCCAGCAGCAAGTCCTTGCCGTGAAGAAGGCAAGTGGTATCCTGGTCTGTGTTAGAAAAAGTACTGCCAGCCCACTAAGAGTGGTGATTATTCCCTCCTGCTTTGGAAGGCCAGGTGTGAGGCTGCATCTGGAGTCCTGTGTGCAGTTCTGGGCTCCCCAGCTCAAGGGAGACCGGGACATACCAGAGAGAGTCCAGCAAAGGACCACAGAGGTGAAGAGATTGCAGCCTTTCACCTGTGAGGAAAGGCTGAAAACTGGGACTATTTAGCACAGAGAAGGTACAGAGAGTGGATCTTAATAATACATATAAATGCCTGAAGGGAGGGTGCAAAGAGGAGAGAGCCAGGCTACTTCCAGCACCACCCAGTGACAAGACAAGAGGAAGTGGACACAAACTGAAACACGGGAGGCTCCATCTGAACATCAGGAAACAATTTTTTTTTTACTGTGAGGGTGACCGAGCACTGACACAGGATGCCCAGCTAGGTTGTGGAGTCTCCATCCTTGGAGATATTCAAAAGCTGCCTGGACACAGCAGACTAGGTGGCTTCGCTTGAGCAGGGGGCTTGAACCAGATGACCTCCAGAGTCCCCTTCCAACCTCAGCCAGTTTGTGATTCTGTGATATAGGTATTACAATGACAACATTTCAAAAGAATAATCAGTAAATTAATTATAAAAATTATAAAGGTTGAAGTACTTACATGTTCATACATTTTCTAGCCACATGGTATAGCCTCATGAATACCAGCCTCATTAGGAAACTGTACAGTATCCTAGAATTGCCCTGGTTCCAGAGCATAAAATACATGTTTTAAGAAGGTTGTGGTCAAAATGTTAACATCTTTTTTTTTCTGTGCAGAAAAAGAACAGGCATATAAATTCATGCCAAAAAGTTACATTTTATACTTGATAATACCAAAGACAGATGTACTTTCAACAGCAGAACTTACCTAGAATTTTGTCTGCCCTTCAGGTAGGCTTGTAATTTGGTAAGAAGACCAATGTACTGATTGTGAGTCTCTCACCCATGACACTGCCAGCAGTAAATACCTTTAAAAATTGTTTATAAATACTTTTAAGTGTATTTATGCACAGATGCCTTTATAAAGCTCACTATTGTTTACAGTTTCTAGAGGAAAGGTACTGAAGATATCTGCAGAGACACTGATTGTATTTTTGAATTTCCAAATAACCTAAGTCAAATCTAAAGGGCTAAATGTGTTGTCTCATGACTGATGAGGCCAGATATACTCAGAGATATCTTTTACAAATAACTGAAGTTACAATGTTGATTCTTTTAGCAGAACTAGACGAACAGTTTTTACATTAATTCTGGTAAGGACATATTATGACAGGGACATACTTCTTCCACTCTGTATTCAATGCCTGCACACACTATACAGTAAAATGACAAACGATACTTTTTATTCTGTCAAAGGTTTAGATAAACACTGTCTAACACAAACATGTGTGGGCCTGCTGAACACCTCCTTTGAGAAGTCTGGCAGGCAACAACCCTTCTGCAGGAGAATAAACAAAGCTGCTTAAAAACCAGTCTAGTTTTCCAGGCGTGAAGTTAAATATTTGCTATAAATGTTAACTTCCCACCGTGCATCTGCCCATCTTCATGTACTATTCACCCTCAGGGATTCCTTCTTCCAGGTGACAAGTGAAACAAAGGTTTCAAAATCAAACAGTGTTGCCAGATGTAAAGACAACAATTCAGCAAATCACAGCCATGAGAAACTAACCACAGGGTTCTCCATGCTAAAGAGCTCAAAGGCCATCAAAACAAGGCTCCTGGTGGCCTTTTTCTAGGTACCACTAGTCAGAGGGATATGTGCTGAATTATTTGAGTCATATGGGAGCCTTGCTTAGGCTTCTCTTTCTTTGGAGAGAATGCTTCTCATTTCCTCTCATCACATGCATTAAGAACCTGCCTTAGTTCTCTGCCTTGAGTCAGAGAAGAGAAGCACTCATGCAAGTCCTGAGATCAGGAAAACACTGCTACAGAAAGGCTGCTTTTCCCTTTCCTCTATGTGTATGGGTGTGTGGAAAAGACAGTATGGGTGCAAATTGCAACTGTTCAGGAGGAAAAAAAAGTCTGCAACAGATCTAATTTTACATGCAGAGGAATTTCTCTTGCTCTTATGACACAGTGGAAAGGTTTCATTTTTGTGGCATTACAGTCAATTAACGTTATTTGTGTATAATCACGCTGGGGCCTCTGCTTGGGTGTGGCCTCTCACATCTGGCCAGCCCAAGCTTGGAATCTGATGACTGAGAAGTTCACGGGAGCCTGTTATTGACCTGATATTTAATATGAAGCCTCTGGTCCAAGTCTTGCTGCTCCTCAGTCCCCAGAACATGAGAAGGACATTTGCAGCACATGAGTGAATGAGAAAGCAAGAAAGCAAGATAATGGTCCTTGCTATTCAAGTACAGACTACGGTGACTATTAAACAGTGACTCCCTTTGCTCATCTCAATTGCCCTTACTCTTTGTAGAAATAGCAGATGATTCAGCTGTTCTGAAACTGTTTTCTCACATTCCTTCGCCCTCATCTACACACCTATGGGGAGTGTATCTGGTAAGGAGAAAAAATTGCTAGAGCTGCTGCCAACGAAGTAATGGTGTTAGCAGGGGGCAAAAAGTTGGAGTAGGAAATCTTAGGGACAGACAGACCATAAAATGGACTGGGAAAACAGGAAGGGAGAAGGAAGAAAAGGGAGAGGCAGAATGCAGGCAGCACATTGAACACTGAGAGCTCTCAGAGCCATCCCATGACATCACAGAGGAGACCCTTAAACATGACCTAATCACCACAAACAGCTGCAGTTTGGCAGCAGCTCCCAGGAGCCTGGGTCTGTTTCTGGTTCTGGTCCTTCTCCACGCTGCCTGCGTATGTCTCCTGCCAGCGCCCTTTGCCACAGCCCCACTTCACACTGTCCCACTCCCAGCTCCAGCCACCAGTCCTATCCTGATCCCAACAGCTGCAGGATAGAAAGGATTAAACTCTTTCTGTTGCTACTATAAAGGCATGATTAATGCAAGTGAATGAAGGTTTATTGTGCGACTGACATTTGCACTGAGGAAGACTATTCTTAAGGAAGAATAAGAAAGCTATATTGTGTGGCCTGCTATAAATGTTCTACTTTGGAATAAACCTCCATGCATAGGTTAAGATCCACCAAGCACTGAATTGTCAGCAGTGTCACTGAAAGTGTCATTGTCACAGAAGATCCTTACAGTCAAAAACCTTTATAATGTTTTGCTTGCCTTTTGGAGGACTCTAAGTTCTGGTAATAAAGCAACTGACTCACAGAATATATTTGGATTCCCTTAAGGCACCTGACCTTGTACCAAATTATATAGACCTAAAAAAGAATGAGCTGGATTTACAAACTAGTTTACAGACCAGTCTCCAAGAGTTGTTATTGATGTGGTGTCAGTGAGCAGAATACCAAAGGTCTCAGCTCATAGGCCATAACTGTTTAGTAGTTTTGTAGCTGTGAGAATTATACAAAATCTGTGGCAAAGTCTGCTGCTGATAGAAAAGTTTGTTTTCATAGCAGATAATGAAGACAGATTACCATAAGAGTTAATTTAAATTGCTTTATTAAAAGATACAAGCCCACACCGTATTTTAATATAGTCAAAAATTTAAGGTGATATTGGTTTGGGGGAAACAATGACATAAATTGTATTTATGGATCTTAGGCCTGGATTCTGGTGAGGACCTATCAGTAACAGTGGATAACCACCTCAGCATAAACTCTCTAATAATGCTGTACATACAGAGAATGTAATCTTTGAATGTATAAGGGAAGAGTATTGTGTAAGGCGAGGAAGTGCCCCCAGCCTTGTCTCCATACGTAAGGATGCTGCAGACTCAAGCCTGGCAGCCTCAACACCCTAGCAGTCTGTGCACCATACCTAACACAATCCAAATCATGTGGCATTTACTGCCCCAAAGCTTTGCATCTTCTCAGCACACCTCACAGGTCTGAATGCCTGAGTCTTGTTCCCTTTCCTTCCTCCCTGAGCCTGGTAAACGCTACTCACAGCAGTGCCATCCCCTGCAGACTCTCGCCCTCCTCTGGCCCTGGTGTCTTCCTCTTGCCAGCAAGTGCAGGCTCCAAAATGAAACTGTTCAGTAGATGCAGCTTGGGAAGAGAAAAAAATTGTGAAGGGATGTCACTAAGGGCACAGTCTGTCAGTGGCATAGGGAAGTGGGACACAGAGCATCCCCACAATGCCTGCAGATGAAGTTTGGAAACACGATTATGTCCTAAGACACAAAATGTCCCAAGCAATCAGAAAAGAGGCAGTGGGCAGAAACTGATGCACAGAAGTTCCACCTGAATACGAGGAAGAACTTCTTTACTGTGTGAGTGACCGTGCCCTGGAACAGACTGCCCAGAGAGGTTGTGCAA
Organism: Margarornis squamiger; assembly: GCA_035222235.1. Classification (NCBI taxonomy): domain Eukaryota; kingdom Metazoa; phylum Chordata; class Aves; order Passeriformes; family Furnariidae; genus Margarornis; species Margarornis squamiger. The sequence goes on along the minus strand of JAWWTY010000123.1, from coordinate 47,869,135 downwards.
TATTCAGGAACTGGCTGTACACAATCCTGTGCAAAGTGCCTTAGGATGGCCCTGCTTTGAGCAGGGAGGTTGGACCTGCTGACCCACTGCGGTCCATTCCAACCTTACCTGTTCCGTACCTGCAACAAATCCCTGAGCCCCCCTAATTCCTTAAAGCCAAAGGTGTAAGAGTCTTGCTATATGACATGACAAGCTCATGTCAATTTTTATATGAATATGCATGTTTTTATACAACATGAAAGGCTCAAGGGATATTCAGTTCACACGTCTGTCTCACAGGGCAGGCCCACCACCATCACCAGGGCCTTGGACAAGGGATCCATCTTGTATTTTTTCGAGGTTTGGAACATTTTAGGAAGGGATCCTGGGGCTTGCCGTACAACTCGTGCCTGGGGTTTGTGCCCCCAAGGCACGGAAGGGCGGCCAGGCCAGGCCAGAGTGCTCCCTGAGGAGTGCGGCTGCTGGAGGGGCCCCTCAGACGGTGCCCCACAGGGCCCCGAGGCACGGCACGGCACGGCACGGCCCGCCCCACAGGGCCCTGCACCACCGCCGGCACCCCGCCCGATCCGGCCCGTGGGGAGGCGGCTCGGCTCGGCTCGGCTCGGCTCGGCTCGGGCCGGGCCGGGCCGGGCCGGGCCGTGCGGAGCGGGCGGGCGGGCGGTGCCGGTGCCGGTGCCGCTGCCCGTGCCGGTGCCAATGGCGGTGGCGGAGCCGGCCGGATGTGCGTGCTCCGCTCCGCTCCGCTCCGCTCCGCCCCGCCCCGCCCCTCCGCGGCCCGGCCCGGCCCGGCCCCTCCGCGGCCCTGCCCTGCCCGGCCCCGGCCGCCCGGCCGCGTAGACGGGGTGGCGCGGCCGGCTGTGCCCGCGCAGCCGCCGCTCTGCCGGCGGGCGCCATGGAGGAGGTCGGCTCGGGCGTGAACGCGGACGCGGAGGTGCGGAAGCTGCAGGAGCTGGTGAAGAAGCTGGAGAAGCAGAACGAGCAGCTCCGCAGCCGCCACGGCGCCCTGCCCGCCGCTCCCGCCAGCCCCAAGCGCCTGCCGAGCGCCGGGCCCTCCCCGCCGCCCCCCGGCGCCTCCCCGGCCCCCGACGGCCGCTGCCTCAGCCCCCGCGCCGCCGCCCGCCGGCCGCCCCCCGAGCAGCCCGAGCCCGGCGGGGGCGGCCTCCTGGACGAGGCGGCCGTGCTCAGGCCCGAGGAGCTGGAGCGCCTGGCCGGCTGCGAGGAGGACGAGACCGGCTGGTGAGGAGGGGCCGGGGCGGGGAGCGGGCGGGTGGCGCTCGGCCCGCCGTGCCCGGGGGAGGGGGCTGGCCCCGGGTGTGTGCCTGGTGTCTGTCGGAGGGGCTCGGGGCTTCGCGGGCCGGGCAGCCTCGCCCCCCGGGCCGGGCCGGGCCGGGCCGGGCGAGGGGAGTGCCGGGGCCTGCCGGGGGAGGTGCCGGGCTCCCTGCTCAGCACGGCTCCCGCAGGCCCCGCTGGGCCGCCCCGGCACCCCGCAGGGTCCGCCGGCAGCACTGCCGGGAGGTGCGGGAGGTGCGGGGGCGGTGGGAAACTGGGGGGACATTTCTGGGGTAGCTCAGGGTTAGCTCACAGGTACTGTTACACTTCGGACGTGTATCGGGCCTGTTTCATGCTTTGATTTCTTTCAGTTGTGAAGGCGGCAAATGTAACACGCTTTTTTATCTCCTAAACGTTTCCCTTAGGTGTTCTCGTTTGTTGCTAATGATGTAGGACCACGGTTTTCCTTAGGTGGTTCCTCTTTTTAGACGGACTGCTTCCCCTGCTGCTCCAGCAGAAACACCTGCAGGTGGCTGTTCGCCTTGTCATTATTACACTTGGATGAGCTTGCACTGAGAGTCAAGGTTTGCTCGCTCTAAGCATCACGCTGTTCTCCAGCTGTCGCTTTGAAGTTTGCTATGACAGTTGTTGAGGGGCAGCTTTAGCGATGCAGGAGAAACAGCGGGGAGGAACACAGTGTCAACAGAGAACTGCAAGGGAGGCATGTACAGGGAGGAGAAGTGTAATATAAGCAATCTGACTTGGGGCAGAACTGGTTGTAGATTGATCTGCAATGGTCTTCGGAAGCAAATGTGCAGACAAATTTAAAAAACAAACAAAGATGTCTTCAGATTTAGAAACGCCTTTAAAAATGCTGGAATGATTCCATGCATGAGCAATGTTTTAGTTGCTCAGGGAGGAGACAGTGAATGCACTTCCTTGGAGAAGTCATTTGCCTGACTTTGAGCCTGATCCACTGGAGAGTATGAGAACATAAATTTATTCTCATCCAACACTAAATTAACACGAGGCATCATCTCCCAAATGATGAGTCTGTGCGAGGCAGCTACTCTTATTTCTTAGTGTATGCCTTGTAATCTACTGGCTTATAGCCCTTGATGGAAATAGAATATAGTAAATTTGCACAGTAAGTTCGGAGTGGGATGGCCAAGTTTGTGAATGTCATGAGTTCTAGTGACAACAGATGCTATAGTTTTATATATTGAACCTAAATAATGGCAATATTATGCATCTCTCCAGTGAAAGTTAATGTCATAACATAGTGTATGGTGACAGTGGTGGCATAAGTGCTATGTGTTTTTGTTGACACGGTTCTGGGTGCTGGCAGGGCAGCCACATGGTTTGCTGAGCACTGCTTTTGCTGGTGTCAGGTGTTTGGCACATTACCCATGTTGCCAGTTCTTGTGGCACCATGTGAGTTCTAGTCCTCAAAAGATCATAAAACTTCAGTCTTTGGCATGGCTTCATTCCTTTACTAACATTTTGAGAACTATCATGCTAAAATATGTTTTAGCAACTAACTTTCAGCCTCAGACATGGGACACTGACTGAGACACGCACATGTAGAAAAGAGCAATTGTTAAAATTTTCTTACTGTTGCACACATCAGGAAATAGGAATTTGTAATTAAAAAGGAATTGGTTTTTCCTACTGTAGTTTAATATGCAGTTGATGACAAATATGGTTTGGCTAGATTGATAATTTTTTGTTCTAAACTGCTCAATAGAAATGGAAATCAACTGTTGAAGCACTAAATACTTCAAAATCATTTTTTTTCTTATAAAGGTAGGATGATTTTGTATTTGTGCATTTGATGAATGGAGGTATGTACTCTAAATGAAGTTTGAAATTTTCAGAGGGCTAGTGGAGCAATCAAAAAGAAACAAGCCTGTGAAGATAGGAGGGATGATGTAAGTGGATTTCACTTAAACTGTTTCATTAAGATCCTGCTCTTAAGGCCTTGGTTATGCAGGGTCTCTCAAAAAGTAATTGAATCAACTGAAAGGGCGAATGTACCCGATGAAATTTAAAGCTCATATGAACTCCTTCAGGTTCAAATGGATTTGGATCACTACTGCTTAACCCAAAATCCTGTTTAAAATACGGATTGTTTGCTGTAGAAATCCAAGATCACTTAGCAGCTGAGGAAATCTGTTGTGGAAACAAAGGAAATTTAAGTAGTTTGTGCATAAAAAATTGATTCATCTTGCCTGTTTTGCTTGTTTACATAGAGAAGCTTAGATTTGTCTTTTGATTTCAGAAGGACCTTGCTGTGGACAGTAATAGATGATAAAGGGTGCTGGTTATTTCCTTTTTTTTTTCTCTGTTTTGTATAATACAGACATTTTCATACCCCATTATGAAATTGTCCCCTGCCTTGTAATGGCAGAAGAAATCATTTTCTTCACTGCTAAAATTACATTGTTTTACATTTAATGTGAACATGAGATTAGTGGCTGTGAATTTAAGATGGAACACTTGATACCATGACTGAAATTGATACTGGAATGTGACTTTTTTTAAATCTACATTTTGGAGTTGATTGTCTCATTTTTAGCTTTTATTTCTTTAAATGTATTTAGATAAATCTATACGGGACAGAAATGCAAAGTGAAAAAGTAAAAGAGAAGGTAGAACTGGCTAACAAGAAAAGGAACTCAGATACTGCTGCTTTAGTAACAGCATTAGCTGTTGAAACAGCATTACAGTATTAATGAACTTTGCTGCTTATATTGTTTGTTTTTCTTCACTGTGGTTAATTAAGTCCAGATATAAGTTTTAAACATTTTAGCATATCAGACAATCTTCAAATTATATGGTAAATTATTAAAAATATTTCAGTGAATTTAGGTTGAGTTTCTTGTCCATATGATTCTGAACCATGTTTAATGTGCTGAAAGTTTCCTTTTAATAGGGTACCTAAGATTGCAAATGGGCACATCTGCACATGTACACAGTATTGAGTTGTACCCAGTCCCATGGAGACTTTGCTTTAGACCTCCTAATTATTTCCTCAAATTATTGTTGACTTTCATAATCTATTCTGTGGGTGTTCCTGTTTAGCTGTTCTTGAACCAAATTGGATCAAACTTCATTTTTTTCAAATTTCGATCTGAACAGTCTTTTCTTATTAATTAAAAAGACAAAAGGCCAGGAGTGGGAACCAGAGGGGAGAAATCTTCATAGAAGTGGTATGCAGCTCCTTGCCTGACTTGCTGGGTAAGGTTGGATGTGAATGTGTAGCACGTTTGAGACACCTGGGTAACAGTGTGCAGGGTGGCTTGCTATGCTGCTCTTAGAAAGAGAGCTGTCTCAGGTTTATTGCAGGAAAAGTGTGCGCACGTGGGCAATTACTGTAGATTAGTTAATGTGCTGTGAATCTGCTGTAACTTGCTTTGTGGTCACTCACCTAAGATTTCTGACAAGTTTTCTTTTAAATGTGAGCAAAACATGCAGTGCTTTTCTTAAAAATTTACTTGCAGCATAAAAGTATAGAGTTTGCTGCATATCTGTTTCATATATGTAATTGCTCAGTAAACTTCAGGGCAATTTTGTCTTCTTTAAATGACAGTGCTATAAAAACTGGCCTAGCTCTTACTAGTGTTTTCGTGTCAGCACAATCTAAAGTCTCCTTGGTAGGGCTGAAATAGCTGCCAGTTGACTGAATTTGTTTACAAACAAGACAGTTATTTTGTGTTTAAAGTGAAATTATTGGTGAGTTGTTTATATTAACTTAGTAGTTCAAAGTAATAGTATCAGTGTTTTTTAAGACCTCCTGACTAGTTAAAATGGGAGGCGCATACTTTTACTATTGTACTTACTCTCATTCAGCAGCTATTTCTAATTTGTACCTATTTATAATAGTTTATGTTTCTCTTCTAATATGTGATTGTCATCTGTAATGGTTGTCTTTCATCTCAAATTGCTTGATATCCCTTAAACACTATCATTGTTTTGGAATCCTAGTTTGCCATAGTGAGCATGAGTATTTTAGGATAGAGCTCCACCTGAATGAAATCCCATTGCTGAAATTACATTGCAGCATTTCCTGTTCAACCTCTAAATTTCATTGTATTAATGTGGTTTAGGTCTTGGAAATTGGACAGGTTCTAATCAATATCTGTCCCATGGTCTAAGTAAAAGACAAATTGATGCTTTTGATTTTGTGGCAGATTAAATGTCAATTTGATTTAAAGTTGTTGGGGCTAAACGAAATTCAGATACTGTCTTCATAAGCTAGGAAGATGATATGAAAAGAAGTGTGTAGGAGAACCAAGGATTACAGAAGTTGCCAGTTTTATCAAGTGAAACGTCAAATAATATTTGATTTGACTAATGTCTTTGAGATACCCATGTTTGTTGTGAAACAGATATTTGAAGACTGGAGGAAGAATCCTGAGAAAGAACTTTTTTCCATTTCTAACTTCCTGTGTGATATTTATAACTTTTAAATGTTCTTGATATTTAGATCTAATGAAAGCTTTGATACAAGTTTCCTTTGGTGTCTTAATGATACTCCTGGAATTTACTTCATAATCGTGTCTTGTTTAGGTATGATTGACATTTCTGCTGCTTGTAGATGTTTTTAGAACTCTCAAGTCTAGTCATTAAGCAGAATTTTATTTTGGAACACGTTTAATAGGACACAGAACTTCGCAATTTTTCTCTATTCCATCTAAGTATCAACAATGCCACATTAGAGCACATATGCTCTAATAAGTTCCTTATGAAAAGCTTCTCAAACAGTGGACAGTTGGGCAGTTGGTGTTTTTGAACACTTTGAACATTTCCTGTTCTAGAACATCCCTTTCAGACACCAACATGTTGGATGAGGAAGTTAATAATGGCTATAATTTCCTATGACTAGCCAGGGCACAGCTAACTATCTTTAATTGTTGGGCACAGAAGAGTTGATGTGTTCCAAATTGCACTTTGCAGCCTCTCAAATATTCCTAATTCTACTTAAAAATTGCATTGTGTAGCTGAGATGTATTTCTTTAATATGAAGATTTAATGAGATTGTCAAACCATTTTTGTAGCATTCATATCCTGGAGTTTATATGGACCTGGAGTTTACTGTAACTCATGCATCTCTTGGAACTAGAAGCATTCTGTGAAGAACAGCTGAAAATAGTAATTACAGGCTAAGCAGTGTGTATCTCAGTCAGTTATAAGTGTAGGATAGAAACTTCATGGAGTGGGAGAGAAGGAAAGACGAAATCTGTGGACCAGATATGTGCAGGAATGTCACAATTTTTTGATTGGCTTTTCTTTCAAGCCGAGAGTCTCTTCAGATCTTTACTTGTTCACTCAAAATCCATCTTAAACTTACTTAAATTGCTTCAGATAGGGTTTCCTGAAAGTTTTAGATTGACACTGTTGTGTTAAAAATTATCTGTTTCCACGACTGTCCAGTATTATTGTCTCCTGATTTATTTATTTTCACTAGCTTTTCATTGTGCAATCTTCTTTTTGTATTTTGGAGGAATTTCTTACTGTTCTGTCCTTAGATTTCAACTTTTTTTCCTTATCAGGTCTTCAGGTTTTAATCCTGCTTTTGCCTGCATCATGTGTTGTCTGCTCTCATTTCATTGCGTCTGTTGTACCTGTCATTGCTTAAAGCTAATGTAGCTAAAATAAAGGAGCTCTAACTCAAGTTCTTTCCACTTGCCATCTTCTTTCTAATTCAGATCTGTGACTTCATGTTCAGCTGCATGTTTACCCCTCACACTTTTACTGAGCAGTGGAAGAATTTTGCTACAAAAAGACTCTTCCGTTCTTCCTGATTAGACTCTTGACTTCTGGTTTTATGCCTGTGGCAACTAGCCTCTTGTATTTTAATGCACTGGGAGGTGTTCTCAGGTGAGGTAATTCCTACACAGATGTTCCACTCCTACCACTGTGCCATGTCCTCTTTCTTCAAAGCCTTTTCCAACTCAGCTGTGTCCAAGTACAACATGCTACAGCTTGCCCCTTTGGCTGACATTATCCTATGTGCTTATAGTGACAGTAGTCTTTCTGCAAAAGCTCTGCCCTTTTCTGTGCTGCATCTTTCTGGAATTAATCAGTAGAGCCCCTGGCTGCTTTCAGCTTCAGGTTGGTGCTGCTGTGGCATAGATCACTAGTGACAGCCAAAGGAAGGAAGTATTACTGCGTGCAGAAGAATCACACTGTCTGGGCTGCTTAATGCTGTTTCAAAATAGACCAAAGCTCCTGAGCTTCTTTTTATATACTGTTTTCTTTTACTTGACCTTATGTCACTAAGCTGTAGAGTCTTTACTCTCCTGTGGAGAAATTGGAGTATAGGTTTCTGGTGTGTTAACATTTGTAGTATGGGTGGTAACTGTAAGTTGTCAGCTTCCTCAATAGTTTTCAACTTCCTGTTTTGAGAAAGTGATTTATGGTGGTTAAAGATATATGAAGCTGTTCTGGTTATCTTCAGCCTTGAAGTTGCTGTGCTGTCAATCCATGCTGTTGCGTTGCTGTAGAATGCATTAGCAGGTACAAAAGGGATCCCTTCTGGAAAGCTCTTCAGCTAAGGAGGACCTGTATCTTTTGGGTCAAGCAGTAGTTTGACAAAGAAGATCACTTAGCTGTATGAAGTTATTTGTAGATGCTTCATAATCTCTGTTCTTTTTCCCTTCCTACTGTTGGCAAGAGAGGAAGAAGTAGTAGAGGCATCACTCTGATTCTTAGCCTTGTCCTTGGTTCTTTTGGGGTTTTTTAAATCCAAATTAGATGAAGCAAGTAGAATTAAGTCAGTCTCAAAACTTGAGATTGGCTATTTTCTGACAGATGGGAAATTAAGGTCACTGCTTTATGCTTCATAATTGCATGATGTGCAAGAAACCACCCTGAAAGAGCTGTTTTGTTACCACATCAATGTATCTCTATGTGTCATGAGGTAGTGGAGTTGCATGAAATATGTATATTCTGAAGTCCTGTCTTTTCTTGAAGTATAAGTTATGAAACAAAGGCTGTTAAAGAAAAACCAGCTGACTGGAAAGAGGTGGGAGAATATGTAATATTTGTTTGGTTAGAAAGGAGGATTGGAGAAGTGGGAGTTGTGTGAGCCTGGATGGCTTCTGTAAATAAACTACTTGTGAAACAAATGCAACTATTGGAAATTGCAGAAAAGAATGTGTTGAAGCTTAAAATACCAGATAGAATTTTCATTAGGGAAATCTTGTAGGTTTGTTGAAGGTACCCCTTTTGTGTGTCTCTCAAAGAGGACGTGCAGTTTAATGCCTTTTATACTGGGTATTACTGTAAACACTTCAAAGGTGCATGGAACTTCTCAAACACAGCAAGGCATGTCAGCTATCCAGAGAGCTAGAAGTGAGTGTGACCTTACAGGACAAAAGTTGGCTTTGTTGCCTTTGACACTTCTTTGTATTGTATAAGCACACCTTCAGACAGAAATAAATGCTAAAAAGACAGTAAATTCAGACTGTTAGAGAGATAGTAAATGTTAAACATTACTTTTAAGTGTATGGAGATAATTGCAGAAAGTACAGAAAATTGTGTAATTGTTTACATAGAACTGTAAAAATTGCGTGATTTTTGTTCAAGAATCTTCAGGGCTATAAATATGTGATGGGCTTTTAGCATTTCTTGTGGGCAGAGTGCCTGTGAAGATTTTAAGGATTTTTGCAAAATCCGTTGTAAACAGCCAGCATGATAGTGGCCAGAGCATAAACCACATGAACTATAGTATGTGGTAGTGGTGATTTGTATTGTTACAATTTCCTTTTTTGTTTGAAAACATGGCAGCTAATAAAAATCTTCACTCCTGCATTCGCAAGCAGAGCTTGCTAATTTCAGTGTCTGAGGGAAGAATGTCAGAGCATGCTCTAAACAAAGATCAGTGTTTTGGGCAAGATACTCAGGGTGGTTTTATAAACATGCTTCTTGGGGAGCTTTTCTGAACTTAAGAAGTTAACTTAATGGTAGTAATTAAATGAATAATCTTTTAAAGGTATTGTAGAAGAAACAATTCAAGTTCTAGAATTACAGAGGAAACATCAGCTCATAATCTTCTAAAGACAAAAGTTGTGGGAAACAACTTCTGTGTTGCCGATGTCACTGGCATAAAGGAAACAACGTTTGCTGTCTGTTTTGTATGGAAGCATGTCTGATTAGACTGTCAGATGTTCCTAAGTTACAGTGTGTGACATACAGTCATACTCACTTGGAATATGAAGTCTGTCATTATTCCTAGAAGAAACACTCATTTAGCTGTTCTTGCATATGTGTAAGCTCTAGTTACAGCTGTATGTCTTGGAATTCACTGTTGTCTTTTACTGAAGCACGCTTCTAAGTTTGATTCTAGTCCAAAGTAAGGCTTAAACATCCCTATTTTGAGTGTGTGATTGGCTATGACTTTTCCTCTAGTCGGTTGAAATAGGAGACTTTCAGCTACATTTCTAGGGCTTTTAAACTGCAATACTACTTTCTTCAGTCAAGGAATGTTGATGTTAAAATAAATGAATGGAGATGCTGACAGACAAAGGCTTCAGCATGTCCCGCAGAACAATATGACCTCATTGTGTCTCTACTCTCCTGTGTGCATTATCCCTTTTTCCTTGTTTCTGCTGCTTGACTGTATACCACTCAGGATGGAGATAGTCCCTTTGTTCTGTGTTTGAAGAAAATGAAAGGATCAGGTGCTAGGATACAAATTGTAAATAAAAATAAAATGTTTATTGTTCAAGGCTACTGAAATCGTAGTTGTGTTTTGTGCACTTTAGCACTGCCCCTTGGCTGCTAAGATGCTAATTGCTTGCTACATCTTTGGTTAGGAAAACAACAGTTCCCTATTACACAGTGCTTTATTTCCTTCTTTCAGGTGAAGGTTACTTAAATCTGAAAGATGATCTGATTTGTGCATTTATGTGACATAGTGAAATTGTCCATATACTTAATGTGTCTGATGTTACCACTTTTATGCTGTATCCCAAAAAAGTTAATTTTAAGCTAAAATTTGTGCTTTCTTTATCTTTTGGAATTGTGTTATAGTATAGATGGAGTATAAAAATAGAACAGCATAGTATGTGGTATTTTGTTGCATGCCTGATCTTACGCTTATTTTGTTTGTCCTCATAGATATTTTTTTTTTTTTTCTTTCCTCTCTTTTCCAGGTTATATACATCTCCAAAGAAGAAACTGACTCCAGTGCAAAAATGTGTCAATCCATTAGTTTGGTGCAGGCAGGTATTGGATTACCCAAGTCCTGACGTTGAATGTGCTAAAAAGTCACTGATCCACAGGCTGGAACAAACAATGTCGGGTGAGTTCCTGCATATTAAAACCACTGGGTTGTATGTATTTGTTCTGAAAGACAGCCAAATCAGCTGATAGTCGTGAGATAAAGCATGCAGCAATTACTTTTGTCTTAAATTTTTCTTATGTTTTACAAAGAGTAATTAATTCTACTCATTTTCTGAACTGTATGAACGACCTGAAAGGAGACATTAGATTGTGAGTCATGATATCAGAGTTTTATACTAGCTGCATAGTTTGGTCAGATGTTTTCAGGAAGAAACAGTGTTTTTAACTTGGAGGTTTTCTTGTCTTGTTTTAAAATAGAAGCCTGTATTAAACTATCATAGTGCTTGACATGTTAACGTGGTTTTCTGCTAGATTATCTATTTGATTTCATCTAAGGAAATGGAGGCTTGAGTTTTTTAATACTTTGGGGAGGTAATATTGATTTCTTTTCCTCCCATCCCCAGTAGCTTAAGATCTTGTTACAGTCAGATTAAAAAAATCCAGAGTTCATGATTCTTCCTTGGTACAAAATAGTTGGTTATATTCAAAACTGGAGAGTCTTTCACCCTGTGAGGATGAAAGCCTATATTCTCCATCCTTCTATTACCAGCCTTTTTTATGTCAAACCACCAGCAAAGTGCTGAAGGTCTGATTAGAATTCTCTGCCCGTCTGGTTTCTTGGTTTATTTTCATTATTTTGTTGAAGACTATTTTTAATTTTTTTAAAATTCTCCTGAGACGACTCACGTCCTTGCTATTAGTAGCTACTCTCTTCTTGTATTTCCAGCTTTTTGCAGTCTGCTGTGTTTTTGACTGTTATCTTCAGTAATTAGCAGAATGACTGGACTTGAGCTAAGAGTAAGTGAACATGCAATTCCAGGAGTGTTCCCAACCACAACCTTCTTTGCATGGTTATACCTAAACTTTGTGCTGAGTTTGACTGTAACTTTTTTTCCCTCTTCCTTGGATCCTTTTCTGGAGCAATTCAGTCTTTACTCTGGTTTGTACTAAAATTGTTCTTAATAAAATTTGAATCCATTTTTTATCCTCAGAAAAATCACGGGCATAGTGCTAAAAGTGCCTTCAGTATGAGTCACCTTTGATCTTCCCCTATTTCTTGCACTATTTTTATGTTGCCTGGACAAATGTCTATTAAGAATTTTCCTGAACAGCTAACATGATATATGGCTTGCTGCAGGCAAAGACTGAAATTCTAAACAATGAAAAGTACCAAGATCACAGGGATTTATGAATGATGATACTAGTTTGGGAATTTGAATACAGCTGGATAGCAGTTGATTGACCTAATTCTGTTCATGGTGTAACTTCTTTTCATAACTGACTAGAAGTCTTCCAGAAGTACCACAAATTCTGTTACCCTTAGGGGTATCTTTAAAAATTCATAGTTGAAGCTGAATGGCAGGAAGCTTCCCTGTGTAATGGACAAATTTGAAAGTTTGGTCATTCAAATGATGTGTTTAGGTTACTTTACCTCGGGTTTTTTCCCATAGACTTGAAAATCTGCCTCTGGCAGTGATACTTGCAAGAATACCACAGTTCATCTAAAGTACTAATAGGGGAAAATACTAATAGTAGAAGAGATAGGCAGTAATATTGCTGGTTGGAGCAGATTGCATGGAAAACTGAATTTGTAACAAAATACAAAATTATTCGTCAGAGCAAGCAGCCAATTACAGATACAAGGTAGCAGGAAGCCCCACCGCAGGAGACACCTAGCACTAGCTTGTAAGCTTTTATGTATTTCCTACCCCACAACTTCAGGAGTATCTTGTGACTTGCATGTTACATAGCACTTATTCCTCACAGACCCATCACTTAACCTATTAGTAGAACTAGTTCAGTTTATCAGTTTTGGTTCCAGTCTCTGTGGATAAGGCTTTTCACACTACTGTTACTTTCTCTCCTGATTCCTTGCCAATGTTTCTTTTGCACTGACTCTGGTAATGTTGTCAGTTCTGCTGTTATGTCTTTCTAATATAATATCTTTTTGCTGTTTCTCAGTCCCAAATGCACTCTTGTATTTCACGTTTTCTTATTCCATCCTGTTTTCCACTGCATGATAATAAAGGAGGGCAGAGCGGCTCTCAGCTCCGTGCTGCTGTGGGCAGTTACTGATGCACAGTGCTTTGTCACTAGTTAGTTCAGGCTTACAATTGCAGAGCAGGTTCTGCTCAGCGTTGGAAGCATGTTCAGACTAGATGGAACCTTAGGTATATTCGGGACTCAAATTTTCCTGTTTTCTACAGCAAGAGAGATTCAAAATGGTAACTAAAATGCTGCATACTGTTTCTGAATATTATAAAAGAAAATTTATGTTAAAATAAAATTGTTGGTCATCAACCTTCTCCTCTGGTGTTTTGAAAGCTAATGTGTAATCTTTTGCAAGGTAGTGTTTTATCCAATATAGGACTGTTTTAATGTTAAAATGAGTTATCTGTCTTGCTAAGTTTGTCTGGCACTCCTAATAAAGAAGACATCTCTATCTGTAAAATAGCAATGTCTTCTTGAGTTACAGAAATCCCTGCTGGAAAACCTGTAGGAGTTCTGGGCCAGAAAAATGGTTTGAATCCAGCTTTTTTTTCTGGGAAAATTAATAGTGCTGAGGAAGGTAGAAGTTCACATTCATTAGGATGAAAACTATTGTACATATCAAGTCTCATCATGTACTACAAACTTTTTATATGTAGCAAAAATATTTTTTCATCTAAAGAAATCTCTGTGTGACCAAATACTTTGTATCCTTATGGGTATGTACAAAGAGCCTGTTTTGAAGGTTATACAGTAGTACAATTGTTTTCTATTTTGTGGTTAGTGTTTTAAAATACTTTTCTATGTAATGAGTACAAAAGAACTGTTGTGCAGACTTACATTTTAGAGGTGTTTTACTGGCATTTTCTGCAAGAGATGATTTTTTTTTTTTTTTTTTTGAGACAAAAAAGATTCAGGTGGAATAGATGCTATGGGGTTCCTTTGTGAATGCCAGAAGAGCTTCCTGTCAAAGGATTGGCCTTGTCATAAGTCATCCAGAATACAACGAGTTGCAATTGCTGGTTTTGTTAACTGAGCTTTGTAATAAAATGGAGATTTCCCATTTGACACTCAAAGTAAAGTGGAAGTACCTCAAGAATACTTGCTAGAGTTCATTGAATTCACTAATTGCTGAAATTAATGCATATGATTTCAGACTTGCAGTGAAAGCTGGAATATAAATTTTCCATCCTTCATCTATAACTGTCTTTTCACTCTAACTAAAGTACTGGTAATATTAACTGGTTTAGAAGGGATCTTTGCACAAATTGCAATTTTAGGAATTTGCTTCAAAGTCAGCTTTAATTTCTGCTGGTTTTGTCTCTGTGCTGCATTCTGCCATCATCGTAGTTGGATGGTGTGTTTTTTAAGGCACTACTAAAAACTCATTCAGAGATGCAATCAGTTAAAATACTCTAGATATTTTTAACTTAAATCTACTTTAGTAGGCCACATAATAGTGCAGCCCCACCGTTGTTTGTACTAGACAATTGAGGAGGTGTAGTGACGAAGAGCAAAAGTGGTGGGAGGAAGAGCAGAAGTAGGCTTTGCTGCTGAAAGCATTTCATGCAACTTTAGTCTCTTGGCTTCTTATAATGTCAAAATATTAATGGGTTTTGGTAAATAAATTTGAGTTCAATTTCTTTTCTTTTTTTGTCCATGACCATCAGTAGCCTAATTGTTACCATGCTAATTGAAGCCCATTTTCGCTAATAGAAATGTCATACAGTGTTCTTTAAAGAGTTTACTTTCTGCAGCTAGGTGAGCTGCAACTTAATCTAATCTGGATTTACATACCATGAAGTTAGGATCTGTAGCTTTTGGCTTAATGTTTTGAGATTTAATTTGTTCTTTTATGCACTTCTGTATAAATACAGTTTCAGCGATAAAGGAACTGATTTTTACCAAAAGTGCCCAAATTTCTGTTGGTACCCACTTCCCCTGTTGAAATTCCATTTTCTATTATATTAAAATAAAATACAAACTTTTGAACAAAATGGTCAATTAAGTAACTATGCAAATCATACACCTGGCAATCAGGGGAATTGCAGTATTATACTGAAAATGTTCACCAGCAGTTAAAATTCATCTGAAAATACTTTACCATTGAAATACTTACAGTAAATGGCAGAGGGAAGTACCCAATTTAGATCTTACCTTATCTTATATATGAGATTGAAGCCTATGGACAAAAAATCCCAAGTCATTTGAACAGAAGGGAATAGTCCCTGCAGTCAATTTACTTTAGTCCAGGAGGTTCATGGTAGGCAGAAATATAAACAGAAGCATTTTTCTGGCTTAATGCTTTTTCATTTTAGCATATGCTTAGGGAAATTTTGTAGGTGGCATTGCTTAGTTTTGTGGAAGTATTGTATGGTCTAGACAGGTCTGTAAATTCTGGAGAACTCGACTTCCTGGTGTGGTCTGCTTTGTGTGCAGTTGTACATAGGATGTGTGTTAGTGTAACTTAGCTACTACTGTCCTCCTGCTTTCCAGCACCTGCACTGGATATCTTGAAGAGGTCAGTTGTGGTGATCTAAGACCTGGCTTCTACAATGAGAATACTCATCACTATCTTGTCTTGTCCTCTTCTCCCACTCCATTCACAATGTGGTTATATCTAGGGGGTGAAGAAATCAGTTGGAAAGCTTCTCGTGACTGAAATTTTCTACTTGAACTGTATAGTAATTAAATCACACTGAACATATCATGTAGTACTGTATTAATTTTTCATTGGTTCCTTCAGTATAATTCATCGCTTTTCTCTTTCCTACAGCTCTCAAGAGACAGAGTTTGTACAGCAGCCCTTTCAGTGCGGTCAGTTACGCGAGCTCCTATAGCCCAAATACCGGTAGCCCCTACAGCAGTGGTTTCAACTCTCCCTCCTCAACACCAGTGAAATCTGCTTTAGTGAAACAGCTCATACCTCCTGGTACCTCAGGTAAGTGAGTGTGTGTCTGTCCTTCGCTCTCTTCTTCCTCTTCCTTTCAAAAACTGCTCAAATAGATGACCTCTGCATTGAACTAAAGTAAGAAAGACACCAAGAATTTGTCAGTCTTTTGTAGGATGTTTGCATAATGCAGTACTTAAGCTTTTTAGGAAAGGCTTTTTACAGACTTTCTAACATGTGATACTTTTAAAATGTTTTCTTTGGATGTCCATGTCCCAAAAATCACTGATGTATACTGGCAGTTAGACTAAACACATAAGGTTTGTTCTGTGGAGTTCCAAGAAAAGTAAGTGGCTTCTGGAATTGACCCTGTAATTGACTGGCATGTTATTTGCATGGTAAGTGTTCAAAGGTTAGGGGTTGCTAGTTGTGAAGTCTTTGCAACTACAGTTGCAAGAGGTAGTAAACAATAGGTTTGCTAACTGAAGCATTTAGTATGCAATGTATCCATCAGTACCTCTGAGACATGAACAATATACTCTTAAGGAAGAAGCATGTGCTTGACGTAAAGGCATTCCATAAGGTTTTGCAGCCATCAGTGTAAGCACAAAATGCTGGCATTGTTTTCTGCCTTTATTCTGTACTGTAGACACTTTGTTTGCATGAGAAAAATTGATGCCTGGAACATGTCTCTACTGTGAAGTCATACTGTTGGCTTGTTGTATATACTTTAACTCAAGTTAGCTTACAGGGAAGGTGAAAAAACACTGCATTGACAATCCATCCGTAGTTCACTGTGGACCTGTAGAGGCCTGCACTGCACCAGAGCCCTTACCCAGGTCTTGTTTTAATCTCTAGCTCTGCTCTGCATTGTGTGCTGCAACGGTGTATCTGCCTGGGGGACAGAGATGTAACAGGAAATGTCAGCCAGAAGACAGCAAACAGGAAGAGTTTTTCCTTGTTAGACTTTCTATTTTATAGTTTAGCAAAGGTGTGTGTGTGGAACAGGTAGTATTTTCAGATAAACTGTGTTTTAAGCATTCCAAACTGAATCAATATTCATTGGATCAGCATGCTCTTATCATTAAGAAGGATATAGTCAAACTTAGGTCTTATGAGGTAGTAAGCAGAGATGAAAATGAAAGCACAAAAGGAAGCAGGAATGCAGTTGCTGTGCAAACTTCATAGCTGTTGAAACATGGTATGATAGACCAGATTATATGCCACCAATTTGTTCGAATACTATTTCAATTATTTTATAAAGTTTTATAAAGTTTAGAAGGTAATGGCTAAGCTCTGCTTTTGTAAATTATATTTTCATCCTAGGTTAGCAATCAAATATTTCAAATGCTCTGTTAGAATCAATGTCTCAGTAATAATCTGTTTTCAGATTGGTGGTTCTTTTACTAGGAAAGGAAATGCATCTTGGGGGGATTTTTTGTTTTTGTTGTTTGTTTGGGGATTTGTTTGTTTTTTATTTTCATAAAGTAACATTTCCTCTTACTTCATTTACTTTTCATAGGTCATCTTAAAAGTTCAGGAGATAGAAATCCTCCGCTAAGTCCACAGTCCTCTCTGGACAGTGAATTAAGTGCATCGGAGATGGATGAAGACTCTATTGGGTCTAATTACAAGTTAAATGATGTTACAGATGTGCAAATTTTAGCACGAATGCAGGAAGAAAGTAAGTGGGTTTTTTCTGAAAACAAAGTAGAGCTATTGGGGTTTATTTTTATTGAATAATTGCAGCACCACTTGCTTAGCAGGAATGGAAAAGGAATGCAGGTTTTACTATGGATGTACAAATGTAGATCACACGAGAAAGCTGATTGAGGACTTCAGCCCCCAGGCTAAGGAAAGGAAGTTACTGTGCAGAAGTGTTCTTTAAGAACAACGGACAAAAACTGCTGGAGAGTATGAATTTGTAAGATAAGACTATTTGCTAAAAGGATGGTTGTTAGGATGGACTACTGCCTGTCGCCATTCTTCTGGAGAGATATGTGCCTTCCTTCTGTACTCCTGTCTTGTTGACATCAGTGCTTAAACTGTAATTTAAATCACCAAAATGTAAAGTCACTGGCAAAAAATAGTTAAGAAAAGCGCCTATGTAGATGTCTCTCATTTATAATAGTTTTAGTTGAGACTGTCTTTTCATCCTTCTGAGTTTGTAGAAAGTGGTAATAATTTCAGTTGTCTGAGTGGTCTCCAGACTATTTTATTGTGTATCCTTGTCAGTGATAAAAACAAAACCAAATGCCCAATATATATTTATTTAATAAGTTATGTACATGTACTACTCTAATATCTTAGGTACGCAAATGGACACAAAATTATAACTTAAAAAAGTATGAGATGAAGACAAAATAAATGCTCTTTTAAAATACTGGGTTCACAGATTTCTTTCCTGTATGCCAGAGGATTGATTTCTGTACCTCGGGGGGCATGGGCACCACACTTTGAAAGACTACTGATCTAGCAACTCCAGTTTCTCTAGGGGTAGCTTATCATGTTGTTCTTTTGGTTACATTAACTAATATATTGCAAGAGACATTTCACTGTGGCTACTAAAATTTTAATAGGATGTTATATGATACAAAAATTAAGGTGTAGCCTGTGTTGCTAGTATCCAGCTTGGCAGAGGAAAGGAACAAGTAAGTACACAAGACACCTATACTGATGATTGCTGTACTAGAAAAAAGAATGAGCTCACCTACTTATTTCAAGTCATTATTAGCTGACAGATAACTTTTTAGTACTAATCTGAATTCATTTAATGCCTCAAATATCAGGAGTTAAGATGAGCCAAATTTGAGTTGAGAACTGGTTAAATATTTGTATTCAGTGTCTGCAATTTGAACCACTTGTGGGCTGGAAGCAAGTAAACAATGTTCCCGTTGTTGCCAGGCCTCCGGCAAGAGTACGCAGCAACTGCTTCTCGGCGTAGTTCTGGCTCCTCTTGCAATTCTACAAGGCGAGGCACGTTCAGCGATCAGGAGCTTGATGCGCAGAGCTTGGAAGATGAGGAAGATGGCACCCATCACACAGTGCACCCTGCTGTTAGCAGGTTCTCACCATCACCTCGCAGTTCTCCCTGGCCTTCACCAAAACAATCTCCAAGGAATTCACCTCGCTCCCGTTCACCTGCTCGAAGCATAGAGTACAGTCGTGCGTCACCACAGCCTATGATCAGCCGTTTACAGCAGCCTCGTCTTTCGCTCCAAGGCCATCCTACAGACCTACAGACTAGTAATGTCAAAAGTGAAGGTAAAAAACTCTCTCAAATTCATTACACAAGTAGTTGTGTAGTTTCTGTAAAGGGAGTTTGCTCAGTGCGCAGTACTAAAACTATATGCCTGTGTAACAACATGGTTTAATCTCTGAATTGCTGAAGGAAAAGCAGAGCAAACAAAGCTTAAGTTCTGCTGGGGAACCCTTACAGTTAGATGATTTGATAGACTTATATTTATTTTAGACGTTATCCAGTCACTGAGTATAATTGAGTTTCATGGTGACCAAGATCTATCTTTGCCAGGCAAATGCACAGAAAGAAAGGAGGGAAACTATGATTCCTCACTAGGGTTAAGCCTTGCAGATGAAAGAATAAAATGTGGAGGAAAGTAACTGTGGTCAGATAAGAGTAACATGGTGATTTATGCATGCTTGTACCCTGTGGGACAGCTGAATGCATTCTTCTGGCCTCACAGGACTCTCAACTCTCTCACCGTGAACATGGCCTTAAAACTATTAGTACTTAATTCATGCATTTGATGGATATTTTAGATATCTCAAAGCTGGGTCAACTGCTGTGTAATAAAAAATAAAGCTTGCAGTAAACTCAATGCAATTATATTGGTATAGAACAAAATAAGGTAAGTCTGGTATGATTTTTCTTCTTGAATGTACTTTTTTTTACTGGTAGAAATCTGCCAGCAGCTCCTTTAATGGGGCCGAAATTTCACGAGCATATTCCCATTTCAGAAAACGTAGTTTTTATCTAGCAAAGAAAATCTTAAATTTCGAAAGGACATACATATAAGTAGTAAGAATTCCCCTTATTAGTAATAGTGGCTTGGGGAAATTTTAGGTACCCACAGCGCAGAAGCTATTAATTATATTGTGACTTAGTTGAGAATTCCTTTCCTATTCTTTTCTGGGATTTCCTTAAAGTCTTAATGCATGCTAGACAAGCTGCAACAAAAATACCCCATGAGAGGCAGGGTACCAAAAGCTGGTATCCCACATACCAGAAGATCAAAATAGAGTGTGTGATCACGTGTTTCTGAAACACTTCCAAGGAATTCTCTTGCGGTGGTTTTTGTGGAGTTGAATGCTGCCTGGATGTTCAGAGCTGATACAGCAGCAGCCAAAAAGAGTTGTTCAGCTTTTCTCCTTTTTAATTTTTGTCTAGAATGGTTGGAGGGAAATTTGGTTCAACAGTGTACCAACTGCAGTGAAAATGCAGTGCAAACTGCTAAGTGCAGAAAGTACATTTGTAGGAATATTAAGCCAATGTAGATTTAGTTTTGTTTTCATCTTTAGTGCTTGTGCATGGTTAACATACTTCTTCCCTGCATCCCTCTGCAGAATCAGGTTGGCCACTCATCCTGTCAAGGCATCTGCAGTCTTCTATCCAAAGTATGTCATCAACCCAGCTCTGCATGGGTTAGAGATATGCAGAATGTCGTTAGACTTGAGAAATACTTAATGGCATCTTTTCATATTCTGTGAGCAATAGTACAAATGGTAGAAGGCCCTTGAAGAATCAATATTAGCTGAGTAGATAGTCATGTGTGAAAGATGAAGCATAACTGGACACTCAATAGTTTTGAATGTTGCATATGAAGAGGTTCTTTCCAAGTGGGTGGCTGTTATTTGTTGTATAATGAGGAGACATGGGACTAGGCAGTCTCAAAAATTTACTCAAATAACTATGTTTTTACTCTTCAGGCAAGCATTCTGTTATAAATAACTTTCTAGGTAAATAATTTGAAAATTGTGCAAAACCGCAAATTAGGTTTGTCTATTGTTTTCATAATAGCACAACAAAACTTAGACAATCATAATCCAGTTATGCTTCAATTTCAAAACACAATGTGCCTGACATTTTCACCACAGGTGAAAAATGTACATTCTTGCTTTTTTAGATGGATAAATGTTTTGTATGTGATAATCTGAGAAGCATTAATGTAACAAAATACACTCTAAATTGCAGTGTAGTTTTATGTGGCTAACATTTTGCATCAGCTAGATTTGGGGTTCAGCTACAGCTTTGTAATGTGACCTTGGTCCAGCATCAGACTACACATGGTATCTTTGTATTATTTCGTACAGAAAAACTAAGGCGTAGTCTTCCAAACCTGTCCAGGACATCTAACATCCAAGCTGAGTCTGTGAAAAACAGCAGAAGCGACTCAAACTTTCAAGTGCCAAATGGAGGAATACCTCGCATTCAACCTCAAGCCTCAGCCAGTAAGTACTTTTAGTGCCACTTGAGTGTTAATTTCAGAATTAAGTGATGTACTTGGCTGTCTTCCAGATTCATGGCAAAGTGAAACATTGCATGCTACTCAGGAGATGCTAATCTTGATTTTTTAATCAGACCTGTGTGAATTCTGCTTTTTTTGGTACACAAAATCTGGTACTGATTGTATTTTAAAAAGTCTGATTTCTTACTGAGGTGTTGTTCATAATTTCCCAGAAATATATGTAGGAGTAAATAAAGAGTATAAATAAAGTAGTTGGACATGTCAGAAACTGTTTTTTTACTAAGCTCTGAGAAAACACCTGTATGATGTTTATTGCTTTTGGTTTTTTAACTAGTGAAACCTGATCTGAAAATGTTCATTTAAGTTTAACCCTTCTTTGCAGTTTCTTTTGTGGGTTTTTTCGGCACCTGGAAGTTATACATTCAGTTGCTGTTTTTATGAGCCTGTGTCCCATGAAACAGATGGGCCTATTGCTGGACTACTGTCTGTTCTTTTGTCCAAAAGTGAACTGCTGATACAAGAATGCTGCTAATCTCTCTGACCTTAAAGAAGCCAAAGCAAATGAAACTTAAATATTCAGTGTTTCTTTATATGTCAATATTGCCAGTTCCTGTTGTTTAAATGTTTCCTGACCATTTTATTTTAAAACAAGTTTCTAAATTTAATAACCTTGTGTGACATTTTCAAGGGAAGGACACATTAATATTATTATATGAAAAGCTTTGAACTATAAAAGTTCTGTGAGAAGTGATCAGTAATCTAAATATTAGATGGGAAATATGAATTAAACTAGGCGGTTTTTAACCCATTGAACCATGAAAGCATACTGGTAAACTTCTTAAAACTTTTAAAAGTGTGTTAATGCTACCAGTAAGAATGTAACTCCATTACCACACAGTTAAATACAGAATAAGGAATGTAGACCATGCCAAATACTACGTGATTTCTATCTTTGTAGTGACTCAGAGCAGATGTGAGGGTTGTGTGGACAGTCAGTCCCAGGGACATGATACTGTAGTCAAAGAAGTTAGTTACGTTATGATTGTTCATAGAGGTTACTCCAGCATCCTTTTGCCTTGCCCTCCTTCTTCCACCCTTCACAAACATTCAGAAGGTGGGATTTCCTACTGAAAGGGCATGTGTGTAGTTCAAATGCAGGACTGTTACCTGTTAGTCAGGCTTATCAAAGTATAAAGCACTCGGAGCAGTTGGACAGCAGCCCTCCAGCTGTGCTATTTCTCTGATAGGAAGAATATTCAAAATTACCTGAAAGAAAACAAAGGAAAACTATCTGTAGTAAAAATCTGTTCAGATTTTATTTGAGGTTTTAAAATAGAGTGAACTAGGAAGGGAAGAACACAGAGGGCAGTTTAGTTAGCTAAAAGGGTTTTTCCAGAATTAAAAGTATATTTGTGGTGAAACTCCATGGATAGATCAGACAACAGAAGTCTCAATATTCAGTATTTAGTCAATTACTTCATTGCAGTAACCAAAGTGATGTGACTGTGGTTATACACTTAATTTTTTTAAAACTTGTGGATGCATTAAGAATCACAGAAATTATTAGGTAAATTTGCTTGCCTTTCGTGGAGTATTTCCCCAAATGTGAACCACTCTAGACCAACTTACATTTAAATGTAAGTTAAGTATCATTACTGAAGCACAGATTTCTAGCTTTTACAGTTTCCCTGCTCTTACAGATGTTTGTCAGAGTCTTGCTATTGACAATCGTAAAACGGTTTGTGTATGAAGTCAATGAGTAAGTATCTTTGCTTAGTCTGGATTAAAAATTTTTCTGCAAAAATGTACATTGTATAAAAATCTCCAGAATTGTGTCCTTTTTATTGTATACTTTTTGTTTTGTTGGTTTTGTATTTTGTCACTTTGCACAAAGCACTGTTAAATTGCAGCAAATTTTTGTTCTCCCTTGGCAATGATTTCTGGGTCTTGGGTTTTCAAGCTTCCTCATACACCTGCTAGTTTTGCATGAGCTTACTTTTGCAAGGATGCTGGCTTGCCACCCGAGGTCACTACTTTTCTCCTTGTCAAGGATTTGCAATTCATAATTTACTTGCACATTTGCTGTGGCTGCAATACTGAACTCGCTATGGTTGCTGGCATTCAAAAATGAGCTAGGAATCCAGTAAGTTTCTGAAAAAATAATTCCTCTTACGGTTATATAGGCAAATTTTACAGGCTTGCTTACAGAGGAGAGGGAAGGCACATATTACATGTTTAGAAGTGCAGGGGTAAAACATGAAGACATTGGGCATTTAAAGTTTTAGATGCAATGTGGTGAACAATCCAAATTGTTTTTGAAAAGAGATTGATTGAATTAAATAACAGTTATAACAATTAGAATATTTTACATCTGATTCTCCATGCCATTGTGCAGAAAGTACTTTTTTGTATGAAAGCTAGTAAATATTTCATCTTAAAACACTGGAAGATATGGTAATACTTGTGTTGTGTTCCCCAAGGAATAGGAATCATCTAGTGTTAGTGATGGGAATCCTCTGCATCGCATAGATTTTGCAAAGCTGTAGAACTTGTAGGGTGGGCTCCATGTAGGAGCTACCTGCTTTCTAGTGGATTGTGTGTGATGCTTTTGTACTTAGTGGCACTATGAGCACATGGATGTTACATCTTTAAGCAGAGATAATACTTTCCCAAAGAGCTGTAGATTGTTTAAACTATCCATAAAGTGACTAGTCTCCTTGCTAAGATTCAGCTGCTTGCCATGGTCAGGGTAGAAGGAGGAAAAGTAAGTTTTGAGGAAACTAAGTATTCCACTTCAGTTGATCAGAAGGAAATGTAACTACATGTATTCAGCACGCACCATTTGTGACAGGTAATGTCACAGCATAGGAAGCACTTCAAGAACAGCAAATAGTGTGGATAAGCATGCACTCTGCGCTTATCTCAAACTGCATGTTTCCTCAGCATTGCTCAAAATGGACTGCCTAAGTTCTTTTCAGTGGTTCGGTGCTCAGAAATGTGTAGCTATTGAGTGTCTGTTTCCTGGAATCTCCATTGAGAAGGAAGTAATTTGATATATATGTATTTAAAATTCTTTCCATATCATCCCACATCTCTGACTTGCAAGAAGTGTGAATAATGATGGGGGAAGAAAGTGGCATGTGCAGTAGCGTATTTAAATCTAAGTGAGAGAATTAGGGCAAACCAAATTCAAAATATGAAGGAAGAAGCTGTTCTTCATTTTGTGTGGTATAACAAACACTGATTCAGTAAAAAATTGGTATAGCAGAATACCTGAGGACTGAAACTCTCTTGTCACTGGTCTCCCTCAGTAAATTTCTAGGAATTGTGCTCATTTTTAAATATCTTAGTGTGCTTAATTGGCTGTTGATGGGTATGCCTTAAAAAAAGTTTCTTGGAAGACCATGTGCCAGAAGTTGAATAAGAACTGCATATTGCCATATGCTATTTTGCATTCGATTCTAGTTGGTAGAAGGAATAAGGGTTTTATTCTTCATAGGCATAGGCAGCATTTTGCTGTGTTTATGAACATTTTTACTGTGTTTATGGACACTTCAATTCCTTTTTGCTGTTTGTTGGCAATGACAGTTTTAGTTAGTTATTAAGACTAAACTGAATAGGTCCCTTAGTCATATTTTCTGAATGTTAGAACACATGATGAACTTCTTTTATAGTTCATAAAATACTGTGAGTTTTGCAATGACTGAAGGATAAGAAAGGTGATGGTAATCATTACATGCTACCAAGTGTAGAAAAGGATTAACTAATATTATTAGGATTCTAATTGTTCTTCCTCTACCTTCTTTATTCACTAATTGGTGATAGGATTATTGAGCTTCCTTACTTAGGGTCAGGATCTTTATGCACAGCTGTTCCCCCATTTATCTTCCTTCTCGCTATGGAAATAAGCCTTGCTAGTGCAATCAGTTTTATGCTGGTATAAAACTCCATACACTGAGGTGAGCAGAGATGTTTATTCATACATTATCATTTTACAAAGCCTATGTGTAGGCAAAGCTTTATTTCCTTGACTACTTTCCTCCTCCCCCCCTTAAATACGCTGCGGTGAAAATACGCTGAGTCGATGCGTCCCTTCTGGCAATAGGTAATTCTCTCCATGCCAAGATTCAGCAGATCTTGGAACATTGGCTTCCCTCTTGGTAACTGCTAGGTAGTGAGATCATTTCAAGGCAGTATCAGCCCTTGAATTTTACTAGAAAAAAGGCAGGACAAAGGAGGAAAGAAGCAATAAAAAATAGTTTCTGTCATGCTGTCTACATGCTGGCAGCTGATAATTCTTAGTGTTAAGTCTTCATTTTAAGTTTTGAGTCCTCTTGCATACCCTTTAGAAAAGGAGAAAAAAAGACACCTGGCTTATGTCTGTATAACTGGAAAACACAATTTGTTTATATGATGATCACAATAGACAAAGATTTATGCTTCTCTGTAGTGTTAGAATATTTTTTTGAAAACACTTCTAAAATGAAAAGTTTAGTCTTGCTAGTCAAATATGACAGTTTAATTTTCATCTTTGTATCTAATCTTGCACTCATACTGCTGTAGCATGTCTGCTAGGTGGCTTGTTCTCCCTTTGGTGTATTAATTTTATTTTTGCATTTTTGGGCTTTTTGCCCTGCGAGAAGCTTTACTCTTACAGAATCTGCGCATTTTGCACTGCAAAATTTCTGACACACTCCTCTGTACCTCTTTGCCATTATGAGCAAGCACCATTCACAAAACCCCATCACTTCCAGAGTCATAACAGCTTTTTGAGTGTTTTACTCACTCTGTTCCTTGATGCTTCACAAGTGGATGCAATTCTGAAATTCCCAGTAAATTTAGTTTCCTTATCTTCTTAGACAAATATAACACTTCTTGTCTTTCAACAGCTCTGCAAAGGCAGAAAAATTTGCCTCGTGCTGCCTTCAAAACCAAACAGTTCCTTCAAACTCCATCTGCAAAAGGAGGTAATTAACTTACAACCTCTTATCGAGCTCCAGCAAATCTCAGATAACTGCTCGCCTACATTAAATCTCACATGTTCTAGATTAATAAAATTGCTGTTGCATGTTGAGATTAACTAAGTGGTCCTTGCTGTATGAAAGTTAACTTTTTGGTCTAAATATTTAAAATAAACTCTGTGTTATATAGAAAATTGTATTTTGAGATAAAAATCCAAGGATTGGTGACTTTCTAGAATTAATCAGGAAATCTGAATTAGAAAAGTAGACTCGCAAATCCGTATTCATTAGGGTTATATTTAGATAGGAGTTTTTTTAATTGTGAAATACATTTTTTTAAAGCAAAAGTTGTGAAAATATGCATACAATTCTTTGTGCTAAAAACAAAAGCTAACAAGTTTATCCTTGAAAAGATGAGCATAGAATATCAACTCATTTTGCGTGTGCTTGTGCTTTCTCTTTTTCTCACAAAACCAGGTTAACCCCAATGTACAGTACTTTGTAATCAACTCTGGAAGCCTTCTCTGTGACACTGCCTCAGTTTCACAATTAAGATAAAACAAGTTAATGATTTTGGTTTTAAGCATAGTTAGTTTGTTGTCTATTACAGTATAAAAGATCTCATTTGAAAGATCTTATTTCACTTGAGACTAATTCATAAGCTCTGTAGATGCTAGAATCCTTTAAGTATTGTAAGAGTCGTTTGTGCATACATGAGGGTGACTGACAATGTATGTGTTTCTCTCGGTGGTGTAACAATGCTGACTTCTTTGAGTCACCTTCATTCCATGCAGAAACCTTTAGCAAAGTATGACCATGAAACAGATTCCGTGGCTTAGTAGGAAGTCTCTACAGTTTTCATAATACTTCATACCAATAGAGAAGAGTTCTCACAATGTTCTGCTTTGGCACAGGATCACCATCTCGATTTCTCTGCAAAGCTTGCTGGCTTGCTTTCCTGCTGGCCATGCCTTCATCTGGTCAACAGCCTAGTCTGAAACTGTGGGAATGTACAGAAAATTAACTTCTCTTTGAGTTTATATTACTTGTAAAGATTTATTAAACCTTAGAGAATGAGGAACAGAGCATGCTGCACTGCCAGTTACGTATTCCAGTTTAGAGCTGCTGTCATTCCTTACTGCAGATGAGGACCCTTTCAGTTACTTGCTTGATGTACTTTTCAGTTATTTTTTTTATAGTCTTTGATGTGTTCATTTTCTTTCTTCTGATCTGAGGTCCTCATGAGTATAGAAATTTTTAGCAGTAATGAAGCAAGACTTTTGTTTATGAAGAATGAACAGCTGAGCAAGAATTGATTTTAGTTTCTTAAAATACTCTTCATTATATAGCTTGACACCTTTCACACACACAGACATTGACTTTTTTTTACCACTTTGTGTGAAAGAATGCAAAATACATTCAGGTAACTAACTCTTATGTCACAGTAACAGATTTGTTAAGGTTTATACAGCAGTCCACTATCAATCAGATCATAGAATGGTTTAGGTCATCTAATCAAACCACCTCTCCCTGTGATGAGCAGGGACATCTTTCACTAGCCAGGTTGTTCAAAGCCTCATCCAACCTGGTCTTGAACACTTCCAGGGATAGGGCAGCCACTGCTTCTCTGGGCAGCCTGTTCCTGTGCCTCACCACTCTCACAGAAAAGAATTTCTTCCTTCTATCTATTTAAATCTACCCTCTTTTAGTTTAAAACTATTATCCCTTATCCTATGCCACAAGCCCTGCTATAAAGTTTGTCCTCATCTTTCTTATAAGTCCCCTTTAAGTACTGGAAGGCCACAATAAGGTCTCCCCAGAGCCTTCTCCAGGCTGAACACCCCCAGCCCTCTCAGCCTTTCTTCAAAGGAAAGGTGCTTATTCATCCTCTGTGCCTGGTCCAACAGGTACACATCTTTCCTGTACTGAGATGACAGATCAGTTTATTGATTCCCATGGTTTTACCTCATCTGTTCTTTCATGCTGGTCTGAATCATCTCATCATGGTGGTTGGGATTTAGAATTTAGAATTAGAATTTAATCTGTTTTCAAGTCGTCATGCAGAAGCTGGCCTTGGAGTAGAAGCCACAGAAGTTTGTAGCTTCACAGCATCCTACTTTCCCACATGGAGATCTCGTGCTCCCTGCCCACAATCCAGGACGGAATCAAGAGAGGGTAGAAAATTTAAATGTTGTGACTGCACAGTGCCTTTTTGTTTTCTGATTTTTAATTGGTTTGGGTTTTTCGGGGGAGTTTTTTTGTTGGTTTGTTTGTTTGTTTGTTTTTCGTTGTTGCCAGATGTTTTAATTGTAGTCGGTTCTGGTTTAGTTTCTAAGGAGATGGAGTTGGGTAAAGGTCTTAAACACTGCCCTTAACATGTTTACATGTTTTTATTAACCATGGATCAGCTCAATCCTGCACAGGGATACACAATTATCAAATAGTCTTTGACTGAGGCAGTACTTAATTCATTGTGACATGTCTAACAAATAGGCCAAACTGAGTTTCATGAATATCCAAAACTGCTCTAAGACAAAATTCTTTATCTGTAGAACAGAATTATAGGCAGTTTGCCAGACTGCATCATGTGGACTGCTCTGGAAGACAATTCATTCCTTTATGTACAAGAATGAATACAGC
This sequence comes from Margarornis squamiger, assembly GCA_035222235.1. Taxonomy (NCBI): domain Eukaryota; kingdom Metazoa; phylum Chordata; class Aves; order Passeriformes; family Furnariidae; genus Margarornis; species Margarornis squamiger. Next base: position 47,840,549 of record JAWWTY010000123.1, on the reverse strand, counting down.
TCTCAGCAATGTCTGCAGTGCTGTGCTGACATGAAACATATTATGAATTGACAGCTCAAGTTAGCAGCATGGTAAAATATGGTCAGCAGAAAGCTAGAGAGAATGGAGAGGGCTAATTTACTGGATGCTTATTTTCACTGAGAATGTGACAAGCTTTCTTCAGTTACAACCTTTTGTTGCTTATATTCCGTACCTAAAAACCTTTTCCCGGTTGTGCCTGTAAGAGGCCCAAAGCTGTATTCAGTTTTTATACACTGGCACTGCTCTGTTGGTAGTTGCTAGCGTGGTGCTGTGTTTCTGTTCCAGGCAAGTGTTGTAATGAGAAGTTCAGCGATAAAAGCTCCCTATATTTACACTGCAGAGTCACTTGGAAATTCTGCAGATTTGATTGCACCAATGTTTCAGGCAAGGTCGTGTTTTAAAAACTTCTTATAAGTAATCTGTCTTAGTCCTAGGAGCACTTTGCTGCTCGTCTTGTCTGGTCATTCTGTTGTTAATGCTTTCCCTAATCCATCCTCTGGCTTGATGCCAGTGTTTTTATTTTAAGGTTTTTTACTTATTCTCCTTGCTGCTTAGCAACTGTCATGTATTTTTGACCCCTCTGCCATCTTTTTTTGTCAGCTTTTCCCATGAGCAGCTTTGTGCTGTGTTTGACCAGTGGAAAGGCCCTCTTAGATAATGCAGAAAGGAATCAAATCCAGTTCACATCCATAATGAGCCACACATTAATCTTCCTAGAAATCCCCTGTGAGAAGAGGCTTCAAAATACAACCTGAAAACTACCACTTCCTCTGTATTTCGTTTAGGATGCCACATTCCTGTCATTACTTGTCTCTTTTCTCACTCTTCGTGTTCTTAGTGGATCTGCCTTGAAAATTATAATAAAAGCTTTGTTAAGGATCAGCTTCTTTATGTACAACATCTGTCAAAGAGGATGCAACTTTGGTCTCAGTATGAAATGTTTATTTAGTTGAGGAAAGAATAGTTCCTGAAATTTACTAAATGTAAACGTGATTTTGTTTTAGTTCCATGACTGATTTGATTGTTCTATATTGACGCTTACTGACCCACCTTAAATCAGTTTGAAAAGCTGGTGAAATTTCATACAATTATTAAGTTTCTGTTTAGTGATACAGTATGTGTAGTTTGAAAATATTTCTCATACTTGTGAAGAATTACGCTTAAGGTTTGCCATTACCAAAGGACTGTTGAATATTCTGGCTTATTAACCTTTCCCAGAAAGTACTTGAAATCAAGACCTTGCATACTAACTCAGATACAAAGTATTTGAAAACAGGTATTAGTTACAGTCATCATTTAGATCATGTTTGTAGGAAGGGGAAGGCTATGAATTGTTACTCACAGCAGCACCTTAACCTCTGGGGTCGGGAGTTGGCTAATGTCACCCTCATCCAACACACAGCACTGTGCCAGTTACTAGGAAGAACATGAACTCTATCCCAACTGAAACCAGGAAAGCTGACTCTAACTTTTTTGTCATCTGCCAGAAAATTTGGGATGTAACCATATCTTTAGATGAATTCTAATTCAGTCGTTAAAAAGAACAGCATAGAAAAAATACCAGGATGCTCTGCACTCAAAATTTCATCAACTTTGAATCTATTTAAAGACTGTCTCTCACACTAGAATACTCTATGCTGCAACATGTTCTTTCAGGGATGGGAATTAGGTTCACATGCTTCTGAAGCAGTTAAATTTCTTTTTAAGCAGTACCTTCTCCTCTATTTCTTTTGACTTGACTGATGTAACGGTTATAGCCTTTTTAGGATTGCTTACAAATCCAGGTAAATAAATACTTGTAGTAAGCAAATGTGGCATTAGACTTATATCAAAAACACGTGACAAAGAAGACATCTGAATTCCTGTTTCTCATTGCTGCTTGATTGGCTGTATTCCATTATACATTCCATATTGTTTGTATAATCATATAAAATAATGTCCAGTTTTTAATTTCAGCTATACTGTAACTTAAGCTGAAAGTAATTTCTGTATTTTATTTTCCAGTACCTTCTTCAAGTAAATTCCGCTCGCCTGCGGCACCATCTCCCCTGGCTCTTCGGCAACCAGTGAAAGCATTTAGTAACCATGGACCGGGTTCCGTTGCCTCTCCAGAAGTCACACAGCTGACGCACAGTAGTTCTTCACCAGGGCCCCTTGCAGCCCAGAGCTCAGGCTTGCCAAGCCCTGCCAGCGGTATTAACAGTACTACTCTTACCAGACCGGCAGGGATGAGGAGTGGTTTGCCCAGACCCAGTGCCCCTTCCACAGGGGGCATCCCAGTGCCTCGTAGCAAACTTGCACAGCCTGTTCGCAGGTGAGTCTGAGACAGGCAATCTTTAAGTTTTCATAATGGATTTTGTACATTGTGTATTTGTGCTGCTCCTTCCTGCAATTGATATTTGGATCTCAAGGTTTTCAGAACAGATATGGAGAGACCTTCATGTGACGTATTTGCTTGTGTTTCCACAATAGTTTTCAATCCAAACTGAGAAAAAGGGTCTTGAATGAGAAGTGAAGGTGAAGGAGTGAAAGTGAAATTAATAATAAAAGATACTGAACTAAGTGAAGAAGGTCTTAGTCTGGGCTGAGAAGACAGCAAGAATTTGTCTGCATATGGTGGAAAGTTATCAAAATATAGCTGGCAAGTGAAAATTCACTTGTGTCACTGAGCGACACGTTCTGAAGTCAGAACTATTTGCCTCCATAACTCAAGCAGTGGTACCATGTGAGAACAGTTTCTCTCCTTGGGCAGCTAGAAAATTCCAGAAGGAAGACATGTGAGGACAGAGGAGACATCCATAGCATTTGCTAAACTTAACATAAAAATTAATGCAGTTAACCCACAGGACAAAAAAGAATTTTCAGCTTAAGCATAATTGTCCTAGCACCCAGATGTAGGAGTTGCTAGATGTTGTCAGTGTCTTTTCAAAAACAGCTGCAAGAGACTGCATGTTAACTGTGAATGTGAATTTTCACTGAAGATATCAAGTAGAAGCTGACACAAAGAAGCACTCATTCATGGGAAATATTAAGAATCTCCTTAAACAGAAAGGAAAAATGAGTGGTCTCCAGTACTGTAAGACGGTGGTAAATAGCAAATTGAAAGAATTCTGTACTGCATGTATTGACTGTGTTGCAGTCTGAAGCTGCATTGTGAGCAGTATGGAACTTCATGTAATAAAAACCAGTTGTTTGGCCAGGGGGCTGTTAATAATAGTGAAATGTGGTTGTCCAAATCACAACTTGTCTTACAGAAAAGTGTTTCACTTATTAAACTTTTTTTTAAATAGCCTTTTTTTATTATTAGTTTTTTAAGGAACAGCCCCAGGGTTCACCAGGGGAGGTTTAGATTGGATATTAGGAGCAATTCTTCACTAGAAGAGTTGTCAGGCATTGGAACAGGCTGCCCAGGGAAGTGATGGAGTCACCATCCCTGGAGGTATTTAAAAGATGTGTAGATGTGGCACTTAAGGACGTGATTTAGTGGTGGACTTGGCAGTGCTGGGTCAAGGGTTGGACTCGCTGATCTTAAAGGTCTTTTTTAACCTAAGCAATTCTATGATTTTATAATGCAGAATCTGCACACAATGCAAAAATGAAGCATCTGTGAATGTCAAGATTTTTTTGTAAGCAAAATGCAATATTCTAAACAAGGATTTCCCTGTTTATATACATCACTGAAAAAGTCGCCTGTTTTAGATGTCAGCAGATTGTTTGCATTTTCACAGAGTATAATAGAATAAGTTTTCTGTCTATTTATTCAGTCTTTTTTTCTGACATAGTAGTTGCCAAGATACAACACATACATCCTGAAACTGAAAATACTTTGGAGTTTATCTTAGGTAAACTGTATTGCAGAGAATTAAATGAGTGAAGTATGTATTTCAATTATTTATAAAATGTTTAAATTCATGTGTATTGTAGATGGGGAGTTCAGCAGTTATACATGAAACTGAAAAATATCTCATTTCATTTTAGATCGTTACCCACTCCCAAAACCTATGGCAACGTGAAAGATGAGAGTTGGAAAGATGGCTGCTACTGAACTGCAAAGCGTAATGCAAAGTTCCAGTGCTCATGGATGCTTCCTCACCAGGCTAAAAGACAGCTTGATTAAACAAACTGTTCAGATTTGACTCTTGGGATTTGTAGAAATTCCAAACCTCTCTGTCTCTAATTAGCACAAACTGGCAGAGATTATAAAGCAGCACTTTAATGACATCTAACATCAGATGTTTGGTGGTCATACAATCACTTCTACATTAAAATGCTATCAGTTCTGGGGGTTTTTTCTTACTTGCTAAAAATGTATCAATATGAGCATTTATGAGAGTGGCCAATGTCTGGGCAAAAATTGAATGAATGCCAAAGAAATGCCCATCTTGAGAAACAGCAAGGGTAACTGTCAACATACATTGTCCAAAACTTCATTTTCAGCCTGATTCAATTCAGCAGAAAGATTGGTGAATATGTACTATTGAAACAAGGCTCCATTAATCAGAGCTAATGTCCTGATTACAGATTGCTACTGTGTTAGGGAAACATTGCTTTTAACAATTGTATGAGATCCTGACTGGAGAAAGTGGTACATAAATCCTTCAGGAAGAATCAGCAGTTATGCTGGAGGATTAGGCAGAACAGTGGGTCGTAGCCATGGCTTTTATCACGTTAAAAGGTTTGAATGTAGCAGAGACACACAAATGCAATAGTATAGATTGCATCTTTCCTATGTTGATTTATTGGCTTTACATGCTCTTATATGTTTGATTGCCAAAAGGGCTTAATATCAGTTGTACAATCTTTCTAACCTTAAAGTTCCTGGCTCAGGAAAAATGGCCTTTGCTACTGTAGCCACATTTTTAACACAAGGCTCGCTATTTGGGGAAAACTTTTTTTAATAGCAGGTTTCCTTACAGAGGAAAGAGCAAGTGAGAATGTTAATTTGTTCTAATACCATACTGCTATGCTTGCAGCCTACAGCAACTGTAAATGCTGATAGTTAAGGAGAAGAAAACACAACTATGCATTTGTAACATACAAATTTTAAGGAAATGAGTTGACTCTTGATGCCAAATGATATTCATTTAGGTGATGTTCCATGGTATGAGGGAGTTTTCTGTATCCTATTTTTTTACTTTCATCCATTTCTTAAATTGGTTTATTTTAAATTGTAAATATTTTTACAGAAGATATTGCCCATGTAAGTGTGTTTAAATATGTACTTTGCCTTACATATGTGTATCTTACATTACTGGTAACAGAGTATGAAACCTGCTAAGTCTGTTTACAAGCTATTAAATTCCTCTGGTGACTCTGACTTACTCTAACACATTTTGCTCAGAACAACTGATATATTTAGCATTTGAACCATTGTTTTCTGTTTTGGAAGACATCATGCAAACATCTGTAACTAAAGTTGTATTGGGTGGGACTAGTTAAATGGAAGGGATTTTTGTTTGAAGCTTTTTCAGTATTTTGGGTGTACAGTTGATGAAGTATGAGAATGTGAGTGGTATATCCTTTGTGCAATGATTGACAAACACTACAAGTTGGATTGGACGGTAGGTAGCCTTCAACCCCGTTAGTATCTGAGTTTGGGACTGCTGTTGTATTTGACTCCCACCACTAAGAGGATAGCTAATCCTGAAATTCTAGCACTTGAATTTTAGGCCAGCATTAACATTTTCCTGGATGAAAAGCCATGCAATACTACTTGACTTGGAAGAAACCAAATAGAAAGGAGTGGAGACTTAATTTGCAGCTCTAACTACTCAAGCAAACTTTGGGTTGATGGATGACTTCACACCTCAGACCAAGATCTGTGCTAAGACTTTGAAGTTGGGGTATCAAATGTACTGTAATTCAGTCAGATTTCAGCAGACACTATCTTGCACCAGTATAGAGCAGTACACACCACTAATCTAGCCTTGAGCCACCCGCTGTACAGGCAGTGGATGTCAGTGTCTCATGTCACTGTTCAACAGAAGAGAGGACTAGATCAAATGCGCTTATTCTCAATAGAGCCCCATTTCTAATATTTCAGCATTTTACAAACCAGTGCTGCAGTCTTCATTGAAGAAAGGTGACTTTTAATTGGTGGATTTTATCAAACACTTGATTGACTTTTAAATTTCGAAAGTCAGTTTTAGATGACGATATTGGGGGGGTTTACCATGGCTGCATCAAATTGTGTACATTTCCTTAAGTTAAGTAATTCATTGCTTGGGTGAATTCAGCTTAAGTTTTATAGGGATCTATTTTCTCTGCTGCTCCCCCCGAAATACAGCAAATGACTTCCTGAGAAAACAGACTGTCTGTTTACTAGAAAGCCTTTGTGCATTACCAGTTTATTGATATCAGGAAATCATGGGGCTCTGTGTTTAGAGATTTATTGCAGAATTGTGGAAACATGGATTTGATAAAATAGTGCCTATGATTTACTTAACTTATGTTTGATATAGTAGTAAGGGTTTTATGAATGTGGATTACTTTTTGTGCCAACAGCTTGGAATTGATGTATGTGTGTAGGCAGAAGGATTTATTCTGCTCCCAAAGTTATTTAATTTTTTTCCTGTGTTTGAATGTTTTTGTAAGTGTTAAAAGTATAAAAAAAAATATATATAAAATATTCTTACCACAATATACTTCCTGGATCATTATTTTTAAAACAAAATGTTTTTAAAGTTTTTAGAAATTTCGAGGATATTATTTTATGGTTTGGGTTTTTTTGGGTTGGTTGAGTTGTTTTTCAAGAACTGTATTCACGTTTCCGGAGGTTACCAGCATCAGCTTCTGCCCCATGTAATTCATGAACTGAGTACAATGTTGTATTTGGGTGAAATCTGTGATTTCATTGACAGACTGAGGTGGATTTCTGCTATGGAAGGACACTGCATAGTTCAGTTATGTGAAAAACTGTATTCTGAATTTCCATCCATAGTGATTTGTACATGCAGTTCTAAGTACACAAGCTGCCTTCCATTTTTACAGGATTCATGATCACTTCAGACCACCACATGAAACAAACTTTTCTGGCATTTATGCATAATATTGAGCAATGTAAAAGTGTACCTAGTAAGCCCTCTTGGAATTGCTAAGTACACATTTTGTCTAGCTCCTACAGGAATGCCTCCGTCTTTGGCTCACATACAAGCAAGAAGTTTGTTTTGAACTTGGTAACTTTCTGTAATCTGCATTTTGTTGCACAGCAGTGTATGCAACAGTAACGTGAATGCCATCTTGTTACTAATAAAGTTAAGGCCGGTTTAATTCTATTTGGTGGCCACTTAACATTAAATTTGTTTCACAGAGTTTAACCCAGGAAGCTGATGTATCCCAGCACGGGCCCCTATTTATTTATTAAGCCAGTAAGTTAAAAATATTTCCCCCTAGTTAGCTTGACCTATTTATGTAGAGCTGGCTCCACACCTACTACTTCTAAAAGGTATTCACTACCCTTCTTCTGTCAGTTTTTAGTTGTGCAGTCAAGTACCATTTGCCTCATATCCCTTCTGGAAAATAGAACAGTGTCAAAATCCCTGGTAATTAATAGCCTTTTGCCCTTCTCTTTTAGTAGGTTTCTATAACAAACTCTTCTATATTAAACAGTCATTTATAATTAGCATCATCACCATATGGAAGGCTCAAAATTAGAAACAGTATTTTCTCAGTTCTCTTATTCTGGGGGAAGGTGTGACAGCTCATTTCAGTTTGTGAGGTCCTGTTACATTTGATAGTGTATTCCCCTCTAGAAGCACTGGTGAAGAAAAATAAGCAATGCACATGTAAGGAGGCAGAAGGCTGAAAATGCTTATTCTGCTGGTCTCAGTTTAATCATTTAAAACTTACCTTTTAATGCAAATACTTTTGAGAAAGAAAAACAGGTGTGAGAAATGAATGTGACAGTGGTACGTCTGTAGCTCTCCCTCTTTTGATTAGTAAGAACAGGAGCAAACTTGAGATTTAATTTTTAGTTTTTGAGTAAAGCAGGTGAGATGCAAGGTTGCTTTGATTTATAATAAAATGAAGCAAAACCCCTACCTGCTCCCAGCTTGCATTAATGCAGCTGTGCAGTCTGAGTCTGACACCTACAGGCAGCCTGCCTGTATTCGTCCTGCTGCAGGAAGGCAAGGCTGGGATTTGGGTGCTCTCGAGAGCACCCACATTTTGCACACAACTTCCTGGGGAAGAAGATGGTCTCAGCTCAAAGAATTAAAGAACTGAAAGGAGCAAATTCCACCAGACTCACATTCCACAAGATTTTTTACAACAGTATTTTCAGCTGTGATACCACACAGAGTTATATTGTGTGTCACTGTCGTCTTTGCACTAAATGATAAACTCTGTTTTTCTAAACGTTAAGCATTTAGAAGGACACAGAACATAATTGTAGTGATTAAGCTGATTTATAGCTCCTCAGCAGGATTTATAGGAACAGGTAGCTAAAATGATTCCTTGTCAGCAAAGTGATTTTTGAACTTGCTGCATTATTCACCTGTTATAAACAGTGAATTTAAATATATATATATATATATTTGAAAGCTGGAAAGCAGATCCTCTGTGCAGTGGGGCACTCTCACATTAGAGAAAAATGGATTTTATCTTTTACCAGACTAAGACGAAACAAAAGAAGGAACTTCCATTATAATCTGAGCTCTTAGCATAAGTGTAGATAATCACGTAAATCCATTTTCTTTTGAAAATAGTTTTAATAGCTTACAAAGATAAAAGAGAGTGGCATGTGATGCCTTCTCCCTCAGCACGTTCAGCCCTCCTTGCTGCTTTTCAGTTATCCCTGAAAGCTTATTTCCTTTGGCAGCTATAGCAAGGGAGATTCAAAAAACAACACCTATTGGGGATGAGTAGTATAGGCATTACTGAGAAGGTGACTGTGTGGTCCATCCCTAGTGCTACTCTGCTGGTTATCATGCACAATGTGCACAGTACAGATTTTTATATTTTTTCCCATTCTGTTTCCCATTACTTTCTTGAGATTGCAGCCAAAATTGCAATTTTTCACAGCCCTGCTATGAGAGGCTGATGAAAAACCTTCCTAGTACCAACAGCTTGGTCCAATGTCAGACAAACTACTCCCCAGCCCCAGGACATGATCTCCAGAAGCCTGACACCAGCTACCTCCACACTCCTCCAGCAACAAGGCTGGGGACTTTTTCATGGAAGCTCCCTACATAGCAACAGGAGGGTGAATAACGACACTCGTGTTCCCTGTTGTTCCCCACCTCTGACCTGCCCAAGAGAAAAAGGTGCTTATTAAATATGGGAGTACGTCATCAGTGGCTTGACTTGGGACTCTCTGTGGCCTTAGCAGCTTAAAGCCACAAAGGTGATCAAGAAACAGCTGGCTCAGAATGTGCTGGTGGTGGAAGAGCAGTCAGGGTAGAAGGATGGGCATGCTGGGCTCTCCCCAGCCTTCTGCTCTTCCCAGGCATCCCTGGCTTGGCTGCAGACAGAGATCAGCTGCTGGGCTGGACTGCGTGCCCCTGCACTAACACCAGCATCACAACACTGTGGCTGCTAGCAGCCTCTGTTTGTCTCAAGGGCTCTTCCTAAGTTGTTTCCCTTCAGACATTATCAGCAAACAAATCTGAACAACCTGTTATCCAACTGATCCTTAGCTCCTTTTCACTCGGTAGGGTGACTTTCAGCTGCTGCTGCTCTCTCTGTGCTGCACGTGGGTGCCAAAATGGTGGCAGGAGAAAGTGATGCTGGACCGAGTTCTGGATTACAAGGAGTTTGGCTGGCATCCTGCTCGGGGCCGAGGGTGGGACCAGCTGTGCTGCTGGCTGACTGAACCTGGTACATGTCGAGTTAAAGGACACTGTGTAAGCTTTCTTGTTCAGAGTTGTTTGTCTTAATGAAGGTCTGCAGGACAGCAGTATCTTGTGCCACTGTGAATAAAACTTTGTCACTCTGCTCCTTTAGAAATAAAAATGTTGTTGAAGCACATGCTGCCATTTTGAGTCCCCTCTCAAAGAAAAGAGGAGATCAGGCAAACCCTCTACATTTCATGCTCTGCCTCAGTTCCTGTCTTAGCCTCAGATTTCTCGTCTCTATAGTCATCCATTTACCCCTACATTTAGTCACCCAACTACTGAGCGCAGAGCAGGGTTACATTGTTTCTGTTCATCCATTCTCCACCTAATGGAGACACATAAAACCACTGTTAATGCGGCTTCAAGTGATCTGTCCTCAAGAGTTATGAAAACCTTGTCCTGGTTCTCATCCTTTTAAAGCTGTGTCTGGATGTCAGTGACAGCAACGTGGCATCACCACCACCACACAGCCTCAGGAAAGGAGCCCAGAGCATCACCCTGCATCCTTGCTGGCAGGAACCCGCACTGTCTGAGTCCCACAACGCACACACAGCACGGGCAGAGCCTCTCCCCAAAACCCCTTGCTGAGGGTGCAGCTGTGTAGCCACAGCAGCCACTGCCAACACCATGCATGGCTGGTGCAGAGCCAGCTCTGCTGATTCAGTGCACACAGACCTCCTAAATGCCCGTGAGATCAAAAAAGTAAAATTCATTATGGTGCAAGACTGAGCTACAAAGACCCTCAGTCAGTTCTGTGCTCTGCCACACACTTTCAAAGATGCCTGGTTTATTTTCTTGGGGTTCAGTTCATCATCACTGAAATAACTACCAGTCTCCCTAACTCACGTGCTGGAGGCAAGGGGCAGGTGCGCTGCTATTGAGAGAAAGGGTCGGGCAGTCAGTTCATATCAAGTCTGATACAGTGGGGTAAGTTAAGAACAGAAATTTGGTTGACCTTGGTTTATGAGCCCAAATGCCAGAGAGCAGATAATGTCTATTGTAAATGTCAGAGTCAAGGGATTTTTCTTTTCCCTTTAGAAGAACATCAACAAAGATTTAGTGAGTGTATTTAAGCTGTCATTCACACGGGCTCAGTGTGAGTGGTACTGCTCAGGTGCACAAACATACGGGAGGAATATTAAAGGGACTTGCTTAAAATCATGAATCTTGTAAAGCACCCAAGCCAAACTCAGCCTTCTTCAGCAGTAAAGCAGCCTTTGGCAACATAAGGCTCTGATAAGGGCTGATAAATTAAGGCCACTTTCTCCAGAGCAGAACACAGGGATTTAATTGATATGTGATGGACTTCTCATCTTTACAATTTATTCTCACATGAAAATTTGCCCAGGGGAATGCAGTGCAGTCCTCTGCAGTCCCCTGCACTCAGTTATTAGTGCCAGCATTCCTGCCCAACAGCCCACTGTCAGTAGAAGAAATGGTAAATTCCATTTCCAAAACCACCTTGCAACCTACTGCTCAAGGCTTGATACTGTGGAGGAGACTCTATTGATTTTGAACCTCATTTAGCCACCTTCACAGAGGTACCACATCAGCTCAGGGCTCCCTTCCCTGGCCCGAGTGGCTCAATGGCAGAACTGAAATACAAAAAATAGCTGATTCTTGCTAAGGGGCTCAAACCATGTGTCCTAAGAAGAGCCTTGACTCAGCACATCTCCCCCACTCCTTGTCCAGGCCATTTTTCTGTGGTGCCCTCCACCCTGAAGTCTCTCACCTGTGCGCATTAGCAGATTCTATCTGCGTGCTCCTACTTTCTGCATCCTCCTCATTGTAAAGATAATAAGGCCTGACAGAGTTCAGGAAGTGTTTGGGTGATACTCTTGGGCACATGGTGTGACTCTTGAGAATGGTCCTCTGCAGGGACAGGACCCAATGATCCTTGTGGGTCCCTTCCAACTCGGCATGTTCTATGAATCTGTGTTCTGTGATTCTGTGAACTAACATTAATTGCCAAAGCAAATCACTGAAATCTGCCTACTAGAAACCTTGTTTCAAAATTCAAAACAACTGGTAGGTTGCATTTATAGCCCATTTAGGCGCTCTTTTTAGCCCTTGTATTTTACAGCCTTTTGTGCCTTTTTTACTCATATAAATACTGTTGGGGTTTTCTTTTTGCTCTTTGCTTCCTGCCCAGGATTCTCCAGACACTAGAGGGGGGTCTTGCTTTCTCGGTGTTTTTCTATCCAAAGTTCAGTCCCGTTCAGCTTCAATTCACCACATTATCACCAAAGTCGCACTGAATTGTCCACAAGGTCCTGAATGTAATTAACAGTTGCATTCAGGCCAGAAAGAAAACCAGTCTGAGGGAAGACGAAGCCATACACAGCTGACCATCAAAACCCCCTCTTGTGGAGTATCAAATACACCCCTTAGACTTTTTACTCAGTGTCAGGTGGATTTAAACCCTCTGACATTGTTTAAGATTTCAGAAATATTTTCGGGCTGGGTTTTCCCAATTAAATGTGTAGCACCACACAACATCATCTCAAGACTGTGGGATGTGAAAAGGCTTTTGCTGAGCTACTCACAGATGGTGTGGATTACAGGAGACATACTCTCCTCTCCACGCCAGTTAGCACAGCACTCAAGTACAGCCCATCCCCAGAGCAGCTCCTCAGATCAACACAAGTGCAGCAATGAGTGATCAATTCCCATTGGCACCTGTGTGAAATACTGGAGAGGTTGGAAGCCTGTGTTGCACCAGGACTGCTTCAGCTCTGGGGCAACAGCAGTGACTGCAAACTGATGCTGTTACTGTTCTGCAACAGGGAGGATAGGCCAGGCTCCTTTCTGCAGAGCGTGGCTTCTCAGGGCTTCCAGGTATGGGCATCCGATCCAAGAAATCTCCTGGGAAGAGCTCAGCTACAACCTGCATTTTTGCACAAGCAACAGTGGAATTTGCATTGCTATATTAGTGCTCAGTGCTCTGGTTGGCCAACTTTGGCAGCTTTTACTGCTCGTTATGCCCTCAAAATTAAATTTTTGGTTACTTAAGGTCTTTCTAAAATCTCCTTCTTAGTTCTTGGATAATATCTGTCATTATTTAATAAAGGCTAAGAACACTGCCAAAAATGTCTCAAATGTGAAAAGGCCTGGGATGCTAACTGTGAGTGCCAGCATGCTGTAGGCACAGGGAGCATCTATGAGCTGTGAGGCACCCTCTCCACTTTAAGAGTCAAAAGTGCTGGACACAGAATCACAGAATATGCTGAGTTGGAAGGGACCCACAAGGATCATCGAGTCCAGCTCCTGTCCCTGCACAGCAGGGCTAGGAGTCACACCATGTGCCTGAGAGCATCATCCAAACACTTCTTGAACTCTGTCAGGCTTGGTGCTGTGACCACTGCCCTGGGGAGCCTCTTCCAGTGCCCAACCACCCTCTGGGGGGAGAACCTTTTTCTAATATCCAACCTGAACCTCCCATGACATTCCCTCAGGTCCTGTCACTGGTCACCGCAGAGAAGAGATCAGTGACTGTCCCTCCTCTTCCCCTCACGAGGAAGTTGTAACTACAGTGAGATCTTCCCTCAGTCTCCTCCTCTCCAGGATGAATTCCATGAGGCTCCATAGATTTGTAGGAATCCAGCTGGAGCAGCAGATCCCACACAATTTCAGGGTTGCTGGGGAGTTGATCATTCTCACAGCCATGGTCCTCCTGCTCAGGGCACTGAGACTCCCTTGGTCTGTCATTTGTGTTGCAGACAGAGGCAAAGAAATTGTTAAAAACACCTCTGTTTTGTCTCTGTCCCTGTTTGTGAGGTGACCATCCCTATCCTGTAATGGGCCAATAATATTTCCATACTGCCTATTGTCATTAATATGTTTGAAAAGCCACTATTTATTGTCCTCCACATTTCTGGCCACCTTCAACTCCAGCTGAGCTTTGGCTGAATGAATTTTCTCCCTACAGCAGCAAGCAACATCTCTGAATTCTTCCCGTGTCACTTGACCTTGCCTCCACTGGACATACACCTTTCCTTTTTCACGTTATTTCCAAGGGAAGATCCCCACTCAGCCAAGCCAGCCTTCTGCCTGACCTGCTTCACTTCTGACATTTGGGAATTGCCTGCTCCTGTGCCCATAGGAGGTGATGTTTGAGAAGTGACCAGCACTGATGGACCCCAGCACCTGCAAGAACATTTTCCCTTAATCACTAATTCCCTGAGCAGCCTGAAGTCTGCTCTCCTCATGTCCAGAGTTGAGGTTCTGCTGGTACTTTTCCTTCTGTCAGCAGAGATTTTAAACTCCATTGCTTTGTGGTCTCAGTGACCTTGACAGCTGCCAATGTCCACTTTGCCCATGAGATCCACTCTGTTGAGAAGAAGCAAATAAAGGAGGGCATCCTTCTGAGTCAGCTCCCTTAGGACTTGTTCCATAAAGTTGTCATTCAGGTTTTTTAGGCATTTTCTAGGGTTGTACCCTAATTTTTTATGGTTGTACCAGATGTGTGATGGTCCCAGCTCATTTCTGGCAAGTTGAATTGCCCCATAAGGACATGGGCAGTTAACTTAGAAGTGTTCTGTAGTTCCTCAAAGAATAACTTGTTGGCATCATTGTCCTGGCTGGGAGGTCTATAGCAGACTCCCACTATGACATCTGCATTCTTTCTTTGCCCCTTGATTCTTATCCAAAGGCTCTCAACTGTGCCATTGCCAGCTGTGAGCTCCATACATTCTAGCCCTTCTATTACATACAGCGCCACCCCTTCACTTCTCCTGCCCTTCCTATCTGTTCTGAAGAACCTGTAACCATCCAACAGGGCACTCCAGCCACAGGTCTCTTCCCACCAGGCTTCACTTATGCTGATGATGTCAAATCTCTGGGACTGGGCCAAAGTTTCGAGCTCCTCTTGTTTGTCCCTCATGCTGTGTGCATTGGTGTAGAAACACTTCAGGTGTGGGACATTGTAGCCAACACCTCCTGAGGCAGATTGAGGGATCCCAGGAGTGCTGGTTTTCTCAAGTTTTAGCACACCATCCCATCACTCATCACTGGCAAGCCTGGTTTTGTCCTTTCCCCCTTCCAAGCTAGTTTAAAGCTCTATCAACGACCCCCACTAGCTCCTGTGCTAGAACACTTTTCCCCCTCTGACACAGGTGCATCACATCAGGTGTCAGTAGACCAGGAGTTGAGTAGATCATCCCATGGTCAAAAAACTCAACAATTTTCTAATTACACCAACCTCGGAGCCATGCATTGACGTGATGGATCTTCCTATTCCTACCAATATTATTCCTTGTTACCAGAAGGATCAACTCCTAGTTCCTCACAGAACCATCCCCGAGAGTCACACCATGTGCCTGAGAGCATTTGCTTAGCACCTCTCATTTTAGGACCTGGTTTTGTTTGGACTTTTTGCTGTCAGTTTGAAGCAACTTGCTTTGTAAGAATGAGTTTCTGTATTTCCATGGGAAGTGGTGACTCCATTATCTCCCTGACCACCCTCAGCACTTGTCCAGCATAGGTCTCCCCCATCTGGAGGGGTTTTGGCAGGATTTCTTTGCGTGGACTTTCCTTCAGGGGCTGGGGTTACTGCACAGTAACACTCACACCTGGTTGGAAATGCTGAGCACTGATACCTCACAGATCCCTTTGGGCAGCTACTCCTTTGGTCCCAGTTGGCATTGGCTTCAGCAGCAAGACTTTACTACTGACACTTGCTCAGCACTTAGGCTAACCATGTATACATAGGTAAAATACGTTTCAAATATTTTATTGCGAGATTATATGCTTTAAGCAGTGTATATTTAATAAATGTTATATATTTCATTGTTTATATTGATTGTTCATATTTTTTAATACTTTGGTAGATTTTAATATATTAAAATCAATTTACTAATATTTCTAATAGTTTGTTTTCTGATCTTATAATGGACTAAGAGGAGGAAAGGTACTCATAAGATGGCCCTTTAAATATGTTTCATTTTTCTTCAAATCTTTCACCCTGAACTAAAGGGCTGATGGATTTTTATTCCTTCCTCTGACTATGGAATTTGAAACAGCTCTGTCCAAGACAGACAGGATGCAAGATGCTGCCAGCTTAATAAAATTTGCAAGCAGTTCACAACACAGACTTGTGGGCTGTGAACCGCAGCTGGTGTTTCCAGCCTGGCCAGATCCCTGTGATCCCCACCGTGCTGCCAGCAGCCACAACCACAAGCACAGTTACACCATGGAGAGACATGAAGTTCTATTGATACTGGCAGGTGTCACAGCAGAGGACAAAGAGCATTTGCACAAGGTACTGAAGGATCAGGTAACCAGGGGCCAGGAAGAGCTTTGCGAGGTCACCTGGTCTTGCCATGCCACCCCAAAGCAAAGTCAGCAGCTGCAGCTCACCCTGCCACAGACATGTCTGCCTGACCTTTTCTGGGAGATCGCTGCTGCCTGACCGGGCTATCCAGCCCTCAGCACCATTGCTTTTATTTGCCCCATCAGTATCTAATCTGAATCTCATTTACAGCAGCTTAAACCCATTGTATTTCTGGGGAGTTGTGAGGTTATTTTAAAGAGACTGCTCTCAACTAATGGTGGAGTGGGCACCCCAGACAACAAATATTCCCCTGGCTTCATACCCAGCATTTCTCCCTAGGTACCACAAAAAGGAAATAAAAGATCTTGTTGATGAAGACATTCATGCTTTCAACTCCCTGACAAATCAACAGGTATACAAAATCCTGCCTCAGCTGCAATGACATACAAGTTCTACTGATACCATAGGTTATTAAAAAATGTTCTACTTCATCACGGTTTTAAAAGTGCACATAACACTGTGTCAGGGCTATTTTCATATGATTAAGATACATCATTAGCTAAGCAAAGTATTAAGAGATTCCTACTATGTTTGAGATTTATTTCTTCCCATTTGCCTGGGATTTCTTCTGGAATGCTTGAGATTTAATATAGGTAATGGTGCACCTATTTTGAAGGGCTTCTTACTTGCTGGTCAGCATTATAGATACTCATTTTCATTACTCAGTAAAAATTTGGCAGCAGGACAAGAAGCATTTTTATTCTATGTTCATGCAGTTACTAATGAAAAACAGCCTTAGTCCATATCCAGGCACCTTCAATGCCATGATACAAATGGCAACTGAGTGCAAAGACTTTTTTTTGTGTAACCTGAGATACAGAATATTAATGCAATTAAATCTTATTGTTCCCGTGGGGCTCACCATTAACATCCCTTTTAATATGGAGAAAGCTTTGGTGGGTAAGGGATGTAATTTTTCTTTTGGGTGTCTTTCTTCAGTCAAATGAATACTCTATGAAGCAGCTGCTGCTGTAAATGATTAAATTTACTTCTGCATTTTCTTGACAATTAAACTATTTTGTGGGGAAATGTCTTGGTCTCCTTTAGTCTAATCTGGCAATTTTTTGCAGAATCCAAAATACAGATTTTGTAGGCACAAAGCCACATTTGTGTGATCTACCTCCATATTACCTCCCTTGATTTATGTCCCTAACACCAGGTTCCTGCATAGGAAATTAAGGGGGGGCTGGGATTCTCAGTGGGCAATGCATGTCAAATAAACTCAGCTGCACTTGGACCTGTAACTTTCATCCTAAAGCCCCACCATTTACCAGCTTGTGTACATGCCATCACCAGTGTGCCCTCTGACCTTGACGACACTGCTGTCCCCTTGCAGCCATCAGGGTCCCCCACACCTGAGGATGCTGTACAGGCTGTTTGTGACACTCACAAGAGAGTAAACCAGGGTCGTGATAATCAAGATATGCCTGTCTCTAAAGTCCCAAGACCATCTGCCCTGTGAGAACCTGTGTGAAGCAATACCTCTGCCTGCAGTGCAAAATACCATTTGGCTTAAAACTAAATCCAGTGCTTTCAGAGTCATCCTCATCTCACCTCTTCTCCCTGACTGACTGGGCAGGATGCTATTTATGGCTCTTCTGAACCCAGGCATGCATTAGTCATCAGGTCATTTATTTTATTATGACTTTTCATCTTAATCCTGATAATACTCCAACTCCAGAAAAAGATCAACTGACAACAATGGAACAGTCACTGAGGCAGAATCCTTTCTTATTTGAATTCAGATAAAGGTATCTCACGTAAAGGCATTTCTTTGATTAAAGAAAGACTTGCTGCTAGTAACTGCTTTACAGTTGTAGGGGTACAACTGCCTCAACAACTGACTGCTAGCAGTCAATTTACAAAATTATTCTTCAGTGATCCTCTGATTTAATCTCTTTCCATGGACCAGAAGCCTTTTTCTAATGGCATGGTTGGCTGATGGCCTTTTCATCTCACTTCTAAAAGGCAGATCACGCAGCCTTAAACACTTAGTTCTAATTATGAATTATTGGAACATTGAGACCTGAGGCACCATCACTTACTGGTTGATTAATGGTCTTCAGACATCTTAAAAATAAGCATGGGGGAACACCAAGTGTAACAGGAGGATTTTATTATAATAATTTCTGCCCTTGACTGCTAACCCATACCTTTAGTGAAAGGATCTGTTCCCAACTGCTCAGAGACCGAACAGATAGTGGGGACACAACGGAGACAGCACAGCTGAGGCTTATGCTGTTTCCCTTCCACACCACTTCAATGTAATAAAATCTCAGAGGGTAGGAGTTGCAGAGAGCACTGCTCCGAAGGGACACGCAAATACAGAGTAGGGCTGGACTGAAACAGGCATCATTTGGAAGAGGAATCCATGAGAGAAGTGGACAGAACTCCCACGAATGGTGAAATCACAAAGGCAGCAGGGAAGAGAAGAGGCAGACACAGCACAGCAGAGGAGGGAGGAGGAGGAGAAGGGTGCCTGGACGCCTTTGCCACCTGAGCTCTTAACTGCAGCACACACACGTCTGAAGTGCAACATGTTCAGGATCTAGGCAAGTCCAAGCCTCTGATTTATCTATAACTTGCTTGAGATTTGCAAATCAATCCTTTTTGCTTGAGGCTCTTGAGCATGTGGAGTGACAGTCATAAACTGCACATACAGAACCTCCTCTTGCTGCCCCAAATTCAGCTCAGTGAACAACACTCTCAGTGAGTTCCCTGGGGGGACACTGAGGGGACCTCATTGCATAGATGCAATGATTGCAATTTTCCAATATTCCTGGGCTATGCCTGATGCTTTTAATCTCTGTTGGGAGATGCAAATGATTCCAGCAGCATCTCCATACAACATGCTGCAGCAGTCAGTAGCTGAGCAAACAGAAAGGTTGCTTTGCTCATTTGTTACAACACTATCAAAACTCCTTACAAGCTTATCCTTTATTTTTGACATTGGATTCCAGTTAAATAACAGGAAGGCACAAAAATCCTATTATAAGAGAGTACACAAAATTCTTAGTGTTTGAGTGACTTCTGCCTCTCCAGACTGGTTTATAGCACACGTGCTCTTCTATGGAAATCAACCCCTTCTGAGAAAAATGTAAGGCATTCTTATTTATAAAAGTTACAAACTACAATAAGCTTGTATTTTAGTAAGTCCTTTCCTTCCCTCCTCTTTTCCTGCTAACTCTTATCCTCTCGTCCATTTTTCAACAGAAGGACTAACAAGAAATAATTTGAGAATGATAAATGATCAGGTTTATTTGCCAAGTCTTTTTATACTCAAATATTCAATTTATGGCTTCCAGTAATAGCAGGGTCAGCAGTTTCCTTTCTCCTGCCCTCCACAAAAGAAAACAGAGAAGGAATTAGCAATGGGTTTAGATACACTGAGGTGTTCACTACGTGTGAGCTGGCTCCCTCGTAGCCAGATGGTGCAAACTACTCAGCATCACTCCAGACTCCAGAATGTAGTTTAATGATGACATATCCAGAAAGCCTGCAGTAAGTTAAAGAGACAAGAACCATGCTCAACAGCAGATACGATGTCTTTTCACTCTATGTGCTGGATGTGAAAATATGCTGGGTGCCACGCAAGGTCGTGGTACTCTGTGGATGGACAAATAGCAAAGCAGTTGGGTTCAGACTTGGCTTTCCCTGAAGACAGCATCACTGCTCTTGTTTAAACCAAGACTGAACTTTAATTTTAGCTGACAAATTATAAGGCAAATCTCAAGAGGTCTTGATTTGTTGTGATGAAGTCATGGCATTTTCCCACTAGAAATGCAACAGTTCAGTGTCCCTTGAAACTGAAGTTCATGCTGACTGGGTGTGCTCTGAAAGAGCACGTATCTGTTTAATTGTATCCAGGGATATTGGACTCCTCCTGCAACTGCCTGTATGGTAGATGTCACACACTATGAGACAAAAATATCTTCCCATGACCAGCCCTGCTCCAGTGGGGAGTTTGGGGAGTGACACTTGGAGATAAAGCAGAAGGTCTCCACCCTTCCACCTGCTCGATAAGCAGCCGCTTTGTGCTCTGCACTGTGGATCCAGCCTGGGCTCACCCACGGCGATCCCAGCCTGGCTGCACCGCAGGGAGCTGCACAGGCATTACTCACAAAGCAGAGAGGGTAGGAGAAGCAAATGACCTGCATGCTGCAAAGCCAAATATTGGCTACATGAAGGATGGAATAAGATATAACAGTGGTAAGACTTTATGAAGCACAGTAAATACTCTGCAAGCACTTTTCTGCATATGCAAACCTGCAAATTAAGTTCAGAGAATTTTGTTGGCTCAAAAAGCCAACCGGACCCTGTGCTCCCCTCTTTCAGTGCCACACAGAGTCCAAAAATATGAATGAACTAATGCAATCTGGATCCTATTTGGTCATTCAGCCCGGATGACTCATCTTCCCATAGCTCTCCTTTGGCTAATGACAAGGAAACAAATACAGGAAGAACGGTATTGAACTTGGCGTCATTATGGCAAAGTTGTGTACGCAGGATTTTATCCCTAGGTACTACTTGCACTTCTTGTGCTACCTGTGCCCCAAGTGAGAATTAAAGGTTTAGTAAGCAAACAAGCCACAAATGCTTGAATCCTGGGACAGCCTAAAATTTCACCCAAATATATTTTTCAGAAACTTGCTCTCTGATGGAGCTTAAGGCAAGCAGCTGGTCAGGGCAGCTCCTGTAGACTCTCTCCTTAAATCCAGTGTGTCCCCCCTGAGCTGTGTCCCCAGATGCTTTATGGCAGAGCAGAGCTGCATGCTAAGTGCAGAAATCCCTGGGGATGCTCCATTCTGAGTCAGCTGCCCCCACCCGGGAATGGTAATGTGAAGTGGTGGCTGTGACCCCTCTAAATCCTCTGAATGAGAGAGAAAAAATAGTTACTCTCCTGAGATAGTCAGTGGCAGTGCCAAGAGTGAGAGTCACCAACATCTGTCCTGTTTTTGGAGGCTGCTTTCCTCTCTCAAAAGTTCCCAGCCTTGTGAGTTCAGTCTAGCATCCTAAACAGCACTTTACTTTTGAACGAACAGGGTGACACACAATTATTAAATGAAAAGTAAATGCTGTAAGCACTATTTTATGACTGAAAACAGTATAATAACCCTTGGATATGATTTTTGGGTGATTGACTACATTTCTTATGCTGGTTTGAATACGTGTGTTCCTGGGAGCTTGCCTGCTTCCTCCACCTGTACTGACTGCCCTTAAAAGGTATCACTTCTCCTTACAAGCTTCTGGGACCCCACCACCACAAAGTGGTGCCTCCTCGACATTCTAAAAGGGCTTTCTGTCCTTCCTCAGGCATACCCGAAGCCTTTACATCAGATGGCAATTTGCCTGGAGGGGGAACGAGCTTGGCTATCCCTCAGCGGAGGGGTCTGGTGCTGCCCCCACATCGGGTGACATTGCGACGCGAACTAACCGTTTGATATCGATGCCAAAATAAATGCCCTGATACCTGAGTTTCTCCTCTGGAAAAGTCGGGCCGTGCCCCGGTCCTGGGGAGGATGCGGGCGGCTGTGCCGGCTCCAGAAGCGGGCTGCCGAGGAGGGGGTTTCTGCCATGAGCCCCTCCGCCGCCTGCGCTTCCCCCCGCCGGGGCCGGGCGGCGCTGGCGGCCGGGCGTGCCCGCCGTCGGGGCGGCAGCGAGACACCGCCCCCGGCGGGGGTGGCCCCGCGTGTGTCCGGGCGGCGCCTGCCGCAGACCGCGGGGAGAGCCGCGCCGGGCCGGGCGGGATGCGGGCTCCGCCGGCCGCCGGGGCCAGCCAGCCCCGCGTCCCGCACTGAGGAGCCGCCGCCGCCCGGTCCGTGCCCCGGCGCTGGGCGGGGAGCCCGCGGCTCCCGGGGCGCAGCCATGGCCGGCTCCGCGCAGCCCCCGGCGGCGGCGGCGGGCGGCGGCCCCGACGGCGGGTCCCTGTCGGGGGGCGGCGACGCCTTCGGGGACCGCTCCCTCAGCCAGGGCCTGAGCGTGCTGGTGGGGCTGGGGCTCTGCGTGACCATGCTGGGGCTCGGCTGCGCCGTGGAGCTGGGGCAGCTGGGGCAGCAGCTGCGGCGGCCCGTAGGGCTGCTGCTGGCGCTGCTGGGGCAATTCGTGGCCATGCCGCTGCTGGCCTTCCTCCTCGCCCTCATCTTCGCTCTGGACGAGGTGGCGGCCGTGGCCGTGCTGCTGTGCGGCTGCTGCCCCGGAGGCAACCTCTCCAACCTCATGTCGGTGCTCGTCGACGGGGATATGAACCTCAGGTAGGCGCTCTGCTCCCGCTCGGCCCCCGCCGGCCGGGCTGCGACGGTCCCGGGACGCGGGGAGGGTTCGCTGGGCACTGCCCGCCGGTGGAGCCGGGACGGGCGGGCGGGCACGGCGCCGTGGGAACCCGCAGCACTGCTCTCCTGCCTTTCCCGGGGCAGATCTTACGCGGACCCCGATACACGCTCCTGCCTCCTCCCCTAAAAGCCCGCGCCGCAGCCGGGGCAGGGCAGGCGGGGGCTCTTGCCGTGAGAAGCGCTCGGGCGGCTGCAGGTCCCTCTTACCGAGGGGGGCTGCCCCCCGGCCAGGCGGGCACTGATCCGCTGTCTCTTTGGTTCCCCCGGCGCAGCATTATCATGACGGCCTCCTCCACGCTGCTGGCCCTTTTCCTGATGCCCCTCTGCCTCTGGATCTACAGCCGCCACTGGATCAACACGGCCGTGGTGCAGCTGCTGCCCCTGGGGGCGGTAAGCCTGACGCTGGGCAGCACCCTGCTGCCCATCGGCCTGGGGGTGCTCATCCGATACCGGCACCCCCGCGCCGCCGACCTCCTCGTCAAGGTAGGCACGGCCCCCGGCGGGCAGGTGGGCAGCCGGGAAGGGGGTCCGACGGCAGTAACCTTTCTGGTCCCTCCAAAACCCATGGTAGCTTCACAGAGGCATATTCAGCTACGTAGGTGGAATACAAGGACTTAACTGTGTTGAAATAAAACGGTGGGACAAAGACGGAAAACGAGGGAAAGGGCGGGTTACCCCCTATTGCAGCGCACAGGAAGGAGGGCAGCGTGGTGCTGCAGCCTAGGAGTGATCCTGGACCCTGTAGCAGAGGCATTCCCCAGCATCCCGCTTTCTCTCCACTCCTGCTGCACCCAGGCATGGCCACTGCTCCCTTAAAACATGCAACGATATTAGCTTAATTGTGAAAGGAGGAGTGAAGCACAAGCCCCGACTCTCCTGTTTCCCAGCAAGTCATCCAAAAGCAAAATGATGGAGGGTGACATCAGCCCCTTCCACTCCTGGGGTACGATCAAACGCCATCAAAATCCCAAGCAAATGTGGGAAGGGTGGCGCAACCATGTTTTGTAGTTTAGGCCCTCTTAGCAAGCCTGTACCTGCTATGCTTATTCTTTTGAACTAATAACCCTTGTGTTGTTTATCAATGTCTGTATCTGTTGCCAGATTTCCCTGTGGTCCCTCTTGGTGACTCTGGTGATCCTGTTCATCCTGACTGGGACCATGCTGGGCCCAGATCTGTTGGCACACATTCCTGCATCTGTCTACGCCATTGCAGTGCTGATGCCTCTAGCTGGGTACGCCTTGGGATATGGCTTAGCCACGGTCTTTAAAATGCCCCCACACTGCAGGAGAACAGTGTCTCTGGAAACAGGATGCCAAAATGTTCAGCTCTGCACTGCCATCCTAAAACTCACCTTCCCCCCGGAGCTCATAGGGGGCATGTACATGTTCCCCTTGCTTTATGCGCTTTTCCAGTCAGCAGAAGCGGGACTCTTTGTGCTGGTATACAAGATGTACGGAAGAGACAGCTACAAGCAAGATACACTTGGTGAAGAGGAAGACACAGATATTTCCTACAAGAAACTGAAGGAAGAGGAGGTAGCTGATACTTCATATGGCACAGTGACCACAGAGGAGCACAACTCCATTCAGATGGAGCCGACACAGACGGCACTTTAGGCGAGATAAGGAGGTGACTCGCTGGGATGTGAATGTGTGTTGTGCTTGCAACCAGGCTGGGGCTGCGCTCGCTGCTGTGCAAGCAGAGCTGCCTGGCCTCCATCGTTTCTCCAGCTGCTCCCATTGTACAAAGTGATGTGTGTTTATTACCATGACAGTTCTACTTCCTCAAGAAATAAATGTGGGAAATAAAAAAAAAAAAAAAAAAAAAAGGAAAGAAAAAAGTATCACTGCGATGCAGACCAGTAGCTGTAAAACTTCATGCAAGGAGATTGCTGCCTGGCTAAGTGCAGCAGGAATGGGCAGGAGAAAGAAGACAGCATTGTACAGAGGCAAAGCCAACTCGGTGCCAGTATGAATGAAGGGGAAAAAACCACCTCGCGTGTATCTCTGTGCCTCCCACCTGCTGTAAAAGCATTGTGCTCGTTGTTCTCACCACAAATACATGGCGAAGCCGAACCAAACCCGTGTTCTCCGCTGTTTAATCCCGCGGGGCAATTAAGAGCGGCGCTGCCTGGCCCACCTGGGGCGCTGTGCGTGGGGTGGGGGATTGCCCGCGGCCCCGCACCAGCCGGGCATGGTGAGGGGCCGCGGGGCCGGCGCCCGTCGGGGGCGGGGAAGCCCAGCCCCGCCCCGGGGGTATTTAGGGGCGCCCCCCCGGGGGGCACTCCGGGTACGGTGCGATGGCCGAGGAGGCAATGGCGAGCTACCTGTACACCGCCTACCACCCCTACTCCTACCGCTACCCTTCGCCCAAGGGCAAGGGCGGCGCGGCGGGCGCCTGGCGGCCGCGGGGCAGCGGCTGCTTCTCGGGGTACGGCGAGGCGGCGGCGGCCGCGGAGTTCTTCGACAACTACCAGCGGGCGCAGCTGAAGGCCATCCTCTCCCAGGTGAACCCCAACCTGACGCCGCGGCTCCGCAAGGCCAACACGAAGGAGGTGGGCGTGCAGGTGAACCCGCGGCAGGACGCCTCTGTGCAGTGCTCGCTCGGGCCCCGCACGCTGCTCCGCCGCCGCCCCGCACCCGGGCCCGGCCCCGCCGCGCCGCGGCCCCCCGAGCCGGAGCAGGAGCTGGGCAGCCCCGCCACCACCAGCACCCGCGCCGTGCGCTTCCCCCGCACCATCGCCGTCTACTCGCCCATGGCGTCCCGCAGACTCACCACCTTCCTGGAGGAGCCGGGCGCGGAGCCGGAGCGGCGGCAGCAGCAGCAGCAGCAGGACAAGGGGGCGGCAGCGGCCGTCGAGGAGGAGCCGGCCGCGCTGCGGGAGCAGCGGGAGGCGGAGGCGGCCGCGGTGCGGGCCAGCTGGGAGAAGCCCCCAGAGGGGGGTGCCGAGCCGCTGGGGCAGCGCCCGGCCGAGCCCCTGGAGCAGCGCCCGGCCAGCACCCCGGAGCCGCCGGCGGAGCAGGAGGGCGGCCAGGAGGGGCAGGAGGCGGCAGAGGCAGCGCGGGCAGAGCCGGCAGAGCCGCCGGCCGCACCCCAGAAGCGGGAGCCGTCGGCGGGCAAGACCCGCCTGCGCTTCCAGGTGAGGGGTGGCCGGGGATGGGGAGCGGGGCCGGGCCGGGCCGGGCGGTGCCCCTGCCGTCGAGTAACACTTGTCCCCGGCAGTTCCTGGAGCAGAAGTACGGCTACTACCACTGCAAAGCCTGCAACATCCGCTGGGAGAGCGCGTACGTCTGGTGCGTCCAGGGCACCAACAAGGTAGGGGTCCGATGCCCCGGCGCGGCCCCCTTGGCGTGGCCCCCTCTCTGCCGCCCCCCTGCTGACTCCGGCCTCCCCCCAGGTCTATTTTCGGCAGTTCTGCCGGACCTGCCAGAAGTCCTACAACCCGTACCGTGTGGAGGATATCACCTGCCAGGTAAGGGACCCCGTCCTGCCCCGGGCCGGGCGGCCCCCGGGCCCCTCCGCCGACGGCCGCCTTCTCCCTCAGAGCTGCAAGCAGACGCGGTGCACCTGCCCCGTGAAGATGCGCCACGTGGATCCCAAGAGGCCCCACCGCCAGGACCTCTGCGGGAGGTGCAAAGGGAAACGTCTCTCCTGCGATAGCACATTCAGTTTCAAATACATCATCTGAGTGGGATAGGGTTTAGGGTTTTTTTTGTTTTTGTTTTTTTGCTCTTGTTTAGGGCTCTTCTAGAAGACTGCAAGTAGAGCAGACTTTTTTTTGTTGTTGGTATTGTTGAAGGTACTTGGTGAAGTGTAGCTAGGAAAGCATGAAAATAAAAAGTATTGCAAAGCATGCTCAAATGATCAGGTGAGTTTGTGCCCAGCTCAGAGGGTGCATATTGCAAATTCTGTTAACTTGCACAGGGGAAGAGCCTACGAGTGTTTTGTAAATCAGTGATGGTCTTGGAAGCAACTGGCTCAGGACCTTGTAGAATTTCAGGTGGAAAGGGTTTCTGTTACTGCTCCTACTATTAACATCAAATGGATAATCCATGGTAGGTAGTAGAGGATAATTCATTAAGTAAACACAGAATAGTATTCACTTATTGTACCCACCTCTATTCAATGTAGAAAATATCCTGAACCTGTTTTTCATCACTAGAAAATGATTGAGAACAGCTGTGTAAGAACTTCTGCTGGTACAGCTGGTCTGCATTTAGCTAAGCTGGTGTTCTTGTCTGTAGACTAAAGCCAAAGAAAGCTTTTCAGGGACGATTCTCACAAAATGCTGGGGAAGGGAGTCACTGATGTTACGTTCTCCTGGTAAATGTGTTGCCCATCTTTTATGTGTAAGGTTATCACGAGAACTGACACTTCAGAGGCTCAAGGTACAATACTGCATCTGCCTGGCTTCCTCTTCAACCCACAGATTACACATTAGTTATGGTTTAGGTGCCTGCCATCAGAGAGGGATCAAGCTCCCACACCCTTCTGGGGTTGGGTTTGCCACTAGGAATTGTACTTCTGGTGTTTGGTAGTAATGGCAGAACCAGCACTGTTTACTCCCAGATGATGCCCTCTGTAGGGACACCATGCTTCAGCAAAGCATTACAAGCTGACTGTGGGACTAACTATCACCATCGGAGCAGATTCCCAAGCTAGTAAAACCTACACCCCCACCCCCAGTCTGCCCTTTAGCTAAGAAGCTGAGTAAACTCAGAGGAAAACATACCTTTATGACAATGCTACTGAACACTGTCGTTTGGAAATTAATAGTGCACAAAGCCTTTTGCACAACTCTCAAAGTAGCTTCTCTTTTCAAAGAGTGATTTATCTTGGCTATAACAAATTTGTCTACATCTGTACCCGTCATGAGACCACTATTAAAGACTAAAGGGAGAACCATTCTGAGCCCCCACAGTACAGTAGCTTTGGTGCCAGGTGGTTTTGCGTCTCCAGGTGGAAGCTAGTGTATTGCTGGATAGCCAAACAATGTCCTTTGGACCAATCCATCTGTTTTGAGGGGCAGTGAATGTTAATTCTGTAGGCTTAACTCACGTTGCTGTAAATTCCTGCTTTTTTTCAAAATGCCCCTTGAACTTGCTGCAGTGACTAAGGCTTAATGCCTCAGTGCCAATTTATTGCCAAGTAATCTTATTTATTCTTGCTGCATTCATTATTATAGCAGCATGAGGTATTCTGGGAACAAGTGGGCCTATCCCCTCCAGAGCAGAGTACTGTTTTATTTCATGCTTCTACCCAAAGCATTTTTCTCTGTATCACAGTAAAAGGAATACTCTTTGCTTTACTAGCTCACTCAGGCTTTCACAGCAAGTTCTATCCCTGGCTTGTTTAACTTGAAAAGTACACCCACAGCTGGGCAGTTTTCTATAGATGCATATGCCTTGCACTCACCTGTAGTTACTATAAAGAGCAGTGGCAAATCTCCAGCTTGAGGAGGAATGTGGTTGGGACTTTCTGCAGCCATCCAGCCTCAGCTTGTAGTTGCAACTGTGATCTGGGATATCTTCTTATTTGAGTATATTCCCCTCTAAGGATGTCTGCAATAAGTTTTCCTGTTTGCCTTCCCTCTTCAAACTGCTACATAGCCTGTTCCGGATGGATGCAGTGAGAGACTGTGATGAGTCTGTGCACCTTGGTAATGAGTCTGAGAACTGAAGCTCTGTGCCATGTCAGGATGAAGTCATACAGGTATCCTCACAAGCATTGCTTTGAGGATTATTTGCTGTAAATATGGTGACTCTCACATGATTATCAGCAATAGCCCAAAGTGGAATTTAGTACAACTTAAGGGTTGTCATCCCCACCAACTACAGTCAGAGCAGCAGTTGGTTCCACTTGGCAAGGTGTAGAACAGGCCTAGCTGATGTGAACTGTATGTTTTGCTTTGGCAGCAACTGGTCCAAGCAAGCAGCTCATGAAGGCTCTCAGGGGCAGGCAACAGCAAAGAGCCACCCTGCTTTCATTAGCAGGTCTTGTGGCTTGGAGGAGTGGAGTGGAGTGGGCAGCCATATTAAACAAGCTTTCCTTTATGCTGTAGCGTTCCTCAGTTCCATAGTGTCTCTACATGTCATCCCTCTTGCATAAATATATTCAATGCTTTTACTGACTGATGCCAAAGTACAGTTCTGTAGTTCCTTTTCAACTTTACTGCTGTGTCACGTCCTTGACAGCACACACTGTATCATGGGCACTGGTTCCTAGACTCAGCAGAAAGAAGGAAAGCAACTCCTGACCTATGTGATTATGCAAAGTGGAAGGAAACAGCCTTTGTGCTACCAATTCTTCAAAGATATCTTGAACTTGCCCTGTACAGCTTTTTCATAAAGATATTCTTTTGCGCGTTAGCTCAGTCAGTGCTATATTTGCTGTATCTTACAGGACCTGTCTGATGTTTTGCCTGTTTCTCGACAGCTTTACCATAGCTTCAGATTTGGCACTGACCTGGCACCAGGTAATGCAGGGTGACAGCTTATGCAGTGGTGGAGTAATTTTTGAAAAGCTTCACAAAGTTAAAGCACTATCACAGACAGTCAGCTAGTGTACTTCTGCTCCATAGGGCAGGTTCCACTAGCCATTATAAATGGAGGAAGATGTATAGCATAA
Organism: Margarornis squamiger; assembly: GCA_035222235.1. Classification (NCBI taxonomy): domain Eukaryota; kingdom Metazoa; phylum Chordata; class Aves; order Passeriformes; family Furnariidae; genus Margarornis; species Margarornis squamiger. The sequence goes on along the minus strand of JAWWTY010000123.1, from coordinate 47,811,407 downwards.
GGAATGACATGTATGAATTCAGGTTGAGTTTCATGAGAAATCTGTTAACAGTTGCTGAAGATGCCTAGGAAAATGCTGTTGCAATGACAGGACATAAAGGAAAAACATGACTTCAGGGCACCCAGGCCTTTGTTGTCAGTGTTTAGTCTGTTTAGCTAAAGTATTTAAATTCTAGCTTGTAAAAATACACAGAATGACAGATACAATGTCTTTTATTTTTACAAAAAAAGCTGGTAAAAGATGATGTAAATAAAAGTGTAATGTGCCCCTAAATAAAACTACTTATCCCTGGTAATTACTAATTAAATAATTAAGAACACCATCTACAGTACCACAAAACCATCAAAATAATTCAATTTTATCAGGGACAGGGAAAAAAAATACAGTGAATATGGATGTGCCTTGACCAGTTACAGAACTTGTTAGGATAACATAACTACTGTCAGCAGTCCAACAGTGTGCACAGTGCCTTCAATTAATGCATTTCAGCATAATTACATTTCTAGTGGGGTCTAATTCCCCCAAAAAGGCAGAGCTAAGAATTTCAATTCTACATTCTAAACTCTGGAATTAGAGCCCAATAAAAAAAAAAATCACAGTGGGTAAGAGATGTATATAAAAATACTGGGTGTTCCTTTCAAATCACAGGAGTCATGGGACTACATTCTTTTTATGTTTTGTGGTTTTTTTTCTTTTTTTTTCTTTTTTTCCTACAAAATGCTATTGGTTTCAACAGAATCCAGTTTGTTTTATGCTACAGACTTTGACACTGAACTATGAGTATATTGCCTGTTTGCATGTTTTGGTAGTCAGTAATTTATTTTTTTTTCTATATAGTCCCAATTTCTTAGGCTGCAGTTGAGTCATGAAGACACATAAATGCGTATTCAAACCCTGCAGACTACTCAGACTGCAAGTACTGCATATGACTACCAAGAGGGAACCCCTCCTTTCCCTCATAGCTTTATACACCTACTGCTTTAACAGTGCATTGCACGAATTTACAAGAAAAATACTGGTTTTGCACTATACAGTTTCTAGAATATATACAGAATAAAATAAGTTAACTTCTAATGAGAATTGCTGATGGGCAGCATATATCTTTAATATACATTTTAAAGTCTCTGCAGGCAGCTACTTTTTGGTTAGTTGTTACCAATATTTGTAACATAAGCACTGGTCAGAGAACTGAGCAGCATTCCAATAAAGTTAACAGATATATTATTTCTTTTAGAAACACTGGGAAATCCCAGTTGAAAATATTATTAAATGTCCTAACATTTACACACTATGAGGATTAGATCTAATAAAATAAAATTTCTTCAAAAATAATCTTGCAGCTCTTTTAAGCATGCTCTGAGACCTTATTTAACAATCATCCATACCTTCAAAAAACAACTGTCACATAGCCATACACTCTAACTCACACACATAATTGCCTTATTACAGACAACAAAAGCAAATAAAACACTAAGAAGTCAATGGTTTTTGCAGTCGTAAGTCATTCTACTCATGTCTGACTGCACATTCTTCATGACGTTGCAAAGTGTCTTGTTAGGTATTAGTTGATGATTATATCTACTACTGCTGGAAAGCCGGGAAGCCTTGCAGGTCTTCAGCCAAAATAAACCAGCCTTGATTTTAGCCTCATCCCACCTGCGATACGGATTCAACCTGTAGAGGCTGTTACTGCAAATATCATTTATAGTTCTGTTACAACAGAAAATAATGCATGTGTATGCATTACATTTAAGCCCTTTTCCTTTCATGTAGTTTTTATACATAAATTTAATAAAAAAATACTACTGCCATACAGGCTGCTGTGTAGAAAGAGCAGTCAAGTAGGATGTTCATTTCAACTTTCAGATTTTTACTTCTGATGAAACAGTTTCTTGCTGTGATAAAATTGTGTTGGTTGTCAGGATTGCTGGAGGTTTGTTTTTATGTTTTTCATGAAAGGTGCTCAATAATAGTCTGAAGCATTTTCATCATCAGTTCTTTTCTAAATGACAGCTGTTCAGAATCCAGTGCTCACAAGATTTATTCCTGGTTTGATCTTCCCCAGAAGCTGATAGGATTGCACCATGCGTAGAGACTCTCGAATTTCTAGGTTAAGTTCCATCAGCTTTGAGCTGGCCTCGGACATATCTTGGTTGGAGGCCACTACTGCAAAGCTACCAGTCTGGCCAAGTGTCTGGTGACGGAAATATATGTGCAACAATGTTTGAACTGGGTCATCTTCAGGACTGCCAAAGATGTCGTGGGGCCAAATAGATCTGTAAACACACAATTTGGGTTCAAACATTAAAAAAAATGTTTAAATATGCTTGTTCTTTAAACAGACATTTGAACAGAAGACATTGGAAAATGCAACAGAAATGTTTCTCCTGTAGAGTCCTGATAATATAATTTATCAGAGAAAAATTCTAAAGAACAAGTAGTACTACTAGAATTGCTTTTTTTAAAAAAATTGCAAAAGCTGTAAAGAAGCAACAGTTCTTCAATAAGGACATCTAACAAGAGCTGAAAGAAACCTGGAATAGTGTTTATCCCTGTTTTTAATTTTAAAAGGTCTGTTAAGAAACATCTGAAAGCAATCCTTAAGCACTTACCTGAAAGCCTTGACCTGTGCTACAGCTGACACAAACTCCTTGTTTCTCAGGGTTTCAATGAGAGAGTGAATAGCTGTTTCTGTGCTAGCTTGGGAAGCCTCTGCAATTTCAATTTCTTCGATACCGCTGTCAGATGCAGCCTCAGCCTCTTTCAGGGAGCTCTCCAAAAGAGCAAGTTCTTCAGACATGTTTATGACCTAAAACAAGTGCAAGTTACCTTTTCAGCCAAATTAATTTTCAGCAGATCAGATTTACACTTTTCCTCGTCTTTACAATAAAAAATGAGAAACAGAAAAAGTACACCCAAATATTTGCTGCAGTTGCTTAATTAAGTGTATTTAATGGCTCAAGGATGCATGTCAGGTATTTGGGCTTTCCCTTGATTGAAGTTTCACATTTCTTTTCTCCCTGCATTAATTAATAACAATTAAACTGACAAGAATAATTAAATACTTCAGAAAAGTACAGCCATGGTGCTATTACAAGGACAGCTTAAATGTGAAGAAAAAATCTAGAAGAAACCCAGCAGAGGAACTGTAATGCAGCCAGTGTTTTTAATAGTGTGTTTGGCTTTAGCTCCAATGCATGAGTAGAACACAAGGCCATCTCTCAGAACATGATTCTGCATCTGACTAACTTAGGCAAGAAACAGGACTGATGTGATGCCAACCTTCCACAATGTTCTTCAAAGAGAAACAAACTTACTTGAAGCCTCTACAAAAATCTGGAAATACAAATGAGGAACACAGGTTGGTTTTTTCTCAAGCTACTCATAAACCAAAGGCTTTCGCCCAGCTTTTTTTATTTTCCTTCCTACTATATCAAGCAAGACCAAGCCTATCTTTTTTTCCTGCTACCTCTGTTTACTGCATTTCAGACCCAGGGGAGAACTTTCAGAAGACATTATTAATAGCATAATGTGTGCAGATTAACTCAATTAGCTTCACGTATATACCAGTTGCATAAAGTACACCTTTTACTTTAGTTATTACAACTAAAAAGCAGGCATAAGGTGTCCAGAACATGCTAGTAATTGTGCTTAGGAGGGGAACTAAGGTTGCAGAGGAATTGCATGGTGGTTGAAGTGACATGGTTAAAAACTCAGCTGGTAGCAAGTGATGGTGTTTGCAATAGGAAACACTGGGGTGATGGAAAATAGCATCACAGAACTCTGTCGAGTGGAGTTTTTATGCCTTGATTGTAGCTTGATTAGAACACACCAGGAGCACTACTGAAATACTTAAAATCCTCATCACTGCACTCCCTGCATTCCTGTTTTTTTAAGAGCTTTCAAGGTGCAGAAAAATCAACACAGATAATTGAACATCTCAGAAAAGTCTTGTATGGTCTACTTAAATGTCTTAATAATTGGCTGTGAAACAGCTGGTGCCCTCCTCCATTTTCTAAAAAGATGTCCCACTGATTGAAAATGTCATTAAAGTGTATTTTAAATTGTTTGACTTTAAAATGTCAACAATTACAATCTAAATGGCATGGTTTTCATTACCTCTGCTTCTTTTTTGATTGTTTTTACTTGACTGATGAGTTTGCAGTAGGCTTGGAACAGAAGCAGCAACTGGAAATGCAACTTGTATAGCCTTCGACACAACTCCAGCTCCTACAAATGTAAGCAACACTGTTATATTGACAAAGTGAAAAACTTCTACTATATACAAGAGACAATAAGTCACAACTTGTTCAGTATAATATGTACAAAATTAAAAGTAGTTACTTGGTTACTAAAGAAAATGCCAAAATATTTAGAAGCTAAGATAGCAAGAAGCTAATGAAAAGCAGGTGAAAGTTTCATTCAGTTCTAGATTTACAGGTAGCCCCTCTCATGTAGATTTAAAGTTTATTTTTTAGTAAGTTTCAGTTCCAAGAAGGGGGGTGGGGTGGGACATGAAGTAATTCAAAAGGCATTTTGAAATGTCTGGAATATTTCAAGATTTCATGTCTTGAAAACAAGACAGTGTTTCATAGATCACTTACTTTTATTGTTGACATTTTATTCTTTTAAATTCAAGATTTAATATCCAAAAGCAGCAGTTGTGGTCTGTAAGTATGGAATCTTTCGTAACCATGAGTGTTTATATTGTAAGCATACTATATAACCTGGTCCTTAGCTTACACTGCCTGACGAGTAAAAGGAGAATAATTTGATTCCTGGAGGCAAGAATAATGTTTCCTTTTTAAAAGGTAGCCTTTATTCTATTTTAGGAAATACCACGTGATACATTCTTAAGGAAATGACATAGCAGCATTAACTTATACACTGTCTTGCTTCCATTTTTATGCATCTAAAACAGTCAAAAGTGCAGACAGCGTTAATACTGCTTTACATACAGACATAAAAGCTAGTGCTAATGGAATAATCTTTATAACGTTTACTATCTACAGGATCCTATTATCTACAAAGGACCAACAGTTCAATGGGTTAGATGATGCAAAATTGAAGCACACAGCATTTCTGTCATAGTCTATGACAAGACACTGTTATTTCACAAATGAGTGAGACAGATGGAGACCAGTTTGGTGACTGCAATGGTTAAGTATTTGATAAATCAAGAACCATCACTTACTGCTAGAATTTCCATTTGCTAAGCAAGAAGATGAGCAGGTCACAAAAATACAAAGAAAGAAAAAAGAGCAAGAATTAGTGTAGGAAATAATTTTAATTAGGGTAAAAGATGTCCCAGGTAAAATGGAGGGAGAAATACAAGTAACATGCTCCAAATATACCCAGAATGTAAAAAGTTAACAGACTGAATTCGACATGAAATTACTTGCTGCTATAACTAAAGATAGATAGCAATGACTTCATTGTCCCACAGCATGAGTAACACACAACCCTGTCTGGTCTTCATACACTGAGCAGTGTGAAAGGCCACAAATTTAAGATAATCAAAATCAAGGACACTTTGATCTGAACATCTGTACACTGCTTCTTACTTGTTCTGTACCACTATAGTTTAAGCACAAATAATGTCTTTTAAAATTTGAAATGTAGTATTAATTTGGATTCTGAATCAGTTTAGAAAATTCTTGGCTTTGCTAAACTCAATTCTCAACACCTCAGAGAGATTTCTGTAATGTAATTGCACTTGGTTTTTAAAAGCTATTTCAGAAAAATGTTTGGGAAAGAGGGACAGGGAGAGAACTTGTCAGAAAATATATTTGTGAGACTTAGGGATGTGAACGTCACTTCTGTGCTTTGTATCACACTAAGCATGTTGATGGCATTTAAGCACGTAGAGTCATAGCAAACTGAATCATAGAATAATATCCTGAGCTGGAAGAAACCCACAAGGATCATTAAAGTCCAACTCCTGGCCCTGCACAGGCCAGCCCCATTAGATTCACACCATGTGCCTCAAAACAAAACATACAAAGAAACAACTGATGTCTGATTCCAGCAGACAGAAGCAGTTGAGCTTTACTAAGCGCATTGCTGTACACAATGTGTATAATAAGTTATATACTTTGTGCTCACAAGGCTATAACATTGCATGTTTTTGTTACACTGCATGTTTTTGTTCTGCACTCTGTGCTATTATATACACAGCACAATTATTATATAAGTGAAATCTTCTGATGCACAGAACACTGTTAAGATCTTGAACTGCTGAAGTCAACATGGATTTGATGACTCACTTTAAAGAAGCACAGAGAATCAGATTTGAGAAATGGTAGGGTCAACTATTTAATAATTTTAGTCATTAAGTTCCAGTGTTCTTAAAGCTAAGTCTCATTATTAGTGTAAGCCATAATTAATCCCTTTCCCCCAACACTTTGATAGCTACTTTTTAAAGCCTCAAGAGAGGTTTTCCTTTAAAAATGTCATTGTGCAGCTTCAGTGTCTTTCATGTATGTGCTTACTTGAGAAATAACCTGATTGTTCTACCTGCCTGTCCTGTAGAAACAGCCTAGTTAGAGTCCAAGTGCATTCTTTCAGGCTTGTGTATACTAATAAGAATGGAATAATTAGATTTACTTGCAAGTCTGCTAGCAATGCACAAGCCAGAACAGAATTAATCTCACTATTTCTCAGCTGTATGGACCACAGTGCTAAAAATTAGTAGGAAAATCTTATTTGTGTTAGTGAATGAAAAATATCTGTTCTTCTGAGCAAGACAATGCTTACACATTTTTAGCATTAACTGATTGATGGCTCAGACTTAGCCCCACACTCCATTTACAAGGACTTTTGAAACAATGACATTACACTTGGTAGCTTCTCAATCTCCTTTAAGTCACTATAAACTTCTGTGAATAAATTTAGAACTTCTGCAAATAGTGTATATTTATAAAGCAGGGTAAGAGGACTCTGCCTTCCCAGTAAATACTGTATATTAGAATGATTTTAACTGAACCTGTGAGTACAAGGAGCACATGAAGAATTACCAGCATGCCTCACAGACTAGGATTGAAAACCAAAATGGAAACAGGTCCCCACAAATAATCAGTGTGGTCACATAAACTCCTTTTCAGAGATTATCTTCAAACCCTGCAGAAACAGGGAAGAACAGGCAAAACTGCCTCACCTGGATTCCTGGATTCTCTCTGTACAAGCTATTTGAAAGCCTGCAAGTTGCTTTTCTTCCATTTCTAAGTTTCCCTAGCTATACAGTGGGAACAGTAACATCTATCTTCATGGTAAGAATGCTTTTGTTCTAACAGCTAAATGTTAGAACAGTTTCTTGGTGTATATAAACAACATTATAAATATGTGTTGAAATACATAAATGCTGATTTTAAATTAATATATAAACATTTACTGTATTGTAATAGTAAATGTTGTTACCTATTTCTAAACACGTACTAGTCAGTGTACGAAGATGTAAACCAAGTGTAAAATACACTAAATTATGCGTACATAGGCAAGACAAAAATCCTTGCAAATGGTAGGGAATTATTTTGCTGGTTTTGTATTACCTACGCTTATCTGCATCAATCTTTTTTTAAATGTGCAACTTCAATGCAATAGAAAAAATCAACAGTATATTATCATGTTTCACTACTCTAAAAATTCAGATGCATTTTGTGATTGAATCAAAAAAACCCAAACACACACACACACACACATATATATATATATGACAGCAAATGAACACTGTATAAAAGAAATAGTCCAAGGACCCTGCAGACATTTCTGTTGCTGAAGACTACATTTTCAGAAGCAGAAACATGACCAAGTGGATCAACAAATAGAGTTCAGTTGAATAAAAGGCATAAAATTCCTCCTTTTTCAGCTTGGATTTGGAATTTTTGTCAAAATGTCATTGTGAAAAGATAAGTTCATCTGGTACCTGCAATTCTACTTCTTTACATCTTTCACTGTTCTTATTACAGGACTTCAGATGGCAGATTCCTTGTGCCTACTAATGTCAGTTTTGGAGTTGCTTTTTTATTAAAAGTGTCAATATTACGTAGCTATTCTGTATTAAAAAACAGTCCTAGTCCATTTGGGGAAAAGACATCACTTACTATAGCAATTAGTAATATTAAACATGGATGACTGCCATGCAAATACATATAAAATATTCAACTAAGTTAACAGGTTACTGCACCTATTGTTACATGATATTTTGATAGCAGTGTTTCATGAGCTTTTTGCCATACTGTTACTTTACTGCCTGTTCCTTCTTACCCAATTAATGACTCCAGAAAGATCTTATGTATTTATATAGTACTAATTATATTAAATTCAGTAGAGGTTTCCGGGTAGACTGTTTACCTGAGCATATAACCAGAATGCTAACCTTTTTTCCTTCTAGAAACAGCAGCAAAAAAGCAGACTTGCTGGTACAAAGATGGTATCTAGTCTGCTTATCTACTCAGTGTTATTAAGTGTAGAACCCAAGACAGGCTGGCAACTTTTATGAAAAAGACCTGTTTTTATTAGACTACCACTTCATAAGACTCTGAGTTTCCAAAAGATAGGATGATAACTGAAATGAAAAGCCTTTCATGCATTTTTAATCTCTCTACAAATATTGGAATTTTTGTGCAATAAAAACGTTTTGTAATCTCATATCCTGAGGCTCACAAATTACGTACACCTACCTGGGCATCTGTGTTAGTGCCATGAATACCATCATCAGTACCAAATGTTCTTTTGCAGTCTTCTAGCCACTGCAAAATAAATATAAACAAGATTAAACATCTGAAACAGAGCAAACTGAAGACTGTGCTAAAACTGTGTAAGACATTTCATCAAGTCTTGCAGATTCTCAGATTACGTAAAAAAATGTGATATGAAATCAACTGTTTACCAATGTTATTTGCAGTAATGATATCCACTCTGATATATCACTTTGTACTTTTTATTGTATCCCTTCTGTTGTAAATTTCCTGTAGCCTTCATTACCCAAGGCGGGATAGTACACTTCAGCATAAATACTAATCCCTGATTCAATGCGGATACTGTTGCAGTGAGACGTGTGAGAGGGTGGAGGCAGAAACATCCCTTTTATGAAATGAGATCATATTTTCTTTTTACTTGCTGTACAAGGTTTACACTAACATTTATCAGCATTTAAAATCTAGCATTAATTCACGTTAGAGAGTAAGCCTGTTCTATTTCTTGGGACTACTTTAGAAACAGAAGGAAATAGAGCTCTCCTGTGAAAGCAGATGCAAGTGCAGGTTTACTGGATGGAAAGAAAAAACTCAAATTCTCCAGTGTGAATTTAGCATCACCTCTAGTTCATACAAGCCAAGGAAATGAAATATTCTCGTATTATACAATGCAAACCCACAGATTCCACTCGGCTGTATTTAACCCCAGTTCCTATACCAGATAAGAAGTTTATTAATTTCATTGGGCAATTTCTTCTACCTTTAACCAATCATGCAAGTTTCTCAAAAGTGAACCTCCTCAGGTACTGGCATTCACACGAATATCGTGTTACTATAAAGCATTTAACAGAATCAGATATGTTCTTGGACAATACAACCTGATCACCTCATTGACACAGTGCCCAGCATATTTTTCTGTACACTGCAAACAACTGCAAGCATGAGGTAATTTTGTATTACTGAAATGGGAATGTATCATGTTAAGATAAAGCGCAGCATATCTTCTGAAATGAAGAACAGGCTCTATACATCCAAGGAAGAATAATTTAGCACACTGCATGTTTGGTTTCTCAAGTCTCAGAGGAAATCTTAAGTGACCTTTTTCTAACCTTTGTCTGATGCAAGAAAAATGTGATTTCCCATCTGTTCAATTTAATAAAAGGTTACTTAGTGAATTAACTAGGCCTGTGTGCTTATCAAGAGGAGAAATGGAATTCTCTAAGCACGGCAGTGTCAGTTTCAATTAGTGACATGGATACCGACAGACACAGCAAATCTCATTTCTCCTTTATCAGACCGCATCCATCGATAACAATGGAATAGGTTTGCACTGGAACAAACAGCATCAGCAATTGGGAAGTTATATTTATTTTCACACACTGCCATTTTAAGATCTTTTTTTAAATCTTAAGTCTGAATAAAGTGTGTGCCTAGAATGCTGTGATATGCATAAACCCTTATATTTTCTGTTACATTTATCTGATTCAGTATGTTTGTCCTTAATATGCACAGGAAGTCAGAGCAGTTCACTTGCAAGAAAATAGAACAGTATTTCTGATAGAAATAGAACCTCCAAAGAGGTGACAAAATTAATTCAAGAATTTTTACAGAATATATGTTCAGCATGGTAGAAAGACCTAAATTTTCTCTTTGAGAACAGAGGTAGATCATGTGACAAAATAACCTTCTTTATATGTTTGCCTTACATCAATTTATGTTTTCTCCATATTTCTCCTGCAAAGATACAGGGTGAAGTGTTGCTGAAAGCATAACATAGGGAAGTCTGGGGTTGGTCTTGACCACAGCACAGGTTGGTTGGCCAGACTAACCCCTAAACAGACATGCTAAACCATACCCTATACAAGAGGCACCTTTCTGTCTTATCTTGGTGCATAGATAAGAGTTTTAAGCAGTTGCAGCCCAAGCCTCTTACTTTTTCAGTCTGACTCATGTGAATGCCAGCACACCACACAGTGTCACTGATAGTGACAAAAACATCATCTATTAGGGTAAACTTTAAAACAAGAATTTTTCATTACAGAAGTTAATGTACAGAATTTTCCAGTGGTTGATTCTAGAGGATACCAGATCAACATGAAAATTAAGTTTATTTAACTATCTGTTAGTATGTATTTACTTTATCATACAACAGCCCAACCACTTAGTTTGATAATTTTTCTGCATGTTTCTGTGAAAAAAACCCAAGGATCTGCAAGAAGCTCATTAAGCATTTTGTCTTAATACTTTGAGGTTGGATAGGACACATAGCACAATTATCTGCAACAGCAGATACTTGAGGAAATCTCATCAAATCATTCCCTGTACTCTGTTTAAGAGGACAGAGTAAGAAAACAAAAAAAAATCTGAGGAGGAGCTTTGGAAGGTTCTTAGTCTACATATACTATATAATACACACACCAAAAAAAGAGGACCAACAGCTAAAGAATTACTTCTAAAAAGGTTTTAGAAACATAAAGCTCAATAAACAGTTAAATTATGCACTAAATTGTCTAAATGATATGCTATTGAGTCAGACAGGACGAGTCAAAGCTAAAAGTTTCTTCTTCCTCAGTACCACTTCTTCCTATTTCTAAATTATTTAATAAAAATAAAACCCTGACAAAACGCTCTCAGTTATTTAAGAACAATTCCTTTCACCCTGTGAACCTTCTTCCTGCTCCAGTCACTCACAAATCCTGTGGCAGAAGACAGGCTGGCCACAAGAAGCATGTTACTGGACTCCCTTTTGACAGGTTCACTACAGAAAAACAACACTTCTTCACTATGATATAATGACAGAGGCCATCAAACTGCTACTTGTATTTGTTTACCTAGTAAAATAAAATACAAAGAAGTTCTTAATATCCAATGTGGATTTATGCAATGATACATGGCAGTGCAAAATTAGCTAAAAATACATCTAGTAAATTCAGGGCCATCTGAAAGGGAAGTAATTTAACTCATCATACTTTGACAAATTAAGCAAACAATACCATTTGTTACTGTTAAGAGAAATTAAGTTAAGTGAGTTGATGTAAAATTCCTCCATGTTCAGATAGTCATCATTCTAAGTATACACACACAAGGTCCTTTCTACCCTGCCTCAAATCTTTATGTCTGACCATGTGGCAAATCATTAGCTCTCTGTGCCTCAGTGCTGCTCTCTAAAATGAGGAATAAAGTACATTATTTTCTCATTGGAATGCTCACAGCATTACGCACTGGAGATTGCCAGACATTAAATATTACATCAAGTACAATAATCTTAGTCGTTAGATAAGCATTTTGTTTCTGATTAAGCCTACATGGCAAAATGTACCTCATTATATTGGATCAAATAAATTGTTATTACCCCAGACGAAGACAAAAAAATGCAGCAACTCTTTAGCAGAAATGCTGGCCAGGATCCTACAAACAGTTTATCTACACTAACAGGGCTGTGAGGCATACTTTAGCATTGGTTTCAAGGAAACTGTTTCTTTTGAGATCCTTTCCACAAAGAAGTGGATGTCTAGTCTATTCAACAGATGAGCTCTCAGCAATCTTTGCAAGGCAGAGGCCATAATTTCCTAATAAACTCAGCATGATCAAGAAACATGCAGCTACTCATGGTGCAAAATACAGCTCTGCCCAGACATCATAGCTTGAACTCTGGTTCTGTTTTGCATCATTCAAACTTGCCTACACAGCCATTGTCAGGGCATCACAGACTGCTGAGATCAGTAAAATTCAGCATGTCCAGTCTTCCTCGGAATCATCATCTCTCTACAATAAAAGCTCATGTATTCTCTCTCTCCCTCTATCTGCAAAACTGATTAGACGTCCATGTTTTCTACTGGCTCTTGAAACAGAAACCTTACCTGTTTCACTCTTCTGTTAGCTAATATCTTACTTTCTGAACTTCACACAAAGGTTCACAAAAACAGATATACAGACCGTTGCTACAGAAATTTTCAATTTTACAACTTTGCATTTCTTTGGAAAAAGGGTAGAACCACTAATATATCCCTTGAACACTAACCTGCATTATTCTAAACAACTGACATAAACATCAGCCTCAATGAGGTCCAGCTGTAAAGTGAGCCCTAAATTTATACATCTATACATGACACAGCTGTTCAAGGCCCCATTACTGTCAGTGGAGATCCAGTCATCAAGAGGAAGCCTAAGGAGTTTTCAGCTGAGCAACACATCAGTATCTACACTAGGATAAAATGCCTTGATTCCTTTTACGATATTCATGTGATCATTGAATACTATGGGTGTTAAGGCACTTAATTCCCATATAGATAATTATCTGTAAATGTCTTAATCTAGAGGTGAATCTCATCCTTCTAGTCTAATAAAATAAGATAGAACATTCATAAAGAAAAAAATACCATTATTTATTGATATTCACATTAAAAATATTTGAATATTTTTTAAAAGAGGACTTTTAAATTAAGAATGCACTTTTCCCACTCTTGGTGCAATGTTATATATTCAAAGTCAGTTTCAGAAATATGTGCAACAAAAATGAGTTACAGCATAAGAAAACCTCCTCAGGTTCAGATTATACACATAGAATAGTAGTAAGAAAAGGAAACACGATTTTATCTCAGAAAGGTTTTGCCACAGTTTACTTCTAGATACCCGTGTTGAGAGATAAGGACTTGGAACATTTTCTTGACCAGTAGGTTCTTGTATTTTTGTTTTTAAATGTAAGAGACTCACCTGCTCTGCTGCCTCTCTTTTGACATTATAGGTATCCAAGTGTTCTTGGAGCTCTAAAACACTGAACTTCAATGTTTCTAGCAGGCCACAAGACAGTAGCTGGAAGATAAAAGCAATCATCTCTGTAATCATGTATCATCTCTGTAATCATGTAACATCTCACTACAATCCATATAGTTTAATATCTAAATTATATAATACAAAATACCAAGTCCACATCTTTCAGTGACACCTTTGAGTAAGTGAACTAACATATGTGGCTGTGTTTGTTAAATGACTGAACAACAGTTTTGATTCCAAAATAAGTAGTGCAGTACCTAGTTAACAACTTAAAGATTTCCAAGCGATTTTAGGTCTTTCATAAGGAAGAAAATTTTATATACACACCACTAGTGTATGTAGCAGTGTATAGCATGAAAAAAAGATACTGCTGCTGGATTGCTCCTGTAGCAACCTAAGGAGTATCCACTGAGGCTTACTTGCCCTTTTCAGGATACAGACTATACTACCAGCAAAGGCTTCTTCCGTCTACAGGAACTGGGAACTGTCAAAGCAAGAACTGCTGGATATTTGAAGAACTGTCTACCATTAACCACTTTGCTTTTTTCAACATGGTTTCAAAAATCTCTTTTTCCCCTCAAGGGCTGCTACCTCACCTTTGTTTCACAACATTTCTCCCTGTATTTTCACTTATGTTTTTCTTATTAATTCTTCTCCTGCCACTCCTGTAATAAACATGCCTCTAACAGGATGCTTCCTCCCTCACACTGGTCATTCCTTGCACACATTAGGAGCTCTGTACTTCATCAGTGAGAAGCAATCTGACAAGCAGGTTAATTTCAATTAAATTATTTGGAGAGAAAAGATTTGCTTACACAGTATCTGTCAATGTAACAACACTAATGTGTTGCATACATACACATACACATGTATACACATATGCATGCACACACAAGTCTATATACTTGTGTGCGTATGTGTTATACTTATTATTCCTTTTTATATTTGTATATATATGTATGTATTTACTTTTTTATTTTTTAAACACACACACTGTTCTAGACAGACACTACTGTGACTCTTCTTGTGGCTTCTTATCCCAAACAAATTACTTTTTTTGGTTAATTTCTACTGCTTTTAAAGTGGCCTAAGTTAAACAAAAAACATTAACAAGTGGTTCCCTTGAAACACACTATCTGTATCATGCTTTTTTTGTCTTCCTATTCTTAAGTGAGAGCATAAGAACAGAGTTGCCCCTTAGCACCAAGGTGAAAAAACAGGTCAGGAGAAGACTCCCATACTGGGTCAAGGCCAAAGATCCATCTACATCAGCCCTGCAGCTGGCAACCTCTAATGGCAGCTGCTTAAAGAAGGGCAAGCATGTGGTGATCCCCCCACCCCACAGTGCTTTCTTAGCCTCTCTCAATGTGCTGTTCTACACATTCAGAAAATCTATCGAGGGCTATTTCTTTCATGAATTTCCTTAGTTGCTTTTTGAAAATGTGAACAAACATCGCAAAAAATGACAGCATTTCACTGTTTATGTACCACGTGATGGAATTTGGTTCTGCATATTTTGTCACTGCTAGCTGAACTTGATCACCCTTAACATCAATTAAGACAACAATAAAATAATTTCTATCACTTATTCAAGATAATCAAGACATCTATAGACAGATTTCTCTTCTGAAAGGCTGAAATGTCCCATCCTGCATACTCATATCAGATGGAAGCCCTTCCACATACTTTGTAGTCCTCGTGATCTTTCTTGAATTTTTCCCAGTGCTATTGCATTTCCTCTGAGATCAGGGGACCAGAACTTCCCGCAAAATTCAGGATGTAGGTTTGGGATGTACATATTGGGGATATGTCCATTAGCTCAGTGATGTTTCCTTTTCTGCTGTCTCTTTTCTTAATAATTCTAGCATAGCTTTTCCTTTTACTGCTGCCGAACACTGAGCTGACTTCTTGTATTAATATTTATTATAACCAAGGTTTCAACTTGCATGACAACAAACAATTCCAAGTCTTCATTGTATATTTGTAGTATGCATGTTTCTCATGCATCACTGAATAATATACATAAACAACATGATACAGAAAGGCAAATTGTTGCTAGGTAAGTAGCCTTCACTCTTCTTATCTAGAATAAATACGAACAAGCAGGGAAGGTAAAGAATAGCGAGGGAATTTCAGTGATACCTACTTTCAGTAAGTTCCCTCACTGTCCACTGTTACAGCTGGAGGTTATTTTTCAAAAAAATGCATTTCTCACTTGTGTTTTCACTATGTTCATGATACATAGTGGCCAGTTAACACTTTAATTCCTTTCTGATTTCAATTATAAAGTTTCTTTTTTTTTCCCGATGTTAAAAACCCATTTTGAATGTTACATAAAAACTTTCATGCACACACATATTCCATCACGTAGGTTTGACATCCTTACCGTTTCCGCATCCACAAAGACTGTTGGACATTCAGAACATAACATCATCACTTCCAGAGAACTTTTAAATTTTGTTCCAATGCGCTGTAGACTTTCGCCAAGAAAGCTGACTGAATCATTTGTTATAGATACAAACTTTCTTTGAATTGTCTAGAAATCAAATCAGAAAAACACTTATTTTACGCTATATTTTACAAATCCTCTGGCTTTTTAGATGAAAAATTTCATAGCAAATTTCCATCGTGACAGCATGTATTTTTGTCATTAAATGACAAACTAATATGTCATTTGCTCTGTATATTTATGTAAAACTAGCTCCAGAAAATGCTATCAATCAATAAAACCATCCTGTATCTCTAAAGACAATTATTCCTTTCCCATCTAGGCCTTTAGCCTATTTGTCTTTATGCAGTACAGATAGTTCAATTCATTTTGAAGGGTTCGTGTTGCAGAAAATTACACACAGGGTTTTACAAGTCAGCATATGCCTTGTGTAGCACAATCTGTGTTCACAACTGCCACCTGCAGGGTTTCTACCTTCTTCAAAAATCAGCCCTATATATATGATGTTTGATTTTGCAGACTGTCAGCCTGGCCTAAGATAACGCTATGGGCTGGTAAATATTATTCCATGAATCCTTGAAGTTACATACTGTAAATAAAACTATTATATAAAGATTATATTTACAGATGCAAAGTTAAACAGCGTAGAAGCCAGACGGCAAAATGGAAAGGTCCATTCAAACAAGGCCTCCAGAGTGTCACTGAATCATTTTAACCCTACTTTGTACACAGGAACAACACTTCAGAAATGCTTCTTTGCCCATGCTTGAACCCTGGATTGCTATTGCACCTTTTTCCAGAGCATCCACTTTCCCGGTTGACCGAGGACTATCCTGTCAAGCCACAGAATGTTTCACCTTTCTTCCTGGTTCCCTCTTTAATGAACACAAGAGAATATAAACTCTCATCTTACCACTTCCAAGAAATGAATGAATGTGTGAAATGCAACTGCAGCTAAGCTTTGGTATAATACAGGGAAACCAAATCCCTGATGTCTAGATGAAGTAAAAAGACAAAAATCTACAATCAGTAACAGGAATTTCATGGTGCTGTGGCAAAATACTTAGTTCAACTAAAAATGGAAAATGGGTATAGATGCATAAACAAGTTACTCCATGTTAGGATAAGGTAGAGTATGAATTCTTCACACTTAAGTTACTTCAAACTCTAAATCTGTCCATACAAGTGAGATAAAATACGTGCTAGTGTAGGGCTTTCATTTATTATGATATCCCAAACAGCTGGCAAAATTAATACTAGAGATAGACAGGCTGAAGTCATAAGGTCTTGGTTTACAGTTCTGAATATGCTCTTAGCTCATTTGGCACATTGCCTGTAAATAAAATGGATTAATTATGCTTCTCCTATCCCATAGGAATTTGCAAATAATCATTACTTTAAAAATGTAAAACAGCAACCCGCTACATACAGGGAAGAGGGAGCCAGAAAAATTTAGCCCTGGGCGCTTTGTGTTGGTATCAGATCTATGAAGTAAATATAGTTAGAGAGGCATTTGAAACATCCAGCTTTAGTGGATCTCCTGGTGTTTTAATTACTTCTCTGCAGAAAAAAAATCTTTTCTCAGAAGACAGATGCAAGATAAATTCATTAACGTTTGTCATGCTGTGATCCTGTAATAATGACTCCCACAAAAAAAAAACAGGAGAAAGACATTAATTCTGTAATCAACACAGAACGTGGGTGACGTTCAGAAAATAAAAGCAGGGACACAACCTGAACTAAGACCTTACAAGAAACACTGAACTGGTTTTTTTGAGCCTTTTTTCTTTTTTATTTCCTGAGCAGAATGACTCCTAGACAATGAATACATCAGATATCACATGGAAAAATAATGTAACATTCTTGAGCAATGTGTTTTTCGGTCTGCTTTTGATTTCTTTTCTAGGGCTTCTTGCTACCATAATCTTGTGGCTTTTGCAGTTACAATGGGAAGAAAGTTTTAAAAGTAGGAGGAAAGGATTTCAGATAAGCAATCATGCACTGGCAATTCACTGACCTGAAATAATCTTGAGAAGACGTGAAATGTATAGACAGCACAAGATCCATCTGTATCTGACAGCATTTGATTGACGTGGCAGCGCCAGGCTTGCTCTTCATCATCGTATGGCACTGGCTGGAAAGCTGCCAATATGGCAGAAAGAAACGGTGAAGGAGGTGGGGACGTTTGTACTTCTGGGAAACCATCCTGTTCTTCTTCATCTTGGCTACAAATAACAAACAAAATAAATTAGCTCCTCCTCAGCAAAATTTTTTAGGATAAAAGACCCCTCCATTTTGGTAAGAAGAAAAAAAGAATTTCAGACTCAGAGTAGTGTTTTGTAAAATAAATAATGGATCAACTAAGGTAACTATGAACTAAGAAAAGAGCTAACAATCAAAAACTTTTGCTATTGCAATATAAAAAAAAAAAGCATATACTCTCAAATATCTCCGAAGTTTATTAAAACGTGTCAGTTCTAAGTATACCTACAGACAGAGGGCTATCTGTAGGTTATATATGGCTATATACAGCACTGTATATACACACCACTGAGAAACTGGCATTTTTTGCTTGCCCCCAATAACTGAATTAACATTCAGTTCTTCAAATTTTTATTCATCTGAACAGATGGTCCATCAATACCTACAACAAATTTTAGCCTTCCTTAAGGGAAACACAAGAGGTCATTTAACAATGTAATACTATTTTATAACTGTCTTAAGTAACATAAGCAAACGGAGATAGATCGAAACACTTTAATTTTTATGGTCAATCAATTTAATGGGCCTTTGTTCAAGGAGCATTCTGCTGTCATACTTTCCATCAGGCACCAAATATCCAATGCAACTATAAATTAATCAATGCTACTACTTACTTACATTAACTTAATGATCAACTTAAAATTTTCTCTATTACAAGGTATGATACTTCTTCTTGTATAATTTCTTGTATAATTGTATAATTTCTTCTTATTTGTATTCCTTCCTTCTTAAGACTGTTACCTTCAAGGGACTTAAGAGTTTCATTTTAAATACGACTCAGTCAGCTAGGACCAATTTTAACTTTTCCTCTCCATATTAAAATGAAAAAATGTTACTTTATTTTAAAATGTTTCAGAAATACACAAGAGACCAATTAATCTTAACAATAAAAATAAACCTTGGGCAAATTCAAAGACAAACTGACCCGACTTCTACAGGCACTTTGATTAAAAAAAAAGAAAGGATAAAAGAAGAAAATTTACATTTTCTCTGGTTTTGGGTGGTGCCATAATTCAGAGCATTTCAAGGGCTTTTCCATGTTATACTGCTTGCAGCTACTGCCTGCCAAGAAAATACTCCAAAACACCCTCTGACCTCTTTTCACATTTTTATTCTGTTGATGATGATGAAAAATGCTAGATTTCTTTTATTCAAGAAATCTTGTATTTTCCTGTGTGGCTGTTCTACCTGTACCAGAAACAACTGTTGAGCAAAGAATGGAGTTTAATTGCTACAGCACGCAAAACGAATCAACCAATTATTCTGGATATAGAAACAATCATTTCATATTCTTGTATTATGGAGATTAATGGAATACTCCACACCACAAGAAAACCTACTTTCTTTGATTCATGCACCAATAACATGTAATTTCTGTTGCTTACAACCAATATTAATCTTACCTAGACACACCAGAGAAGTCAGCTTCTTCTTCTTCACATCTCTCATCTAGCTCTTTCAAAGCAAGAGTGACATCCTCTTCACAGACAGATTCAGAATAGCTATCAGGAGCTGCTGCCTCTACCAGTTCTGGGGGCTCTTCCAACTCCAGAGATTCGTGACAGACCAGACAGTCTTGTTGTTCATGCAGTAGATATGACCCAGTGTCTTCACTAGCAGTGCTAACCCGTTCATCCCTTACTGCTGAACTGCATTCCTGTGAATCACACATACTTTTGTTAATTTTATTGTCAGGGGTTATATACTCTAAACGTTGTTTGCAAATATCCATTTATCACAGAATATTCTGAGTTGGAAGGGACCCAGAAGTATCATCGAGTCCAACTCGGAAGTGAATGGTCCATACAGGGACCAAACTGACGACCTTGGTGTTACTGGCACCATGTTTTAACCAACTGAGCTCATCTCAGGGCTTGTACTTTAATTATTCAGCTCTTTGCCTTGTTCACAGCGCTTTACTTGAGCAATCTATTTGTAATGCTTATAACTTCTGGTAAATATTAATACCCTAGAAGGTGATTTATTTAGAGCAAATACAATATCTCAAATACACTCAAATCTGTTAAGAGAATACTGACAGAAAAATATACAAACAGCCTCAAACATACTGAGATCAAACACAACCAAGACTTTCATATTTTACTTTTGTAGGTAAGGATCAAAATGACTGCCTCATGTTGCCTTTGGGGTCTAGAACGAGTACAGAACATTTCTTGTCCTTTCCACTCTCCCTTTTAACAATTCTCTAAAGCGTAACTACTGAGCATCAGTGTAAGAGATGAACAATGGAAAAGGGACACTCCACTGTTTCTATTATTTTTACATTACTGCTAATATGGGCAGCTTTTAAGGGTTTAACTCTGAATCTCTAAATGTAGGCTTTCAATCACTGGCAATTATAGAGAGAGGATGATTAAACTCAGGTAAGTAGTATCAAAATGACCTTTTCTCCCTTCCCTTTTCTTCCATTAGCATTATTATATTCATTAGCATCACTATGTTGAACAGAGGAATTCAGATTTAGTTAATTTATGATGAATTCATCTGAAACCTTTTATTGAATTTGTCTGTGGAATAAAAAATAACACTTGCTACTTCCTAAAGGCACAAATTATCACATATTTTCATTCTTAGTGTGCTGGTCTTCCTCTACTGGTAGATCCAAGGCTGGTCAACAAACCCCTAGACAGCCTCTAAGCACAGACATCACTTCGTGGCTTTCATCAGTCAAAACAGATCCTCTGACAGATTAAATAACTACACGTATTAGAAAAGACAATTCAGCTTTAAACAGAACTGTAACACTTTCTTGCACAGTGATCCTAACCATATCTCACTTCAACTGTGGCACTCCTCGATGTGCCACTGCCGTCATTTGACACAGCCAGTGACTTCACTTCTAATGCCTCTTTTGTTAAAGTTAAATCTGGAATTTTATTGCACAGAACAGCCATTCTGGCCTATGGAGCAGCCAAGGCACACAGGAATGCAGGACACTTTTACAAAAGCACAGCAAAATAATTTGGATTGAACCAATGGTCCATTTCTGTTATAGATGTTAACATATGATACAGACCTGCATTGATCGTGACTGGTAGATGTACATGTGAGGGATACACTTTTTCAAAATATGCAAATTCCTAGTTAATAAATTTACTGCCAAGTCAGTCTTCATAGAGCCAAGACTCCTGATTTCTGAAGTTTTCTGTGTATCATCAGACATGACTTTACTACCAACATGAATGTTCTTTAAGTATCTTAAAAAGATGATTTATATAGTTACAAAGTTAACAATGTCACACAACCTTAAGAAAATTACTTCTAGTAAACCATTCCCTCATAAATCTACCGTGCAAGTGAGTAAAATGGAGAGTCACTTTAGTCAGAAACTTTCATATACTAAAGCTTGTAAAACTTATTGTCCAAAATTTAAAATATTCTTCTAAGCTCAACTGTAAATTCTCAACTGGAATGTGAAACATCTTTTTGCAAAGTTACATGCTATTACTGGGAATCAGTCAAATACATTTAAGTAAACTATTTATTTAACTCTTCAGCATCCCTACAAAAGAAACAAGGAATTCAACAGCATCTAACCAGCAAATTCTTGTTTTTTAAAAAATGGTTTCAATTTTTTTCATATTGTCTTAGATAAATTTTTATATATACTATTTATATTAAAAACATTTGATAACTGACACCTAGCATTGATATGGCTTCCCTTGAAAGAGTTTATATATAAAGTATAGGAGCAGAGGAAAAACAACTGCACTATGCTATGAGTTGTGTAGTGTAAGAATTCAGAATAAAATCAGTTTAACTGACATCAAAAATATTTCAAAGTGAGTTTACAGCGTCTGTATTTTCAAACTCCTCACTCTGTTAAGAAGCATAAAGCCAGCTCACTCTTTTAGAAACAAAATCCAACCAGGTAACTAACTTGTAGAGAGTGTTTGAATGATGCTTGAAGACAACCTATGAATTTTTCCAAATCCCATATTCTAACAGGCACATCACATCTAGTGAATGCATTTGTATGCACTTGCAGTATTCTGTTTCTACACATATGTCAATTTTTTATGAATGCTGCTGAATAATGGAATTATTTTACAGCTCAATTTAAATATTCTCAATAATTTTTAATGACAATGGTGCTTATTTTGTGTGAATATTTTCACCTGGATTATAGAAATATAGTGATTTCATAAAGGGAGCTGCAGAAGAACAATGAATCCTAAGGGCAGTCTTGGAAAGAACTATGAAAATGTAAAAATGAGTTACAGCTGAGAATGTACCACAAGGAAACAATGGAGAAGACAAAAGTTCTATTGTGGTGAAGTTCATTCTGTTAAATTCCACCTTATATATTGCTTCTTGCTTTTGAAATCTTAACCTAAAATACCTGTCCTATATGGAAAAAATTTGTCCAGAGTGAGTGTTCTTCCCCACCCAAAATTCTATTGGATCAACAACATATGTTGTAGACAAGCATACGAGGTGACAATTTGTTTGACAATCCAAGCACAGGTGTTCTACAACAGCTGAGACAATTTATCCACTGCAATGTAATAAAATACTTTTTTTCAAAATAGCACATAGATAATCATGAAAAAATACGAAAAAATGCAGGGGAAAAAGCTTTTTGAAACTCACAATATTACACCTTTAAAAGCCGACAATTTTATGACGGGAAACTGGCCACTTTCTCTTTATTGTACTCTAAATACATCTTTTGTTCTTACAGTTTTCTTCTTTAAATATTAGCTACATCTGTCATCTTCCTATTAATAAGTGATTTTTCTAGGTAGCAAACAGGTAAACTGGAGCTTTTGTTTAGAAACCCCAGTCACTTGAACTAGTCAGTAGACTGTTTAAACCAGGTTAGCTAAAGACTCGTTATTAACTGTAAACTGGTTGACTGGTTAGTCAACTACACATTGGAATGGCTAAATTTTCTGGAAAACTCAATCCAACTGCATGTATTGTTAGAGATGGGATTTGCAATGCTTCCCCAAATAAGAATATTATCAGTAGCATAAATAATTTTAACAGAAGAGATAGAAAGTCCATCTAAATGAAGCCACTTGGAATTCAAGAAAAAATTGTAGCAGATGAAAGTTTTGTTTTAAATTAGGGGTGGTTTTTTAAATTATTCAAAAGTTTTAAAAACAATAAACTGAAGTACTCACAGATTTGCAGGCCGCCATTAACTTGAAAACTGTCAGTCCACAAGGGCCTTTCCAAAACAGTATACCACTAGCATCTGTAGTTCTTTTTGAAGGGTTATTTAATGGAACCAACTGCTAACACAGCTGGCCTGAGGTTTTATTCCCATATAGCACCAATCACATTAACCCCAAGAAAGCAAAAAAGAAAAAAGCGGGGTGTGGGGGAAGGGAAATAAAAAAGTATTTGAAAGAAAATGTTGCTCAAGAAGGATTTCAACCATATCAAGTAAAAGCATCTTGAATATCAACCTATTTCATTCTGCACCATGAAATGATCATGATCAGCCCTTCAAGAATATTTTTAACCTGTGGTAAGTTCCCTCAGTCCATCTAAGCAGCCCTCATCCTGAAGGAACGTCTTGTAGGAACATGCCAACAGGTTAGAAATATTAAAAGCAAATCAACTAATCAGTGTAACAGATGAAAATTCAGTTGAAAAGAAAGCCAAAGTTGCTACTAAAACTAGAAGGAGCCCAAATCAGCCATGCACCAGCCCACATTTCTCCCCACCTCAGGCAGCTGGTTGCTAGAGTTATCTAGAGAAGAAGCCTCCAAACTTGGGGTCTCAGTTCTGATTTGAAGCACCTCTTCCATTCCCACACTGCTAGTGGAATCTTGAGACTGAAGTGATAAACCAGCATGATCTGATACTGCTTCGTCTATAGCAGAATCACTGATTAACTACGACAGAAAGAAACACAAAATTCATTATAGTAAACATAAATTACAGGGAAAAATGCATTAGTTTTGAAATAGGCTGTTTCAGTATCATTAGCTATTTGAATTTATTTACATATTATGAAGTTAACAGCTTTACACTAAAACCATTACAAGCATCACATGCATTTCTGTAACATTTAACTTTGAAATGAAGATTTTCCTCTAGGGAAAGTTATTTCCTTTCCTCTTCTTAAAGGTTTTTGGCACTTGTTAAATGCTAGACCAAAACCACTGGAAAGCAGAGCATTTGGTTGGGGGCAACGTTAATAGAAACTTTGCCTAAAGTCTGAAGAGCAACATACCCATCAAACTTCTCTCCATCAAGTCATTTTTTTTTCCTAAATTCATTTACATAATGCAGAGAAACTTCTGAGCACGCAGCATTCTTGATTTTCCTCATCTACATGTACACAGGCTTCAAAATCCGTAATTAAATTAGCCATATCTGTGGTTAAACACAACCTAGACCTCCATGTGCCACTTAATACTCTTGATCTTATTTAGCATTTTGGGGTTCTTTTGAGCTAGGAATCCATGAAGACTCACACTTATATTATATGACACATGATTTTGCGCTTATATTTAAACAAAAATACTAAGCGTAAAGACGCTAAAAAAATGAATGTTGTGCTGGAATTATAAATTTATTATGTACCACCAATGTGGTAATGTGACTTTTTCCCTTCCCTGATGTTCCTATGAAAAAGCAGGGTAGCTGCATTAATTTAACTGCTCATTACATCACTTGAGCTGAAAGTGTGAGCCACACTTATGCATTAAATGTGCAAGACAAAGCTTAAGTTCTCAGATTCCTTTCACAAGAAAGTAACTTACCATCTGTGAACGAGACAGTATCTGACTTGCAGTCAGCGCTGCTTCTTCTTCTGAAGACTCATCAGTATCTTCCTGGTTGGTCAAGTTCAAGCTCGGCGTGCTCCCAGAGTACTGACATTCCTGAAGGGATGGTGTGTCTCCTTTGTCAATACTGTCAAGAGAGCGTCTACGAACGCCCCAGTTGAAGTTGTCCATGCTTTCACCCTGTAATAAAAAAGTTTGCACACACATGTATGTATAAATTTCAACATAATTAATACACAAATGCAACAAAAAACCCACAAGTACTGAATGTGCTATGAACAGAGTTTCAATCAGCCCTTTAATTTCATTAAAATTTTAAATACCTTGTTGAATGTTTGTAAATAAATTAAAGTATATGGCAAATGAAGTAGAAATCTTTTGAATATCTTCTTGGAAAGTAACTCAATATGTAATCTAGAACTATATCAGTATTGATTTTATAATCTGACTAGAAAGTACAAACACATCACAGACAACAACGGATGAACAAGCCAGGGCACCAGGCTGCAACTTACCTGCAGCTCCTGGTTAGCAAAAAGGAAAACACATATAATTAGAAAGAACGAGGACAAACACTTAAAGATACTCTAGAACCAGGGAAAAATATTTTATTACATAAGATTTGCCAACAGTAAAAGACTGATTCAAGCTCTGAAAAAAAGCTTTAGCCAAAAAAGGTAGTATTTAAAATGTCTCTTTCTAATGAAAGATTGAATAAAAAAATAAACAAACTGACGACAAAACACTAAAACCAGCATGCTCATGATACATTTTCTCTAGCATAACATATAAAGCAACTGTTTCAACAAACATTGATGAAATTCTTTAACTAACACACATGAATCTATACTGACCACATCCAACTGACAAAGCACCACCAACATTAATTATAAACAGGGTGTAGAAAAGACAATGTTGTCATTAACTGTTTTGTGTCACTTTTATAAAGTGCACCCTGAACACCAATAGCTGGATCCATTCTCTTTGCACACTTTAAAGCTGAGATACCTGGATTTCAAATAACCACCACTCTAAGTGAAATCTGTATCTTAAAGACACTGTTTTAATTCACAAATACAATAATTGTCTTTGATTTTCTCATTCACTTTCTCAACCTTCAACAATTCATCTAAGTAATATGGAAAACCTGGTGAAGTTCACTTCACCAGCCTACAGACAGTTACTAAAACACCACATATAGCCCCAACTGTGGCTTCAAAACTGCCCTAACAGAGTATCTTGTGGTGACTTAAGAAATCATGATGCATTAAATATGCAACACAAACTAAACATTTTGTAGTGTCTTTATTCTCAGTGATTTCTTTTGCTCAAAAAAAAGATGAGAAGTTTTGGCAAAGCAAAAGAATTCCAACTACAATAACGTACTACTACTCTGGGCTGAAGCACTTAAGTATAATCTGAATATTATTCAGATTTTAATGTAAAAGCCACAGTTCATACTGCTGACATTTAATTTTTAGCAATAAAGAACATTCTCTATTTTTGGTGCAAAACTAGGCAGAGCTCTTATATCAAGTGCACAATTTTTATGTAACACCCTAAATGTGTGCAATCTGTGCTTTTAAATTTTTTTTTGAGTATAGCACTACATGTTGTATTCAGGCAAGTAATAAGAAAGAAACTGTTTTTTCTTAATTATGATCTGCTATTAAAATAACACAGTTAAATGTGTTTAAATGAAGTTTAAGGTTAACTTGGTTTGGCAAGTTTCCAGCTTTTGGCATCCTACCTGCAAAGTCCTGTCTAGTGTTCAAATAATATTTTACTACTACTGAGCATCAATTCTGACCTGTTTTGACTATTTGTATTAAATACAGGAAATTGTGTCTGTATAATGTGTGGCTACATCTATGCAATAGACCATAATGAGTCTGTACTTTTCCAAGAAGTTGCAAATATTAGCCAAGGGAAGCAATACATAGGAAGCAGGAGGAAAGTGAGATAAAACTAAAATATTAGGGGGAAATAACAGCATTTTGTAAAGAGGACTAGATAAATCAGCAGAATAGATAGGCAGATATTCTTAGTAGCTTGTGGACTCATGACCAGCAAGGGTCCCCATTACTAATACAGTATTTTGCATAGACTGTAATGAAACCACTGCAATTAAGTACAAAGCATTTGACTTTTTCTTCCCCAGTTCACTTACAGTCATATTTTTAAGCTTCAGCAAATTCTGTTCTGAAGCGCCTTTTATTTATCCCAAACAAGTAACAATTGTTAACAGAATCTTTGCTATTTCTCAATACTTAATTCTGTTTTACTTCCCCTCCCTCTTTTTGACAGGAGGAGAAATGGTGGAAACCTAAGAACTGCAATAAACCAGATATAATGTAAAAGTCAATGCAAGCAATTATAGAGAGCAAGTCAATTGTAAATGATGAGATAGTGTATCATACAGTTAGTCATTTTGAAAGCCTTTTGTCATGTTTTCAAAATCCAGAAACATATCAGAAACAATATGCCTTTTTCTTAACATATTGATCCATAATTAAGTTTTCTACTGCATGGTATCCAGGTGTTCATGCTGTAATTGGCTTATACTGTCATATCACTTTCTTTCACTTAACTCCCCCCAAAAATTCTCACCTCTTTCCCCAAAAAGCACCCAACAATTTGCAACAGCTTAACACTGCAAAGTTTGTGACATGGGTTTCTTTATCTAGTTAAGCTCAATCATGTCATAAATTCTTCTGAACTGAGTTAGTTAGCAGAGCTGCCAATTCCTTAGAATTGCACCAACACAACCTTATTTTTAGAATGTTCTCAAATGGAAATACACAGAAGAAACCCCAAGGTCTCACCTCTGCATCTTCCAATTCAACATCTAAAAAGTCAAAGTCTTTAAAAACGCCAAATTGTTGTTCACTGGTATTGTCTTCTACAGCCACTTCCTCCTCTTGAATCACTTCTTCTGTTGCTGAAATTAGACTAGTTTGTTGATCTCCAACTTCCAAGTCTTCATTAGAGGAAAACACAACCTGCAGACATAAGATAAAAATAGAAATAAACCTATCCAGTATCTGTAACTCCTAAAGTCAGCTATCATTCTTCCTGGCATTTCATAGCATTACTGGCAGCTAGCATGAGTACCACTATACTGATAATGCCAGGGCAAGTGCAGACTGCAATTTACTTCAAGACTAGCTGGATTTTAAACTACATCTTTAGTAGTATAATTCTCTCCCTAATGTAACTAAGAGTTGCAAAGGTATAAATAAAGCAAAAAATATATCCCCCAACCTTCATTTCATAACCACAGTATCAGCCAATTTTAAGAATAAAAAAATCCATCACAATAATTGCCCACAAGACACAGACCGTACTGTTCACACCTACAAATTTCTGTGCAAAGACTGTATGCCTTTAGGAGGGATCCAGTGCTGGCCTCCAGTGATCATAGTCTTCACAAACAAAAATTTCCTGGTTATTTCCATGCAATGTTTTAAAATCTCTTCAGTTTCAGCTTTCAGGCACCTAATTTTATTTATTTTAACTTCCTACACTAGATTAAAGATCCTCCTCCCACTAATGTTTTCCACAGCTAAGAACTTCTATGACACAATTAAAAAATGTGTTCGAGATAATAACCAATGTAGCCTACTCACTTCATTTTAAAAGCTCTCAATATCATCACCACCATCAAGCATAGTATGCCAGTGGGGTTCTTTGCTGTACACAGAAGTAACACCATCAATCTATTTTAACTCAACAGGTAAGACTATTGTTCCTACCAATAACCATGTTAGTTTGAAGGTATATGATTCACTGGTTATTTTCAATGGACCGTCTGATAGTCTCAATGCAGCATCAACACCCTCAGCCACTGCTGCCCCTTATCTCAAAAGCATATCTTATTTATAACGGACTAGATAGAGATTTAGTCAGACCATGGGAGACCTAGTTCAATCCTCTTTTCTAGCCAAGACAATTGAAATTTGTATGTGCAGTGTCAAACATACAACACGTTATTCTGGAGAGGCAGTGTAGTCCTGCTCTTTTATGCAGAAATATTATGGATTAGTCCGATCAGTGGAGCTCCTTAGTAGTCAACTAACTTAAGCTGGAGGGAAAAGAGGACAAAGACTATATAAAAAAAAATAATCTTGTTTTGATAACCACATAAGATAAAAATTAAGAATTCATCCTAGTAATTTACCTTTGCTTTAAAACATATAGACCTCCTCCCAAAAGACTGACCTAAAGTCACTGAGATGACAACATTAGCTTTGGCTGAATTCAAATACTGTTTCGAAGCTTGGGTAATAAAAAAACATGTCCACTGAACTCTTTGGTGAATAACAGTAATTCATTATTTACAATTCCATCTCTTTTTAATTCTTCAATTGGATCAGTAAACTGCTGAACTGAAACTAGTTTGTCAAAACCTGCTGTTCATAACTTTACCAATACATACAAATGCAATAGCATTCCACTACTCAAGTTTAAAAACCAAAATAAACCACCATCATCACTTACGGAAGGATTCTTGGGAAGACCAGATTCTGGACCACACAGAGAAAGCACATTCATTAGCTTCTCCCTCGTTCTTCTCTGAAAAATATACCAAAGGAAATCACATAGCATGACAGCTGCTGGAGGTCCAGGTAAAAATATAAAACATCTGCATTTTTAACTAGTCCTATTGCATGCTGACATCCTCTAAAAAGAATCTTAAAATCTTTTCACCAGTATTAGCTTTTAGTTTATGCTGTATGCGTTTACTGTTTAGTTAAGACACAATACTACACTTCAAATTACACTTCAATAAGGGTTTTTTATATAGTCATAAACACTGTCTCTAATATGTGTATAAAGTGTTTGAGACACAATGTACCTGAGATAGCTGTGGTCTCTTCCAGCTGACAGGAACTAGTGCATTTGAATTGGAGCCTGAAGAAGTTGAAGAAGTGCTGCGGGTGACAGCAATGACTTTTGGCTTCCCATTTCTACCAGCTGCACTGTGTTGATCACCATACTTATTCCCAATAATTGGTGTCTAGCAAAGATAACAAATACTTTCTTAAAATTCAAATCTATATTAGTAAAGACTACATGTTTGATTTCAGAATTTAGCATTATATAAAATGTAGGAGGGTTTGTCCTGTTTGTAAGCATTCTGTAAAGCCCATGTCTAATCCACTGAGTCTCGGTACGCTGGGAAATACATAGCTGAATCCTTGCACCCTACGCAGCAAGCTGCCATTCTGCCCACTTGTGTATTTTTGAATTATGAACATTTTATGCTGACAATCAAATTATATTTTTAAGCACACTTTAAAATCAACTGCGCTCAAAGTTTAAAAGACGCAAAGCTTCTCTACAGAATTCCCTGCTATTATTTTCACAGACCAGCAACACCACACACACATGCATACTTCTGAAAAACCAAGGATCAAATTCAGCCCTTCTGACAACAAATGATAACCCAATGAACTCTGTGGAAATTCACTTCTCTCAATTATCTGCACACACTGAAACTTCCAGTAGTGAACTCACCAATTATAAGTAATGCTCCTAAGACATCTATATCCCCAATCACTGTCTAGGGCTAATTTCAACCAGAAGCTCTTACTTCTGATCACTTCTAAATGTTCTACAATTTTTACATCTCTATATTAAACTGCAAGTCACTTGGCCACATTCTCCTTCTGAGACATAGAGTAAGTATCAGATGTATTATTCTCAGTTCTACTGAACCCTAACTGGGGGTGTGGGTGATGTTCTTAACCACAGGAGGTTTTACTCCAGCTGTGTCTCTCTCACACTGAATTTCCTTTATTTTCTATCCTACTCTCTCCTCTGTATTTCCTCCCCCTTCCAAAGTCATGCCAAAACTGCAGTACAGGAGTTTAATCCTCTCAGTCCTTGAATACAAAGCCGTTCATTTGCTGAAAGCCTGGAATGTTCAGCTGCAAGTAGCAGCCAGCTGCATTAGTCTGCTCTCTGACACAGCTGAAATACCCTTGAGAATTATCTTATCGACTTCTAGTAATTAACTCTCCAGACATTCAAAAGGGGGAAAAGGCAAAAGCACAATATAAAAGAATTTGAAGTTTATCTCCCAGTATGACTCTAACTAAAAGTATGCAAAACTTCAATCTCTGCCATTCCTATAAATTACACTTATTTTAAAACACGTAAATGTAGAAGGCTAACAGAAAATAACACCTGAGTTTGCAACAGCAAGTCATTACTGCATTGTTATTTACAAGCAATAATTACCTCTGATATATCAAAATGAAAATCTAAGGTCTTCCCAGGTAGCTCCTTGGACACATTATTAAAAATTTTTGTGAAAGAGATTTCAGGAGAACCTATGTCCCCTCCGTAAGACTTCGGAATATCATTAGGCACAACAAGGCTTGCTGATCGAGACACCACCAGTTTCAAAATATTAAGGGCTTCCTTCCAATATGGACTCTAAAGAGAACATACACAAATCACAAAATAATCACTTCAATCACTTTTACCACTGTTGGCAGTGTCTGCCCTTCATGCCCCAGGAGATAAAAGCTGATAGTATTTAACTATAAGTTAACTATAGTAACTGATAGTATTAAAAAACTTCCACTTCTTGGTATTTTTAATTATTTTACAGTTATGGACAGAGTAAACTGAATTTGAAACAATCAAAACTGTTTTCTGCTTGAAATCTTGAGGAAATATAAAAGATCAAAAAAAAAAAAAAGGGAAAGCATTTACAAAGTTTTCATATACTATCAACACAATGAAGTGCTTAAAAAAAGCCTGGGGAAAAGTATGAGAATATAAGAGGCAGAGCCTGAGTTAAGTGCATTCTCCTTAAAAAGATGATTAAGACAATGCAAATAATTCAACTACACACACCATGGAGTGAATCAGAAGAAGAGAATTAAAATCAAAGCAGCTTTGTGTGAAGGTTAAGATTTACACTCCCAAAAATGTAAGGATTCTGCCTGAAACTTAAATCTTCCAATTTTTGAAATTATCAGGATGCCTGCTTTTTGTACTTTTATTAAGGAGGTCATGTTTATTGAACTATTTTTTATTGCATTAAAAAAATAAATACAACTTTCAAGGTTCTAAGTAGTATATGCTTTACACTTCCATGTAGAAAACTAGAGTCTCCAATAATCTCCTAAATTTCTGTGCATCAAAATCATAAAAAAGAAGTCTCAAACTGGAACCATCCTGTTGTAACTGAAGTTTATTACGATCACTGTGATTGTAGAGGACTAAAAAAAAAAATCAGCTTAGTAGCACCACATTTGAACAAGACACTATATTATAACTATTTCTTTTCCCATTTATAGTAACAAGCCTTATCATATCAAAAAAACATTAGACTTCTCTGGAATATTTTTTTGCAGTACCATTCTTTTGATAGTTTACATCTTCTAATTAAGATTATATTCCATGGTAGTGTGGGCTTGCACAGAAAGCTCAGATGAAGGTTAGAGGCGACACAAGCAGCTGTCAGGCCATAAAAACTATAGTTAATGCTAATCATTCCATTTTGCCTAATGCACTCTGACAGGATCACAATATCTAAAGTACATATCCATCAGTAACAAAACGTCCAGGGACCACTGCCTTTCCTGGTTAATTATGATTAAACCATTTGACTGAAATACATTTGGCAATAATGGAATTCAGAGAAAAAAGAAGAGGGGGGAAAAAAGAGAGAATGTTGTGCACTGAAATGCTTTTATGCTCCAGGCATTTTTATAAAATCTTTCAACAAGATGATAGACTTTCTTCCGTGAAACAGATTTTCAGTAAATTTGTGTTCCAAGTACAAAGGCTCAAATTACCTTGGGCAAAACACTGTGGTTCTTCTTTTGGGGACTTTGTTTAATAAAAAAAGCGCTCAATTTTGTTAAGGTGCACCTTAATGTTTCTCACAGATATATTATCAAAAGTGATTTAAATACGCATTTAACCGTAAAACTTTCTTTTTAAAACATACACACATAAATAAAATAAATAAAAAACAAAATAATTTTTGCAGCTTAGCAGTAAACATTTCCTTATTATTCTAATAGTTAAAGAATCTAACTACACATGAAGAGTTGCCTGTATCTGTGAATAGATACACATTCATCCAGATAACTTGTCCCACAAGATGCAAATCACATTGGACAATATGTAAGCATCTAGTGAATTAACTACATAGGAAAAAGCAAACCCTATGGAATCTGACTTCAAAAAACTATTTTTATACCTGAAACCAATTCCTCTCAAAATTCAAGTGTAGTTTTGATACCAGGCTTTTACAGTTTTTCCAAGTACCTACCTGAACATATTTACCAATAACTTTAATGATTTCCAAATTAAACTGCTTCACTGGTGCTGTGGATAGGTCAATATGACTCAGAAGACTGTAAATGATCTGCAGCAGGGACTGTTGCATACTGGATAGTCCTTTCTCTAACAGCTGAAAAAAGTTTTATAAAACACAATTCAATTAGGGCCTTTAATAGTAGCAAAAAGTGAAAGCAAACATTAAACTACAGCTAACTTCCACACACATTCATTTTCCCCTTCAAAAAACTTGGATGTACCACTTCCTGGTTTTGAAACCTTTGTTTTAGCATTAAAAACCAGTAGTGCAATAGAGCAATGGTTTTTGTCCTAATTAATTTTCCCCCCTGAATTCTGACATTTGTTAGCACAGATCTAAAGCACCTAACAATAAAACACTTTTCACTAAATCAAGTGTTCATACAAATTCAAGATCTTAAACCGGTAAGAAAAATAATTACAGCTACGCCTTAAAGAAGGTTGGTAAAAGCA
Organism: Margarornis squamiger; assembly: GCA_035222235.1. Taxonomy (NCBI): domain Eukaryota; kingdom Metazoa; phylum Chordata; class Aves; order Passeriformes; family Furnariidae; genus Margarornis; species Margarornis squamiger. The sequence goes on along the minus strand of JAWWTY010000123.1, from coordinate 47,777,664 downwards.
GTTTTACAAACAAAATAAGTACTTATAAAGTAATTTATAAGAATGAACAAATATTTTAAAAAATATCTCCATCAGTTTGAAGCGATACACTTCAAGAACAAGCTCTACAAGCTTTTCACACAAGGTGGTTTTTTAAAGGTAATAACAGCTTTGCTGTATGAATAGCTAGCAGAATCATATAGTTATTTCAATAATTTAAATTTTCTTTTATACATTATGCAATACTTTGCAATTATGTGATAACATCCTTAAATGTATACTTGGCTATAAAAGGTCTCTTAAAATTTGCACTAAGCATATTTAGCTAAAGCCAAGACTGTATATTCATGTAGTACAAAACAAAAATACTACCAGACACTACTATCACAAAAGATCTTTCATTAGATGGATTATCATTGCAAGGTACATTTAAATTACTGCACTCCAAAATGGCAATGGTCATCCCTTTTCCATCCTAGAACATTTTAGTATTATTTCCCCATTCAGAGGGTGTTCTTTATTCCCCTCCATATTCAGAATTGTGAAAAATAAGGAATTGGCAACATGAGATATTCTTTTACTAGAAATTTACCTCTGCAAGATAAGTTATGAGGTTAAATGTGGCATCTGAGAAAGAATCATGCAAATATCTGCACACTACGTTAATCCAGTTAGAACAGTCTCTGGAATAACTGTGTGTACTGTATAAACTCATCATATGAGCCAGATTGGCAAGAGTGGGTGACTTCTCCTCTGCACAAACCTGGAAAGCAAAACCATATTCAAAAATATTAGAAACTATAACTTTTTTAATCCAAGCATTCACAGATCACTATGCACTTTTCCCCAGAATTCACGCCATTTTCTAATAACTGAAATCGAACTAATCACACAAGCATGATCTACAGTTTCTATTAAATTTTGGTACTGTGGCATCCATGTTCCAAGTTTAATCATACCAAATGTACCTCAGCTAGTATCCCTAGGCCTAGTAATGCAAGTATTTCAGGGACAGCAGTAATGCCTGCATTTGCAGCAGGCACGTATTCCTTTGAGATGGCTTGTGCACAGTTTAGTGGTTCACATATCACAGTCTGGGCAGCCAGAGGCCTCTGACTGCATTTCCTGTGCCAGACAGCACTCTCCTATTCCCCTTGCCACATTCTTCCTTAAAAGGCAGACTGTCAGGCCAGCACAACACCATCCTGGCTGGCGACTGCTTTAACAGCCATTACGATTCTGAAATATTTCAGGGTTAATCACTATGTACAAGAAACAGAACAACATACAACCTTTTTCTTCCCTTTCTATCAATCTGAAAGGTGAGGATCACTTCCTTCTCATAAGTAAATTAGGAAATAAATTCATGCTTAAAATGTGATTAGGTTAACATTTAAAATTACAAATGGGAAAATCAGACAAGTGAGAAAAAGTAACTGGTATCATTAGTAAGAAAATTTGTTCCTGAAATCTAGATTTTATAGAACAAGCTACATGTGTTTTTTCATTGACAAACAGAAACTCAGGGATTGATATGAAGTCCAGATACATAAATTGGCACTGAATCACATCTTTAAAATATAACCTTTTATAGTTATTTATATTACTATTAGAATCATACATAAGTTTTACATAAGGGAGCCAAAAAAACCCAACCCAGAAACAATGCTGGTATAACCTCCTGGATACCTCTCCAAGCATCATGTTACATACCTTTGCTATCCTGTCAGCTGTTTCTTTACAAAACTGAGTTGGGTTATCAAAATGTTGTATCAGATGAGGAAGCAGGCACAAGATGTTTAGGGGAAATCCTAAACACATACATAAACACCATTATATGAGCTCTAAAGATTTTTAATATGACTTAATGTGGAGTTATCTGGTATTTAAAACCCTTACAGCACAACACATACATTCACAAAGATATATGTTATATATATACATGGACCTAAGTGTGCATATATGAAGAATGTATATAAATGTGTCTGTGTTAGGTATAAAAATCCATGAGATAAACTCATGAATGAACCAATTAAACAACACTATCATGAAACAGGACAGTTTTAGGCATTACAGTTACATTGTCCCTAAAAGTGTGTAAATAGTACTAATTGGGATAGTTAGCACAACATCATGAAAAATAATACACTGCTCTTAAAACTCTCTTGTAAGCAACAGTCAATACATAAAGTTTACATGCAATCTTTCTTGTCAGATAATCATAGTCCATAGTGTATTCCCACTATCTAGCAGTGCTAATATCAACAACTGCAAAAAACATTTAACAGAAGTCTTTAAGGCAAATGTGTAATTACTACTGATTTTGATTCCACTTAATTTGATGAAAAAATATATTTTTATTCTGTATTTACTAAAGATACCTGCTAACTGAGAAGGATCCACCAAAGCATGCCGGGAAATTGTGATGAGTTTACTGAGGAGATGAACTGTCATTTCTTGTGTAGATGCTGAAGTAAAGCCTTTCAGGAAAAGCTGCTGAAGGCCTGGAAAGTTATTCCATTTCAGTTTATTCTGCACCTTTTCTATCTTTTCCCGACTCTCTGATTTATCCAGAGGCATGTGAATAAGAAGCTTGTTGAGTAGCTTGAGAGCCAAAAGGTATTCATACTCATAATCTGACTCCAGCAATGAAGCTGCAATCCAAAATATAGTGGCCATCAAGTTGACAGGGTCAGTAGTGGGCTGCACATCATACATCCCTCCCTCTCTCAGGGAGGAAAGGCTTCGAGTCCTGGCCAAACTTCCACCGTGATTTATCCTTCCATCCATTATATCCAGTGTGTTGCTCCGTCGACGGTCACCTCTCCGTTCACTGATTAAATTCAGTCTCAAGGAATTACTCCTTGTATTGCTGTAGTATCCCAAACAACTGCCACTACTAATGGGACTTGTGCTTAGATTTATCTGTCCAGTGCTTTTCCTGTTAGCTGCATACTTGTTTCCCATTACAGAATCGTGGTATGAGGTTCTAAAATAAAAATAATATTACATATTATTCCATGCAAAACACTTTAATAACATACAGTTTAGAAAAAAGGAAGAAAGAAAAAAGATGTTACACTAATCACATACACACATGCAGTGAATACTCCGCTTGATCACTACAGGAGTATTACAATATATGCAAACACCAAACTTCTGTATCTATTATTAAAATATCTTTACAGCATAAGGACAAGACTGCAGCATCCTGTTATCTCTTCTACCAAATCTGTTTGTTACAATCCCAGAATACAAAAAACATTACAGCAAAATTCAGCAAAATCACAAAAATTAGCCTATGGCATGTAAAAGATTAACTCTAAGTGATGAGCTAGCATCCCAGCTTATTTATAGATATGATAAAAGTAGAGAAATAAATGATTTAGTGAAAGTATTTGCTTATGATCACGTATGTCTCAAGTATCTGACCTAGGAAAATCAACACCTGCCAGTTCTGATACTGAAAAATTGAATATATTCCTAGGAATCTCCACATTTTCAAAAACTTTGCAAGGAAGTCAAAGATAGATGTCTGTACATTTAGGAATTTTTTTCACTTTGCTAAAAAGTCCTTGAGCTAACCACTCAGGCTGTGATGAGACACACAAATGACTCAGACTGTTCAATTACATCGCTCATATACAGACAACAAACCTGAGGCCTAAAACCAACTAGAATTTGCAGTCCCTTTATTTTTGAGAAGTTTCAGAAGAACTGACCGCATTTAAGAACTGAGCAGTAAGGAACACCTTTAACAGCTATTCCATAAAATTAAATTGCACCCAAGAGGGTAAATTGGAAAGGTAGCAGAGATCCTTTTCAGGAAATCTAGAAGTTTTGCTTAGGGCAGAATGATAAAAACATACAAGAGCAAGCAATTTTGCTATATATGGATACAACTAGTCTGCAAACAAAACAAGAAAACATTTAATTACATTTTAAATACAGATTTTTAATAACTCAAATGCATAAATATGTGTAATGTAGCTTGACTAATAAAAGAACTTACTGAGAAAGGGCAGAAAGCAGGTCATAATGCTTCATGGTTTCAGCCAAGGTATCAATAGCAGACTCTAAAGTCAAAAGCAGCTCTATGACAAAACCCTGGGGAAAGCCACAGGCGATTATAAATTATGCAATATGCACAAGAAATATCACAGAAAATCTACAGAGTAGTAATATAAAAATTAAAAACCAGTATCAGTAACTACATTATTTCATGCTTCAATTAGAAGACAATCCTGATGAGACTCAAATTAGCAGTACAGCTTCAAGACACGTAAAAACTTCAATTTACTTTTAAGTATCCAACAAATTCATTCTGGTTCGCATTATTTTTAAGGATGCACCGAAGGATGGAGTAATTTAGACACTCATTTTGCAGTATTAGAAGGTTAGATGAACTCTTCAGATATACAATGACACTAAGTTGAATGATTATTAATACTTTATCAAGTTAAGTTCTTAATAAAAGAAAACCTAAATCATTTTCTATATGGCTGATCTCAGTATTCTCCAACAATGAAAGAGAAGGTGTTTGCAGGAAAGGGATGATCAAATTCTCTGAAAGTTGCTATTGCTGTAGAAGAGAATGTGCACAACTCATCTTTTCATCAGTTAACTAAGTGAAAATTCAGAAAGTGTCATGATTAGAACTGGTTTGATATTTGAAATATTTTTTTTAAAAAGAGAAACCAAACAATGCTTTTAAATTTTGCTGTCATGAAACTAATAATGCAAGTACTTCATTTAGGCAGACTTAGCTTTCTAATAAAGTGGAGGGGAAATTTCAAATACCTGAGCTTCTTCTCCTGCATCACCAACAGTTTCTACTAGTCTGGAGAGAACATCAGAAAGCGTAGATGGAGTGAGAGGCTGCTTCAGAGCCCTGAAAATCTGAAAGGACCTCCCAGCATAATGTCGAGAGGAGCATGAAAGCGCAGTTTGCAAAGCAACTTCACTGAGACGGTGTTCCAATTGATATCCTCCTATAAAAGCAAATCAATACTCAAGCAACACTGCTTTATGAAAAAACAAGCCCACTTGCATTTAATGAAGAGTAAATTGCCACGGTCATCCCTAACTTTAAAATAGTATCATATCCTCTACATTTCTCTCAAAACATATCTTATATGAGTATTAGTCTCAAAAATCTTTACAGGAATGTAAACTTGTACACCTAAAGCTGGAGAGACTTGCAGAGAATAAAACATTTATGACTTGAATATTAAATATTCACAGCTAATTAATATTTTGTCATTCCTAAAGATTATATTTACATCTATCATAACAGAAACATGAAGTGTGCAATACACAAAAAAAAATCTATTATTTAGAATCTGTAAGAAATGACCTAGAGTGATTTTATAGATAATCTGTACATTTACATGCAATAAAAAATATTTATTTAGTTTGCAGACTTGGAGATTTGATCATGCATTGATTTGTTTTCCAACACACCTGAGCTAGACTGTTTAAATATAGATACCACATGCTTTAAAAACACAGTTAACTGTTCAGCACTCTTTATGTTAGGGTTCTTGGCAGAAACATCTTCATGATTCCACAGTGGGCCTCTTTTCCTAAAAATATAAAAATAGAGTAAACAGAATATAAAACATAGTCTTTGTCATTAATAGTATTTAAATTATATTTGAACCTTAAGGTCAACTGCAAAAGAATATCCTACTTGCCACATAGAAGAAAAAACATGAATTGGAAAGAAGTTTGACAACCACCCAATATTATACAAATATACAAGAAGTTAAGACAAGGTGAAAAGAAATGTACCAGATCCAACTGAAATAAAAGGGCAAATTTAGGAGGAGATGTTCTCTGTTAGATAATATTTAGTTACCTAACAAAGAACCAGTATGACTAGCACCATTATACCCTTCTTAAAGCAACCTCCTTCCTTCCCCTTTTCTTCCCATACTATTCTAAATTTAGGCTGATGTAAAGCAGAAGTATCAAAAACTTTGAGAAACAGGTAGGATTTCAGACTTACACCATCTTGAAAGCTTCATACAAACTATCACACAAACAGCACAAGTGGTGGTGTTTTTACAGATGTATTTTTACAACAAATTTCTGATTTTTGAATAGCCAGCTCTCTACTATTAGGTAATCCATAAACTCTGTGTAAATCTTGCAGCTCCCTAATCATCTCAATGTATTCCTGCCCTAATCCTTTAGATGGAAAAGCGAATTCTGTAAGCTGTGTGGCAAGCAAAGATAAGAGACCTGAACAGGACATGTCAAAATACTTTTAAACACTCAGGACATGAAAGGGTGGTCAAAATTCACTGAAAGTGATGGAAAGTCAGAGCTGTTCATAGGCTGTATCATATAAAACCACTTACTGGTGATAAAACAGAGACAGAATTAGACAATATGACACTAAATAGTATGGGTTTTGCCATTTTCCCACAAAATACATGTCTTGAAAAAAATGAAAATTGAAATCTTACCTTGAGGTAATAAATTCTATAAGAGTTTTAACTTTTTCATCCTGCTCTACTGAAATGTCAACCTCATTGAGGATTGTGGTGTGCAGTTGAGAAATGGCAGCACTTGTATTTCCTAAACTGATGCTAGAAGAGGTAGAACTTGAACTAAGCCCTGAGTCTGTCATTGGGGAGGGCTGGTAATCAGGTATAAAATCATGAACACCTGCTGAAATAAAAACAAGAGGATTATGAGATTTTAACTTGACAGTTAATATTAAATATATAAAAATAAAAACCGGCCCTCAAAAAAATCAGTAACTTAGCAAATGTAATGAGACTAATCTAAAGAGAATAATGGATGCAATAATTTCAATGAAATCAACAAGTCTGAGATATGCAAAGTCTTCACATGACTTATATGACTTTCAATAGGGAACTGCTAGATCCCTTTTTAAAATCACTGTATTATGTTTGATTTTGTATTAGTAATACGACAGCTCATCAGCTTCTAGAGTATCTCAATAAGTTTAAACAAATTATACAAACTTACTTCCTAAAAATGAGCAGACAATTTTTTTTTTGTTAAAACCCAGCTGCAGTGTAACTGACAGCTCTTTAAGTATTAGCTAGTGAATGGACTCTAAGCAGAGCTCATCTGTCTGCACAAAGCTTCACTAAAGGTAACTTAATCTTGCTGCTCTAAGATTTTTCTCTTCCATGTAAAGAATCATGTGGCAATAAAATACAACTGCAGTGACTCCTCACATTATGCCTCTATCCATCTGTGAAGTGCTGAGAGAAAGCCAACTGGCAAGGAATGCTGGCAGGGCTTTTAACTGTAACAATTGTACATAAGCTTGAGACTCACTGACACCCACCACAAATTTTTACCCTACAGAACCACAGAGTTTGGACTGGGGTATTAGCTAGCTCAAATAACATTTAAAATCAGCTTGCCTTGTGCTAGGCATGCATAACTGTAACGCCTTATCTTAATCACCAGCTGGAAATATTTGATGCTGACCTTATTCTAGTTTCTATCTGACGTTTTTGTTTTGATAATAGCAGAATACTGTGTTACATTTAGACAGTTTTACCCAAGGCTGTAAAGATTAGGAAGGGAATGGTTTGTATACATCACTATATGGATGCACCATTAAAGTTCTGTCAAATAGATTCACATAAAAGAATTCTTCTATGCACACCTTTTAATTACTCATTGCTACAAAAACCAAATTCACAAATCAGATAAATATTTTTGGTTAGTAATAAAACCACTTCTGATGTGAACAAAAGAGAATAAGCAGTTGTACGGCAATATGCTGCCACCTACTGAAATAACATTAAATACTACATTTCAAAAAAAACCTGAACTATTTCAATTTCTTTAAGAAACTACAATAGGCTCTCCCCATCAAAATATTCCCTTCATAAAGAGATACATAGAAAATATATGCTGTCCTGTATAATTACAATATTGTAATGTTAAGGCGAACATTGAAAGGTAGTATCTCAGAAAAAAATTCTGATAACCAATACACAATGCAATTACAGCTGACAAAAATCAAAAATTAGAAGTTACTATAAACAAGTAAGAAATGTATTTTCTTGGTTTATATTTGAAGGGCATTATTAAACCTGCTGTATTAAAGATCCAAAACACAAAACTCTTTGGTTTCCACAACTATTCAATCATTCAATTGTGCTCCCTGCTTTGACAACTGGGCACAAGGTGCTAATGTGATCTGTATTCATTTTGACTTCATTAAAACCCAAAGAACTACATTTTAATGCTAAGGGCTCAGGAAGGTATTAAAAATAACAAAAATTTTAATAATGCCTGGAAGAAGAGGTAACTTCCATGTAATTTTAACAAGCACGATATAATAAATCAAAAGCATACCTGTGAAAGTATAATCTAAATGGGTAGTTTGCTTGACCGTAAGCACCCTGGACTCATTGAACTCTCTGTTTCTGAGCAGGACAGAGGCAACAGACTGGACATTACTGCCAGATCCCATCACTATCAGCAGATGCAGAAGTAGTCGTTTACAATGCTCATAGACTTCAGGGTGACAGTGGTCAAAACCTAACACAAAAGGAAAATGGCAAGGCTTGATTATATTCAAAGGGCACACTGAATTACATTATTTTAAAAGCTGCAGTAATTAAACTGGTCTGTTATACATTACCAAATAACAGATATATAATTCACTAAACAATGCTTTTTCAGTGCTTCATTATAGAAACAAGAGCATACAGTTTAACAAACTGCATGCCTATCAGCCTGAAAAATACATATAATAATCCTATGCAGGGTTAAAGTACAAAGTAATTTTAAGTAAGAACTTAATCTGTGCTCTGTATGAAAATTACTACACATGGAAAGAGAAAGAAAAAAATTGAATTTTACTGCATCCACAAGGAGAAAGAGGTAAAAGTGAATCCAACAGAAAGTCCCTTCAAACAACTCCAAAAAAATCTTAACTATATTCATACTAATCACACTGAAAGATATTTAATTACATTTTTAAAAATAATGTAAATATTATCAATGGAATTTCACTTCAATGGCAAACATTAATTTAAATATCAAAGAGAATAGCTATGAATTCCTAAGTTACTATACATATTTCTGCAAGAAGTTAGTTACCTATAAAAATTGCATGAAGCAAAAGATGCAAGTATCCTCCCCATTCCACCTTTACACTGTGGTCAACTATCAGGTCAGTCAAAAGAATCACTGCTATATTGCATCTAAAACAAAAGACATAATTTGTTAGGAGAGTGTAACATGAACTTTGTGAAGAGCTGCAAAGAGCTTCACATGCTTCTAGCCTGTATTCTTTCTTAAGTCTACAAATACTCACAAAATTGTGTTATAAGGGAAAAGACGAATACTCATAATTAAGGTAGAAAAACTTTAGTTACCCAAATTAAAATGTTGAGCAATCTTAAATTGCTTGGAGTAAACCCGCACAAAACAAATGTACTATCTACTGGCTTTTAATCTGCTATCTTCAATGACTCTATCTGTGCAACACAAATGAAAACATAATGAATTGCCATTAGCATTGCCAAAACAGTTACCTGTGAAGTGACATGCCCGGGGGAGAAGTTTCAGGCAAGTAATCCACCAATGGTGACCAGCAACCTCCGGAAGGTGGGAAAGGTAAAGGCTCTCCTTGATTGTGCTCCATCACCTTCAATCGCCAGTTTGAATAGAGAGGCATTGAATCACCTAACACAGGAGAAAATTGAACCAGAAATATATATAAAATACACATTTCTGAAGAAGTATTTCTAAGTTCTTGAAAAGCTGAGATCTGGGACAGAGGAAGGGAAACCAGCTGTAAACAGTAGTAGTTGGACACAGTTTTAAAAAAACCAGAAGTGGTTATTCCTTCTAGCATAAGGATGATTCCACAGAAGACATGCACATAATAGAGAAAAATTTTGTTGAATAGGTTTTTAAAAACAATGAAAAAAAAAGCAAAGTGATCTAATGTAATTTCCTTGAATTTCAAACCTCACATCAGATAGGGAGTTAGTTGAGGCTGGGTCCTAAGATCGTACTGAATTCACTTTGAAGAGTATTTCATTACAGGCTAAGGAAGTATTTCTCAAGATAGGTCTTACTAGCAAAAACCCACCAGTTCTACGTCAGATAATGCTGGCCTGATACACAGGGTAACTCAGAAATTGCCACTCTTACAATAGGATAGCCCAATCCCACTGCTTGACAAAAGCTTCTGGTCAGAAAATCAGTAAATTTGTCAAGAAAACACAGAAAGTCATTTAGTTTTTGATTAAGCATGCTTCAAAAGTGGAAGAAAAACATCCATTATTTGGTATGAGAGTATACTGTGTTACACAACCAAAATATTTTTCTGTTTTTAAAGGAAATGTTCTGGACTTCAGAACAATCAGTTAAGGCTAGAAACAAGTAAGGAAACTGCCTCAACAGTTCAATGTTCCAGTTATTGTACCAGCTGTCCTTTTGGAAGTATAGCTGCAGAAGTTCCAGATATTCACACGCGTATCAGTTCATTATCACCTTCTCAACTGGAAGCGACAAACTTCTTACTGATGGAACATGTGAAATATATTCTGCTTCAGGATACTCAGTGTTGCTATCACAAATAGCAAACAAAAATGACAATGACCACAGCTGTGATACTGGGCATTGCCAATGCAAGCAGTAATAAACACTCTGGCTGCCCAGAAGGTTACTGACGCAAAGTTCAGCAGGTTCTGCATTAGTATGCCCAGCCTTTACAACAAGCTCTAGAGAGGACATTAGGTTTCACCTCCTTGAAAGAGGCAAAAAGAACCACATATTCACTCTAACCTTCACAGTCTGCATAGAATCAGTCATTAAGGAGTGAATTAAGGCGATCCTAATGGACAATAAATTGCTTCAGTACTATGCTATGTTCCATACTGACATCTAAAGCTCAAAGCAGAAATTTACATCCTGTTGTTCAGTAGCACAAGAATAAGGAAAAGGCAGTGCTGTACCATGTACTGTAACATACCCAAACAACTTTACTGGTAACAAAATCAACTGTCAATAAAAAATTAATGAAACCTAAGAAGGCAGCCTGTGGGAGCACTATAACGATCTGGATCAGACTGAAATAGATCTGATAATCTCATGTAGGGTTAGAGTACAAAGTAATTTTAATTGCCTACAACCTGTTAGGTGAAACAAAGGTTTCAGTCAAACAAGTACTCTGACAAAGTATACAGAACCCACTAATGTAACACATCATTTCCTGTCTGATCACTGCCCTTCATTTTTGCCTCTCTGATCTGTTTAGCTTTCCCTACCATTGTCACAACGATTTTGTGTCTTAGGCACTGGTACAAAAGTAGTCACAGTTAATAATAATAAGCCCATTAAAGAAATATCTCCAGAAGTATAATGGAGTTTCAGGTGAAATTTTTACCTCTTTCCTTACCTCTGCATCTCAGAAAAAACAAAACAGAGATCACAAAAAATAATCCAAAACACATTTTCAAAACAAACTTAAAAATTAGATGTACATAATGAGACCCTTTTTCCCTGCTATGTTGTCTTTTGCTATGGCTTCTAAAAAAGTTTTGTACCCTATTTTTTTAAAAAAAAAAAAAACAGGCCAAGGAATGCTATAATTTAAAAGAATAATTACTTCTAATTTTCTTTTTTTAAAAAGACCTTTTCCATCACCTTTTTTTTAATCTCATCTTCCTCCTGCTAATCTCTCCCTGTTCCATCTGCCTAACCGTCAAAGGAAATAAAACAAAATAGTTTCCTTTGGGAAGATGTTCACAACTCATTCCAGAGGATAAGGGAAAGAAGAAAGCATGTTATCTTCCTTGTACACTTTATTGTAACCAAATGGCATGCTAGACTTCAATAGCAGAACTAACATGGAGAAAGGTAAGAAACTCCTCTTTTTTAATAGGCTTATGCAAAAAACACTAATAATGCCCATTTCCTTATGTTCCACAACCTTCAGCGTAAGTATTAACTTGAAAAAAAAATTGGTATTCATAGAAGTATTTTAAAATAAAAAATATTACTTTTTTCCTCTTCATATGATCCTCCAGAGCTGCTGCTGTAGCGAGATTCTAGCCTGTGGTGCTGGCGGTTTAAGTTACTGTTCAACCCACTGTAGATGTCTAGATGCACGTAACTGTAGGTACAAATAAAGCAGCACTAGTAACTGACATTCTGTGACAAACATCAGTCAGAGTATTCAGTAAAACTGCATTTCACAAAAAATGTTATGCAAAAAACAATTCATCTTACAAGGACAGTCAACATGATGCCAAATCATCTCAGCTGTATACGACACACCTCCTCTAGGAACATTAGATAAGGGATTCAGGGAGATTATCCACTATAAATTCTATTTCTGTTTGATCATTTTCATTAACATTTAAGCACATTAAAATATTTGTTACCCTTATACATAAGTTCTTCTCACTGTTATAATGAAATCCGTACGTGATCTGGCAGACACATGCATATACACACACACAGGGTCCGAGATCCTACCTCACTAATCTGATAAATTATAGAGAAATAAGAGTGCTAAAAGCACAATTTCTAAGCTGTTTCTACGTAAGTTTCTAAATTCTCTCATCCTGGCCAGTTCAAGATGTACAAGGTATATTTTATCAAGAGGCATATATCAAGGGGAGGTTTTAGACAACCCTACAGTATATGCCAAACTTGCTGAGACTTTCAAAACTGCCTTCATTACAAGTTTCTTCAGCTCCAGCCCCCACAGAAGCCAGATACTTCTCTGTGCCTTGCTAGGCTGAATTCTGAATGACACCTCTGTGTCTTCTGTGATTTAATTTTACACAGCTTGCTGCAATTTAAGTACTGGGGAAGCCTCTATCAATATATTTACTATTCTTATTATATCGACGTAACTATCTTAGGCAAGGAAAAAATTGTCCAATTGGGAAATTATATTAGCCATGTAATTACTAGCAATGTAATCTCAAACAAGTTGTCACAAAATAAACTCGTTTGAATTTACTGCATAGTAGGTACTCTACAGTAATGGCATGTATGTACATACTTAGCTCATGCTCATTAAGGAGTCTGTACTTTCTTTTTGCTTTAAGGTTAGCTAGTCACATTTAATACAAAAGGAGAGCGTGCCTAGAGCTAGTTACTGTTGAGCTTCAAGTACACACCCTGTCTAAGTCTACATCAGCTGTTTGCTTTCCACCAGCCTCACACCAGTACCACTGTCTGGCAAATTTCTCCAAAAGGTTTTTCTTAAACAGCTCAAAAATTAGGGAGGGAGAAATCTATTTTAAAGTTAGTTGAAAGGCATCTTGACACAGAGCCCAGGCATCCAAATACCCCAGTTAGGGAAAATAAACCAGCTTACAACACGTGGGCACTGTTCATTTCTAGTGAGGTAGCAAACTAATTTGCAAATTTGCTACATTATCACAGAATCATAGAATGGCTTGAGTTGAAAGATCATCTAGATCCAAACCCCCTGCCATGGGCAGGGACACCTTCCACTAGACCAGGTTGCTCGGAGCCCTACCCAGGCCTGGCTTTGAAAACTTCCAGAGATGGGGCATGCACTTCTCTGGGCAACCTGTGCCAGTGCCTCACCACACTCACCTGACAGTATAACTTCTCTTACGTAAACATACACAGTCCAGTGTAACAGTAGCTAATTTAGGCATCAACAACAATATAGATGTAGCAGTACAATGCCTGACCTGGACTGGTCCCATAATTTATTCAGTTTCCTCTTCAGCTTTTTTAGTTCAAAGTACATTTGAGGTGGCTACTGCTAACCCCAAACAGTATTCCAGTTTTGTTGAACTGGCATGCAATTCCTGCAATGCAGACATACCTAAAGCCACTGAGGTGCAAGTGTAGTACCTACCAGGAATTCCCATAATTCAATTAATAACTGTTCTTTGGGGAGACACTTACTTCTCTTCGATGTTGTCTTTTATGTGTTTACTGTCAGGGTTGCCATCTGTGGGAGCTACCATTGTATTGCTACTGGAAGTCGTCCCTGTGAATTACGGACAAAGAAAAAAGTTGGTCAATAAAAAGGAAAAGCAGTCTTATGTGGTACACAATGACATTTATTTACTTGTCCTTGCCAAAACAGAACATTGCACTCCTATTGATTATTTACAGATGAATTCTTGATAGAGTAATTGATTGATAGCAGCATGTTTATAATTGACAATAATACCAGTTTAAGTTAGTTAAGTTAGTAAATTCTTACCTGAAGTGACAGAGGGGATTTTGTAACTGGATGTAATGCGGTAATATGGTGGATTATCCATATGGGTGACTCCTGAACTGACAGGATCTGTAAGCTGAAGTTCACTCACCAGCTCTTCTAGTAGCTGCATTGTTTTATCTCTACCCAAGTAAACAATAACTTTTTTTACCTGTTTGAAAAAAAATAAATTGTATGTATATATAAAAAGAGACTTGAATACCACAATTTGCTAAAATCAGTATCTACTTGCACTGCAAGTGATGATACCTGAAACTTACTCTGGTTCTAAAAGCAAACAAAATTGCTTTCCCAGCTGTCCACAATAGAAAGCATGAGAAACATATCACAAGAGTAAGAAAATAAATCTGTCAATAAAGTCTGAAAGTATGTCTACTGAAAATTATTTAAGAAGCAAAATATTTTCTTACACAGGTTTTAGCAACATCTGAGAACAACACTGGAATTAATGTATTCCGATATAATTTCTTTTCAATATCTTGCAGTTCTGTTCTACACTATTTCTTTTCCTGCAGTTATCGTACTTTTCCTCATGCTATCCTGAGGTGCTCTCACATACATTTTGACAAAAAAATAAAAGTGGTTTTCAGGAGTCTTGGGATGGTTGGCGGGTGTTTTTGGTATAATACTTGGTCATGTGAGACTGACCCTACATGGAGGAACAGGTGCTTTACTTTACTATATTATCTGTCTGCGTTTTAGGAATATCCTGAATTACAGCACAGGAAAAACCATTTAACTCCACTAATGCTCGAGACCTTTATATGGTCTGATAAGAATAAACACCTAACTATAGCAATATTTTATTAAGTATATAGCAATTGAAGATTTTCCACTACATCTTACTTCAGCAAAATAATTCTGGTCACTGCTAAGCAGCAGAAGATGGCTGCTAGTCAGTGATTACTCTAGAAATCAAAAAGTTCATATTTCTTCTTCTGACATTTTCTTGTGTTATTACTGCTCAATGATTTATTTCCATCATTTTGTGAGAACTCAAAATGAATGGTAGGTAAGTGATCAGAATGTATGACTTGAAGATTCTTTTGCCATCGTGTTCAATCCACACAAGCAAAGATGCTGGGCTCCAAACATTAAGCTAGATTTCCTGATGAAAACAGCTGCCAACCTATGAAGAACTAAAGTTGTCCTTAGTAAGAATTTAATGGAATTATATGCCCTGACTGGTTTTTTTTTTAACTGATTATTAGCAAAACCAATAATAATTTTCTAATGAAAATATTACTTGTAGTACTAAATTCTTCCTAAGGAACATATACAAACTGCTGCAGTAGATTGACATTTTAAAATGGAAAGGAGTTGTTCAGTGTATACTCTTAAGAGAGTTAATCGAAATTTAGCTATCAAACTCTCTAGTTTCCTTTTTATGATAAAAGAAAAAAAAAACTGAGACAGATCCAGACAATTTAATAAGTATTTTCCATTTTTTATGATTTAGTCACTAAATGAGGTCTATGATCCACCTAGTATACCCTGAATTTTGACAACTCACAACTGTTAAGACAGCTAGTGGACTGTTTCAGACTTATCACCCTGAGCAAGTTACAATTGTCAATAAGTTGTCTCAAGGAAGCCTCAGCTATCTTTAAGGTGAGATATCATTTTTGGTTTATTTCCTTTCTCAAGTCCATTCCATGAATATTGAGCTTAACTGAAACTGATACTGAAATTTTGACACAGACGTCCAATGTAACTCCAACAAAAGAACTGAATTTGACAGCATATTGTGGTCATAAAATATGGGGTTGGAAATTTTGACACTAGAAATCCTACCTCGCATTTTCGTTTTGTCATCTTTGCTGCTAGACACACAATTAATTTTTAAAGTATCAGTAGGCACCAAGGAGAGACATATCACATACTCACATAAGGCAAAAGGCTGGGTTCACTGTTCACTCCACAGATACTGATCAAGAAGTGCAAAATTATTTTCAGATTCTTTGGCCAGCTGTCTGCCAAAGTAGTCCAGACATTTTCTATCTCTGACCAAGCCACTTCATCACCATACTAGAAAACAAAATAAATATATCTCCTGAAAACACCATCATAAAACACTGCACTTGAAAGTGATCTGTACTGACCAAGTGGGACAAGCTCTAGATAAAGGGGAGGTAAATCCTGCAGGAAATTGTTGCCCTTTTAATATTCCAGAATGATGCTTTCATTTTTATAAACACATTCTGGAAATAACAGGAAGAAGGAGAGTCAGTCAGCCTCTGGTACCAAGACTGGTTCCAAAACTCCACTTTGAGACCATAGGTTATACAGGCAAACTTGATACTCCCTATCCAGCTAAACATCTATATTGCAAAACATCAGTTACATACTGTTACTATATATAGCAATTACTATAACACATACAATACATATTTCTCTGATGTATACCCAAACTAAATGGTACAGTTTGGGTATACATTAGCAACTCAACAAATATGAACAATAAATCTAGGAAGTTTGGTGACGTCGTATCTCTGAACAGTATTTTCTCGGATCCTAAGCAGAACAATCCACCGGGACAAGATGAAGCACTTAAGTAATTAATTTTACCTTTGCAGTCATGTACATCAGATTGTTCAGAACCATAGCCGTAGCCTGTGGTGACCCCCAACCCTCTCCTCGCAGCCATCGCCTACTGTTCACCATCATTTCTCTGTCTTTCAAAGAATCTTCTTCATCTTCATCTTGCCGACGTATGGTTGGCAAAGGTTTCAAGTCTACCAGCTCAATATTGTTCATCCATGGCAGCAGATAATGCAGCATCACCTGTCTCCCAGCTGGGTGAGCTGTTTGGATTCTCTGACTTACTTCTGCCATTCAAAAATCAGGTACATACAAGAATTGCAAATCAATAAAGAGAATTGGTTTGGTAATAACAACAACCATGAGCCCAGCATACCATACTGATATAACGTAATGGTGATACAGATGCAATTTTTTTGCTTAGAGGGCTAGTGCCATTTCATAATGAGCTAACTGAAGACACTGCTGATAAACAGTATGTTGAAGAAACCACATTAGGATGCCCGTATTCCTGTAATTGGAGGAGGGAACTGAAAACCTACAGCATAAAAAACCATACCAACTTTGGCAAAAAAGACCTTAAAATTTTTTCTTGCTCATGTTAGTCCTAGTAGAGGAAGTTTTTTTAATTGATGTAAGAGGTTATTATTCTGCAACAGCTAAAAATGCTACAGAACAATGTATCTAAGCAATATACAGTAAACAAGAACACACTAGAGAGAATAATGAAAGAATGATTTTTTTTAAAAAATTGCAAATTATTTCAGTGATGTGATTTTTCATGCTTATTGGAAAACAATGAGTAAAAGTATTTTTGACTCATTTCCCCTTGAATCTATTTCAAACACAAGTGAACGAAAACTGTAACTCTGAGTTCTATTGTGCCATTTGCTATGATGATATTGTCCTGATTTTAGTGAATTACATATAGATTAATTACTGAAAAATAAGAATTACACACTTTGTACAATGCTTTTGACTTGAATAAGTTTTTTGTTTTGTTTTAAAATCGTACCTGAGAAGATAGCAAGTGTCAGTTCAGGATAAGTCCTTGCCAATTCTTCTGACAGTTGATAATATGACATAGAATACAAATGTGGTAGAGGAGAAGGCTGACCCAAAACCCCATCCGTCCGCTGAACTTCCAGTTTGTGAGCATAACGGAACATCTTTGGTTCCAAGATCTACAACAGTAATGTTCAGAATCTGAAGCTAAATATAGAGCTACTATGGAAATCTTTATATAAAAATCACGCATTAAATTCATTTATCTACTCTCATTTAATGATTCTTATCTATGCAGATAGACCTAAAGTATTTGCTAACACTGTGGTAATTTCAAAGAAGACTAGCTAAGATACACTCCACTTAATGAGTTTCCAGCAATAAAGTCCCAAAATCTGCTTTCACAAAATACCATATTAATCTATCTACGACAACATGTGAAATACTATTTAACACTTGTATGTCCAAAGAATAACAATTTTTGCTCATCTATGAGACATGGAAAGGAACAACATAATCTTTCATGTGGCAGAGATGCAGCAGGAGGCTAAACCACTCTGATACTTTAGAAATCAATTTGGGCTCATCTTAAGCAGTGGTGTCCACTTGAGAAGAAAGATGGGGTTGAATCAACTGGTGTGTGACTTCAGTGAGGTCTTCACTATTGAATTTAGCTAACAACAAAAACTTCTGAAAAAACCTCCAAGACTTACTGTCTGAGTCACAACCAGGAGAGATTTATTTATTTTTAAACACTAATGCTGCCTGTAAGATTAAGCTTACCCCTAAATGACCTTGGAAAGGAATATACAAAAGTATATTAAATGGCTAACAAGATTTTCACTGTCATCTCTCTACACAAACAGATGAAAAAATGTTTGGTTCTAATGCCAAAATCAGAAAACTGACTGCTACCTCAGCAGACAGAGTGAAGGCTTGGGAAGCAATACACTTCTGTCTGAGGTGCTTTTGGACAAATGGAACCATATATCTCTCTGTTTTAGGGCCAAATCAAGAGAGTCTTGATTTAGGTTTTGTTTTTTGAAAAAGCAAGTATTGTGAAAATACAGGTCTTAAGTGCTTAGTTCCTGGAAACAGACACACTTCCACTGAAGTCTGTTTGTGCCAGGTAAGAATCTGGCCTAACTGTGTACAGAAATAGAGAAGAAAAAAACCCAACATTGTATTTCATTACTGAAGACAAGCAAACAATAAGAGATTTTTTTTTTTAATTGTACAGGACAATTCTTATTTTAAAAGAAAAAAAAAAAAATCAGAATTATCTTACAAACCTGTAATAGTTGCATAGCAACCTCATAGATAGCCCTAGTAGAATCAGCTGCTTTAAATAGTATCAGATTCAGGAGGGTCACTGTATCACACTGGTAATCCCTAGGGATAAATTACAAGTGTGAAAAAAGTAAAATTACATTTGGCTTTCTAAAATTTCAATTTATTTAATTTACAAGGGATATGATATGGAATAGCATAACATTTTGAAAAGTTTCTCTAGTAACACACACAAATTATGATCTTTTCTCTCTAGAACAGGAAAAAAACATAGTTCTATACGAAAGCACACTTTTAAAATAAAAGTTTTAAAGTTTTGAAAAATGCTGTAGTACCTGTTTTGGAACACGCTGGCTATGGCTTTAAAACAGCCAGATGCTACACGCTTGGAACCCGTGTAACACCGGTCTACGGCCCAGTACATGAGGTTACTCTGGTCAGGGTTGAGTTCCAAGAGCAGCATGACTGCCTCACAGCCGAGCTGGTGAACCTGTATTCCAGGAAAGAGTAAACATGTATTTAAAAATTTTTTAAAAAGAGACCAACTTACAAAATGGCATAAAGTAGGGAAATCTGTATGTAATAAAATTGAAACCTTTTGGAACCTAAAGTCTTTTCTATCCAAAAACAATGACAGCACAGTTTAGAGTAAAAACAGATAATTCTGTCACGCTGTTTAATGTTCACCTTGCACACAGTGATAAATTATTGACAAAAACTAGAGAGCCCTAATGACTTCCCCCCCACCCCCAGTTCCACGGCTAGCTTGAGTTATTTACTATTTAAGCATCAGATACAGAAAAACACTTAAACATATGTAGGAATTCCAGTGGGATACAAGGAATAGATCTGCATGGAGACTTGCACTTTCTCTTGAATCCAGCTAGCCCAAGGAGCTGTATTTTTATGCAATCTGAGCATTGTAGGGCAATAGAGGCCCTACCTTTTAAATCTAAAGCTTGCCTTACTGTTTAGATGAAAAGCTTGGTCTTCCTAACTCTGGAGGACCCAACAGACTCTGCAGTCTCAGTTCATGTTCAAAATGTTGCCTCCTTTAAACTTCTGAAACACCAGCTTATTACTAGGACTTCACTAGCTGAGTAGTGCATAAACAATAAACCCCCTGCCCTTTCCTCTTCCACTCTGTTTGCCTGTTCTTAGACTGTGATTAGGGACTACCTTCCTCAACAGGGTGAATACACATAAAGGGCAGTGCAAAACTATGCACTACTGCAACAGCTCTGAGTTTAAGCCAGTCCAGAGCAATTAGGGAAATCTGACTGCAAGCATGTATGTTTGAAGGCACTGATGGCTGCAAAACAATGTTGACATTGCCTGTATTACCTTTTTATCTTGAGAATCCAAAATATTATCCAGCCATTTGTACAAATAGCCGTCAGATGAGAGCCCAACATTGTCTGCAACAGGGCCGCAGCACAGTACAGCAGACATAGCCTTTAGAAAGCAAGTGAAAAACACTACAATTTAGTAACTCATGTACAGGAAATGCTCTTACTAAGTCCATTAAAATATCAGAAAACTAAATTTTAACATGTCAAGAGAGGAAGAGCAAGGCTAATAAAATCTATTTAATATTATATTCAAGAAATTATCGAATCATGGTTTTCTCAACTTCCAAATACAAGAGAGGGTCAATGCTGAAATGCTGACATACTGAAGAGTTAATATGCCAGTTTCATTGTTAATGTACATTTACATGAATGCCTTTCACCTTAAGCAATTGAGGACTAAAGTCACAGTAAGTGAACATTCAGTAGTAATTTTAGGAAATTTCTATAGTAAGTGCAATAGGAAAAAGCTGAACTGTCATAAATAGATACGTAAGCAGAAGAGAAAAAAGCCCCACTAAGTCATGAATGGCAACATGGATGTGAAAACAACACCTAAAGAGCCTAAATGTTAAATTTGCATTAGAAAGGTCAACGTAACAACCTATTTCCAAAATTCAAAAAGTGTTAAAATACCTTTAATGCACAGTATTGGTGTCTGTTTATTCGCATGTTTCTATCACTGTATCTGTCCAGGGGAGTAAACATGATACTAAAAGGACCTGCCCAATGACTGAACAACATAAATAGACTGTGGCGTAGACTCTGCTGTGGAAAGACACTTCTTCTCTGGTGTACTGCAAGAAAAGCCCAAAGTTAGACATACTCCTCTTGTCATTCTTTAAAATAAAGTATGTAACACAGAAACAGACCCAAACAATGAATACAAAAGGAAAAATCCATATAAGGACACACTCATAATAGCTGGATTAGGTTTACTATTGTCTTGTTTAGTGCCACTAGTGTACAAAAATTTATTAGTCTACAGAATTCAAATGAAAGAGCCAACCAATGAGACTGTGCCAAATAGTACCAAAAATCTCTCTTAAAACTCATGCTGCTGAAGTTGTATTCAAAACTGATGTCACAAATTATTTTAATGGACGTATTCTGAAACTTCAAATAAAAATTGGCTTTTTGTTTAGTTTCTGTTTGGTTTTCTTTTTTTTAAACATACTTCATATTACATACAGTCATCAGAAGTTACTATAGCATTTTTACATACCTGGAACATTTTGTATGATATTTGCCACTAAGGCACTAAAATGGCATCGGATATCTTTCAATGTATCAGAATCCTTTTCGTTTTCTGCTTCTAGGAGCTGTCTTGTTAGATCAACATACTCAAGTAAAGTGTTGTTGAGGGAATGTGTTTCATTATCAAGGCCACCACTTGCACTTAAAATAAATAAAAAAAATCAAATAGCATGATAATTACATACAATTTTTGAAAATCATCTTTATTTTTTTTACAGCCTCCTCACTGCAAATATTTATTTTAAAGTAATTTCTTCATCCAGCTTCTATTTCAATGTTAAAATAAAGAACTCCAGTGAAAGCAAACTAGTAATCAAACTTAACTATCAGAAGTCACTCATCCTTCCACAGAACTAGTTCATATACTGGGGACAAGTGTTAAAAATAATACTAAAAACCTCCAAAGAAAAAGCTCCTTGCCTTCCCCAAAACCCACACAATTTGTAAACTAAAAAAAAAATAATTACTACTACTTGACTATAGACATCTGTATCTCATATTGATTTTTGGAAGTCAGTCAAGATGTTCATGCTTTGTGATATGCTATTGACCACTAGCAGACGAAACCAAGTTATTAATTTTATATATTCATTTCCCATCTTCATGGTTTTAGTATCTGACTAGATGTCTGTACTAAACTAAATAAGGAGATTGATTAAAGACTACATGATTCAAACCTGCCCTACTTTGAAAAACAATTGTTAGAAGGGTGATTCCTTTCCCCTCAGCTCCCTCCACCACATTTCCATATTTGCATTAAAGACACCTAAAAAGCATTTCTTGCACACCAAAGGCAAGATGCGCCCTTAACTGTTTGTTAGCTTCCACCACAGAGTCAGACTGGCCTCAGAGAGAGAAGCTGACAAAGTTTTAGGGTGCAGACTGCAGTTAGGGCATATTTTACATACACTGACTAAGCACCAATGAGAATCTTAAAAGATAAGATGAGAAAGTATTATTTTAATGGCTAGACTCTTAAATTTGAGCATGCTGAAAGACATTTTAACATTACTTCTGAGGTAACACTCTGAAATATAGTATGGTAGCTTGCTTACAGATTGAGAATTTCACATTGATTATATCATAAGGACAAATACATGTCTAGGTATCATTGTCTAAAAGAATGGGAGGAGCTAGCCTAATCATCTCCTAGCCTACTTGCTCTTACACAATTCCACCCACACAGAAAAGTTTCCAAGAGACTTGTAAAACATACGCCAGAATCTCTCCTTTCAAAGAGTCCCTACACAAGTAGGGTAAACTGAGGAAAAAACCTCAATAACCCAGTTAACATTTCGCATCCCTCAGAAATAAAAAAGTCCAATACCAATAAGCAGTAGCCTCACACTGCCTGTTCAAAGCAACGTCCTGAGGAATAGTAGCCATTTTAAATAAAACACAGAACACAGTGACAAAGAGCATGGGAGAGGGAGGGATTAGAAAGCCAGCAGAATTCCAAGTTTTAAAAATCCATGTCTATTTAGTGGTATACTAAAACTCACTGATGAATTTTGCAAGCTTGTTACACAGGGTCATAAGAATACCAGTGACAATTCACAAATATAAACAAGTTCTCATCAGTGCTGCTCCTACCTGTGACTAATGACACCAGCATCTGCCAACAGTTCAAATATTCGTACTAGTTGTACTCGTAAAATATCTCGACGCCTGCGTCGTTTCATGTTCTGTTCAACAGAGGAAACACAGAACGAAATGAAGCAGAGGAAAATTAAGTATAAAACCAGTGTGGAATAGAAAAGTAATATATCTTTACTACAACTGGCATCAATTATCAGATGTGCCAACCTTTTAAGATGAGTTACCAAAATTGCCAGCAGTCTTCATAAACCAAACAATGAACAAAACTTTTTCCTGTTGCAACTCTAAGATAAACTAGGTTTGCTATTACACGTATTATCAAAATAATGGTTCTTGTCAGTCTCCTGTCACAAACTACAACATATAAAACAATGAACTACAAATGGTAGTCTTTGTACATATTTTGAGTGAGGTGATTCCGTCCTTCAGTCCCACTCTCACAAGACCCCACCTGGAGTACTGTGTTCAGCTCTGGGGTCCTCAATCACAGGAAACACATGGATATATTGGAGTGGCTCCAGAAGAGGGTCGTAAAAAAATGATCAGAGGGCTGGAGAACCACTCTTATGAAGACAGCCTGAGAGAGCTGTGCCTGTTCAGCCTGGAGAAGGGAAGACTACGAGGAGACCTTATTGCAGCCTTTCAGTGCTTAAAAGGGGCTTTTATGAGAGACGGAACAAATCTTTTAGCAGGGCATGTGATATGACATGGGGCAATGGTTTTAAACTAAAAGAGGATAGATTTAGACTTGATATAAATAAGAAATTTTTTACAGTGGGTGGTGAAATACTGGAACAGGTTGTTCACAGAGGTGGTGGTTGCCCCATCCCTGGAAATGCTCAAGGTCAGGTTGGATGGGGCTCTGAGGAACCTGATGTAGTTGAAGATGTTCCTGTGTATCTCAGTGGGGGTGAAGTGTATGACCTTTAAAGGTCCCTTCCAATCCAAACTAGTCTATGATGTTATGATTTGCATACAAGACTGACAAAATACACTTTACGCCAGTAACATTTTGGAACAGAAGTTCTGTTCCTTCCCATCATCTATAATTACAAATTTATTACTTATAAGAATATTACAGATATCACAAAAAATACTAAGTAAATATCTCTGAGTTTGTTTCTGCAGAGATTATTATTCCTGTGAATACCTACTGATACTTTAAAACCTTCCTGTAAAACAAGTTCTCCGTTTGAAAATTTTTAGTATTTAGGAATAATACAGAGTTCAAAACAAACACAAATTTCCTCTAATGCAAACACTTCACAATCACTTAAAAAAGCAACATTTCACCTTTTTATCTGGTATACATGCAGAAATTTAAGAACATAACTAACATTTCTTCTTTGTGAGAAGACAGTTAAAACTGTATTGAATATAATGGAAATTATCTAATTACCTCTGGCCTTCTTTCAAGCGCTTCCTTAATTATAGGATGTAATTCTTCTATTAGTTCCCTGAATTAAAATAATTAAAAGGATAAAAACAATCATTAGATGACATCTCAACTGAAAAAGGTTTCTCAGCAACTAGTGTTAAAAATTAGAACACCCCCAGTTTTTCTTTTTTACCTGCAGCTTTTAAAAGAGAAGTTTCCTAGAAAGATATTTCCTACTTTAAAGCAGATTACTGAACGGATGCCTCAGCAATTACCCCTAAATTTATATTCTCCAAGTATTATGGCACAAACGATCTTCATTTACTTTCATCCTAAGGGTTTAAGCAAGATGTATGGTGCGAACAGATGTTATTAGGAGGAAAAAAAGATGCTGGCAGCTTATCATACAATGCTCTTTCAGCTGTCATGATGCATTTAGTTTTTAGTAAAGATTGTTTCTTTAGGTCCAGTAATGCTATGCTGACAGAAGTCAGACCAGTGTCTGAAAACTGAAACAGGTGTTACACTCCCCCATTTACATTGCTTACATTCCCCATTTATTCAGAAGCTCCATAGTCTTTATTACTTTTCAGTTCCTCCTGCCAAACTAAGACTCTCTTATGACTTCAAAAAGAGAAAAGCGAAGGAGGTCAGTAGTAAGAATCTATGCAAACAAAATACTAAGGCAAAAATATATTGGTTTTACTTAGAAAGGAGGGCAAGAGATACCTAGGCAAGTTCATGTGATCAGTTACACAAAATAAAAATAATATTCTAGTAAGTTTAAGTGGATTAAGTATACATATAATTTAGGATGAAAAACATCCCTGAGTAAACACAGAAAGTGGGGAGGAACAGCCTAAAAACCCAAAAGCTAAACAATAAATCAGTGCAGAGCTGCAGTGGTGAAGGGTGGGTTACAGCTAGCATTTGATGAGAGTGCACACACCAAACAGAGAAAGATGATGGTCAGCAGAAACAAAACATATTCTGTACACAGAAATGATAAGACCGATGAGAATATGATTTTTTAAAATTTGCTGAATGAGTTTCTTCTAATTTAGAAAACAAGGATTTATGGTCAAATTATCTCTGAAAGCATTTTCTAGACTTTAGAGCACAATTATGATTTTAACTGTTAAGCAGATCTTCAGGGTGTCCTAGTTACACTGGCCAGGACCAGTTTATCACTGTGTGGGTGTAACACAAACTGTGTATTCTACACTCTCCATGTCATTTCTGATGAACTGTTAATAATGGATCTTTTGCAGCAGCTGCCCAAAGCACACCTGACACCTCAGGCTACAAGTCGGGTGTTAAAGAACCCTGGGAGACAAGGGAGTATTTCTTTGTTTTCACGCCAGTGACTCAGCTGTGATAACTCCCCTCTGGGGAGTCATTAGCACCTTCACCCCCAGTCTGAGGGGTCATGTCTGCCAATGGCCCTTTAGGGACTGGCACAATAGGCAGCTGCAATGACCTAGACCATCAAAGATTCCAAAAATATCCCACAGCTCACAGAGTTAAACCGCCCATTGTGAAACTACCCACCCTGGGAGAGGTACTGGGCATTCCCACCTGAACCTGAGCATATATAATCTCTGGGTTTTGGGACTTCTGGTACCACTTGTTGGATCCAGAAGAAGACTAGAACCTCAACAGGACTGCGACTGCCACTCCTGACAAGACTGCGAGCATCATCCTCACCAACAGGTTTTCCTTTCCTTTTACTCTGTACTCAGGGGGATCAGATGGTGCTAAGCACAGGGGCTAACAAACACTATTCTCTTTGTGCCCCAGCATGCTGGGTTATATATCTGTTTTTTGTGGGTTAAAACCAATTTCTTCTCTGTATCATTGTATTTATTGTAACCTTTTTAGTAAATTGTAACTCTGACTTGTAATCTCTCTTGAGTTGGGTCCATTTCTCCTGCCAGTTTACCTTTAAACCAGCAGAGTGTCATGAGACAAAGTCCTGCTGTACTCCCAGTAGGAGGATAAAGTAAGATATTATATAAGATTATCAAGGGATATAAATCCAAATATGATAACTGAAGACGTGGCACTACAGTTTCAATAATGGTTCCTCTTCTGCGATAATACAGG
Source organism: Margarornis squamiger (assembly GCA_035222235.1). Taxonomy (NCBI): domain Eukaryota; kingdom Metazoa; phylum Chordata; class Aves; order Passeriformes; family Furnariidae; genus Margarornis; species Margarornis squamiger. The sequence continues at coordinate 47,750,921 of JAWWTY010000123.1, read as the reverse complement.
ACACAAGTGACTGGAGAGAAACACCATCTCATTCAAAATCAACAGGATAAGCAATGCCTGGTTCCTTCTGCAGAAGCAGAGTTGGGTGCTATGCACAGTACAAGTTCCTAACTATCACTGTAAGAGGTTGGCAGCTGTCACAAAACATCTGATGGCCTTTCCAGGTCTTCTTCCCCTCAGATATTCTCACTCTTTGTCCATCCTCCATAAAGAGCAATTGACAATAACAACAAGGAGAGTTTATCAACTCTTACAAACTTGATTATAATTAACATTTCAAATGTTATTACTTCACACAGTCTGTTCTTTAATATAAGGGCAGCTTTTAGTATCAATAAAACACAGTTGTTTATGGTTTCAACTAACTTGCTTTTCTTTATGTAGGCATGACCTCCACATAAAATTCTTTCTACTTCTAAGAATGTCTATCATGCTTCTAAATGCTAAAAAAGATAATGATAATCGGTTTTCACAGCTTTTTTAAAATTCTTAAAAGAAAACAAAAAAGTGAATCTCTTTCTATGAGCTCTGATTCCCCAGCTTTGTAACCAATTAGCATAAAAACAGATGAAACACAACGATTACCTAAAAGCTCCTGGGTTGGTCCTGCCAAGTCCCAGGACAAGGGATTCTGTAATTTCCATGCTCTCAGAGCGCATCATTGGAACTATGTGTTTAAAGAGGGAGGAAGGGGATGGAATGCCAATAATCTAAAAAGAAAATCAGAATAAAACAGAATGAAGTTGTTACCAAACATATGGTGACAAGAAAATACCTGCTGTAATTTCTCAGTCTTCTCATGCTGGATCAATGACTCAAAATGATAAAAATGAAATTTATCTCTGACACGGCAATGATCTTCTGAAATAATAAAATAGTATTAACTATTTCTTGCATTACTACATTTTCGTTGTCAGATGACAATGAATGACTCAACACAATACACAGATGCTTTGCATGTTTAGTGTATCTGCCCTCTTTGGGGAAAGAAAGCAGATTTTTGGTGTCCAACTCCTTAGACTCCCTTGCAGCTCTCAAAGAGAACATAGCCTTCAGTCTACAGCTTCTCAGATTTAGGGAAAGGATCTTGATAACAAGCAAGTGGAACAGGCTGCCTCTGTCAAAAATCTGCTGCATAGTACATGAATTATCTTCACATCTCCTGTACCTTCTACAGGAAGCTGAAAAGGAGGCAAACAAGAAGGAGCAAAGGGGGAAAATAATCTGCAGGTGATATGGAGCAAGGCAGACAGAAAGCTGTCTGTGGTTGGGAAAACATAACAAGATACATCATGCCTGAATAGGTTGCTGTTTCAGTTACTGAGTGAGAGGCTACTTGCTCAGAATTGCAGAAGTCTATTGACAGCCAAAACATCCCTTTAACAGTGAACAAAACATTTCCTTATTACTGCTAGATAAAGACTTTGAGATCGGGTAACTGTTTTCATTACATGGTAAAATTTGCCTTAAAGACATTAGCAGAAAAGACTCTGCAGCACAGACTGGGAAAAGCGAACTAAAACACAATCCTAAACAAATGAAAAAGTAATGTATACTAAAAATATTATCAGATAAATTATACCAGTTTCTAATCATGGTAGTTATTATAGCCTCTGGTGTTTCTACTTTCAAAAACATGTAGACTTATTTACAGTAAGCATCAGAAGAACCTACTCTTGAATCGATGCTATAACCACTGTCAGGAGTAGACGCCAGCGTCTCAGGAGGGGAACATCTCACAGAGCCTGTGGAAGTGGAGGAGTTTGAAGAAGATGCTGCACTGCAGCAAAGAATCAGGTAGTTTCTCCAGAGCCCAATATAGGAGTCACTGCTTGTAGTAGTATTCACTTTCTTTGCATTGATAGGGCTGCTATTGGGGAAAAAAAAGAGCTCAGTAGAGTAAATGAAGCTTACCACTTTTCACTTTGGTTTTCTACTGAATTTGTTTTTCCATTATGCATGTGTCATTGCTTCCAAACTTTTTAACATGTTTTACTCTGAAGAAGTTTTTCAGAGCAAGCCTTTACATCAATAATATATGCTTTTACATTCAAATTTGTTGAACTACAATATGGCCAAAGGCATGAATGAATTAATCTTTACAGCAGATAACTTTTTCTCCAGCTAAATCTACTTTAATTTTTTGTTATATAAAACTGAATTAAACCTATCAGAAGTATCAACAGCCTACATGTCACCTCTCTGAAACAGCGACATTACAATGATGATAAATCTTCAAATACCCAATATAATATACTGTATTTACTTTAAAAATCAACTTACTTGATATCCACTTGTGGAGACAGCAGATGGAGTCTGGTATAAGCAAACGTCCAAGCATAGCTTACAGCTGTGGGGCAGTGCTTTGGAAGATTTTCCTGCTTCATGAAACTCGAGAGGCTTATAATCCATGGATCTTGGCCTTGAGTCACATGTGCAAATATCCATATATGTGAGGGACTGACCACATCAAACTGGTGGCTGATTGGGGAGGAATTCCAGTCAGCCAGAGTTTGTAAATCTATTGAACTGGGACAGTACAGTAAAGTAGTCTGTGTGCACAGAAAAGAGAACCAGGCAATACTTAATATCCATGTATATTAAGTAACAATCTCTTCATTGTTAAATATTTAATAAAGTATCAGTGTCAAAACCACCACTGGAACAGATAAAACACATAATTTACAGGGGTTTTTTACAGAAGGTCTTAATGCGAACGGTTACATAAACATGCTGTTTGGAAAGGAACTAGCAAATAGCAAATTCTGGAAAAAGGCCCTTTCACTCAAAGATTTCATTCTTCTAAAATATCTGTACTCTAAACAGTCTTCCTACTGAATTCCAACTTGTTTCCTAAACCTAAAATCAGAAGAGTTTCCTTGATACTTAAGAGTTTATGATAAATATATAAGTACGGAATTCAGTTGTTATTCATTGACAGTTATTACAGCTTTCATCATGGATAAAGGTCACATTGACCATTATGAAACTGTATTGCCACAGAAAAAGGCAATACAGCCCTTTGCTTCAACAAAACTGCAATCTATGAGCAAGATGAGAAAAAACAGATAAAGACAGAGCTTCCAGTGGTTACACGGTGGTAATAACAACACACTGTTGGTCAGAAAGTGTACAGTGGTGATGTCAGCCTCAAAACATTCCTCAAGATTTTTGCCTTTTCCTGTTTGTGGTCATATATTGCTGATAAAGTTAGCATGAACATAGTGACACCATCATTTAAAATATATACAGTTTATTTGGGGCAGTCTTGCAGCATTACCTCATCTTACAACTAACATAATATAAAAACTGTCCTACCTGGTCGGCCCCAGTGAGATGTATGAAACTCTCCAGGATAGTAGCACTTAGTCTGTCCATTACATCTATAGCCAACTCATCATCACTCTACAATACACAAAGCATAAAAAGCTCAAAGAAAGTAAAAATAAAATCAGTTTCATTAGGCAGTCATAAGAATGGGTCATCAACTCTTACCTTTGAAATTTCTAAAAGTGTGAACAGGGCCCTTATTTCTCTGAGAACGCTGACAGCTAATCGCCTGGTGGCAGGCCTGGTGCTGCAAAGGATGACCAAAGCAAAGCCTTCCACCACGTGAAATACACTGGAATAAAGCGTCCTCTCCAGGGGAAGGGTATGGGCAGCCCCATTGGATACACCACGCTAACAAAAAAATTGCAGAAGTTAAGTAAGTGAAGAAAAAAAGTAAACACAGCTAAGATATAGTTCAATTACTGGCGATGGCTCATTTAGTCATACAATATTTAGATCTTGTTTAGTTACTAGTCAAATTTGCATTATGAGAATGACATAGTATCAGCCACTTTGTTTTTTAATCTGAATTTAGTCCAAACAAATACTACAAGAACATCTTCATTTCTCTTTCTCACAAGAATGATGCAGTGAGGGCAAAACTGTAAAAAAAATAAGCAATACTCTTATGTAAAAGATTGTATAAAATGAAATTACTTGAATCCTTTCTATTGGCTAGTTAAAAATGGTTGTTTTTTCCTAGTTCTAATGTTTAGTAACACCTATTTATTTCCAGTTACACATGATGACTTTTGATGTAAGCAAAAATGTAGTCATGAATTAGTGTTTTTGAAACTAATTTTGTTTTGGCAAAATCCCTGATTTAAAATAATAGATCTAAAAGTCTTCAAGCAATGTAAAAAAGTTAGCTGAATTTTTATTACTATAAAAACCAAAAATATACAAAATACTTAACACAAAAATAAAGCCCACTAATAAAATGGCATGTAAATTCAAACCATCTTCTAACTTCAAAGAACCTTATATGGATATACCTGAGAATCTTGCGTTTTATTGTGCATTTGGGCTGCTTGTTTCCACTGATTTATGAGTTGCACTAACATTTTTACTGCATTGTCAAGAAGCGTTGGATGGACATCAGTCACTTCACGCACAATAAAATATACAAATCCTGAAAGAACATCTTCCCGCCAATCTGGAAAATCAAGCATTAATGCTTGGAGAGTATTGAAAGCCAAGGCACGAAGTTCTTCATCCATATGAATTGTCAGCCTGTTTAGAAAAAATACTGGTATCATCACCCTAGATAGGCATACTCTTAACAAGCCTTTATAACGTAAAGTTCAGTGTTAACTCTTCCTTCTTTACTATACAATGTAGAACACTTTCACACAGATACATTTTCAGCACTGAACACACCTGAAACTGTCTACTAACAGAAGTCGCTTCTACTACAGCAAAATATTGCAAGATTTAACAAAACCTAATACGAACAATTTTCAGAAGAGACTGCCAAGCCTTTCACATAAGTACATCTTTGCATACATCTAAGCAACCACCTTAGAGCTCATAGACAGACACCCTGTGATGTACAGGTTATTTTTTTCAAATTAACATTAAACAGATTATTTTTGCAGCAACAACTCTTGGTTCTCAAAAAATTATCTAAAAAAATACATTCAAGATCTGCAGGATAAATTTATCTCCTGCTACTGTGGCCAGTAAAACTTGACCAACTGCAGAAGGTAGGCAGGAGCAGGAAGGATGGATTCTGTATGCAGTGAATTCACACTGCAGAGTGAGTGCACTGACAAATGTGCACATGCAGCATTTAAAAATAACATCCACTAAAGGCACAACTTCATTTCTCTTACCTTGCAAGCAACTCAATGAGGTCAGTCCTACTCATGCCATCTGGAATCAGTCTTGGGATAGCAGCAATGCAAGTTCTGAACAAATCTATCTTAGGTTTCCTCTCACCCCTACAAAAACAGTGTATAACCAACAGAACAAGAAAATCAACCTCAGTACACCATATATACTTATTTTTAATTTCATGTCAAATCTAAGGAGGGAACAAACATTTTGTTCATGAATTAATGAAATTAACATTCACTTAATAGTCAAGTAAAAAACCCACTATTGTAATGCATTAATGATGGCATGTGCAACATTACAGCATAAAAACAATATGATGCTACTGTGACAGTGAAAATACTGTAACTCAGTACATACGTAATCATGTCTTCTGGTTCTTTATTGGACATCTGCACACTAGTCATGCACATGGGCCTTCCAACTTCTTTGTCCAAATGCCTAAGAATGCTATCCAGCGCTTTTCTGACTTGAGGATAGTATATGGACATGCCTGAAAAGTCAAAGAATTCCATGACCTCTTTCATTTGTTCTTATTTAGTTTGAACATTTTTATGACAATATTTGCCACTTACTCAGCTTAGGACAAATTTCTTATTGTACAACAGATGACAAGAAATACATACTTTAACTGTCAAAGGAAATGTATACATAAAATAGATACACAAATACATGAATATGAGGTATTATGTGAAAACAGAAGTCCATTTCAGAAAGAACAAATACTGAAGCAACCATTAATTGTTTCTGTTTTCTCATTTCTGAGCTTCCTAATTCTAGTTTAAATTTTACATGTTGAAACAACCTTTTAGAGATTACTACCTCATTCACAGAATATCAGTAGAGCATAGGGACCAAAATTGTCTTACTCCACTTAGCTGTGAGACACTTGAGACATTTTTGAATGACACAAAGGGAACAAAACTTGCCATGGTATTTAGTACACTAATTGCACTCTGGCTTCTTTGTGGTAATTTGACAATACAAAACACTTCAAGAAAAGCCATGCATTTTGTCTCAGACACTAGAAGGTCAATATTGTCTGGCAGCCTTCACAAAAGAATAAAATTCTGTTAAAACAGACTCTCATTAGATTCTCATTGACAATTAAATTACATAAAGTTACAAAAATGTACTGCTTGAGAATTGAGAATATAAACACACATATTGGAATGCAAACTTACAAAAGAATACAACATACCTATAACTTTTGCTTCCTCATCTGTCAGTGTTTTATTGAGAAAAATTTTCTTCACACGCAGAGTATTTCCTGAAGGAAGAACAACTCCTGTTGTTGGCATCGGTGGTTCACCATCTTTCTGCTGCAAGCTATCTGCTATAACAAGGAAGACTCTGAGGCCGATATTCATCCTCTTCAAGAGCAAAAAAGGGACAAAAAAAAGGAAAGAGAAAACAGAAGAAATTATAACATTGAAGTTACATAAGAGACAAAATACAAAATGCATTTTTCCTCTCTTTTACAGACAGCAGTACAGTTCTAGTAGGACAGGTATTATTTAAACCTTACATATTATGGTAATGAAAGCAACAAGAATAAAGTTTAAGTTTTCTGTGCCTCCCCAGAACTCTCATTCAAGTAAATTGACTTGGCTCAGGCTAAGATACTGAATATTTTATAGTACTGAGCACTAAAGGAGTTGATGAATCTCTACAGTAACACAATGAAGAAAGACATTGCTTAAACATCTCATTGGTTATACTGGGTCTTGAACTGTAAGGGCTGGCTATGACTTTCCTGTAGAAAGGTTTTACAGTTATACTGTAACACACCCCCATACTTACTGAAATTATTGCTGAAATAAGTCTGAACTGTAGAACTGGTGCTAGCTTACTCAGTGGAAATTAAACAGCAATTGTGCATGACTACAATTACTTCTTTATTTTTAACAGAACACCCCATCAGATATTCATTAATCTGCTTTCATTCCAGCTCAAAAATAGTTAACCACTTTCCCCTCAGAATCCCCCAACGCCATTCTCCTGGCATGCAAGTAATAAGCTTTTTTTACCTCTGGATTAATAGTGAAGGTTTTAGGTGATTTTCCAACACTAAGAAGATCAAATATTATTTCTTTCATTGCAAAATCCAAACGTTCCTATAAAGTAAAATAGATTGATATGATCATTTCTTTTCTGTTAACATGCACAATTTCTTAGCTTTGCACAGATTCTGGGTATCGTGTCTTAAAAATTCAAAAAATAAAAATAAAGAGGTTTAAGAAATATTTCTTTTTTCCTATCTATTCTTATGACTTCCTATTTATTCTTATGGGGTTTTTTTCAAAATACAATACAATTCAACAGCTCCTCCCCTGACACAGTTGAACCATGTCTCCTGAAAAAATTCCCAGACAATTCTGCTCAGGTCAAATGCATTTCTACAAATAAGCTGAACTGTTTTAAACAACTAAGAATTAGGGATAAGGAGAAGCCCTAGGAAACAGAAAAATATTAAAATACAAATACAATACATATAAAATAAATAGAGAAGGGTTGTGTGTCCTGCCTTATCCCTGTGTGACCAAAAGCAAATCGTCTGGGGAGCTGAAGCACAGACAAGCTATTTCTAAGACAGGAAAACATGCCTCTAACCTACAAGGTTATAGATGAAAGAGAATTTACCAATAGAGATCGTATCCTGAAAATATCTTTTTGATATTAGGATAACAGAAGCACCTAAAATAATATAAATCATAATGCAATACTAACTACACACTACTGCATTCATTGTATACTTTTTATATTTATAGAGGCCAGCCCCAAAGTTAAAAAGTGGATATTGTTATTCTAATGTTTTGTCCCTTATAAAAAAAATCATAATGATTATACTAATTATATTTGTGTACTCTCTCTCTCTATATATATATACACACAACAGTGCAATGCAAATACTAACCATCCCAATGTTCATATACAACAGTTAATGAAGTTTAAATAGAATAATTTTGCCACTGTTGGAAATAAAATGAGTTACTTCAGTTTTCACACATATTTGGGAAAATTCTAAAACTAACCTTAAATTTACATTTCTTCCAAATAATGTTCATTCTATTATTATAGCTCTAACTAGATGTATTCTTACCTGAGCAATGAACTGAATAATCTTCACAAATATATTCAGAGGTGTGTCTCGTGGGACCACACTACGCGATCCTTTTGGAAAAAGTGCTGATACAATGCTCATGAGACGGCTATGAGAATTTCGGAAAAAAAAGAAGTAAAGAAGTCTTTTAAAAGTAACTCCTTGTAGAAGCATAGATGTTATAGTTCAAATCTGGAAGAGTGTGTGTGGAGCCAGTACGAAACAACACAGATACCTACAACAGGTAGGACCATCTGCAGGAAATACAGCCCCAGCTGTCACAGGCAACAGTATCATGGGTTCATGCTAAAACAAAACCCTGTTTTAAACTAGTTACTAATAGTCAGGAGAAGGGGCAACTCTTAATGGCTTTTCCAAATTCTCGTTATGCGCATCCATTAAGAAAACCGTTTCATTTCAGCCCATACTTAGTGATGGCCACTTCATACCCTATTTGTTCTGGTACCATTAGTGCCTTTTAACTTTAATAAATGCCCTGCTTATCTCTCTGCTTTCTTCTATCCCTGAAAAGACAATTTTAGACTCTATTTCTTCTCTTCATCAAAATAATCAAGTTTTTTCTGTTTTCTTTATTAAGACAAAATCTTTGGTCCCCCATTTATTTGACTAAATCATCCCTGAGCTGGCCTCAAGATCTCTTCTGATATCACTAGGTGGAAAAAAAAATCAGCAACAATCAGTAGTTCAGAATCCTTTGCATAATGAACTTACCTTTGAGTTACAGTGTTGCTTTCACATTTTATTCTAATAACATAAACCCACAATAACCTATATAAAGATTCCAGTGCAACTCGGGACATTTTGGGATCTTTATTCTGTAAAATAAATGAAAAAATACAGTAAAATAAATGAAAAAATACAGTTACTGTTGTCTGTGAGAAAATTTTATTTTACTTCTTTCTTATTTTTGAAAATATTTTATTTTTTAAACAATGAAAGTTGATGTGTTTAATACTGACTATAAGTTTGTAATACTTTTTCATAAAAACAGTCCTGTATTGCGTATTTTCAGTACTACCTAAATTTTAACTAGTAATTCCAGCTCCTTTTACCCATCTCTTACTCTGAGGGCAAAAGAGTAACTAAAAAGCAGATGAACACCAAGAATGTATTGCTTCCAAGAACTTTTCTCAGAAAGCCACTGGTAACGAATACCTACTTCATATTAAACTAATTTATAGTTTGCCTAGAATATTGGAGTAGCTGCTCTGGATCAGGCACAAAGTCTAATTCCATCACCCAGTTTGTGACAGCAGACAGTAGCAGGTACAGAAGGAAAGAATGCAAAACAAGGCAGGCACACAAGGATGCGTCTCTGGGTGTGGCTTCACACAAGTCAGCCACTTCCTGCAGGCTGTATTAGTGTTTACCCACTTCCAATGAATTTTTATAACAATTAAGGTACCTTTCCTTGAATTAATATAAAATTCTGCAGCATAATTCAGTTTAAATTATGCATTGGATGAAAAACAGTTTTTGTCTTAAAGCTGCTACTAGGAGTTTGGCTTTGCTCCTCTGAGCTCTTAAATCGTGCAAAACAGTAAATAACATTCTTTGTACCAGCTCCAGAAAGCTCCTTTCCAGCTAGGGATTCTTGGTGCATTTTTAATTTTGAAGTGTCCAGTAAGATTCCTGGACTCAGACATAAGTATAAACTTCTGAATATAACAAATTATTCCCAGTTGTCTACTTTTTAGGCATTGTCTCAATTCAAACTAACCCAAACAAAAAATCAGCAAAAGAACCCCAAAACCACACCTTCCCCCATCTCCAGTGAAGTTTCTCTCTTTCAAGAAATACCAGCACGTTCACTTGAACGTAATTAATTTCATACTTTGTGGACTCTACCACAAGTGAGTCAGAATAGCAGATGACTTTGTCCTTTCACAAAGGGTGTAAGTGGACCTAAGACTATACTGTTCAAAAAGAGAGGGTCTCATCCTTGGTTCCCTCCTCCACAACCTCAATGCTCCCTCTGCATTAACTCTAGCAGTAAGAAAGCCCAACTTGCATCAGTGAAGCTGATCAAAATAATTTAATGTCCATGTCTGTGTAACAGACTACATAAAGGAGAGTAATTTGGATGGCTTTAACACAGGTAGGTCAGGACTACTGGTTTTGGCAGCAGTTTAAGAAAGGCTGAAAGCCTATCACAGAAACACAGAGGCAAAAGTGGTACTTCAAAGTAAGTCACACAAGTAACATACATGACTGACTTCCAGAATATTAGAAGGAATAACTTAACCCAGTTTACATCAATGATAATGCTGTTCTACTCTCTCTTCACGCTCAGTAATGTGTTCTGCCATCACCTGTGAATTAGCACATCTGTAACTAGGCTGGGGGTAAATTTAGAAAGGTGATCTGGACAAAATTTAACCAGTAAAATGTCCCTGGTTAGTATTCACACAGATAACTGTGCCACTATCCAGTTAATTTACCAGTAGTGCTACTGTGAGGAAGTTTGCTTCTTTGTTATAATGAAAAAAAAAGGAAGGTATAAGGAAGCATTCCCCTATTAAAAAGAGTTACAAAATAAAGCCAGCAGTACTTTTAATACCCAAAGCACTGAAAATTTTCGTTATCTCTTCCTATAATGTTAGAAGAAAATCGCTTTTCGGTCTGATCTATGGCACCTTCTTGTACACCTGGTGTATGTTAGTATGTTGATATGTTAGTATTTCCTTTTCTCTTTGACATTACAGCAATTAGAATAAGGTATAGATGGCTATGTAATTCAACAACCTGGCTGAATTTTAGCGGATGTCTCTCAGATTTTAAAGCACTCTATGTGTTGGGGGTTTTTAACATAGCTTTATTTAAAATCATAAAACTGTTAACATAAATAATGATATCAGCAGACTATGAAATTAGCTGTCAAGAACAGTGTCTCTGTTACAAAATCAAAAAGGTAACAGCAAATCTACAGTGGTTTTACATGACACATTAAAATGTGTCAATGAAACAAATCTCAATGATGGCAAGAAACAAAAGAGCATTTTTTCCATGTTAGTCAAATGTAGTCACTTACTGAAGAAAGTACTTTTTAATACTGATGTTAAACTTTTCTTCTGTTCTGAACTAAAACAATTTCTACTTTTTAAAACCTGCAAAACCAACAGTGTAAAAGTCTTTCAAGTTAGTGCACTGCAAATTGTAAATCAGTTCCACATTTTTTAATTGTGAAAATGTTTTCAGTTTGTTTGCATGCAAGACACTTTTTTAAATGAATTAACAGAAAAATCCATACATCTGCATCAGTAGTTTACTTCCAGTGGAAACATGCACTGCTGTTCAGGAAAACCACCTGTGATACTGATAATCAATATCAAAAGCCACACTTTCAGCCCCAAAGAAAAATTGGTATTTGATAATTCTCTGATCTTTCTCCTTTACTCCCTGTCAAGAAAAACAGATCTTGGAAACATTAGCTATTCTTAGTCCTATTGCTTCTTAACAGGACTGACAACAATTTTACAAACAAAGGAAAGCACAAACTACAACAAAAAACATTAAAAAACCCAAATCAAAAGTATTTACATGAGACAAAGCAACATTTCACTGAGTTACAACAACATATTAACTCACCTGCAGTGTTTCTATTTGTTTTCTGATACTGTTGTTAGATGGCATCTAAATAAAGCAATGTGAGACAGCAAAACATAACAAACATGAGAATGGAAGGCACATGCATGTTAGATGAAAAAAGCACAAAACCAACAGACAGCTGTCTAGCAAGGACTCTATTCAGTAGAAATAAAGGGTTTGCTGTAGTGGCAGAAAACGCTCCTACAGCTTTCAAGGTTTTGTGGTAACAGACATTATGGTTAAACTGTGAGGAAAAAAATATTCTTTTTCCACACAACAGTGGTGTAGAATGATAGACACTGTTTTCTCCCATTTCAGCAGCTTTCTTAAATGATCCTTCTTCTGCCCAGAAGAGGTGGTAAAGATACCACAACACAGCTTCATCCAAGAATTTATCAACTTCCTTACAAACTTACTAGAATTAGTCTGTGTAAATACTAATCAAAAAAGTAAGCAAAATGTTTTACAATACTGCTCTAGTACTATAAAACATACTCTGTCTGCTGAACAAATTCAGAATTTTGCCTATACCGGTGTGTAAAAAAATGCCTTCTAGGCTCAATGCCGAAACTGCATCCCAGCTGTGGGACAAAGCCAGATATATGTATACCAAAATACACTTTTTGGTACCCTCCTGGTCTAAAGAGATTCTTACAACTCACTTATCTGCTAATTGCATTGGTCCAGACCCCTAGGTTTCCTGCTGTCAGCAAGGCTAGGGTGTTTTCCCCATACACTAAGCTGTTTTGAGGATAACTGAATGCAATGTGCACTGAAACCCAGCACAAAGGGTTTACAAGGGCCACAAATATCCTAGGATTAGGATTCAAAGCACCCTTTGGTGCATTACCAAGTACAGCACAGCACCAAAAGGTAAGGCAGGGTATGAACTGCATCAGGCACTCTGGAGTACCAGGGAAGCTGTGAGCTTTCACACCATGGCAAAGGGCAAACTGCTTGTTTCTGTCACCAAAGTGTGGCATGGTGTTCATGGCTAGGTAAGAGTTTGCACTGGGCAGCCTCCAGGGAATAAAGTGAGCACCATGAACCCATGAGCTACATTAAGACCTGGTGACTTGCTATTGTGCCTGTACTCTTCATAGACTATCCCTGTGACAGAGTCTAAGTCTTGTCATTATTTCTACTGCTAATTTGTTAATTGCAACAAATACAGTAAGGGTAGATGAACCTTTTCAGTGCTCTAAGTATCGCCCAGTAACTCTCAAAATTACTTTATTAAATAACAAAGACACTGAAGACAACGAATTTGGAATACCTTAATTCATTTCACATATTTAAGTAACTGCAAATAAGGAGATAGGAAATCAGGAAATAAAATGGGGAAGTGGAAATCTAAAAGACTAAACTGCTGTGAAATTCAGATTTATAAATTAATGAGATTACTTATTACAGAGTGCATGCATTTAATTAGCTTCAGAAACAAAGGAACACATTAATTCATAAGACACATGAGGACAGTGGGGGTGTATTTTTCAAGATTAAACTCAAAAAAGTTTCTGAACAAGGTAGGCACACAAAAATATCAATAGTACTTGGTGTGCCAAATTAAATCAAGCCATAAAATACCCTAAATAACTCATTGATAGCATAGCATCACAACACCGCAAATTCTGAATTGCAGAAATTCATATGTGGAATTTCTGCTGAATAGAGCCTTACAGTAATTGTGTTAAGCTGTTAGTGGTTAACAAAATTAGGCAAAATATAAAATGCATGCTCAGCAACTGCCAGTTAAACTCACTGGCATTTATAGTTTTAACACATCCATTATCAGCAATGGACATTATGCCAGAAAAGGGCAACTCCTAGACTGTAAGAGTTTTTTTAAAAGCTTTAAAAACAAAAGTACAAGCAGCCTCCATACGCAAAGTAAACCACAAAACAAAAATCAAGGCAAATATTGCAAAAGAACTGCAATGTTAGATGAAAAATATACAAAACCCAACAAGCAACAGAAAGGTGTGAAAGATGTTGTGAGAACAAAATGACCCTTAAAAACAATCCAAGCAGCTAAACCGGTTCATGCTGGTTCATGTACTTTACTAAAAAGCTTCGGAATTGTTTCTCATACCTAAGCAGAATCAGTATTGCCAAGGAGGATCAAAGAATTTATTAACATTTTCAATTTCAATATATTAGACAAAATCATGACTTACGTTAATCATAATTAAGGAAAGAGCATGTACAACAATTAAAGCTACAGGAAAGTCACTTAAATCACTAATTTATAAGTATCTTGATGTCTTTATCAACCAAGTGATGTTTACAATGCTATCAACAGAAGTCATGAGTTAAAGGGACACTGTAATTGTTTTTTTAAAATATGTATCACAGGCTGTAGAGAAAATGTCTTTTATGGTCTCGCAATTCATTTTCTGTTCATTCAAGTAGTGAACGAAATTCTGTACTTCCCATACATTCTACTTAGAAGAGCAGACAAGTAATTTATTTTCTCACATATAATTTTCACATGAAGAATTACATTTAGTACTTTCTCTGGCATGAATAGTCCTTATTAGCAGATGTTTCTGCAGATTTTACTCAATAAAAATGATAGACCCCAAGGGGACCACACCTATTTCCAACATGACATAGCATCACAAAAACTTATTATTAAGTTTAATACAAAAGGAGACTTACAACATTTAATTACTTCTTTTTCTTTTTCTTTTATTTTTTAGAAAAATATTTCAGTGTCCTTTTAAACAGCCAAATATTCGTTGTCTATTTGGCACGTGAGTATTGAGAACACATCAGAATAAATACTAGTGATTTGCAACAGTTCCTGAATTGAAAAGGATTCTTACCTTTAGATGTGACAAACAGTTCTGCAGGAAAACGTGCCAGTTATTTAAAAAAAACTGTTTCTGACTGACACACAACAGGCAGGTGATCAATGGATACAAAGCCTATGAGCAGGGGGGAAAAAGAATTGATCAAATTGCTCTTTGAAGACCTCCTAAAGTCTTGTACATTGAGAATGAGACACACAGTCGGTTTTTGCCTCTCAGTCTCACAGCCTTTCCCCTGCACTGGGACACACATGCCAGGCACAGTGCTCTGGGTACAACCTCTGTGCTCTAAGAGCTCATGGTGTAAGACTGTGGCAGTGGGACCAAGGTGAAGCTCATCCCCTAGCAAGGCCTGATCTTAAGCAAGGACTGAGAGCAGGTCTCACCGTTTGTACAACATTCACTCTTTCCCTGCAATCACAAAATTCAATTCATGGAGTCCTACATGGTGAGTGAGTAAACTGCCTCTAAGAATATTCAGGAAAAATATCAAATCAGTAAAAACTGAGGCCTTCTTCAGGTTGTCAGAATGTTAATTCTACTCAAGATCTACTTTTAGTGAGACAGGAAGCAAAATTTAATTTAATTTAATTAAGTTCCATGAATATGCAGAGCATTACTTTGCTTTGCTTTAGTAACGTAAGATTTAATAATTCAATACATAATGGTGATTAATACCAAATCTGACTGTAGATCATCTTGTTATGGAGCAAAATTAAAGACTGAGGGTGGATAGGTAAATTGTAATCTTGATACAACAACATTTCTGACTTCATAAATAAAATAACATTTTGAATACTACCATCAAGCACTTTATGTTATTCTTACCTAAGGAGTTTAACCACATACAATGATACATGCTTTATATGTGCAGAATACTGAAAAGTAATATTTGTCCCTAACATGAAAGTGAGAATAAAACACTTTAAATTCACTTGCATTTACTGAATACACCAATTGAAACACAAAATTTAGCTCTACAGTTCCAGCAAAGTGAAGTCAATCGACTTGAAAAGTGGCTGCCATAGTCATCAAGAACTACCAAATACTGCGTTATTAAGAGTTAATAAAAAAATGTTGAAGAAAGAAAAACAAAGTGTCTGAAGAGAGGAGAGAAAGAGGCAGAGCAGGGCTATTGAGAGATTGCTATTTTGCTCAGAAAGTCCTGTCTGACACTTCCATCTTTCAATCAAACATAATTTAAATATACAGACTCCCTGAATGCAAGTTCTTCATAGAAGAGACATTAGGTCAAATAACTGTGCTAGAACCCACTAAAATAATCAAGAACAAGCACAGATTTCAAGACAAATCTCACGTCTGGGATAACAAAGATCACATATCTGTATGAAGAAACGAAGCAAAATTAGAACAAATGCACATACACTATGGGAATTTAATTATAGTTGAACTGAGAAGTTAAGATTTAAATTAACACAGCTGTTAGCTTTTCCTCATGTAATGTACAAGCTTATGAGCCTAAGATGAGCAAAATGGAAAAGTTGAAATATTTCTTTGAAATACCAGTGAATGCTTCTTTCTTGAACTCAATTCAAAGGTAGTCTGATAAAGCATCTCCACAAAATTTTTCAAACATGGCACATTCACTTCATTTTTAACAGCCTATTGAAAAAAATAATGCATTAATGGGTTTAAGAATTCATACAGAAGGCAATTTAAATATACATTAAGATGATCATGAATTCAAGACCATTCCGAAGTTAAATCTCATATTAGGTAAGCATTTGAGTGTATTTATCTGAAATATAAATAAAAACATATGAAATCATGCCATACACTAAAACCACACAGTTAAAATAACAATTAAATAAAACAAAAAACCTCATCTCAACAAAACATAATAGGCATAACTTCATATTTTTAAAATATTAATATCCATAACTTTTACACTGTTCCCCTTTTCTTTTATGTCCTCCACTGCTGAAAAACGAAAACTTCGGAAATTATCCATAGGATTACCAGTCAACCAACCATGCAAGTAGTCTTCGCTCAGCCTTTGGGATTAATGAAACAAACACGTGGAGCCTTACACCTTTTTTACCCACTCTGTTCTTGCATATAGAATAGGTTTCCTCCCACAAGCCAGACACCTATCTTCTTTATCAAAACCTCTGCAAGTCTCTTAGGCTTCTCTCTGGACACTTATGATGATCCATTTAAATGTTATTCTCAGCCTAGTGTTTTATACTGATGGGGTGTTAGACAGGGGATTGACTTTTTTGGAAGAGATCCTCCATACTTATAATTTCCCTACAATATTAGGCAATTATTTGTTAGTTTATTACTTGGGGTTATTACTATTATATAAATACTATATATATGAACATTATGTATCACGTCCATCTTGCTAAGAGCACTCTGAAAACATTCATGATATGGAAGCATAAAAATAGTATGCATCTCTGTAAAGTGTGCAAATTCAAAAAGAAAGAACTGAGAAAGCAGCTATGATTTAAACAACTTCCTAAGTACCAAGTTATTTACTTTTTGCTATTCTTCAGCTATAAATCGATTGGTACCCTGCTAGTCCCATATGCGACATCAGTCAGTCGTTGCCAGCACCACACTGCTGCTTTGGGATATAACCTTAGGCTTACAGATCAGCCTTAACCCTGCTGTAAAATATGCTGTGATTTGTCATACCTGCAGGGTCCAAATCAGGTTGGGTTTTTAAAATGCCTGAATGACTAAGCAAGAGAATGACAGTAAAAAAGTCTCAATGCTAAAACCTAACAGCTTTCTCACTTGAGCAATTTTCTGTATCCAAGATACAGAAAAATCTACATTCAGTTCCTTCTGCTGCTTCAAAAACATTCAAACTTGCATCTCACATCTTCCAAGACAATGACTAACCTGCTCAACTGCATCTCAGTCTGGGATGGGGCTCTTCACTTCTCTTTAAGAAGCTGCATTTGCATGAAATGATTAGAGACTCAGTGAGTCAGAAGGAAAGATCAAGCCTCCCTCGCCAACTGTTTAAAGCGCTGATTCAGGCTGTGCTGGTAGGAAGCAACGCTCACATCACCACGAGCACCTGGCACAGCCGGTGTGTGTGCCTCCGTGCCTGCCACAGGATAGTCCCCATTCCCAAATGCTCCTTATGCCTCATCACTGTAGGCATAGTTTTCACTATATTTATGATTCTGCAAACTAGTATTTGCACTTATCTAAATGCTAAGTACTTTCACTCTGCACCTCCACTCCAACTGACAAGAAACTAGGGAGTTCAAAACAAAAAAAGAGTTCACTCTTTAATAGGTCAAAAAATTCTTCTCCAGAAGAGTGTAAGTATGCCCTGTTAAGATCAAAACTTAATCCAAAAAGCAGCTACTACCAACAGCACTTCTTTGTCTTATGAAGAATGATTGCCTCGTTTCTAATAAAAAATAACAAAACCACACACACACCCACAAAACAATGAGCAAATCGAAAAAACTAACAGCAACAACAACAGGAAAACTCCCAAAGATTGAGACCAGGAAAGAGAGAGACACATTTTCCCATAGCCCAGGGCAAGGCAAACCATTTGAAAGAGGATGTGGAGTTCAGAGAGATTTATCTTTCTTTTCCCATGAGCTTGCTCAGACGGGATCCCCACCTAATGTGCTAGTCTTTGTAGATCCCATTCTACAAACCAAGACCTACACATTCCAGTTCTCTGTATTTAACAAGATATGCCCCTATAATCAATCATAACATGGAGCCGTGACCTGCCATTTTTTGGGACAGTGTGCCAAACACATGGTGGCCTACCATCTGCTAATGTAACTAACAATTTAGACTACAATCACAGCAAGTATCAATCTACTATGATGACATTATCTGAGCTTGTGGTAAATGGTCAGCTTGCGGTATGTATACTGAGCTGCCATAACTTCTTGTTGACCTGTTGAACAAGCTTCACACAACTGAGCAAAGCAGCCTGTAAGGAAGAAAAAGAGCCTGTCCTGACTGAAAGCATTCTCACAAGCAGCATTGCACACAGAGTACATCCAACACTATGAAGATATTGACCGTTTTTTTCTTTGTTCTGGGCTGCTGAGTGAAATTTCTATTTTTAGCTTTAAAACACACACAGAAGATGACTGACTGCTCTTTCCACTTGAAGGAGTGGACATCTACCTCTGTGAATGATTTTTATTTAACTAGCCAAAACCTACATTCTTCCTTCCTGCATAGGAGATCACACTCTCCTCATCAGACTGTAAAAATGTTACAGATCTTAGCTTATTCTAGAAAGAACTTAACAGGTTTCAGCTAATAAAGAAAAGACAATGAGACCCTTGAAAAAGCAATATTAAACTAAGGAAATATCAAATTTTTAGAGCATGTAGAAAATTACACAGTGCTCTGGTGATAAAGGCATCTAGAAAAAAGACAATTTTTCAGAGGTCTAAAAAAAGATTGTAAACTAGGTAACATACAAACAGACACATTTCACTTTAAGACTGTGTAGGTGCTTATAATCTACTTAACAGTCACAGAATCCTAGAATGGTTTGGGTTGGAGAGGACCTCAAAGACAATCTATTTTCAACACCTCTGCCATAGGCAGGGACACTTTTCACCAGAGCAGGTTCCTAAGGGCCTCATCCAGCCTGGCCTTGAACACTTCCAGGGACGGGGCATCCACAGATTCTCTGGGCAACCTGTTTCAGTGCCTCACCACTCTCACAGAAAAGATTTTCTTCCTAAAATCTAATCTAATCCTATGCTCCTTCAGTTTGAAGCCATTCCCCCTTGTCCTACCACTACATGCCCTTGTAAAAAGTTTCTCTTCAGCCTTCTTGTCAGTCCTCTTTAGGTACTAAAATTCTTTTTGAATCTGTAAAAATGTATTATTTTGAGGATTAATTGAAGCAATTTTAACAATGACAGCCCAGTGGAAAGTGTGAGGAATAGTGGGGCAGGGTGGGATTAAAATACTTACAGCAGCCACAGGTATGAGAATTTCCACAAACAAACCAGCAAGGGCATGTTTTATATCTTTATCTTTTACTTCCAGGAAGTATTGAGCACACTCCTTTGTAAGAAAACATCAGAAAAATATTTAGAAAAAATAATACAAATGTAACTATGCCATAAAAATCACTAGCAGTATACCATTAGTTGCCTGTTTGAATTTAAAACAAGCAATATGTCTAAGTCTTACATTCCTTGACAATATCAACTTTACAAAATATTAGAAACTTTAAAAACTCTTTCCCCAGCAATTCACCTCAAGAAATTGAAAGAATATATATAATACCAGATAGCTATTTACTTTCTACTCAGAACATAAAGAGTATTCAAAATACAATAGAATACAAATATGCACATTTTTCCTCAGATTATTCTGAAGCTTTAAAAAAATTAATGCTTCTCTCTATTAAAAAATAAACTTTACTCTTATATACTCATTTTCAACATGACTTTGCTGCAAAAACAATGTGACAGAGAATTAAGTATTCCACACACTATAAATAATCCATACACAAGTTTGAACACGCAGTCTCTGAAAATTTACTGAAGTGGTTTTAAAGAAAAGTGTGTTTTGGCATCTCAGTTGCTAAAAAAAGGATATAGCAAGTAATTTTCTTCTTGAACACGTAACTTTCATAAAGAAAGAAAATTATTTGATTGCTACCCATTTTCATTTCATCTTAAATTTATGTATTACAGGTTTGCCACATTACTGAGACAATTGTGAGAGGTGTCTCCTGATGCGAGGTGCTCACGAACTGCAGGAAAACCAATGAATCACAGCTCTGAAAACTTACAAGCTGAACAGAAAGGGATAAAAGATGGCACACAAATAGAGTGACTGATCACAGCAAGTGTCATTGAGTTAAAGCATAAGCAAGCTTCATGAGTTAAACAATCAAAATTATGTTCATTTCAGTTTTCTGTACTATTCATTTACCTGCATGAACTGAAATGATGCTTCAAAATCCTCCACGGGATACATCTTTACTCGAAAAAACTTCATTCCCATAATCAAACTGATGATACTTTGCACTATATGAGGACTCTGTTCTTTTTGCCGCAGTTCCTTTAATTCAGTAACAAATTTCTTCCTAACAGCTTGAAACCTGAACAAGTGATATAGATGGCAATTATTTGCATTCTTAGTTACTTTTATATGAGGTCTATAATTTTGAACTGTTTTCTTTAGTCTGTAATGATAACAGCAGCAATAGTAAAAGAAACACAAGTAAAACGAACCCTATATTTAAAATTTAGGCATTTAGGAGTGCCTGTTATGATCAGCACATTAGAACACCCATGTTAACTAAACAATTGACTCATACAAGACCTCCTTTCCCTGCATGTAGAGGCTGACTGCAAAGAAATTATACTGAAGATTATTACTTGATTTGTTCAAATTTATTGTGCTGGAACATGAGACAGACAAACCAGACTACACCTGACTATACTTGACACTTATAGAAGGCAGGGGACATTAATAAAAGCCACTATATTAAATAGGCCTTAATTTCCCCCCAAAACCAAGAAGAGTCAGAGACTGAACTTACTTTGATTGAGCAAGAACCCCTGTCACTTCTGCATATAAGTCTGCAATAATATGCACATTCCCAGTGTTGGTTCCTGAATACCTAAAGAGAAAAAAAAAATAAAAGGAAAAAAAATGTTAAACACAACTTTGCTCTTCTAAGTCCCAAACAAGTTCTCAATTACAAATAAAAAGATTGTTCCACAGCAAGGCAGATTATTGCCGCAAAAATAATGAAAATCAAACCTAAAATGCATGGGTGACATGTAAAGTGATGTAGTTTCATTTCTCACTTCATAAGAAACATATCCTGGATAGGAAGTTATCCAAACTCAGACTTTTCTTACTCTGTCTATGAAAATCATTCTGTATATTCTAAGCAAAATGAACTCAGTGTTATATCGAATACAGCTGTGTTCCTTCAATATATGTTTTCAATTTAAAGACTTCAACCAGTGTTCATTTACAGTATTATCACCACCACGTTACATGTGAGGTAAAGGAGAACAATCACAACAATCAAGCACAGGCTGGTAACACACACAAAATACTTTAAAGTACACAAGTGAAACTTACCCTTCCTTATGTTTAAAGTGCTTAAAAGCCAAGTTTAGAACTTCATGTACTAAAGGATCTGGCACTGGATGAACAGGTATCTGAAATGCAGATATCATTTACATGTATGCAGCTATGCATGAATACATATATGCATGTATAAAGCAAATAAACAGTACTGTGAGGTGCCCTACAGAAATCTCTCCCACTAGTGTCAAAGGAGACATCCTTAGTTGACATATGATAAAGTTAATTATGCAATATATGAATATTTACACAATCTGCATTGGACTTCTCCTAAATTATTTTGCATGATGGTTCTTAGGGATTAAATTAATAACAAAATAAACCACAGTTACGTAAATATTATGACTTTGCCATCAAAATTTATGAGGGAGAGAGCATGAACTATAGATTTTCTGTAAAACACTAACATGTAAGAGTTTGTAGCCAAACCCTATTCTCTTGTCCATACACCAATGCAAATGATATATTAACAGAAAATGTTTGTGATGTTATCTAACATTACACTATAAAGCCATGCAAAATTACATACCCCTTCTAATTTTTTTGAAGTGATGTTTTAATCTTGTCATTCAATGATTTCACATTGTATTTGCAAAATGTTTAAGCAGACAAAAGGTACTGAACATATTTTTTACAGTTTTTGCAGTACATCAGTACAAAAATTTAAAGCAGTTAATAAACACCAGCATTAAAAGCAAAATATTAAAATGAATTTGCCAAAGCAAAAGAGCTTACCTGTTTTAGAACCTCTATTAAAACTAAACAAAAAATGAAATCTACAGCTAAGTCCCTCCTTTCAAGTAGGTAATCTCTTTCACGTTGCTGCTCATCCCTAAAACAAGAAATCAAGAACACAGGTATCATACACATGACTGAACACAAATATTGCAGAGACAATGACTGCAGCACCCTTCATGTAATCGCTGTTGCACATGTATATAAAATGGATAGCTGGAAAGATTTCGGGTTCTGGCACAGCAATGACATCTTGCCCCCTTCTCCTGAAAGGGCCTGCCAACAACCAAAACAATTTGAAAAGGGGCAAACTATTTTGGAATTAACAGCATCCAACTTCCTTCTGTATATCCACACCAGAACCATTAAGTCACTTTATGCGTACCATTTCCACCAACACACTACTTCAAAGAAGTCTGTGCTCTTTCTACACAGATTTACGTAATAACGGAACCAAACACAACTACTTGTCACAAAAATACAAAGCACGCTTCTTTTTGAGAAAGCACACAAAAATCAAACAGACTTCTGGAAGGAAAACTCTTACCCCTTTGATTTTGTGCTTGATCGAGGTCTATACTCATATGATTCATCTTCTGTTCCATTTTGGCGCCTGTACCAGTCAAACAAGGTGCGTAGTAAGGAGGGGAGACAGTGCTCTGCTACTGAGCTCATAGAGCTTATCAACTGAAAAAAAAAGAAAAATACCTCAGCATGATAAAGCAGTAAAAATCCTAGAGTTATAATCTTTCTTTCAAATGGGTTTTTAATGTTAAAAACCATGTATCATGTAGCTTTAGAAAATGGCAACTTTATGTTCATTTTCACCTCGGACAATTACTGTAAATATTATGATCACATTAAGACCAGTATTAAAATAAACTTATCCAGACAAAGTGTTCTGAAGGTCACAGGGATTACAGAACAACAAATTTATACAGATAACCTGTATAAAACCATTGAGAAAACAGCAGAGATTTTAGGATGCCTCCAAATGTTGCCATATATATCTCTGAAGTGCACGTATCTTCACGTTACAAAGGACAGGCAAGAAGTCACCCTTCTGAACTGAAGAGTATGTGACCTTCAAAAACCTGCTTCTTTGGTTATTATATAAACAAGAAGAACCTTTTATACACTCTACACTGCTTTTAATACATTTGACTGATCTAGATCTCAAGCTACATTTACTTTCAGCACAACTCCCTTATCTACTTGCTTTTTTTCAGAAAACCCATGTAAGTAGTAAACTTATCTGTAAAACAAATGTGACAATAGAAATCATTGTAGAAGGAGGACTTTAAGAAGTTATGAAACTTAAATTCTCTAAGCTTCCTCTAACTAACTTTAACAGCACTTGTAAGTGCCCAAGTTTGGAAAGGAGAAGAACGACTGAAGACAGCATAATGTCATTATAAGCTCCTTTCCAGGAAGAAGCAGAGCAGGCCCACGTTACTAACTGATTCCATGTATCAATTACCTCTTGCACCTTTCAAATAAGAGGTTTCAATAGAATCCATCCTCATGCCATAACTTCTCTGTTAGCCACCATTCCAGAAAACCAATATAACAACAATTTCATTATTTCTTTGTCCTCATTTGAAACATCTTGGGTGTTCAGGCTTGAGGAAGCGATGGGGACAAGTTAACCTCAGGAGGACCTTTCTCAACCTTCTGAACACTGTACTCAGCTTGATAACCAGTCAACTAGTTAAGTCACAAAAATTAGATAGCATTCTTGACTCTCTGAAAAATCCTTAAATTATATAAATAAATGGAGAAACTTCCTCAAAATAAGTAAAGTTATATTCTTATTCTGTAAATTCACAAAATTTTAAATCCCAGTATACAACACGAACCACATTTGTTCCTGATCTGAATAGGAACCAGGTTTCATTATGAAGTTTTTACTAGAATGATGAGAATTTTTTTTTTCCCTATTATTATTGTCTGTCAATAGAACACTCACTAGAAAAAAATTCAGTGGAAAAACTAGGCATGCCTGCTGCAGGAGGGGCACACATGTTGAGCTAACTGCACAAAAAGATGAAGGCAGTTATTGCAGGCAACACAAAACCATACAAAACCTTTTTAACGTAGAAAAGAACCAGAAGGTAAAAATTCTCTGGAGGATTATTCTAATGCCTCAGAACAAAGGCTAAATTTTAAGAATACCTTCATTCCTATACTAATATACATTGAAATCTTTATGACTGATTTGTTGACCAAATGTATTTTAAGCCTGTTCCTTTTGCACTGACACCCATACAAAATAAACACCTAGTCAACCAGTGAATACACATCAGACTTCTACAAGTGGACAGTAAAAACCAGCGCAATGTTACCACTTTAAAAATATACCATGATCTGAAATAAATCAGCATATGGTAAAAATGAAAGTGGATAAATTAAGATGTTGCTCAAGAGAATTTTTTGATGTGGTAGGGGTCTGACGAACTTCCTTGGTTACAAAACAATAGCAAAAACTTATGAAGAGAGAGAAGAGGAAAGAAAAATTCGAGACACTTGTGGGATACTATTAAAACCCTTACATTTCAGTAAGTGGAGCATCAGAAAAATAGAACTTTAATGACTCATTTGTACTGATACAGCTTCGAAATATCTTCACAGAGATTTCATGTACAAGAAATGCCAGCTGCTTCCATCAGCTTGGGGTACTCAAACATCTCTGCTGACCTCACTCTAGCCATGAGCAGCAATCACAAGTTATAAGCATTAATATACTTAAGGGGAAAAATTGATTCAGAAAACAAATGAACAAACCCCTCTCATGAGTTAGTAAACTGAAGGTATTAGTCTCAACATGAAATCATCAATGTAACTGGTAATTCTCAGAATGAAAGCTAAACTTGATGAAGAAGGGATCTAGCACAACCACGGCAATGCAAAATGCCTTTTGCCTTCAGAATTTACTGCCAATTCCCATATTCCAAATAACCTAAACACTTGGTAATACATTAATTTCTCTTTCTCAAAAACTAATTCTCTTTCTCTAAAAATAATGATACATCCAATACATTGCACAGAGCTATGTTCATACAGCAGCTACACATACAACAGGGCAGGAAGAGATTAAGTGAACACTTAAGTTACCCTGTACTGTCAATGTAAAATGACTCCCCAAAGCAATTCTAACTCCTCTGCCCTCCTTCCGAACTGATGGGTTTATTAGCAGAAGAAAAAGAAGCAAGCTGCATTTTAAGCTTTACTAAACTCTTCTCTTGGGTTTTGCTGCAAATTTACACAGTTTATTAATACTATTATCATTCAGAGATGTTCCAATAGTTAGGCAATTTGCATTGTCTTCCACAGAAACAAGCTGTATCACATGCAGTAAAAAAATGTCGTTGGTAAAGTGCTAAACCCAGAAACTATTAGCATTATAATACGTTTTCCTCTTGAAATGAAAAATCAGTTTTACATAATAATTATTTATTTTCTGCCAAGTTTTGCATTCTTAACATTCTAATGAAGATACTGGAATTATCAGGAAGATGACATCTTTGCTCAGATTACATAGCTGCTGAGCAGAACACAGGCTATTTTTTATTTAAAATAATTACCATACTGCTTCGATACTAAATTCAAGATCACCTCTCATAAAAACAAATAATACTTTATCTAAGAAATACATATTTCTTATGTATTTCTTATATATAAAAACCTTTTCTTTTAGCATTATATTATGCCTAGGTTAAAAGCAGCAATCCAGACAAAGAGAGCTTCTGTAATACCCAAGAGGACAGGGCTACACTAATCATCATGACATATATTTCAATTCCTCAGAATGAAACAGCAAATCCTGCTCAAGTCTGAAAGGCCATTACACATTGCTAATTGCTGCACATAACATACCCAACAGCACAGTGAGAGGTAAAAAGAGAGAGATGCAAAATTACAGTAAAATGATAGAGCCCAAATTCCAGCTATGGCCAAAATTCTGATCCTGAAAACATTGCTCATGTTGTGCCTAATCATGAACAAGCCTGAACCTCAGACACATCTGCTTTCAGTTACTGAGATGGCCAAGATAGGCTTCTGCATGATCATAAAGTTTTGGTGTCTTAGGACAAGAGTAGGAAATTGCCAAGTATGACTCCTATAAACAACAAAAAAAAAAGAAAAATACAAGCTATTTCAGTTTCAAGCTGTACAAGCAAAAATATTTTAAGAACTGCAATATATGCTCTATCAAAAAATTCCTGCCCGGTAGCTTCTTGATGTGCTAGGAATGATAAAAGGAAAGCACTGGTACTAAAATGCAAAATTTTTAACAGTTTACAAATGAAACAACATACAAATTTCCTTCTCATTTTCCAAAATTTCATTTCTTTTAGCTAAACTTATATTTTTGTTCCAATTAAGACCTGAAGAATTGCACTGTTTGAAAACTAAAAACTATTGATTATGCACACTTGGTTTTAACAGCAGCCCTTTCGATTTGGTTGTGTTTCCAACAAAAATGACTTATAATCTCATTAAAATGCTACTCTACTTTTTCTTTATAGGGACAGGCAACACTCTTGCCTTTCTCCTCCACCCCTCTTCCCATCACTTACTGAGCTGAGAGAACAAGTGTTAATCAGATACCTCCTTAGTCCCAGAGTCACTCTTGTGTTCCAATCATGCTCTGTTTATTCCCAAAATACAATACTTACTAGCTCAGACACTTTATCAGTAAGGTCACTTTTTAGACTCGAATTCCTAGCTCCAGGAGTACCTCTAAGTGAACAAGGTTAGCCCAGCAACAGCGCAAGCTTCTCTGCTGGATGCTGTGGCTGTGCACTCTGGATCCTCCTCACTCCCACACTTTGCCAACCTCTTTAATCTGTAATCTTCTGCACTGCTGGAAGTGTTCTTAATAAAGGTTTCATACATCAAGCAATGAAGAGAGAAGCAATTTTAATTCCTTTGGCCAAACAATGTTCAAAATTCCCTATCAAAATTCACAATCCCTGTCACCATAAGGCAGTCATTTGGCTCTAACTCTAGTCTAAAGCAGTTATTCAGTAGCATTAAAATTCAGATCTTGATGAACCCAAAGTAGATTACAAATAACCAAAGAACAAAATAAGAAGTCATACATGTATACACATATATATAGACGCAATCAAAATGAATTTTCCAAAAATACTGTCTGTATTTTCAGGAAAACTAGTTTATTTCTATAGTACAAGATTTTTAAAGTTACATGATTTCTTTTTTAACTTCTCTTCACTCAGGCTATTTTTAGAACCTCTGTGAAGTTTCATACATGACTCCTAGTGATTTATAAACAACATCCTCAATGGAGGAAAACCGTGGCAGTATGAAGGGAGAGCCAGAGCTAGTAGAAAATTTAGAAACAGTACTGACTTATGTATTTCCTTAGATCATTCCTATCAAGCATATTATTTAGCTTTCGTTCAGTTTTAAAACAGTATAATATACCATAGCTGCCAAAGAATTTATAGCCTTCTCCTTAACCTATTTCCCTTGCTCATGAGTAAACTTTGTGTTCGGAAATAATGGCAGCAGGTTAGATGAAGATATTAAAAGGCTATATGAGGTTATGTATGGTGGATTTATTTTTATTTGAAAAGAAAATTACACATCAACTATTATATGCTACTCTTTGATTCTCTTTTGGGAGGCAGGAAAAAAGGTGCATGGATGGTTATTCGTTGAAAAGTAGAGGCAGATCCACAGACTTCACTGCCATGTCTAATACCTATACCTGAGGAGTAATAGAAAGCATGAAACAAAAATTCAGTTACAGAAGATATGGACAGAACACTAAACTTCATACAGCAGATGTTACTCAGTAACAAATAAGAACAGCAATGGACAATTAATGAGGCTTTATCTGAATGCTGCCCCTCTATTGCAAGGAAGTACTTATGGGACAAAATCATGCCTATACTACTGAACAATTAGAAATACAGAGAATAAACATCAATAAATTGAGCGGAGAGTCATTCCAGGTACAGCCCATTTACTTACAGTATGTGAAACAGAATTGCCTCACAGTATGCCTATATTCTCAGCAAAGGACAAAGTAACATTTTGAAACTAACTTAGACTTTCTGCCATAGGATAAAAAAGCCGTCAGTAAAAGCCATGTTAATGGAATTAAATAAACACTGAAAAAATAAGCGATAATAGAAATAAATTAAGACTTTTTGTCCTCTACCACATTTCAGCATCTTTCCTCCAACATCTCTCACTGCCACCTTCAAACAGTTAATCTATTCTAGCAGTTTCTTACCTACTATCATATCGTACAATGGAAAATGAAGCCTAACAGTCAAGGTCTAAATCTTCTGACACAAATTCAGACGTGGATGTTCCAAGTTATGACAACAGTGGAACAACTATCCTGCAAAAACAGAGCCCACATCAATCCAGTAAAAGTTGCCTTCAATTACATGTCTCCTACCTGATCAAACTGAAGATCTTCACCTCTTTGAAGAGATCTGGACAAGAGCTTTTCCTGTTAAAAGAAAAGTAAATTTCACAATTAAATTGACTGTTATCAAAGACAGATTCCTTCTTTCTCAGTTATATTACAGAACAAAAAAGTAACTTTTAATGTAAATGTATGCATTATTTTTCAGCTAGAACTATTTCTGAAGATGTGAAGTGTAGTCACAAAAATGAATTTGGTAGCTAAATAGTAATAACATTAAAAACTGACAGACTATGTCAAAGGCCTCTCCCAAACAGCAGGGCCTACAGCAGTGTGCTCAACAGAGACAGCTGCTGGTGGGTGCCATGGGTAACTTAGAAGGAAAGCCATTCCCATCTGAATTAACAAGTGTATTCATGTTCGTATATGCCACTTCTTCTAAGTCACAATAATAAATCTTAAAATGTTTTCACAAAGGCAGAGACAATTGTTCAGTGCATTTTCAATCCGCTCCTTCCCTGAACTGCAATGAAAAATAAGCAGAAAACATAGTCCAGGAAAACGGGAATGTTAATAAACACCTGCTTTACATTTGAAATAACTTTGTAAGGTACAGAAAAGAAGCAATATTACCAGAATTTAATTATTACAATATTTATTGCTATCAGTAACATAAGACATACTGTTCTGTTAAAAGCAAAATTAAATTAAATTCTTGGCAAAATAATTTAGTGAGGATTAAAGCATTAAGGAAACAAAATGCTCACGAAGTGTAATAATAAATAGCAATCCTTACTAGTCCCTGTGTGGAGTACCAAATTATAAACTTAAAAGAAATTAAAGTTTTATACCTCGCCAGGGTAATCCAGAAAGGAAAAAAGAAGAGGGAGGAGGGAAAGAAGAAAGAAAACAACAAAGGGAAGAAAAAAAAGGAAAACAAAAAAGAACACTGAGTCCCATACGCTGGCTCTCAGGGTCAATGATTCACAGTAAGCCAAGAGCTGCAGGAAGGGCTTTAAGGGCATACTAGAGAGCAGTAAGATATACCAAGATCTGATGAGCATTTCCTGTTATTTTAGCAAGTTTTAAACTACTCTTCACTTTATAATATCATAAATGAGTCCAAAATGTTATCTTCGTCAAGAAAAGTAGAAAAATTACTCAGGGTAAGGAGTTAATAGCTCACATGAGATTGCAGTAAGCAAACAAGTTTTATAGAGCAAGGTAAGCCCAGTAGTAAGCTGGAAAAGCTATTAACTTGCCTGGTCTGGGATGTAAAAGGAGGCACCAGCAATACTGATAGCCAGTACTGGTTGTGTCTTAGTACAAAGCAACTGCTCAGTAGTTTAGTATGAGACAACACCCAGGCTGTCAGGTTGTTGACAAAGGCTTACAAAGTCAACATTGCTTGGTGATTAACACTTGCAAGGCTGCAAGAAACAGACTATATGTTAAACAGACAAAAATGCATATTGCATGTATCAGATCCAAGATTCAAACTGCCAGCTTATTTTTGCTTGTCCTAGTTGTAATCTTGAAAATACAACACAATTACTGACTTTTTCTCCAATGAGTGCAGCTGTATTTGATGCTCAAAAGGACACAGTTTCTGGCAACTATTACAGCCTCTGAAAACTTGAATTCAACATTGCCCAGGCAAAAGCATTTGTCTACTCTGAAAGTATAATTTGAAATAATATAGATACCAATTCACAAGCCATCTTCATCTTCTATAATCTAAAGAAATCCACTTAATTATCTAGGAAAATACTACCATTTATGTACATTTCCAGTATGCCTAAATAAAAAAATATTTTAAGAAGAAGGTGGTTTGAGGAAAATGTATTTAATATTCTGAAATAGCTCTATTTGTTGATCAACTGATGTGTTAGTAAATGTCCTTTCACTATGTATTCAAAATCAAGTGGGAAAAGGTTTCACCTTCTTGATTCTTTCAAATTAATATAATCTTTCATATAAAATCTGTTCAAAATACTGTTATGAGAACTGACATTTAAAGGCAAATATTAAAACATCCAGAGACCACTTGCAAAGCAGAATCCCCTTTTAACTAGCACTCCTTCTCCTTTTTTTTTAATAAGGAAATGCCTACTGTAGGTGAATTCATGATATCTGTACTATGCTTTTAGATAAATTGCACAAATAATTGTTATCTACACAGCAGAAACACAAGAAATGCTCCACTCTAGACAAACACTGTATCATTGCTAAATAAGCTGAAGGAGAATAACTAGAAAACTATTTCCTGAGAAGATGGAGAAGTGATTTTCTTGTAAGAAGATGGGAAGTCAGATTACTTAAGTCTCCTTAGGATATAATGCCTCAACATACCATGTTCCCACCATAATACTACAAAACTATTACACAGGTGAAGAAACCATGGGTTTATTATATCCACTGTATGTGTCTAAATAAAAAAATTGCTTAAGAAAAGAATAACAAAACAGAGAGAAGCAAAATAATAATCTGTAAATCTTTGGACAAAGAAGTTGAAAATCATTTCAATAGATAGCAAACTATTTTTAATATAGTTCTGAAAGTTTAGCTTCCTTCCCATAATCCACACTAATTGAGGTACTTCTGTATCTCAATTGTTGATGTACTTTTAAGAATTTTAGTATCAGAAAGAATGAAGACCTTCCAAGTTCATAACCCTCCCTATTATGTTTCCTCAGCATTAAGGATCTTAACTGTTAAAAGGTAAATATCACTGTAGTTAATGTAACACTGACCAAACAAAGGTGACATAACCAAATAATACTCTTGAACTCAGTCACAGGTTTATCAAGGCCTTTGAATTATTTGTATGGCTTTAAAATTTATTTTCTTTTAATGCCACCTTCTACCTCTGTTTTGTCATGGCTCCAGTCATCTCATATGATTTACAAAAATCTATCCAGCAGCATAAAGTAAAGGTCTGTAAACTGTAACCGAATTAATAATTCAAGATTTATATTCCTGGCTTCCTGAAGTTCAGGGAGAGATGAAAATAATAGTCCTACATTTATCTTTTACAAGTAAAATAAAAAAAAAAAAAAATCCCACTTCTGCATTAACCAAAGAGCAGTTTGTATCCATTGTGTAAAGGAGAAATGTCAACATATGGGCAGGCAGCAGAGATCAGGATGTAGACAGACATGTGAGCTGTGCAAACAACTGCACCCATGGAAAAAAGGTACCACCTGTTGGCCCCTCTCCAGTACTCCCTGGCACCGTCCTCTGGTGGCTAGCACACCTTAGCAGGGTGGCTCAGACTTACACAACAAACTAGTGTACTTTCTTCTCTCCTCCAGGCTGCAGGAAAGAAAGCAGACTAGGGATGCTGCCCTGCCTCCTGCAGCCCATGGCCGGGCGGTGCTTGCACCCTTGTCCCAGTGGCAGAGCAGAGCTCAGGAAGCACCACGCTGAAGTGATGCAGCGTGCTGAACTGTACTTCAAACCAGTTTTTGAAAGCACCTAGGCAAGACTTGCAGAAGTGTACAGTGAGCCACGTTTAGTATTTTCATAATGGAATAAAACCACTTGTGCTGGCAACAGGTTTACATACTTTTGCTAGTTTTGACTTAAATATGAGACAACTACAATTTAGTAATATAGCACCTTACCAACTTGGTGGCACCATGTTAAACTCCCTCCTTAAATTCTAACCATCCATATTTACATGCAGCTAGACAAAATACAAAACCATTGAGTTTATCACTGATATTTTTCACATATAGTTTATGTCACATTTGGGGAAGACTGGTATCATTCCTCAGTGTCATCCTTCTCAGATGAGAAAGAGTATTTTTCAAGCAACAACAGACTGTGTCTGAACACTTTTTCCTTTAAAACTATATAGTACTGCAAAAGATTTAGAATAATTGATTTTTTAAAAAGTGTTTTAATTTCATTTATTCACTAAAAGGATGATCTTCCTTCCTGTCGTTATATTTGCTACTAGAATAATTTATTTTAAGCATTTGCTGATAAGCTCTTTTTGTAACTTTGGAAACAGAGTACTGGTATTACAGTTTTGCAAGCAGAGAACTCTTAATTAAATTAGTAAAAGGAAACTATGTAAGTAAATTCACAGCCAGAGAAACCATTCAGTTACTTTTAAAAATCACAGGTCAGTTACTTCTAAATGAAACCTATACATCTAGCCAAAATTGTATTATTCCCCCACCCCCAGGCTCTGTCTTGATCTGCAGTTACATTTCATTTTTTTTTAATTTATTTTTTAATTCATTTTTGCTCTTCCACCGGCATGTTCATCTTCCAGGTTTAAAAAGTGTCTGGATCCTAACTTTAATTGGTCTGGCTTCAGATTTTCTCCAACAGCTTCATCCAACAGCCTTGCTTAATTTAACACATTAAAGATTTATGTAACACTATATATATTCTCCACATTTTTGTTTGTAGCCAAGTCATTCCACAGAATTAAATCACACTAAATGATAAAAGGCTTTCCTCTCTTCCATTAAAGCCTTTTCTCTAAACACAATCAGTGCCTTTTCAGTGCCCCTTCAGCCTTTTATCTTTCTGCTTAAATTTACATACACTAGAACTGAATATTCAGTACCTAAATACAAAAATAAATCTGCTTCAGTACTTAGTATTTCCTTTTAGCGAGATACCTAAGGATTTCCTTCTACCTCTTTATGTTACACGGGCTCAGGTTGTTTCGCTTTTCTGCAGCTTTTTGCACCTCTTTTAATTTGTTGGTTTTCTATATAGTCCTTCCTTCCCACCAATATAAAATAAGGAAAGCTTGTCAATTACATTTGATTCCATTAAAACACATTTTGTATAAAGGACTTCAGCTTAGCAAATGAACCCTGACAGAACTGTTTAAAATCTTCACAAATGATTACTCTAGTAATGTTTATAATTTCTTATTTTATCCCAAAGTATTTTATACACACTGTATACACAAAAAATACTAATTTCAGAATCTTTTACTAATAAGGTCCTGACTAAGGCAGACTTTATGGGATCACTATAAAACCTCACCAGACAACAGAACTGGGAATCACTCTTCTTTTAAAAGTGCATTATTTCAGCAGTTTCAGAGGGTTTCTAATTTTTAATCCACTGGGATGTTTTGATTTTGTATGATTAACAGATTTAAAAACATTTCTTTAATTAACAGTCAACAGTGTGACAAGGAGACACAGCCTGGGACTGCTGTTAGAGGATTTATTTAATCTGGTCAAGGGACAAGTTTTGCAGCACAAGTGAACTGTAGGGCTATTATATTTACCTTGCTACCAGTATTCTGCTTAGCAGATTTAACTCCAAACTAGCTGTGTCTACAGGAAAAGTCCTCTTCAGCTCAACTCAGTTACAGACAGTCTGTGTCACTGGCCAAGCACTACCCTGCCCATATGTTTAGTGGATGAATGGAAAGGGGGCTGAAGCAGCAGCACTGGGCACACAGATAGGTAGCAGAGTGACCTGCCTCCCCTCCCGCTCGCCTCTCCTTTCTTAGCCAGGTACCTTTCACCACTCGCGTGCCACTTTTGCTACAAAGCTTCTGTGCTTTCCTTATGAAACCCTCCTGACTCTTTAGGATGTCTCTAAGCAAAGAGACAAGTTTAGGTTTAAGTTGTAGGCTTGCCTGGTGCACAAAAACATAGGTATAATGTATACCTAAGTCAGTGCATATAAAGAAATGTTTCACTTCCTTCAGCTTTTTATCTGCCAATGGCTGTAGCTGAAGATAATTCCATCAGTTATCCCACAAAACTTGTTTAGCCCCATTTCTGTGTTCTTTCGGACTGCTTCTTAATAACATTTTTTCCTGAAGTTTCAAAACTGGGGCTCAAGTGCTCAGATCTGCACTTCTGCACATGAACACTTCAGTAAGCAGAAGTTTCAAACAGAAGCCTTCCATGAGCTGGCCTTCTGCAAGCCACAGCATCTCACCTGCTCAGCAGATTTCCAAGGTGTTTTTTTTTAAAAAAAAAAGAGAAGAAAAAGG
Organism: Margarornis squamiger; assembly: GCA_035222235.1. Taxonomy (NCBI): domain Eukaryota; kingdom Metazoa; phylum Chordata; class Aves; order Passeriformes; family Furnariidae; genus Margarornis; species Margarornis squamiger. The sequence goes on along the minus strand of JAWWTY010000123.1, from coordinate 47,716,005 downwards.
TTGGGTTTGTTTGTTGTGGGGATTTTTTCCCCCAGAAATTTTGCATTTTTGCCTAATCTGGAATATATGCTAACTACTATATTACTCCAGGTGTTAGCACCATTACTTTGGAAAACAAACTGCTTTCACCTTTTCTTGAAAGTATATTGTCCAAGTATTACTTCAAAGAAACACTGACAGGAAATGCACTTCACAGTATTAGTGAAGGAACATTTTTTGTTGCTGCCATTTCCTTTTACAGCTTCACAGGACTTACGGAAACTAAGAAGTCTTTTTTCCAGTAACTACTACATAATAGCTTTAACACAAGTCAATAAAACACAATCAGGTAGCAACTGTGTTTGCAAAGCCTGTTTATTCTTGAAGTAATCCCTTTGAAAAGTCAACAATATCTGGGATGGTTTTTTTTTTCAGTAACCATGCATATGATAAATCAGCCTACTTTAGAAAAAAAGGCAGGACTGTTTCAAGCGATACTATGAGAAAAAGGACTCACCAAAGGCTCGGCCATTACGAGTTCAATTTTCTTTTCAGCTTGAACAGCAAATTCTGCGAAGAGGCTTTTGATGACATACTCGCCAGGTTTGACATCTGGATCAATAGTAATATTAGACATGATGATGCCTCTCTTCTCCCAGGTGGAAACAACACTTGGAGAAACTCTACGTTTATTTACTCTGCTGGGTGGTGCGGAGGCTACAGGAAAAAAAAAGAAGAAAAACAGAGCTATAAAGCAGAGCTTCTAAACACAGTGCTTGCCACTTCTTACTTTCCTGTCCATGACACACACATTTTCACATTTCAGTATATTCTCTAAACCAGGAGGAAGAAATAATTAGCTTCCACATATAAGAACTTTTTTGGTTTTTTAATTATGTGGGAATTTCTACTCTTAAGTTGCATAAGGCTTTACAATGTAGCTCATTTTTGTTACTAATAAAATGCTCTATGATGACCATGATAAAGATCACAGCTTTCAACACATGGCACCTTCAGTTCAAGTATGACGAAAAATCAAAAGGTTCAATGTAAAAGGTTATCCCCCTATATTGTAAGAACCATTTGCTTGATTCCATTTTTATACGTCATTCATGAAGTTCAAGTTTCTCCTTGGTGTTCAAATATCTTCAAGAGAAGTATTTCCTTGGCACGTTTTGTCAATAAGTTGACTCTCTTAACAAGAATGCAAACCCTTTCTAGACATGTCATGCTAACTAATCTTACACACTCTCTAGTCACAAATGCTAAATACTTATTCTCTATAAGAAATACTAATGAATTAATCAACACAAAACTCTGGATATACTAGTTTCATTTGCTAAGAATTACTGCTTTAACCTTTATACTGGAATTGTCATATACAAAATTTATATAGTTATCCACCTTTATTTTTATTTTTCTCCCTAGGAACTCAAAAACATTTATTATCAAAGCTGCCAGCAATGTGAACTGCGGAACTGAAAATCATGTTTCAGAACTCACTTGCACATGAATTTAACACACATAACAATTAGAGCAAATAATTACAATTCTTACCTTGTACACTATTAAGTCAAAATAATTGTTGACACCTCTTAAAGACCACCCAGATGTACCCAGAAAGGTCTGTTATTTCTGTAGCATATTCCATGACAGCAGAAGTTATTTTTTACCTGATATTAGGAACTGATATTAACAATTCTTATCTATTAAGATTCTATTTTCCTAAGACAGTTATAGTCTGAACCTGTGTTCAGTCTATGTTATCATATTACATCTCACAATTTTTTCAGTTAAGCCTTTTTAAGGCTTTTGGCAGGTAAAGTGTGAGGAGATGCACTTGTTCTATTTTGCTGAACTTGCAAATTTTTTATGTGTTCTCGATTTTTACATGTGCAAACCTTATTAGCTAAATATTGTCCACAACTTTTACTCAAACATTTATTTCAGTGTTGAACTAATTTATGAAAATACTGGTTGCCATGGAGACCAAGCCTTTGGTACTTCACATCTGCTCAAGTTGGAGTCTCTGCCATTCATCATTTCTTCTCTCAATTCAGAAAGTCACATTTTATGGAACATAACACAGACTTCCTCAACTTCCACTGATATTTATCATTTATCAAATGCTTCAGTGAAGGGAGTAATTCTGCAGGAGTGAAAACTGAACAGCCCCAACTACCTTTGCTTCTAATCAAAAAGGAAGGTTACCTTGCATAATATTGTGAGTACTATATATGACCTGGTTTTTTCCCTATGTTAATGTACAAAGATGCTGTTTAGTTGGAGTAACATATATTTTTTTTTGGCCTGTACATACACTGCAGTATGTCTTCTTTGAGGCTGGAAAGACTTGTCAAGGTCACACAACTGAGTTCCCAGGAACCAGGGGTAACACCAGAACAACATGCACACACCACACACGCCATAAAACATTTCTGAACAACCTCTAACACTTCAATCTAGCACTGTGATCTCATTAACGGAGGTCCTAAAAGACATAGAAAAGTGTGTCCCACACAGCCCAGGCAATGGGGCATCACAGACACTGCTATGATCTAAATGCCTACAGTGGAAGTTCACTAGATGGAAGTACACAAAGCATTAAGAAACAGAACAAAGTGCATGCTGCAGAAGAAAAATCACAACCCAAAACATCTGACTTTAAAGAAAATTCTTTCTCATCCCAGAGCTAATGATTGGCTCATCCCTCAGTACAGAAGCATAAATATGTCAGGCACTTTAAAAAATATTTCATTTCTTTACAACGTCTACATTCTGCAGCATCTGTACTGTTGTCATCCTTAAGCCCAAATTCTTCCAAAGGCAGCCCGGGAATCAAGAAAGGTGTTTAGGGGGCAAGAACAAGAGCACAGAGGTTTGAGAAGAGATAAAAAGAAGGAATGTATCCTTCCTAGCCATAGCAGGGAATAAACAGAAATACCAAGTATGAGACAGGCAAAATAGAAAAATGCTGCAACATACAGATTTTGAACAACTCTCATCTCCATCTGCAGACAAACAAAACAAAAAAAATTGACTAGCTAAGGACCCATAAAAGATACCACACATTTCTACACATGCAGTTGCTTCTACTCTAAATAAGAGAGTTTCTAAGAAAGCTAGAGCTTTGTTCTGATTAACAGACAAATTGAATTCTCTTATTTTAAATCACAAATTGAAGCAAGCAGACTGGAAAGAAATGAGAGGGTTTAAACCTCCTGTTGAACATCATTAGCTATGTCTGGTCAGAAGAAATTTAGCAAAGCAGCTGCTTCAGCTCGTTGTAGACTTCACCTATTGGAGTATATCACAATCCTATCAGTATCTGGACTGAAGGGAACATGCCAGAGCTCCAGGCCAGTTCCCACTCCTGAAGAGTGAGAAGCTGGTACTCAACCAGTTCTTTTCTCTCTACAGAAAAACTGAGAAAGACTATTGTGCTCCTTAATCCAAAACTGTATTTAGATTCTTTATGTGGGTAAGTCTTAATAGTGTGTTTACACAATACATTTCTATTATCAGTTTTCAAAATATCACCTTCAAAAAGCCATTGTCATTTAAGAATCAGGAAAACATTGAGAGCTGATAATCTTTGAAGTACTATCTTTACTTAATGTTAGTAAATTAATCTTCAGTAAGGGACCATCTTAGTGTGTTAACTTTCAAAGATGTTAACAGCTTCTCTCACTAAGAAAGAAACCCCAAGGCTGTGTAGACTCACCTAAACCCAGGAAAATCCTCCCCCCAGGCTCATGAGACATCATAAGAAATGGGTAAACTGGGCAAAAATCTAATGCTGGCAAGAAAAAAAGAAGCAACTGGACTACAACCCAACTAGCTCCTAAAAGTGCTGCAGAAATTTCACTGCAAGGCAGAGGGCATGACCATGAAGCCAAGGAAATGGGGTGCCAGGACAGTCTTACAGCCATCAGCAATGCCACAGACCCCATTCACTCCTTGGCTACAGTTTCACACAGACCGCTTCAGTACTGACAAGGGTTGCAATCCCTCCCAACCAGCTCCTTCCCTGTACCACCCTCCTCCTGTGCCAGCAAACACAAGTGTGCAGCTATGCAATGAACTGACCTGGAAAAGCAGCATGCATATTAATTTTTCCCCCAGATTAATTTTGACACAATCCGTTGTACGATGCACACACTGCACATATGTGTGTGCCAGCACAAAGAGGAGACAGTACAGGGACAAGACTTGCCTTTTTACTCTTGAAGAAGCAAAGCAGCGTCAAGGCTGTCCTACAGTTGTATGTGTTACTAATCTCTGTGTTCACATGCACAAACTCTTCAGGTGGTAATAAACCCTCCCCCCCAAAAAAAACCAAGGGAAAACTGAAAAACTGTCAAACTGAAGCAATTATAAACACTGCCATGAGAGTACCAGAAATACCTTAGTTCTGCTAAAATGCCAGAGTATGCAAAAGGCAGAAGAAGTTACTAGGATTTACTTTCACCTATGAACTTGCTGAGGACTCTAATTCATGACAGCACTAATGGTTCACATTAATGACTCTTGCCTTGCATATGACAATGTTCATGGTTTTATCTGCTTTGTAAAACTATTAAGTTAGTTAAGCACACACAGAAAACAAACGCATAGGAGGGGAAAAGAGAAGGGAGCTTGACTGTGTTTAATAAGACATGTAACAGTTCCTTAAAGAAAAGCCAAAATCTATTATCCAATTTCTTAACCATGCCAAATAAAATTATTATCTGGTATAATTATGTTCAGTGGGATTCATTTACTCATGAAGTTGCAAACGCTAACATTGTAGAAAGGGTCTATCTGGATTTTAAATATATTTAATGGGGAAAAAAAAATCTCATTACAAGACAGGATTAAATAATTTCTTTCTGCTATTCTTTGCCATCAATGCATAAGCCATTCTTTACTCTTCGCTGCCAGAGAAAATCTAAGTCTCAAACATTGTTTTGAAGCTTCAAAACATGGACCATTCTACAGGACTTCAGATGGAATCTGGAACCAGAAACCATACCACTTGCAACAGTTCAAAACCAAAAAACTATTTTCATAAATCTCTTGAAAACTGAACATTATTCAGTTGAAACAATATCCTGTTTGTTTGCTCTTATGCGAGCTACTGCTGTGTGGGAAATCTGAGAGCAAGTGCAGTAAGGAAATCTTTGTTAAACAATATTGTTTGGTTGCTAGGGCCACACCAAATTGTTTGGATAGTTGCAAGGAACAGTAAAACAATACAAAGGATAATTAGACAGACAACACACTCCTAGGTCAAAAGGCAACACGCCCTGATGTATGCTAAATGAGAAACAAAGTTGTTTCATTTTAAACACAAGTGTCCAGAACCAGGAAAGGTTATTTGATACCCAAGTTGTTATTAAAGAATGTTATTTTTATCATCCTGCTTCTCTCTGCGTAGCCCAAATGCATAAAGTATTGGAGGATATAAGCAGCATCCTATTTTACCAACGAGACACCAAGCCTGTGACAATTGATGAGCCCATTTTACTTCATAGCTAATACAAAACAATGGCTTTTAGCATTCGTACATTTTTTTGGGTACTACTTTACACTAGTTGAGTGTTGGCACTTCGCATGTGCTTTAAACAGTACTTTCTACGTTTTTAATGCTTTTTGCTTTAATTGAAATTTGCTTACTGTTGCTGCTGCTTCTCAAGAAGTTGAAATGATCAAACTGAAGCAAAATTTCTATCAGATATCTCCCCTCCTTCTTTCAATACATGAAAATACACCTAGAATTATTTTCTGGATTGTTAAAATAAAGTATCCAACCATAAAATAAGCATACTCAATACACTTTCAAGAGGCCTCCAGAGTTTTCATCAAGCATAGGTTTTTTTTGGTTGCTATTTTTAATTCATTGCTAAGGTAGTAGACAATTTTACACAGTACACCTTTAATGATTAAGCTTTTTACTATTATTTTTGCAGCACATGTACTTTCATGGGTACTTTATATTTCCTGTGATACTTGTTGCAGATTACGGTTTGCACATCCAACTGACAGTATGAAAATTTCCAAAGACTAAAAATATTATGTGTGGTTACTTAAAGGAATTTTAATTAAGCTCCTTGTCTTCTACTCTGATAACATCTAGAACATTTTACTCTGCTTCACAGAAGTGATACTAATATACATGGAAACATATCTCTAATGATTGGTAGTGTTTCATAACAACAAATCTTTAGTTATTTTACCAAAAGAATAATTTTTCCTAATAAGGATGTCAATGCTCAAAAGAGATGGCAACCTATCCAGAATCATCCCAACAAATTATGACTAGAGCCCAAACATTAAATCTAGGTTTCCTTGTTTCTCAGACCAGCAGTCTGTTTTCTAGAACAGACAACTTCTTCAGTTACTTTATCATTACTTTACAGTTCTAAAATTTCTATTGATCATCAGGTTTCCACTGTTTCCAAAGTCCCCCTACTCCTACCAGAAAAAAAATCTTATGACTTGAATGAAATAAATGGTTAACAGCTTTATGAACACAACGAAATCCAGCATATACTGCTCTAATAACAGGTGCACATTCCAGATTTTAGCCTCTAACCTATAGACAAATGAAAAGAAAAAGACCCATTCTTCACTTAAATTCTTGGATTTGCTTTCAGAGTAGCAATGGGAGGATGCAGCTGCTATTCACTTACCCAGTCAGTTTACTGGGTTGCTGAAGCATGTGACAGCACAGGAGAGCAGACAGGTCTGCTTTACTGGTTTTTGTCCAAACTGTGTCACACTATTGACAGTGCAAGAAGCCTGTCCATAAGCTGGATTCATCACTGCCTCACTAGCTCTAGCTGTACTGAATCCCTGCTGACCCCACGCACAGCCAGCACTGTGGCACATGTGGCTCTGGCTGGTTTCTTGGTTTGCTGGCATCCTACAAGTGCTGGAGTCATCAGGCGTTGCAGAGATGGTGGATACTTCTGCATTAGATTGCACTGGTCCAGATTTTCCCCTTTATTTCATTAACACTCATTTACCAGCAAGATGTTACTAATCTGAAACTGTGCTAATAGATTACAGCAAAAGAGAAGAAATTGTAACTGCAAAATATGTACTCATTTTAAGGACATCCAGTTATATACAAATGCTATTCTGATTTTTTCAGTTATGTAAATTATTCTCAATAATGTGCTTAGATGGACCAAGATAACGAGTTTCTGCTCAATATCATTTTTTGAGGCATTCTTAGGAGGCACTTGAAAAAAAGCCCCATACCGGATATGAATATTAATATTGATATTGATACTGGCATGAAAAACTGAAAGTGAAGGGACAGGCACAGCAGCCTCCTGACACTACAGCCATGTCACTTTACAAGATAACCCAAATAATGTGAATAAAATCCACAGTTGCTGCCAGTGAAATTAAATACCTACGATGGGCCACTGGTGACAAGTTTTCATAGAGTGTGATACCTAGTGACACCTACTGATTGTTAACACCACAAATATAAACACAGTGGTAGAAACTTAAATCAGTCCAGACACATTAGAATACACATGACCAAGAAAACAAACCTGCTCTTTCTCCCCTATTTCTCATACCTCAGTCTGGATACATAGTTCCTGATGAACAAACATCCTATTATTTTCAATACAGACTACACAGACTCATTTATCCAGCAACTATGGAATTCTCTCTTCCTTCTCTGTGTTTGCAGTATACAGTGAATTTTCTTTGGAAGATGTTTAACAAAGACTATGGCTCCACATGTATCCAGTTACACTACAAGAACAGTCAAAGAAGAAGTATTATGTCATTAACAGGCCACATGGACTAAGCTCAGACTGCAGATCCTTACTCACCTCTCTCTTTTTTACCAATTTTAAGTGATTTTGATGAAAACAGTTAAATAACCAGCAATAGTAGGTGGTACTAGTGTCATGCATTTATGATATGCCACATGTCAGTAAGATGAATGGACTGCCTACCTGTGAAGTAGAAACAGGCTTACAACTGGCTCAGTTCAGTGGTATGGTTCAGTGTAATGTTTGTAAAGTCAACTCAAACCTTTCAGTGAGAGGAAGTTATATGTGTATTGATAACTTCCCCTCCGTGTCTAAATCAGAACTTAAATTTTACTTCTGCAGTAGGAACACTTCCCTATTGAAGATTTTTCTAAGGAGCTTCAGATATGTTTATATCCATTTTATAGCTGAGCTCTGGAACAAAGAAGCATGAATGCTGCATTAATAAACAGAAGATACATTTATCTCAACAAGTAGCTAATTAACCATATGGCTGTAACATGAAGGATAACCCGGGAGAGAGTACACAAAGTCTTTTTGGGTTTATTGCGGGAACTGGTACTACAACAGCTGAGCTTTCATTTGGACTAAATAACCACAGAACTTCACAGAAATTGTCTAAGTTTTATCATTATTCTTCTACCCCAACAAACATGAACATCCTTTCTTTACGGAAAGTTGACTCAACCTAGAGAGCATCTGCTAAATTGTCTAGTTACAGGTACTCGTATGAAGTTTCTTTTCTGCTTTCAAAGCCTCTGAAAACACAGGCAAGAAGGTAACAGAAACATTACCTCCTGCCAACAAAGATACATCAGTAATTCCAAGGTATAAAACCTTATCTAGCAAGATCCAGTGTTCTAGGTATCTGGTCCAGATTACAATCCCTTAGCAGTCTTGCTGCCGTAGATGATACTCAAATTTGAAGCACTGCCTTATAACTAGGTAGTTATGTCCTTCCAAAGATTCAGTAGTCTTTTTCACCACTGCTGTTAATATCTCTGATAATTTCATTCTTAAACTGTAATTTTTAGATTTTCACATGGCATAATGTTTTCTAGAAATGTAACCAGTCTCCCACAAGGAAAGAGCCAAAGAGAAGTATGTTGCAGTAATATTCTATCAAACTTACAAGTCATGTTTCTATTATTTTAAAAAACAAACCAAACCAACAAATCCCAAACATTTAAGTTTAGAAAAGAATTTCTCTTCCATCTTTTCCATATGTATGAACGCTGTCAGAGATGTATAAAGTGAGTTTCCTGCGTGTCAAACACAAAAAGTCCTTGAAAGACCTCTTTCCCTTCTAAAGTACCCATCACTATAATCTGGAGACTTTTGCTATATTCACTGCCACACTGCACCTTTTCCCCTTTTTTCTACTAATATTCAGATTCTTTGAGGAACTGTTGTGAAAAGAACAAGACATTCATGTCTAGCTGCTTCAATGGCTGAGCAAACTAACCAGCAAATACTTCAGTTCCTGTATGGGACTTCATCTCTTTTAGTCCCTTCCCTACTTTGAAAAGTTTAAAAATAAAATGGGTATATAATTTTCTCCCTGAAACTCTAGAACAGACAGAAAGATAAATTACAGAGATAAAATCTGAAAAATATTTTTAAACACTTATTTTGCCTGAACCCAAGACAAATGAGAAGAGAGAAACTGGGTTACGAATTTCTCCAAGTAAATCCTACTGGCTTTGTCACTATGGATATGGTAGTCATTTATCTTTATTCATACGTGAGAAGTAGCAAATCCACAAAATGTTCTTTCTAAACTTCTATCCTCATACTGTACATAGAGAACCTGCTTCTCTACAGAACTGGCACTGAACAGGATAAAGAGCCACATGCATAATGTACAATTATCTAAATCAGATGGATGAGTATTTTACATTTACAGAAGCAGAACACGCAAATACTGTTAATAAGAAATATAATGGTTAAAAAAGAGCTCAGCTCTGACATTCAGGCTAGTGTCAGGATACCCAGGGCAGTCAGTCAAAACAGACTCAGTCTTTATTGGGCTCCCTCTGTCTACTGAGAATGCTGGATTTGACAACAGCAAAGGCTGCTAGAAGCTACAGTCCCAAAGATATTGCTGAATCTCATCTGATCTCTAGTGCTAACTTAGTATGTGATGGCAGAGCAGAATGTTCCAGCTATGTTGCAAACAACTACCATGGTAAAAAAGAAATTTAAAATAAAATTAAAAAATCATGAAGATGAACATAAGACAAATTTTACACATTCAGATTTTAAAAAATCATTAACAACTTAACAGCTTGGACATATATGGAAAATACTGGCTGAAACTGTTATGAGCATATGCAAGAAGTACAACTCATTACGTGACTCACTTTACAGAGCCTTCTATGGTAGACCATGCATGTAGATTATTATCAGACAGGAAAAAAAGAAAGATTAAGAAATAATTTTGATAGTACAAGATGCCAAAAGACCAAACCATACACACTGGAAAACAATGTCATACAGCACAAAAACTGGAGGGGGAAGAGGAAATCAGTTTGAACTCAATTGTCTCAAGTCCTGCCCAGTTACTCTTGATTACGGCATGCCATCAGGAAATCCTGACCATTAAAGTGTCAGACCACTAAAAATATAGTTTATATAATTCCCTTTCTAGAACAATTGCCAGAATAAAAAAACCTCTTCAGAAAAAATATTTTCATTAAAAATCATATTTTGCATTTCACAGAAACTTTTACTTAGAAAGAAGTGAGATTTATTTAATAGCATACTTCCAAACTACTAATATATATAACATGCTTTGCTTCACTGTCAGAAAACTGTTCTCATGCAAGACCAGCTTAAAAGAATGCAAAGGATAAGTCTCATCTGTCCGCCACCTAGAACACAATCCATTAGGGTCATCACCATACCAGTCATAGTTATCATGTTTTTAGATGGTACTGTGCATTCATACGACAGCCAAGAGGCCATAAGTCATGAGAGCACCACACAGCTTTCCTTCAGTTCTAACTCCTGGAGTTTTTTATTTTTTTAGAAGCAGCTTCCAAGGGGGGATGCAAATTCCTACTAAGTAATTTTAAATTTGCTGGAGGCAGTTTGGTTTCTCTTCATTCCCTCTCCTGGCTAATGGACTTCAGTTTGAGAGCCACAGAACAGCAGTCAACTTCTCAAGCAACAGGTTAAGTGTTCTGGCAAACTTGCATTCACACTTTCTCCCCCAAGACCTTTCTGATTAGTATGGAAAGCATACCCTGCTCAGCCCATGGGGGTGAGGGAAGTGTGGCAGAGCATAGTACATTTACTGGTGAGAGGTAAATCCATTTTTGCCTTCCAAGGCTATCAAATTGAAGATTGCACCAGTCTGGAAACACACTGATGCTCTGAATCCTGCGATAAGCATGAGCTAACAAAGCAAATAAAATTATATCAATGCTAAGTGATGTCAAACTAAAAAGCAGAAGGGAGGCAAAGGCAGCAGCAGAAAGATACACCAATCAGGCCTGGGAAGTAGAAGAGCAGAAAGGGAAGGAAAGAGAATTGTACTTGCTAGTGTTTATTCCAGATTTCCATATACACTGTTCTATAAGCTATTTCCACAGCAATGATGAGAGTGAACTTACTCTGATTAAAGGCTTCATTTCCAGGATATGCTAATATTGTGAAGAGAAAGAAACAAACACAAACTCTAAATCTAAAGTTTTAGGAAGTAGTATTTAAAAACTAAAACTAATGCAAGTATATAGCAGCAAAGGAATACACTTACATACAGACTGCACAGACAACTTCATTCTAATACTTGTCACTTCAAACATATCATCTACGATGAAGTTTTATTTCCTTTCAATATATCTAAAGATATATCACACATGAAAAATGCCTCACGTAACAAGGTCAAAATGACCAAAGGCTTTGTTAACCAGCAAACAGAAACTTAAATACCCTATCTCATCTTTCTTACTTCGCATTTCTCTGGAAAAACAGAACTCTACCTCCTCAGTTTGAAGACTTGGGGATACAAAACCCGCTGTTTATGCTTGGTATTATTTCCAAAAAGATTGTGTCAGAAGGCAACAGGTTTTTCCAAGAGTTCTTTTGCAGAGCGCAACCCAAGGTAGTTTGTTTAACCTTCCCTCCCCTCACTGCCTGCTTATTCTTTCCTTGTGAGAAGAGGGCAATTCCAGCTCCCAGTTGAAAGAGGAAAATACTTTTCCTCATTATCCTCATTATGCTCATTATCCTCAATTATCCTCATTAATGTCAAACTGATACCTTTCCTGAGCAAATGCACAAAAGTAATGAATGCTGGCAGTTTTGCTGTAAAAGTCTATTTTAGAAAAGGACTCTGGAACATCAGTTATAAAGTAACCAAGAACTTCAAATTACGTATTATTAAAAAAAACCCAAACAAACCAAACCAAAACAGCTTATTTAAAAAAAATCTATAAAGAAACCAACAGAATTTACTTCAATATGCTCCATCAGTATTTCAGATGAGAAATATTTCTGCAATTTAAAGCTCGACCCCAACACATTCACCCAGACTGAGTCCATTTACACATCTTTGTAAATAACTGCCTAGTGAAGTACTCAGAAATATCATAATAGTATTTCTGATATCAGGGTATGGCTTGAAAATGGAAGTGTTAGACTAAGGACAGACACAAAGATTAAAAAAAGCAAAAAAAGAACAAACAAACAGATATGATTGAGCACTGGAATATGCTCAAGCATACACAGATCAGGGAGATAATATATCCATGCATTAAATACCAATTTTGGAAAAGAACAACTGTTCTATGCTCAGATTCTATTGGCTTTGCCTAGTAATCCTCCATATGAACATATGAGCTAAAAAGAAAAATAAACTAGACTAACTCAATCTGTCATATTTAACACAAACATGTCAAGGAGGGAAAACCAGAAAAAGATAAATCAGCATTTTGAAAAGCATATTCTTACAGTAATTTTGCTGAGGAATAAAACAAACAAAAAAACCAGCAAAACCCCAATTTTTTGCACATCTAGGTAACTTCCTAAACTTAATTGTAAAAAAAGAAGAAATAATTATCTGAACATTTCCCTGAATGCAGATTTCTGCCCTGCACTGAGGGGATCAGTTCTGAAAATTTGACTCTGCTGGGTTTCAGTTCCCAGTAGAAGCAACCAAAGTTATTAGCACATAGGAGAGGCTGATTAATTTTCAACTAAAGCATAAAAGACCTTGTGATGGCATTTCTTATAATATGGTTACAAATTCTGTTTTTCAAATTAGGTGTACTTAGTTGTCTGTGTTTTTCTGTTTACCACATGTACTCTTCTGAGCCAAGTCCTTTCGTTCATCAAACTCTAAAGAAAACCAGCAATGTCAGCTGCTTAATTTATTGACGGTCTGGGGTGTCATATTTTCAACTTTTCTTGGGGAAAAAGGTTTGATGAATATAAAAATTAACAGACATAGAAAAACTTGGGATTGTTCACTAAGTCACTTATCCAGATTTGCTTGTTTCTGTGGTTAGTGTGGATATTGTATTTTGAGGCTTCTCAGCACTTTTTAAGTCTTTAACTGCAAAACGTAGTGCTGAGTTCACATGAAACCCTAGTTAACAATACTTTTTTTTAAAACAAGTATGAGACACTTGTATTTCTAACCAAACTTCTGACTAAATTTATCTATGCTTACTGCAAATAAAAGTACACTTAATTAGCAAGAATCCGAAGCTGTGCAGCCCCTTAGGACAAAAGATGACAGCCTTCAGAGCTTTCAGTCTTCAGATGAAGTGCAAGGGCACAGCACAAACCTGTCAAAAAAATCTCACACAGCATGCAGACACAGCCAGCGCTTGAATTGGACTTCTGTGAGAAAACAATACTAAGTGCCATGCAGAGATATTCTTAGCCACCACAAACACACCAAAGTTTCAGAGTTAACAGCTTCTTTGTCAGTTCCATGGGAGGAGACTAGTCACTTCTGAAATAAAAATAGGTTGTCATATGCTCATCCAAAGAACTGAATGAACTATTTAGCTGAAATACACAGCTAAATTGGTTATTTAAAACATTTGAGCTGTATATATTGTTTATAAGGAAACAGAAGTAGGAAGTATCTCCTATCTTCCTCAACTTTCCTTTTAACTTCTTATCTGATTCTAATTTACTTCAAAAACTAGTTTGCTCTCTCCACAGTAAGAACCTTCATCTGGTTTCAATACGTTGTTGTAAGTTCTAAAAAGTATTACAGAGGCTCAGGCTGGTATGAATCGGAAGGTCTGGCTGTGGAGGCACCAGGGGAATTGGGGCTCTCAGCATGGCCTGCATGAACAACACCTGGGTGAGCAGGTCCTGGAGACACCCTGCTGCAATCACCTGCAGTTTCGCAACACACTAAGATCTGGAGACAAAGAACCATGTAAAGACTCAAAGAAGAGGGACAGGATGGAGACACTGAATACTGACAGCTCCAAAAATACCCCTCGGCAACTGAAGGGGCAACGGAGATACGAGGAGAATGTGGCACCCGGCATTCTTGGCTCCCATACCATGGCCACGGATTCTAGATGTAACAGCTTAACACAAGCATTGTGGTGCCTTTTTGCTGGACAGATACCTTGAGTACCCCTGACCTGGGGCAGGGCTGCTTATTGGACCTCTTGGACATACAACCTGTGCTCCTCTCAGTTCTTATTTTAAATAACATCCACTTTCTCTCTTATAAGGTCTCACATTTACATCTGTTATGTAGTTTATGCAATATTGCCACAGCATTTCCTACACTGTTTTCTGGTAAAAATTAAATAGTAGGTTTTGTATTTTTGTAGGAAGATATGGAAAATACCCACAGTCTATCAGCAAAGTAACAGAAATGCTCGCCTACAAAATGAAACATGGTAAAATCTATTCTGAACTCTTCCATGTTGATGAGCAGGAATAAAAACATGTTTATACATAAAACCATATTTTAAAGAGAGCAGCCTGTAAGGAACTAAGACAACTGTGTAACAACTACATTCGGAACTGTAATCATTCAAATACTACCAGGTTTTGAGGCTCAAAAAGTAACTAAGCATTTAACCACATCTGCTGACACCGATTATGGCTTGTCCATTAATGACAGCAGCATTTGCATGATATTTAGAAGACTATACAGTTCACCACAAATATAAAAAGAAGAAATATACTGAGAAAAATATAAGAAACTACTTAGATTCTGCTTTGAAAATTCTCCAATGTTCAGCCCTCTTCATGAAGAGAAGGTAAAATTTCCTGGTAAAAGATATCACAAAATAATGGTCCGATAATCTGTAGCACTCCCTACTACTGCTACACGATGAAAAAAAAATAAGGTCACGTAGGTTTCTGACCAGAATTAGCACAGACAGCTAGTCAATGCTGCCATCTTCCAAGCGGCAATATAAAAATATTCTAGCAGAATTATTTTGAAAATGAAGCAATATTTGCTTCATTCTTGTTCAATTATACTACTACCAAAACTCATTTTACACATTTCCCAGTTATTCCCGCCCTGGAATCTCAGCTTCTCTGGCTAAAGGTTTTGGACCTGAAGCTTCCTCAGTATATCAAAACCACACAGGCAAATTCTGTATGAATCCTAAGGAAACATTATCTCATTAATCATTCTACAGTAATAAAAGGCAGATGAGATGGACAACTGAGTAACTTCTGAGGGGGACAGATGCAGAGAAGCAGTTTGGCCACAGTGGGACTGTGCAATGACCATGGAGCTCAGTTGGGGGTCAGGGCCTCCAAGCAGGGAGCGCTCTGGTCCTGACACCTGGAAGGAGACCAAATGCAAACCACGAAACGATAACAAGCTCTGGCCTCTGCCAAGTTACACTCTCAGCCAGTGACCTAGAAATGTGAGTTTCACATCCAGAGCTCATCACTCATCTTTCTCCCTGAGGATGTGGCATTTGAGTTTGTATGGTCACATATTAACACCAACATAAAACACCAAGCTGTTTTAATCATGCTATAAAAAGCCCACTTTCCTTGTGAGCTGACTATAAATTTGCTAAACCCACAGAAGAATGAGATTACAAGTTTTCCTCCTCTTCAGATGGACAACAGGAGGCAGACTGACCAGCCACGCACTGCTATTCCACAGCCACAGCTCATGGGGAAGAGCAGCATTTAATCTCCACAAATATGTTACCAATACCCTGCTAAAGCAGCTGCGCTTGGGAAAAAGCAAAGAGAGGAAAACAAACAAAACTCGAGAAATCTATTAGGTTTTTCCCTAATTGTAGTTGCTGATGAAAACTTTCGATCCTTCATGAGGATCTGCTGCCTCACTGGAGTCACAACACAGAGTGCATGGTAGAAGACAAGTTAACAAGACAGATCAATACATTTAAAGGCTAGAAATATCCCATCCCCCTTCTCACAAGACTTTTCTAGGCAAGACACACAAAAAGCACACACACTACGGTGCCGCTAACTCGGAAGGTTAACTCTGGCCTAGTACTGAAAGTACTCTCAGTCTTCAGGAACTGGTAACTGAGGCCCCTGAGAATCATTACCCTGCAGAGACAATCCTGTCAAGACGGCACAGATGCTCTTCTGCACCTCATGGGTCTCTGTCACTTCTCTCAGTCTCCAAATAGCTAAAGTTATCCAATATTCACAATCACCTTCTGGCATAATCTCAGTCTTAAAACTGCAAATAAGTCTCAAGGACTTAAGACCATTTTACTCAACATCATTAAGGTCTCAGCAGAAGTAAGGAAGAACAGAAGAGATACAAAAGCTTAAAAAAGAACAAGAAAAGTGCAAGAATGTATCTAAAAAACAGTATGCAAACTAAAATTAACTGAGGAAACAGTACTTCCTCACTTCAGCTCTTCAGAATAAGCAGTGCATACTATTTTTTTATTCTGAAAACTTGCATCTCCAGGAAGACATCAGTTTGGCACAGTGAGATTGAATTTTAGTGATGCTGAATTTCACCTCAATACGCTTCAGAAAGTTGTCATGCTCAGTGGCAGCCTCACTGTCACCCTTCACATTTTAGATACTGAAATTCTACAAGCTTGCTTCCAAAAAATACAGAACCAGTGGTTCTGTATTGCCTCCCTAGAGACCTTCCAGGCCCTGCTCTGCCATTCTCTCCCCTAGATGATTAAAGACTTGTTTTCCTTGTCCTCTCCAAGATAAGCACTCTAGTTTTCCAGTTACAGTATCCTCTTTAGGGATGATGTGGACATAAAAGATAGGCACAAAATATAAATTCAAAATAAATACGTAAGTAAAAATTATTCAAACAATGCTTTGAACAGTTCTACAGTTACAGATGCTAGGAAAACTTCTAACAGTGAAATCACTTTCCTTTTGGTCACCTTTTGCCATATTTGTGAAACTTGGGTTTGCCAAGTTTTGTTTTGCTTAACATAGTTCTTTCAAAATTACTGATAAACTGGTTGGGTTTTTTCCTGTGGAGGAAAAATTATAGCTCGAAGTACCCTTTCCAGGTTTTTTAAATTATTATTTAAGAAGAGAAAAAATAAGAGAAAAATAGTAAAAATATTTCTTATCCATGCAGTTTTGCTAGGTATTCTCTAGGTTTTGGATTCCTCCTTCCCCTTTTCCTAGCCAATTAATTTCTGGAGGAGAGAGAGGTTCAAAGATAAGAATACCCTTACAAGCAGAACAATGTATTCCACCTTAATATTCCCAGATCAGTCTATCATGAATCTCTGGACACACTGTTCAACCAGCTATCAAAAAAACTTTGAACTTCTCAGTACACCTGGGTTGGCTCCCTTCTTTCTTCACTCTGCTGTCACAAAAATCAAGTGCCAGTTGCCAGCCACTCTTTTTTCAGGACAAGACCTCATTTGTAGCTGAAAGAACAGTAAAAATCTGGTGATACTTGGCCCAAATGCTATGTCCTGCTGACAGCCAGCAGAAAACAAGATGTTAAAACAGAAAAGGGAGGCAGGTTTCCACTGAGATGTCAGACAAGCAGTTTTCCAAGCCTAAAACTGGCTGCATTAAGAGCTGCTATTACTGACCAGTGATCCCAATGCAGTGGCACCCTCACAAACATCACTGTTTCCAACCTGAAGATCTTCAGTTTCAGCAGTGTGAACAAAGGAAGCAAAGAGGGATGATAAATAAAAGAAGCAAAAGGAAGAAAATCAACAACCCCTAAGGCTACTTACACTGCTTTGATAGCACCATGAATGTAACAATTCTTTCCAAAACCATTAATTAGTTAGCATTGATTTGCAAAGGCTTAAGGCGTTCATACATCTTCCTAGACTACCATTTTTGTCTATACCAATCGTCTGCAAAGGAAACTTCAAAAAATAAAGTTGAAAATATCCCCCAATCACATGCCAGCTGTGTCTCATGGGCTGAAGCAGAGGAGTTATTTATACCTCCCATGCTGTGCTTTCCTAAGATCTCTTTAGGAAATTAATTGCCTCTAGAACTTGAACTAATTCTTGAGCAAGAAACCCATAAATATTAATGTTTTAAATTAAATTTTTTATTTCAGAAGTTTGAAATGGTTGGTTTTTAAATTCTTAGCAGTCTATTTCTGAGGCTATGTAAATATGAAGAAAAGTATTCTTTCTTTGGATTTTCAAATTTTTAATTCTTAGAAGAGTGAGAAAAGGCAAAGAATGAGGAAAATGTTTTATATGCCTGTTGTTTTCTACTACTACTTTGAAAACACTATATATTCATTAGCAGAATTTGTTCTGAACTGAGTAAAATCTGTCCTACGCATAATGTTTTTCCTGTTCATTCTAACTATGCCTACTTAGGGGATCAAGTTTAAAATTTAATGAAAATTAATCAAAGAATCATAAAACAAGTAATTCTATAACTGTATTGAAACATTTTCCTCCTCCAGGTTTTTTGACCATCACTGTATTTTAAAAACGTCTAGATCAGTTTATAAGAACTCCTGGATTTGTCTAATGAGAGTTATCAATGCAAACCCAATGATAAAAAGTTTATTTCTTTCTGTACCTTAATTTTCCAATAATGAATATTCTAATATTAAAAGTAATTAAAGCAATTCTATGCCTCAATATTTTATTTTCTTCTCTTATTGCAGCTTGGTGGTCTATTATACAAATCATATTTAACTCCCCTGAAATCTCTCACAGCATGTAGTTTCTACCAGTACTATTAATATAAATCTTTGCTTGTGGCATTCACACAGGCAACTGGGAATGCTAGGATTCAAACACTTAATTCATATTTACAGTAGCATGGCCTTCTTTCTTTTAGGTTGCACATGTCCTTCTTGATTTAGAATGGCCTTTTCCTCTCATCCTTTACTTTGCACTGTACCTAACAGAATTTAACAGCTCCCTCTGACTCGTATCATTACCCTTTGTATACAAATGAGAAAGAATACTTATTTCTCTGCAGGGGAAAACCTGCATGCACACAGGATATAATATAGACAGTAACAGTTGGCAGTCACCTTTCTAAATAAATAAATGCTGTTGTGTCAGTGATCTCTTAAATGCTATTAAACCCCTAATGTCTAAACGTTTCCCCTTCAAATACAAAAGCACCAGAGACAGAGTTAAAAAGAAAAAAAAGAAAAAGTCAGCAGAAATGGGGTATTTGATATGGGTTGTTGCAATTGGTTTATCTGGAGCTTTCCTGAAGTCCATGCAGAGCATGCAGTTTATTCCAGCAACAGTAGCTGACAGAGTAGTTTGCATTTGGTGCACTTTCTCCTTTCAACAGCATTCTCTTCTACAGTTTGAATCATTACAGAATCTAGTTATGGGTTTAGCAAAAAGTGCACTACTTTAACAGAAAGAATGTCCTGAAGGAAAGCTCATTTTAGCACATTTATGCCTGATGATGATAAATAATGTATTTCCCAACACATAATGTATTTCCAACAATGCAGGCATTTTATTAAAAAATTAATATGAAGAACCCCACACATGACAGTCTTAAAAAAAAAAAATATTTTTTAAATCAAAGTTCAACATGTTCCATGTTTCTGTGCAGAGAAGTAAGGCACAAAACATCATACATCCTTAGGTAATTATGACTGGTAAAAATCTGGATACATATACTTCTCTAAAGAGCATCCACGTCCTAATGCCCAACCTACACAAAAAGTGCTACGGTATAGACTGCAGGCATCAAACAGATAAGGTAGACAAAGAGTATACGTGTAGGTATGAATGTTTAGCAGTAGTGAAAGCTAGACCAATCCCAAAATACCCCAAAAAATAATCACACATTCTCAGTCATACAGCAGAAAAATGAGCAAATATAAAGAAGTCTTCTATGCAATACACATGAGAGCAAGATCCAATGATCCAGCTGAGCTGAGACATCCATATACACCCACCAAAAGGGGCAGTCAGCCTCTCAGTGCTAGGCAGGTGGGCCTGAACGTTCTTTTACACCAGTCTCAACATCCACCCTCCTTCACATGAGAAAAGGTGACAAGGCTGCAGAGCTGAGGGCAGAGCCACCACTTCCCACAAACACAAGGAGCTCGGACATCTTATGAAACTTCCCTCATTTTCATCCTGCTCACTGGACCCATATCTAATTGAGCAGAACTGAAAAAAAATTGACAAGTTCAGAACTTTTGCTTGTGTATACTGGGTATTCTTCGGCTTCAGGGTGGCACTTGGGTTTTACTAGTTTGGATGATACACTTAAGAGTCTTGCTGTCTCCTTCCAGCCTACATTCATTTTATAGGCCTTGCCGTTCCAACCCTATCCAGAAACAAAGAAAGAAGGAAGGGGAAAAAAAGCCCAAACTATCTTCTCCTTCCATAGCAAATTTTACTACACAGAATGTTATTGGTACTTCATTTAATGGAATATATGGCAACACACCATACATCAGGAAATGCAATGACTCATTATGTGCCTCAGAATACACTCCACAATAAATTAATACATAGATGCATTCACATTTTATTGGGTGATTAACTAGTGATGAAAACTTGGTTTTCCCATAACAACTCACAGACTGTGGAAAAGTCATCATATGCCCCTCCCACAGAATTTGCTGTTCCAGCAGTACAGGGACTTGTAAGCTTATTTACTAACAAAAAGTACACTTAGATGCAGATTTTTTAAATGTGGTATTTAGTAGCTTTTTCAAAACTTAACATAAATTTGAATTCATCTTTCATTTAAAAATTTCACTTTTCAATACGTCAAAACAATTTTGGAAGACATAATCAGATGGAAAAATTGTTACATTCTCTAGAAACAGCCCATCAAGTTTCAGCATATGACTACTAACTGACATGATTCTTTGAAATCAAGGTTACAATCAAGAAAAGTTTCCTACAAAAAAGACTGAATACGTTATTTGGGATGCTTAACATTACAGAAATAAAGTTAACACCCTACTTGATATTGTACTTATTTAAATTACTGGTATTGTTTAGGAAGGCACCAAAAAGCATATCTCATGAAAATAAGATTTTTCTAGGTAGCAAAATAATATTGATTTTTCCACTGGAATACAAAAAATGTATGAAAGTTCTCTAGAGCACTGTACTGACACTAATGACTCTTAGCCCAAAGGACTGCCTGGATGAAAAGTAATCATGTAACATCTCAGATGAATTTTTTTCCTCATGTTTTATTTTTCTTTGCAGTTTAACAGTTGCTGAGAAAACAATTTGAAATTTATCATACAATAATTATTTCTAAAATAATTACAAACTGTGCTTTTATCACTTTAAAAAAGTATAATCCTCTAGCAAATTTCAACAGAAGCAGCAAATGTGTGTGCTTTTGCTAAAAAGTCATGCACACCTCCATATATACTTCACCTCACTTCATCTCTTCCCAAAGAACAAGATTGTCAAGAAAACATCTGTTCCACAATTTTTCATATGGTCCTTTTCCATATACATTTCTATTGTGGCACAACAACGTGATCTCACCTTTCTTATTTAAATTACAGCTTCAGTGCTGTCATAAAATAAAAAGTCAAGAGATACAATGAATCCATTACATCTACTTTGTTAAATACTGCATTGTCAGAGCAGAACCTCTCTTGAGAGCCAAGAATTCGTTTTTGGTTGGTAAAGGAGGAAGTAATCTTCAGTCAAACTAATCCTATGGGAAGGTAAGCGAGTCTTCAACTCTGAGTGCTTTTTTCATTCACAGAAAGGATGATTCAGAACTATCTGCCAGGGAGCTCCCCAGTTTCCACATGCCTGTCAGCATCTGGCAGCCACAGCTCCAATACTTCACTTGTTTTTAAAGTTGCTCCATTTCTTTCTGATTTTATAACAGTTTCAAAACTGACTGCTGTACAGGCAGATACAGCTCACTTTCCTAGCAGGACTCTGTTCCCAGGCTCAGAAGTCTAAGTAAGTTTGAAAACCACTGCCACAACCCTTATCAA
The DNA here is from genome assembly GCA_035222235.1 of Margarornis squamiger. Lineage (NCBI taxonomy): Eukaryota > Metazoa > Chordata > Aves > Passeriformes > Furnariidae > Margarornis > Margarornis squamiger. The sequence goes on along the minus strand of JAWWTY010000123.1, from coordinate 47,693,862 downwards.
AAAGAGGCCAAGGGCAACGACCTTAATGTAGCTTTGGCAGGCAAGATGCGAAGTGCAGCCCTGTTCCCTTAACCAGCATGAGTTCTTTAAATATATGCATGACTTCTGAATCAAGCAGAGCAAGACGGCATGAAAAATCTCATGAATCACTTCCAAAACTGATTTACCAGAAGAAGACAGGGATGAGTTCAAGGACAGAGAAGCACCCACAGGACAGGTGTTCCCATTTGTTTAGTCCCTTCTGTTTAGCAGACAAAAACTGCAGCACAGCAACAAAAGTTGTGTGTTAGTTATTAGAAGGACAATACTTTTTTTTTTTTAAAATCCATAAATAATTCTTTATTTCCAAGCAGGACATGACTATTAATACAGTAGACACTGGAAAGACAGAAGAGCTTTGAATAAAGTAGTAATGGGTTGTACTCGTGTTTACTGGAGAGCAGTTGTTCCTGTCCAGACTCTAAACCCCAGAAATACATGCCTAGTTTTCATTACAAGTTATGTCTGTCTTACTGAAAGGTATTTATTACATAATGCCTTCCACTGCAAGCAGCAGCACATTTGGTTTTTGAACCCTCATATTGCATTACTAAATGCAATTCTCATGGCAGTCAGATCTCCTTAACCTTAAACAAAGTCTTTTGTGGACAAAATATGAGAGCTTTCTTACCACATTCAATATAAAAACCCGATAAAAATTAATATTTTCCCTACAAAATTGAAACCTCAAACAAATAGATAAACAGACCACATATTGAAACTGTAATGGGCTAAACAACAGAACAGTGAGATACATTATCACAACTACGATTCCTTAAATACTATGGAGCCAAGTAACTCGAGGACAAGCCAATATAAAGCCTCCATTACATCCACAACTTCAGTAAGCAAATACTTCTTAAGCGGGAACATCCTCACTTCACTGTTGGATTAAAAGAACATTCCTGACTCCATTTAAAAAGAAGTAATGCCTAAAATTGTTGGCACAGAGACAGCATTCTGAAACTAGGCCGTATGAATGTCACTTCATTGTTGTTACTGAAAGAAAAAAGATCAACTACAATAAAACCTTAGCCAGCACTGCAACATTATGCCAGCTTAGCAAACCCTTAACAAGATCCATGGAGCTTTGGTGTCTTTCTGTTACACACTTAAACACACTCTGCAGATGCTTATTTTTATGTATATGGAAATACATGCAAGCAATACAAACTCCTCTTCTGACATCCTTTAGTATACGAAGATCTTAAGTTATCATATAATCCATAAAAAGTAGCATTTGCATCTAAAAATGTTTTGAAAACACAGCAAAAACTTTTCTCAAATAATTTCTTAGCATATGGACGTTGACTGAATTTCCATACACATTCTCAGTGTAAATACTGCATAATTCCTTGCTCTGCACACACTTAATTAGAAAATGTTTCGGGAAAAAAGCTGAAGCTCAACTCACTAAGGTATCCATATGAATCACAATACTTGGAGCTGGCACAGGCTGCACAGACTGGACTGCTCCTGGCCAGTCTGCAGAGTGAGCCATCAGGACACGACTCTCACACGCTTACAGAGCAGACATGCAGTTGTGCCATAATCATGGTAATTTTCACAAAAGTAGCAAAAATCATGAAAAAAAGGGAAGTAAACCCTAGCTATCTAATCAGTGTGCAGAGAAAATTGTTTTGTTGGTAGATGATCCAAGTACCACTTCCTGATGAAAGAGTCAGGAAGATCTGACTCAGTTGTGCTTACATAACAGAGGGCATAAAGGAGAAAACATAGCATCATATATAACCTCTTCTCAGACACCCTTTTTATTATTATTACTCTCTATCTTATTACAGCTGACAATTATCTAGTCTAGGTTCTGCAATTTATCTCCTTATCTATACAGAAATTATTTATCTAGTTGCAGATAGAATTGATGATAACTGACTTATTCTATGATTTACTTTAGTTTGGAAACAATATACATGAATCAACTTTAAGGATTTTTAATCATTTTCATAGGACATTTCAACTTCTACTAAAAATATTAGAAAAATCCTTCTGGTTTTCTTTACTTCAGCAAGAATCGCAGAAACTACCAGGTACAATTACAAGGTATAATTTGGAACAGATACAGTTAATCTGCAAGACACAAACTAAACAAAGTAAAAAGTAAAACCTGCAAGGATGCCCATTTTGAAATATTAATTGCCTTATAAGACAATAGTCTAGAAGTTATTAGTACAAAACATGAATTACAGCAGGCAGTGCAAAAAGTAAATCAGGTCCCAATTAGCTATTAGGATAAACTGAGTATCTGCGTACTCTCCTAGCACTGATTGATACACTGTACAATAACTAACCTGCTACTAATTCCTTCAAACAAGACAGAGAGGTGAACCAAACACTGCTGTATCAAGGTAAAAATCCTAACGGAGGTATTTTGATGAAGTGTTTGGTGAGTAGAAACTGTGCATCCCAGTATACCTCAAGCAGCAATTAATGAAACAGAGAGCTGAGATACCATTTACCTCTAGCTTTTGACATTTTTCTTTTTTACGAATACAAGAAACTTAAGCATGAAATACTCAGCTGACGCTCGAATACGTCATCTTTATCACCTCCTGGCGACCTGTCATGAAGTTGCTGTGCTTACGTTAGCAAAGCCTGCTACACAGTGCAAGGCAGCTCCCGGGCTGAGACCCTGCATTGAAGCAAGTATGAAGGGGTGAGCTGAGGACAGACTGGCTGTCTGAACCAAGAGCAGCATCCTTGCTTCGCTGGTTCTGTTAGGACAAGAAATCCTCCTAGAAACTCTAGTTTCAAGACATTTAGAAAATCGGAGTGGGCACTTCTTGCAGTTTTAACAATAGGTTTGAGATACAAAAATACTGTCCCCCTGGTCTGAGGGTGACTGATTTGCTTCAAAGGAGCTTGACTGAACTAAGACACAGTGTCAGCATCTCGTAACTCCGCAGAGATGAGCATCTACTTCATGTCACCTCTCTTGGACAGCAAAGGGTGCAAAGAACTTTATCAGACTGAAACAACTGCAGTCAAAGGAAATAAAATAAAAATAAATGTATGCATATATAATTTTACATGAGAACTCAGAAGCGGATAGCGCACTTCGCTCACCTCTAGCACTGGCTACGTCAAACTGCACCAGCAGATAGGACTGCTAAAAAACGGGTTTTTAAAGGGGGATTTCATCCAGCGGCGTGCAATAATCCAATAAATAAACAAACACACAAACAAAGCCAGGTATCCGCTACGCTGCCGCGGTTCCGAATGCAGCGACATACTCACTGCTGCTGCTGCTGCCGCTCCAGGCTTTCAGCAGGGACTTGATGCTGATCTCGAAGAAGAGGTTATCCTGCAGGCTCAGCATGGTGCGGGCAGGGCGGAGCGGGCGCCGCCGCACCCTCCGCCAGCGCCGTGGCCGTGCCGGTGTCCGTGTCGGTGCCCGGGGGTGACGCAGGGCCCGGGGCGGCCCCGCCGGGACCGGGACCGGGACCGGGAGCAGGACCGGGAGCGGGAGCAGGACCGGGAGCGGCCCTCCCCGCCCGCGGGCCCCGCCCCGGGGCCGCCCCGCCGCACGGACCCCGCCCCGCCGCCACCGGCAGAGCGCGGCGGGGGCTTCGCACGGCTCCGGCGGAACCACGCGGGAGCGCAGGGCAGCCACAGCGGGTACTCCCTGGGCGGGCGCCGGCGGGAGATACACAGAGGACTCCGCTCCCCGACACCTACAGCCAGCAGCGGTTCTGCACAGCCCATCCCCGCAGGTGTCCAGGGCCAGGCTGGACAGAGCACGGAGCAGCCGGGTCTGGCAAGAGGTGTCCCGGCCACTGCAGGGAGAGATGATCCTTAAGGGCCCTTCCAACACAAATCCTTCTAGGATTCTGCCAGCTGTTGGGAGTTGTTTTGTGGGTTTTAGTGTCTTTTAGAGGATGGTAGCTGTTTGGGATTTGTTTGGTTTTGGGTTTTTTCTTAGTGATTTCTAAAGGACTTGGCACAATTTCGGTATTTCTGATCATTTACCCTGTCCAGTATCATCTCAAACACCACCAAGGAAAGTCTCTTAGGTGTGAAGTTTCTGGATTCCTAGGGATGCAATCCAATGCTGCCTTAGACAGTGCTCAGGCTTTAAGGGCATTCTTTTGGGATAAAGCAAGATGCCCCACCAATAGCCTTTGTCCACTTCAGCACAGAGCAAAACAGTTTGAGACAAACCTTGTTCACTCTGTCCCCACTACCAGCTACAATCAAAAGGTGATTGCTCGCCGTCAGCTTGAGCTGTCATCTTTACAAAAGTCAAAAACACATCTGAAAGCACCTCAACATTTTATTGGGCAGATGTAAAAGTAGTAAAAAATTTCAGAAAGATTTCTACATACTGACAGGAAGAAATGACATGAAGAAAATAACACTTGTTTCCAGACCTGCCACCAAACTGCAGACATAATGCTACCCTTGGGTCAAATACAGAAATTGAGAGAACTGAACTCTGAGATTACTGTGGCAGTGACTGCTAACGATAGACCTTTGGTCTAATGACTGTTAGGTCATTAGGTCTACTTAAATTATAACTTGACCCACACCATAGAGATGAACCAAAAAATTAATCATGTGGATCCAAGGTAGACTGATTAACTAAATCTGCTTGAAGGTGATTTTTCAAAAATCTATGTAATTCAGAACTGTTGCCCACCCTGTACTAGAAGTAAACAAGCCATGAGGAAGAAATCATACCAGTGCCCGCAGATAAGACTCGAATTATCTGAAGTTGTTGAAAAGATTAAAGAACAGTGTACATCAAATACTTTTAAAGTTTGGAGGATTTTTTGTGGTTATGTTTGTTTGGGTCTTTTCTAATCTCTATCCTCCACCGCAAAAAGTCAGCATAATTATCACTAAGATGGAGGTAACATAAACCAGCTGATGTCCAGGTAAGTGGTTCTAAATGACACATCTAACACACCAGCAGAAGGACACTGGAGAAAGACTGGGAGAAGCCTGTCACTGCACTAGCCTGGTTCAACCACCAAGACAGCTGCTGGCATTCAGGAGATGAACAGTTTTATTAAGAGAGACTGGTAATATCACTCAGCTTTCATAGATTAAAAATAATACAAATTTCCCCATACAGAAATATTTTTCTATAGTAAGATACTAAATTGCTACCTATATCTAAATAGTCCTTTGTCCTTCCCAGACAAGCCACAGAATGTGCATCCACACAGAGCAACTCTTTGGGACATTGCATCAAACTTTCTTTCATAAGCCTGTTTCAGGTAATACTGCCTATGTAGTAGGTAGCATTACCTCATATTCCTTTTCATCACTGCTTTTATGAATTCATTCAAAGTTGCACTTCAAACATTCCTTTTTCCTCTTACTAAGTAAGACATAACAGAGGTTGTATTTTGTTATAAGTAGGATATAAAGGTCAGGTTTTGGAACTGGCTGATGAATTTCACCACTAATTTGAAAGACTGTATTAATTATGGTTGGTCTCTGACTGCCTTTAACACTGGGCTACAGAGAGTTCTTCAAAGGAATCGTTGTTAACAGTGCATTCCAAAATCATGAGCCAACTCTCTCAGCACCTCAAAAATAATGACTTTTTAAAATACACTTTGGGTTCATTGTAGCTGCCCTTTTCCCCCCTCAGCTTTTATTCTTTAAGTTATTAGCACCAGAAACTTATTAAAAAACAATCGTCCCAGAAAACCCAGGAGATACACTAAAACAACCTCACAGAAATACTAATGTCCATGTTTCACCTTCTGGAGTTCTGTTAAGACAACTTTCAACAAACAGAGAGTTATCAGTATTTCTGCAGTGTTTCAAAATTAAACTAATGTTAAGGAGTCTTCTGCAAAATTTGCATTTCTTTATGATATTGAGGTGTTTGGACAAAGAAGTTACATAGATTTTTCCCATGGCATCTGAGATTTTGTAGCACTGTTATTGAATCAAAATACCAACTAATGGTCACTATCAACTGGGCTTCCTCAAGGACACTAGCAACTAATTTTAAATGCTCTTAGCTCACTATTAAGTATTAGTCCATTAACAATTTCTATGAAGTGAGAACTGTATGTACCAAGACTATAAGCTTTTCCTTCCAAAGGCTGTAGTAGATGTATTGAAGACCGGGAATATTTACTATTAGGAACAAAAAAATTTGAGAAGAAAAATGTTCTTTTAATATTACATGAATACCTATGCTTTCATACATACATGCACAGACAAAACAAGTTTGATTAAATGGACATTAATTTACAAGATTTAAGAATGGCTTACACCAAATACTTTCACCAACCCTCCCCCCTAATAAGGTGAAAACAAGTTATCAGTACAAGGCCATTTAGCAAGTGGAGCAATGGATCTGTCAGTATCTCAGACCTATCACAGAAGCATCAGGGTCGTAAGCATTAACTTATTGTACAACTGTGCCCAAGCCTTCCAACATTTCTTCCTCCTCACAACCCAATTTAACTGCTTTTATAACCAAAGATGTATCGATGACAACGGCCATTTCAGACTTTTTGGGGTTTGGTTTTTCTTTGAAGTGAGTTAACAAAAAAACCTACCAGATAATAGAATAAGCAGAAGATTTCAGGATAAATCACAAAGTTTGAAATGTAACCTTCTGTTTTGTTTTTAATCAAAAAAAGGAAAGTAGAAGCAGGAAAGAAAAACTATGGATTACAAGCCTCTGAAGCTTGCCAAGCACGGACAAGGCAAATTCACTGAGAAGGGCCCAATAAAATTCATCATGCAGAGTTAGAAGACATCTTTAAGTATTTCCACAACTGCATTAGAAAATGCCATCTACAGTATGGATTCCTTTTCAGTTTCTCATTTTCAGAGAGGAAAATGCAACTGAGTTCTGGAAAGTACACTGTGTTTAACACTGAGAGCAACAAGTATGATCACTAAAAATAGCTATCACTTTTGAGTACTTATAAGAGTCTTTCATAAGATTAATATTTAACTATTTTAGATAAAATGCAAAAGAAAGCACTTGCATTTAAATATAAGTCAATAGCTTTGATCTGGGGCTGGCCTGTGTAAGAAAAAAATTCAAAAAGAAGCTCTGAAATTGATGATTTGAGCACACTTTTATTAGTAGGCTGGACATTATGCAATTCCAATAAACACATAGTTTATATATTGATTCCAGTATTTGCATACCTTTTGATTCTGGACCGGTTATCAATTTCACTTCTAAATGGAGCAGACCACTATAACGTCTATCTCTTTGATACTTTCTCAAAAGTCAAGGTGAGGTATGCATGAATAAGCACACTGGTATCAGAAAGCTGTTCAAAGGAAATGACAAGAATAGGACTATAGGTGCAGTGAAGCACAAGTGCTCGATCTGCAGACACAAGCTGTTTGCACTCTACTAAAACGATTAATGTAAGCATCCAGCCCACACCATGCTTTTTGCTCAGACATGAAAAACTCTTAGTAAAGACGATGGCTAGAAGCAAATTGCTCAAGCTGCTTCAGTGATCCGAGTCTGCAGACTTCAGGCTGCAAACAGACTGACACGTTAAAATATGCATGTGTCCTAAGTTCAGCTGCTCCAGGAAGTATTAGACTGTCTGTTCATGATACCATTCATCCATAGCCCGCTTGACCTGTACAAGCAAAGTACATTCAGCACTTCAACACGTATCTCATAGATGGAATATTCAGTACGTGTACAGTAAGCCCAGTCACACGACAGGCGAGATTTGCCCTGAGTGTTTTAAGAAGCTAGAGGACACAAGCAATATAAGAAACCTGAAACTATCATACTGTAGATATTACAGATAACAGAACTTTATTTGTAGAATTAGGTCTTTAATAAAAAATATTTTTAGGATCACTATATATAGTAGGATCAATACATTTCCTACTTTCATGTGAGGTGTTATTCCCCGGTTCTACAATAGTTTTGTTCCTCTGAGAGTATAGACATATCATACTACCTCCCTCCCTCAAACCCCCAAAGCAGCTTTTGCTCTTTCCTAAGCATGATGGCCAAAATAACAGAATATGATTTGTCTACTTATCCCTCTACAAAATAATTGACATTAATCATTCTAGCATAAACACTAAATTTTAAAACCACAGCTAAAGGCATTCTTTTAAGTTATATAAAAACCATGCAGTCACTGTTGCTTCCAAAAGTTCTGCCGGAAAGCTATTCATCTTCAGTGTCCTTCCAGAATTAGCTGAAAAACTCAGAATTTACTTTAAATGGGAAATACTATTTCTAGTTCTTTCCCTGAACGCATTTGCTGCCAGTCTGTATCTTCCTGAAGATGAATGTAGTAGAACTGAACACTGCAAACATAGTTTTCCATAAGATCCAAGAGGATACAGTTAATCTTTAACTTTTCGGTAAGTTAACACTATTTTGACTGTATAGTAAATCTACCTTAAAAGGAAAAAGAAAATTAAAAAAAAAATCACCCACAACTTTCAAGAAAGAGTAATTAAATTAAAAAAAAAAACCCAAACATTTTTCAAGGCAGTTTAACAAAGACCTTACCATCTTTGTAAAGATTTAGACTAAACAGATATCTCGCCCTTCCTGAAAATCTAGCTTTCCAGATCAGCAAACATCATACAATCACAAGGAAATGAATTGGTAATAAAAAGGGTGAAGCATTTTAAACACTGCAACAGGCAGTTCTGAGATGCTATTTAACCAACCTCCCTCCAAGAGGAAGTAAGACAGGTAAAGTGATACACAAACCCAAACCTGTTACCATATCTCATAAGCCGGCCAAATTCAAGTTTCTCAACTTTCACAGGCATCCCTGTAAATAAAATTCTAGAAAACTCCCTCTCAGATGCTCAATTTCAACCTCCAGTGACTGCAAATAAACCTTAAATGTATAAAGCCCCATTTGTAATGGTTCTGTCTATGTCCGACAACCTGAAATAACTCTGAAAATCTGATCTGTCCAATTCTGTACCATGTCAGGCTCTTCACTGTGCTTCAGCATTAACACACAAATGCACTGGGTTTGGGAAACCAGCTCTTGGGTTTCCACCAGCCTTTTAAATGGAACCTGGAAATAGTTACCGAGCTACACAGAAAATCCCTGCTTAGTTGCTGGGTGTTTAAATGGATAGAGTAAGGAAAGGCTTAACTCTGTTACCCTACAAGGCCTTAAGACAACTGCTACAAATCAGTTATGTTTCTATTTTTGTTGCTCCTCCCAAGTTGCTGAATGTCTGTGCCACTTTTATGGGAAACATCATATCTGCATTATGTGACCATCTGTTACTCTATCGCCATCGAAAGCATTGAATAAAAAAACCCAAAACACTGAGAGTTTAGGATTCATCCAGGAACACTTTAAAGAAAGAAAGTTAAAGAAAATCACCTGTAGGGGGTAAACTCAGCACAGAAGTCCCAATCTGTTCAGTCTCATGAGTGCAGTAGTACTTGGGTAGAAAATGTTCTCGGATGCAGACTCCCACCAGACTCACACAGCAGCTGAAGGTACTTGCATATTTTTTGCTTGCCCTGTGCCAGGAGATGAATTCCTGCTTTCCTCCCTCCACCATAAACAAAGTGGAATGTTTGCTCCTGAGCCACTGCCACTGCAGCAAATTCCTGTTTATACATTAAAGCACTGAACAGCCCCACATAATGCAGATGTGTGTCTGGCTCAGCCACCTCTGACACTGAGCACTAATAGTAGGCAGAAGGATGGGGGACTGGACACTTAGAGGTGAGAAAAACTTCAGGTGTCTCTGCAAAAACTGCTCACAGTCACAAGCCTACCAACTTATTCCCCCATGGCTTAAATCCCTATGTAGGCAGCAGCTTTACAAGCTCTGCACACGTAGTGTGAGGACTTTGAAAGCAGTAGTTACAGTCAGGAAAAGGAAAGCAAGAAGGGGCAAGGCATGGACAGGCAATTTTCTCTTGAGGTTTCAACTCCTGAAATTGCCTTTTCTGATGTTTCAGTTACATGGGGCAGAAGCACATGGAGCTCTTTCACCCAGCATCAGAAACACATAGAATAATTACATCAATATGGCATTCTTCATGGTTGAACTAAACTGGCATATTTCTTAATTCCAAAGCCAGTAAATATTTACAGTGCATTTTTTAATGCTTTAGTTACCAGGATTAAAACAATTAAGTGCTTTTAATGCTGAATTTTACAGCTTTCCCATCTCTATGAAACAACAGATATTATTTTAGGAACCTGAGGCATAAGTACAAAATAGAGATACTTTTAAGATGAAAAGGGGCAAATAAGAAGAAAAATACACGTTGCTTTGCAAGTCAGAAATAACAGAATTCATCTGAGTGTCATTCCTGAACCTTTATCTTGAGCAAGTGTGCTGTTACATTGAACAAAAGCAAGAAACTAAATACAAAAACCAGAAAAGGAGAGAACCAGAAGTAGTAACAAACTCAAGGGCAGCTAAATGCAACAATTAAGATACCAAACACCTAACACACACTAAAACTTTAAAACAAAGCTGCATTTGTGAGGAAGTTGTGCAAACAGTGCACAACACAAAATTCCTTAAAGTGTCTTGGCTGGTGGACTACGGAACAGCCTCTGCCAGGAGATGCACATGAGGCAGCAGCTACAAAGCACAACACTCCTCCACCTGACAGATGGCACCACACACCTGCATCTGGCAGACAGATCAAATGGAAAGGGGCACTATCACTCCAACACAATCCCTACCAGTTAATGAAGGTGGTAAAAACGTGGTCACGTAAAACAAAGAATACGCTTTGGCTTTTTCCATTCACACAACTGGCTGTTCTCTATTTGTCAGTCGTTATCTATAGACACAGCAGCAACACAGTTTTCATTTCTCTCAGTAACTGACATGAACATGTTAATTGTCCAAACATACAATGTACACATATGATATAGCTTCATCAACATCTGGGTAAATTAAACTATTCTCTTCTACACACCTTCTTCCATGAAACAGGAGTTTACAGAAACTCCAACCAATAAAGAAAAAACACTTTTAAACTGACTCTAACTGAAAACAACATAACAGATAAACACAGTAATTTTATACAAGCTATGACTTGCTTTTTTATGTATTACTTCCTGGGTTTCCTGTTTCAAGTTGGAAAACATTTTGAAATTGAAAAACATACTGCCTTTGGCAGTCATCTTCTCAAAGAAGTAACTGAGACAAGGCCTACTGCACTGGATTTTTAAGAGATGTCAAGAGACAACAACAAAATTTTGAGTCAGTGTTTAATATGACCGTGCAACAGTATCCTGGTGTTAGAGTATCTGAAGCTTATACTGCCATACCAGTCTTATCAATGAGCACTGGAAGTTTCCCATGCAATCGGGATCCACCACACATCCTTGTCACTACAGACCTAATTGGTACTAATGAGCTAAAGAATTATTATTATTATTTATGTAATATCTCCAATATAAAGGGTATCGCACAGCTTATAAAGTGAGGATACACCAAGTCCTGATCATCCAGAGCATCTCACTAAAAACCGTTGCTGATGGAAGCTTAATGTCTTCAGAAGGTACCACTGCTAAAATGACATGGCTTTCTGAAAGTTTTACCTATTTTTTCAAGTCAGTAGTGCATTTGGATTTCTCATTATAAAGTCTTTCTTTTATAAATAAATACAAATATCAAAAACCTTCAAGCATGAGCCAAGAACCCTCCTGTTTTTGCTTGAAAGGACATGTTAGAACTTGGCTGGAGAGCAAGAAGATGCATGTCAACTAAAACAACAGCCACTAACACTACTTCCCAAATCCCAGGTATTCTGCAATAGCATTTACTAACTGAGAGAACATATTCCCAAATGAAGACAACATTCATGACATTTTTTTACTTAAAGAGCAACTAAAGGCTATTCAGTGATAAGTCAGAGACACAAAGAATGACATTTACTGAAAGTGAAAAAGCTTTTCCAAGTAGCCCTTGATTAAGAGGAAGTAGCTGAAGTTATTTTTGCCTCGGTTTGGATCCATGTAATACTTCTTAGAAGGAACACACATAAAGTTAGCACTCACAGAGTAAGAATAATTCTGTTTTCCATGAGCTTAGAACAAAAGCAACTAGAAACAGACCTTTACAAACCAAGATATAAAACAGTTAACAAATGCAGCCAACAGAAACTACCAAAAGTCATCAAAAAATATAGTAAGTTACTGAAAAATGTCATAATATCTGACTCTTCCATTTACTAGTCACATTTTCATTAGAAACAGAAAATCACCCCTAAAGGAGATTAAGACTAGTCAGATCACCTACAAACAAACTTATTCATCCAAAACACAGACTTCTTCACTTTTCAAATGAAAAGTGAAAAACTCTTTAAGAAAATGTTCCAATTATAATCCTTCTGTAACTTAAATCTGAATTGTTCATATCACTAGCATGGAATCTTCACATGCAACTGCTGAATTAATCCTGCCAGTAAATAGGATATTGACCTTAAAAACACTTTCTTGAGCATTAGTGGGATATTATTTTTAATTTTTAGCCCAGTGATCCATTTTAATGTGTGTTAATGGATAACAGGTTTTTTACTTCAAAATAGCACCTTAAAAATAAGCTGGTTTTTTTTTTTTTTACATGCTCTCCAGCATCTTATATACTCTACCTTGGGATCATTAACAGACATTATTGAAAACAGATTAAGTTTTAAAAGCCATTCTACATGCAAGATATTTAGAGTATAATTCAAAAAGTAACAACATGCTAAACCCTTCTCTCTCTCAAAATGTTACTTTCAAGGTCTGTGGACAATTTAGACACAAAGAATTTAAAAGAGTATTTTTATGCCCTTGTATTACCAGTGTATCACAGAAAGAATAGCTTTACAGTAGCAGATATTATTTTCACAACAAGTTTCTTCACATCTCTCTCCCTCTCCTTTAAGTTAAAGGCTTTATTTTGTCCCTCTCACAACTACCTTAAAGTAATTGTGGATGGAAAGGTCAAAAGATATTTGTTTTATTTACAATCCCCCACTAAGTTTTACCTGCATTGTTTCAAAGAATTAGCCTAATGTTTCAAAAAGATTTGCAGCTAAGTATTGTTCAATTTCACCTTTAAGTCTTTTTCTCTCCTTAATAAACTGGAGTTCTCATTACTTCTTACTTTTCAGCTCACCATCTGCAGGACATAAAATCAGAGAACAGAAAAACAAAGTCCAAAGAGCAGGATTACTAACATTCACTTCCTAAATTTGCTGCTGGTTCTTTCTCATGGTGTTCCAGTTTGCTGTCTATCCATTGGTATTGGAAAGGAAGGGCGATTTCCTATTCGTCCAGCAAGTTAAATAATCTCACCAAAAAGATAGATATGCAACAGGAACACCAAAAATCAATATGCAAGACAACTATACAGGCGGATGGGTACAATCTCCTGCTCACAGCACTGAGCCATTACATTGATTCAGCTGTCATATGAAACCTTATGCTAACATATGCCTGAGAAAACCTTTCAAGTGCTTCAAGTCCAGAAGATGCATAAAAAGAAACCCTGCAAATGTGATACTATTAAGTGAATAATAGCAATAAAAAAGGTAAGCTCTCTTCACCATATCTCAGAGGAAAACAAGTGAATTACCTCCTATATTCATATACTCCACATGAGTAGCTGTTAAGTATGAAGAAAAGGCCTGTCTAGATCCACCTTTGATTTGTATTGATACCCACGTTGAAAGAAGCACTAAATTACAATTACTTCGCCACTTGACCAAAGTATATTTGTTATAAATTCCTGATTGCTTATTCTTCTGACGAAACCCTGAGACAGCTACAGCAAAAGCGTATTAGGCATACAGTCAAGTACACAATACAATTTTAAAAAATCAGATCTCAAAAAAAAGTAAAGTCAAAAATCATATTTGAGATGTCTCCTAAAACTAAGCCATGCCATAACTTTCAAAAAAACAATTAAATGTAACTATAGTCGATTTTCCACATTAACAGTAAAATAAACAAGTCAGAGGCATAATCTTTTTGCACTTGGCCTTACTTTTAGAAAGACTTGCTGGACCTTATTTCAGTTCTTTATTGACTCCATTTGAAGCTAATGCCTTACTTAAAAAACATTTACCCAATGATCATTGTATCTACTTATAAGCAGTAATAATAAAACATCATCACTGCACTTAAAATAAAGCTCAGGAGAGATGCTTGTGTTTCCATTTATCTAAAATATTAAAGAGTTCATTTTCCACAAATCAATTAAACAGAGGGTATGCAGAAGGTGACTGCTACTTTTGGTGATGGTAAGACATCGAATTCCGCCCCCACTACCGACCCAAAAGGCCCTCTCAGTGAGTTAATTCCCCTTGCCAATGCATCTCAAAAAAACTGCCCCAAAAACATTAGAACATTTTCTGCTGGCTTTGTGAAATTAATCTGCTCAGGGAAAAGCCACACCAGCACACAACAGGAGGTGGGGACGGGCTGCACAGCTGGGAGTGAGATTGCCCTTTTCACTGACAGCAAACTGTTAGATCAGCCTGATCCGCTTGTAAAACTGCACTCAAATCAAACCGAAATCTCCTTTCCCTACCTTCTGTTTCAGAGAGCTTCAAGCTTAAAGGCCCTTAGGAAAGGTTCACTTATTACTTCTTACGGAAAATATACACAGAACAATTTCCTGGGGCATTATTCAAGCAAAACAATTCTATCTGCAGAGATAAGAAAACAAGGAGAGAGGGTTAGTGATTTTTATGTAAATAGTATTCTGGATCCCAGACAGTATTACAGAGCAGCCTCTGAACACACAAGAGCAGCAGAGTGAGGGGGGAAGTCACGGCACTTAGTTGCCCACCAATCCCCCAGTCTTCTCTAACTGCAACTCTGAATTTGGCTACAGAAACTGACTTCTATTCCACACAGACACTGGGCCCCCCGTTATCCTTTGCTGTACAAGGCTGATTAGAGATGCAACTCAGGGCTGAACATGCCCTGCAGAGCTGCTGGCATTACAGGGACAAGCGCTCACAGGCACTAAACATGTATCCAGCCCCTGCTGCTAGCCCCGAGGCAGTTACAGCTCTGGTACTCATTTCTTTACCACCAAAGAACATGTTCCTCATGGCTCAGTTCTGCTCTCCCAGCAGAAGAACTTGAAGGGATGGACATTTTCCACACAGACAAATAACCTGGAAACTGCAAGCAATGAGAATACTCACATCACTGATAAAATTAACATCTCTTGTGCAATTCTTGCAAATTTGACTTACACAGTTGGCCACTCAGACAGTTCCACATTATTAGGTACCCTGCCTTACAACACAACCAAAGCACAGAACTGCAACAGGAGGGCACATTTCACATGCCACAGGTACAGCTGACATTTGCCAGTTCACACAGGGCAGCCATGGCGTTCCCCTTCTTTAATGGTACAATCTGAATCTTCCAAGCTCAGCTTTGTATGTTTTATTTGGATTGTGGCTTTTTTGAGAGAGAAATTTTTAAAACTGAAAAGGTGTCAACTCTTAAACACTACAGCAAATTTTAAAAAATTGCCTGTTCTTTCACTCACATCTATTAAGCATTGTGACGCATACAATCAACATGCAAGTACTTCAACAAGCCAGTTGTGGTTTTCTTCTACAGTTCTAACAATCTTATACATCTAAAAAGACAGCTATGGAAGATTTAAAAAATACACTTGAAACCATTCTGACGGAAACTACATATTTTAAAAGACATATTACAGGGCATATATTTCTAAAGTCTTATTTTCATCTCTACAACAAAGTATATACTAATTGAGTTAACATTTTGGAAGGTGATAGAATGTTTTAAGAACCAAAAAACCAACCAAATAAACAAAAAACCCCTCATCGCTTGAATTCCACACAAAAATTTTAGGTCAGATACATGATAACCCAATTAGGTGGCGGCATAAAAGCAATATTTTTATGCTTTCAATGCCAGGAATAGGTTCTCTGGGGGGTTTTGTTGTTGGTTTGTTTGTTTGATACCTTCTAAAATACTTTTATACTTAAAATTGTCAGACTCAGTATTTCACCGAAATTTTTACTAAAACAAAAATGTTCCTAAACAACAGCAATAAGGAACAGAAAATAAAAGAAAAAAAATTAAATCCTACCCACTTTCAAATTCAAACATATTTACAGGACAAACCACCTTAGCTTTAAAAACCCATAGAGTTCCTCAGCAGTTTCACTATATTAAATTCTGTGGTGCATTAACACCACATCTGCTGACTTAAAGCAAGTGTTTACAGGGGTTTTTTCAAATAATTCTATTTTTTTATTACCTGTTTGCTCAGCACCTGCCTTCTGCAGCATACCCAACTGGTAAACACGGTAGTTCTTTTGCTCTATTCCAGCAGAGCAGTTCATTCCATTACCAAGATACAAAAATAGAAATAAGCAGATAATTTAAAGAGGATTCAGCTACTATCTGCTATTGTAAAAGCATGATCCCAGAACAGACTATAAGTCTGCATTTCGCAAATGATGACATCACAATATTAAGTGATTCTAGTCAGGCACTGATTTCCACAAAATCACTCCTAATAATCACCATTTGGCACATACTTAATGACCAAGAGAGTAAAATTTGTCTTCAACAGCAGCATTGGTGTATTCTATGTTTATTATCCTCATTTGCTTGAACTATCCACAAAACATTGAACCATGATAGATAAAGGTATCTGTTTTGTCTACAAACTTCAATCAGACTACAGCATTTTCTTTTAACCTGGTAGAAAGACAAATTTGTTTCTTCTGAAATTATAACATTAGGAAAAAAAAAAAAAGGATTTACAATTAAAAGCTATAAAGAAACCAGAATAGGCCACAAAAGCAGAATTGATGAGATACACCTATGAAGATATTTAAGTTATGCACATCACAGTGGTATGAGGCTAAAGAAACTTCACCATCAGACATCATGAGCTTCTGCTCTGAGTTTTCAAGCACATAGACATTAACAGCCTTAACAGACCTTATTCTGCAAGCAGCCTTCAATAGCCCATACCATTACAACATTAACTTGTTCTAATTTGTTGTGCACAGGAACAACTTGTTTAACAAAACAGAACTGTCCCTGCTTTCCCCAGCTGCTCATGTTACTTAAACCTAACACACTGAAAAAAAATGATTTATAATACAATCAGAAAGGCTAGGAGAAGTCTTTCCAAGGAACCCCCTTTCTCCCACCACCACCACAGGCTTAATTCCATAATTAAGCAAGTAAGTTCACCACCCAGTAAGATGGATGAACGTCAACATCTCCGACTTTTGCAAGTAGACACATAAGGGAAAAAAATTTAAAAGTCATACTAATTTCTGAAAACAGCCAACCACACAGCAAAGGGTGAAAACTGCATCTAACAGCCATCAGGATCCAGAACATAAAGGCTCAAGAGAGGCAAAAAGAAAAAAAATTAAAACTGAATTTGCCATTGCCACCCAGCTGTACTATCCAAAAAAGGAATATGAACTAATTCTACTTTTTATTAGCATATAACATTTAGACATTAACAGGTATTAAAAAAAAAAATAAACATAAAAGAAATCTTCATACAAACAAGCTTATCCATGTACTTAGATTAAATGTTCTCTGTACAAATGTCCATATTTTCACTTGAAGTATTTACATATTATGTTTATTAAAAATGGGCAATCTTCAAAACACTAAGAAAGGAAAACACATACAGTTTTGAGCTGAAAAAACTCTTACAATGAAGGCCTTTGAAAACTTAGGGGATTTGAAAAACAGAGAGAGAAAAGATGGCACAAAACTTGCACCCCGCAGTGTAGTCACAGACCTGTGCAGCACTCTTCTGTCTAGAAAACTCTTAGTGACTAGTCTTAGCTACATTACAGTTTCAACACTTAAACAGTTTCTTATCCCAAAAAGAAGGAAAGAAGTCACACAGGCATGCAAAGATGCGGAGAACATTAGAAATCCTGTAAAATTGCTTCCAAATAAGTCACCAAATGACAGTGTGACAATGATAAAACAGTTTTAAAACTAAAGATGCCATTATCAGAGGTAGTCTGATAAATAAAGGCCTTTTTTAATCAAATTTACCAATTTAGCAAAATAATAATGATCTGAAGAAAAAGATTAGTGATCAGTTTTTACCAGGTTGATGACATGGATACATACTGTAATCAGGATGTAAAGTATGTGTCTCCTCATCTTCATCTATTGCCTGTCCCAGTGAAAACAGTCTGACACGTCTCATCTTCAGTAGCCTTGGGGAACTTTCATGGGCAGTACTCCCAACATCCGGAACTACATCGCCAGAAACAACAGTGGGAACAATTTTTTTCAGGAATTCCATTTTTACATGCCCTCTGTGTTCTCAGCATTTACTAAATTCGGCAGTTCAGCTCCACATTAGAGCGTGGCTCCCACACCAACTTCCTTGAGCACAGAGGTAGACTTCTAATGGTGTCACGTTAAACCTGGGTGGTGCCAACACCAGCACGCCAGCTGCTCCAAGGCAGATTTTTAAAGAGGTCTGTGTGGACTGATAAGAAAACCAAACAACAACAAACCTATATATTAACCAATGTATGCTCAACTCTGCACGCCCAAAAGACACTGTATTTAGCACTGAAACAATTTTAAGCACTAAGAAAATCCACAACGCATTTTCAAATTCCTCTCTGAGAGTTCAATAGCTCTGAATTTGCACGAAGTGCACAGTGTTCATCTGTATTTGAAAGATAACACTTATCATTCAGAATGTCTATACACCAGCTTTACAAACAAAGCATCTAACATCACCATTTGTACTCTCACGTAGTTTTAACTACAAAGATATTCTTTCTTCTATTAAGTTCTGTTTTGTAGAGACTCTGATGCTATTTTTACTACTTAAAATACTCACACTCTCTTCCAGAAAACTACAAGTCCAGAAATAACCTGTCACTTTTTATCCAAACATCCACTTTAACCCCAGGGCTACTTCTCCTTATGTGCCTAGTTTAGCTGAGGTTTTTTGGTTTTATTTGGGTAAGTTTAAGCATTGTTTTATATTTAGCTTAAGGAAGCCATTAAGAAAGATGCCTTGCATATGGAGCAGAAAGTTCAAGCAAGAAAAACAAAGATACGTTAGCACAGAAGAATATTCTTTAAGGCTTTCTACAGTTGGGAATATGCATCATTGTTCAATTTAAACCATTCTTTTATTTACCAGATCTGGAGTGGAGATACAAAAACACAGTACTAGGCAATATTCCCACCTCATTTGCCATGAAAGATTGTACAGACTGCTCAGAGAAAATCCACCAATACTCACTCTGAATACCTCAGTGGCAGCCTGCATGCTTCTGTTATTTTTATGAAAGCAGTTCAGTGTCACAGACATTGCTGAAAGCATTCATAATTCTCCAAGATAGTCATGAAGCACATACAGTACTACACAGTCCTTAAAAGAAGATATTTAATCTGAAATTCACTACTGTTTTCTAAGTCTTAAAAAGAAAAAAAAAATTCTACAAAATGTACACAGAATAACCTGTTTCAGATCTCAGAGTTTCAGTAGTTCAGTGGTCACAAGGGGCTGCTCATCTGGATTATCAATTTTACTGTACTGTTACATGCCTATGGTTCAGAATGCCACAACTTAAAGAAGTTGGAACAAGTTCATTAAAGTTGTCACCTAAGACACTTCTCAAGTTCTACATAGACTGATAACATATAATATTTTTTCTATTCCAATCTGCATTAAAACCCCACAATGTTCAAGTTAGTCCACACTCCCTTTGTCAATGAATAAACGTCTACACAATTTTTTCACTGTAGGTGAGTACAAAATTCTGGCCTTATCATAAAAAGCACATTGCTAGAATATTACTTCCTGCAGAAAGATCAAGCAGAAAATTCACCCTATAATGATTTCATTCAGTCTTTTTTCCACTAATACAAAAAAAAAAGTTACACAAGTACTTTATGAGTTTTCAAAATAAATAATAAAGATATCACACAGACAATTTGTGACTATAAAAGATTATGAGTCATTACAAGCTCAAGCAATCATTTATTCATAATACCATCGTTTTTTCTATAGAATTACTTTTTGTGCCCTTGAAATCCTGCCACAAACCTACTTTGCAGTTTCTAGCATTTGGGAGCACGATTGAAATTCAGATGCTTCTGTGAGACAGAGCGCTTCCAACCATGCAGCTGCTGAACTACAGTTTGCAAAGATAGGGCTAATCAGATATTTCACTTTGTATCTAACTTAAACACCCTCTGAGAGGTCCGAACTAGATATCAAAGTGCTCTTAACCATACTACGGAGGTTTTATTATGCATGTGGACAAAGGGGGGAGTAGACAAGTGAAGGGCAAGTACCTAGTGCATCACTTGCATTAAATGCATAAGGTGTGACTTTTTATGCATTTAGAAAAAATTAGGGTTGAAACTATATTTTTTAAATAAGAAAACTTAGCAGCCTTTCAAGTAATAGGATACACAAAAAAAAAATCCCACAAGCACAAAGGAACAAAGGAACCCCGGAACTTTTATACCCTCCCAGTCTAAGCTCAAGACAGGACCACATTGGTAGGGCAAAGCAACACACCAAAACTATTCCTCCTCTAGTAAGGTTAGAAATTGACCCTTCAATCCAGCCTGCAAGTATAAATTAACACACCTACAATAAGCTCATGAGAGGTAATGCAGGTACTAGATATCCATGTTAGACCTGCTAGCCAATTAGTAGGACAGTATCATAATTTCACACAAAAGGCTGCTGCAATAGGGAAGACAGACCGCATTTCTTCTTCTGTATGCTGCATTTTCTAAATGGCAAGCCATTTTGCTTTGCAACTATAACAGCCACATACATCTTTTTCTTTTAAATACAGATAATCAAATAAACGACATAACCTAGAAAAACACATGCATGGGGAAAAAACAGTTTGTCATACTGTGATAGCACCTCACTTGCGCTAGCCACTTGTAAGGACCTAATATATTTAAAGGAATTAGCCTTGCATGTCAGAAAGTTTCAAACTTTTAAAACATGTTTAAGGTAAGAGGCTATCCTTCATAGAACTTAAACTCACACATTACAGTTAATTACCAAGCTACTTGGCATTAATGGTTTCCTTGGCTCAGTTCAATTAATGTAATTTCACAGAAAAAACCTAAGGAGCAGTATAAGCAGGGACAAAGTTTTGGAATAAACATACAGTTTTGGAATAAACTATCTCTACATCAGTGTAAATTTCTTGTAGCTATTGTTCTGCACACAAAATACTTTAAAACTACTTTAAATACTTGAAAACTAAAATACTAAACTTTAATCTTTCTATAGTTTTGTTTTATTGCTTTTTTAATGTTAACGTGCAAATAGTTTCGGTTGTCCCCATGTTTTTCTTAGAGGAAGTCTAGCTGTTTCCTGAGAAATGAAAGTAACAACTGTCAGCTCTTGGTAAGAAGTTTCGCTTTTTTTTTTTTCAATCACTTAAGCTGTATTTGCTCTGTATGGGGGCCTGGAGACCCTTTCTGAACAAGTTGTGGGGGCTTTTTCTTTCGAAGACTGGGGTTTTCTGGAGTGATTTGAGTTTTTCAGAGTTTGGCTTTAATTATTTAGAATTAGTAGAGTGATCAGAATATACCCATCAGCAGCTGAACGTGAAACAACTGTTCTGTTCACTGAGTACAATATCATTGTTTAATAACAAAACCCCCAAATTTTTACCATTTATGTATTAAGTTTTAACTGTTATCTTGAACTCACATGCAAGAATACAATGCTTTCCTAAACTCATTAGAAGTTCCTGAGAAGATCAAGGTATTGTCTATCCCACAATTTCTACAGTCCTCAGTTGGGATAAGCATCTGGGCTTCCTGTTGCTAACCTCCTGCTTGTTCCAAGTACTGATGTATTGCACAAGATCTTTCAAACCTATGAATTTCTTGCACTGGCAGATTTTTCTTCAAATAAGAACTTGCAGCAGTACATAACCTGAATCATACCCAATTCCATGCAAGCATAAACACCAAAAGAAGTCATCATTACACAATCCCATAACAATAGACGTGGCCAGATTTTTCCCCTCATAAAATGATCAAAGTGAATTATGACAATCAAGATCTTGGTATCTCCATGAAAAGGACATTAAAATAGACAACATTTTAAAACCAAAGGTTCTGTGGAACAGCTATCAGTAAGCCAGAACAGCAATGGCAACGCTGTTATGAAATTGGATCTCTAAAGAACTGAGACCTGAAAACCTTTTTCAAAAGCTTTCTAAGTACTTTACAGAAAAAGAATTGCCAACGATTAATGCATAGAACTGCCAGAACACAGACAATAAATGATAACAAGAGACCAAGCACACAAATACAAATACAGAGAAAGAGGAATAAATCTAGCCCAACGCAAATTGTTGAGCCACCCAAGAAAAAACTTGCATTTTTATCCTATATGAAACATTTATGTACTTATGTACACCCATGCAGATTTGCTTGCTACATACAGTTATATTATCACAGTAAAGCTTATAAAATTGCAGAAAGATAAATAATACCACCATAAAGAAATTTTAAAAAAAACCAGAAGCAATACACAGCACACTAACTGTGCAGCTTCAGAAGGTAAGCAAACACTTTCCTTGAAAGACAGCAATCAAGCCAAAGGTACTGCTTCCACACACAAGCTCCACTGCTCAGGCATTCTGACAGTCACCTGGGGCAACAGAATAGCTCAAAGAGCATCTCCATGTATTAGCAGTTCTTCCCAAATACCACGAATTAAGGTGGATCTATAGAACAGCCAGACATGAATGGTAATTTGAAAAATACAGATTAAGACAAAAGAGTGGTGGTGTACATTTAACTCACATACATCATCAGATTAAAAGGATTATTCTAACACCAGGAGAAGCATATGTGAGATTAGCAAGTATTGTAAAAGATTCATGAAAAAATTCCTTATTTAGATTTGGAAGAGGGCTGCTGTATTACACCTGTCTGAAAGAGAGCTTAAGCTTGTTCCCATTAGAAGCAAGAAGGAAAAAAATAACCTGCCATTGAAGAGCAGAAAGAGGAAGACACTGAAATTTAAGGATCTAGCTGAAAATGATCACCAAGGCAGGCAAGAATTCCTTAAAAAGAAAATGTGATGCTCCAGTCATCTGATGAGAACAGAAAGATGAGTTTTTTCTTCACTTGTGATTTTTATTATTAAAAGACTAATAGCTGTAACAGCAAAAGATGGGAAGATTCTTTTTCAAAAAAAGTTTCAAAAGTCTGGAATTATTTCCACTTTTAGAAAAAGGCCACAAAGTCAACTCTACTGCTTTCAATTTCTTAATCATTAATTTAAAAAAAAAGATCTATTCAAGTTGTGTTTTAGAGGAAAAAATTCTCTGAAGAGCAAGTTATATGCACATTTTAACACAGAGGTCAGCTTCTAGTAAAATTGTTTCAAGCCAGCTGACTGTCTACAAATGTAAATACACAGCAGTGTCAAGACTGTCATTTTGTCCCTGCCAGGATTAGCTTTCATCACTCACACAAGAGCCAATGAAACGTTAAAATTAAGAATACTAGCTAAGTACACCTTACACCTTTCCTCACACAACACTGTTATTCCTTCCCTGACGCTGTACATTTTAAGACTTAATCCTTATATTCTTTACCATGTGAGTCAAATCAAAGGATCAGGTCTGCATCAGAAGTGAGCCTTGCTGCACTTCATAAAGCATTTCAGAGCCAGAGCATTACTGGGGAGGAGCTAAGGATAGCAGAGGCAAGAACTTCATGACCAGGAGTGCACTGTACATGGAAAGTGCCCTGGGCCAAGCAAGGCAGGATATGTTAAGCCATGCTGGGCAGAGGCACAAAGGAGGGGAATTCGCAGTTTCCACAGGAAAGCTCTGCAGCTACATAGGAGATATCAGGAGTAGCTGCATCACTTGTGCTGTACCTAAACCTCTGAAAAAAAACGCCTGTCATTGTCTCCTCCTCTTTGAAGTATTTGTTTTGTTTAAAGACATACAGTGTTTTTATTAGTTACTAGCCAAAGGATAAGCATTGTCCAGTTCCCTAAAGACTTCTGGTTTCCATTCCATTATGTATCATAGACTTAAACTACAATAGAGTCTTGTAACTTGTGCAGTTACTCTACACCTTGATGAAGAAGTCACTATTTCTTTTAAATTAAGCACCTCACCAAGTGAATTGCTTTCAAGTAAGCAGTTGCTGGCTGCAAATGGCGAACAGCCACTCCACAACCAATAGTAGAACAGTGTCTGACCAAAAAGAGCGTTAAAAATAAGATTTGAAGATACATACAGACAGCTCTGTGTGTGTGTGTGTGTATGTGTGTGTGTGTATATAAAGAGCTGTAATAGTGCAATGTTAACCAAGAGCAAAATTACTTAGCATACAGAGCTTATTTCTCCATCATCTTCCTGCTGATGCATAAAGAGCCTTCTAAAAGAGTCACAAGAAGTCTAGCCCCTTTGAAGGCCAAATGTATTTCATTTTTGGTGTTAAAAAACACCACTGGTAGTGCTTTGCATGTTATGTTCAATATACAAGCGGATTGCATTAAACAAGTGGTCACAAAGAAATATCAATCAAATTAAAATTTATCATTCATTATCAAGATACATAGTTGTTTGCAATGCCAAAAAACAAGTTCAGAAAGAAAAAGCTTCACAAAATGTTGAAAACAGAAATTTTAAGCATGTTGAATGTTGCCTAGAAAAACCCCAAACAAACAACAAAAACAAAATCCCTGGCCTTCTAGACATGAGTAGCACAAAGTCCCCAGAATCCTGACAAAGGTAAATTCTACAAGGTAACACTTTTTTTTCCTCTAGTCTGACAGCTTTCCCACTTCACTGACTAAACAGGTCTTCTCTGTCCCTATTAGCATTTTCATCTTCTGAAGGGTTTTTGGTAGATGTGTTTCAGATGTTCCACATTATTTGAACAAGGAGGCGAGTGTGAGGCATTCTGCAAGTCATTTGTCACTACAATTAGGTATGGTCTTCAAAGCTCTTCACAGAAACGTCCCTCCCTAGTCAGGCTTCAGAGTGAGAACTAATGTTCAAATGAAGCAGGAGGTGGGGAAAAAAGCCCAAAAAACCCCCTTTTAAAAGTCAGTGAATCCCACTGAGCTCTATCTTAATAGAAACTTTGTAATAAAAGAACAACTCAAATATTTCCATTTATTTTTGCAAGATCCATTTTCTAATTTATACAGACACAGCTAATGAAACTGCTGACCAGGCAATGAGGACCAAGTACTGCTTTAATCCTAAATTATTATTTAAGGAGAAGAAAAAAAAAGAAAGAATAAGAAAAAAAGAATATTTAAAAAAATACATTCAAAAAACCACCACACTTTTCTCCACTTGATGGTCCATTATTCTCTTAATTGTGGTGGAAAAAAAATTACCAAACTTATGCGCTACACCTGCAAAAGTGCTTGTCAAATATTAACAGGCTCATTAATTGTTTTCAATACTGTTCAGCAATTGCATTTACAGACAGAACTAGGCTTTTCAGCACAACTGAGGCTCCAGACAATTTTTCAGAGAAGGCATGTGAGCTTTTCAAGACCTGACTGGATAAAGTCCTGAGCAACAGGCTGGTCAGGAACTGATTCCAGGGAGTAAATTAGCAACACACAAGAAAAATGGCAGCTGGCACATTTTTCCAGCTATACATTATTTTTTCTTATCACACATATTTTTGAAGGAAAGCACTTGAGATAAAACTGGCTCTGCATTCTCCAGCAGGAAAATACACCCTGACAGACAACCTGCCTTTGCTTCTTGCTGAAGTAGGAGGGCAAAAAAAAAAACCAACAAAAAAACCACACAACCCACCCCCGTCCCCAAACATGTTTATTGCCTTCACAAAATGCAGTAGGTTTTTAATACAGAAGACAGACAACATACACAAAAGCTAGGGACCCAAGGCTAATAATACTTGTTTTAAACCTGCTACCAGATTGCTTTTTAAACATCTAGCAGTAAGTACAGAAAGCATAATTACTAAGAAGTATTCCAAAAACCAGTTTAGCATTGAACAGCCTTTTTCCCAATAAGGAAAAACTACACAATTCAATTTTGAACAATTGATGTTTGTAATTGGGGCACATTTTCTATATAAACATACCGAAATGTAGAAACATAAATAATCACTCAAAACTTTTAAAGTGAGGTAGAACTAGAGTTGTTCAAAACTTGGTAAGTATCCACAAGAGAACAACTTACAATAAAAAATTATACTCTTCTCAAACCCTCTGCCTCCATTTTTCTGTTTCATTTAAAAGATAGATTTGGACTTCCTAATCTAATGTTAAAAAATGGATTGGCCTTCCTTAAGCAATAGAAAGATATGGTAAAGGTAAGTCCAAGGTAAACTTCTGCAGCAACAAATTTATTAACTTGTGAGAGAAAGAATACATACATCAGAACAAAAATAATTATGGTATAAAATCCTAACAAGGAGCAGTGAAGCAAGTCAGCATGTTATATAATTAGAAATAAAAATCAGTGACAGAGGCAAACAACAGGGATATATGATACATTAGAGATGATCCAATGGCAGATTTTAACATACATTCAAATTCTATTTTATTATATACTTCTCCTGTAAAAAACACATAGAATGATACAAATAAGGGAAAATGAGAGCTATGAGAAAATATTACAGAATATATAATATTCTAATTATTAATGGCAACTAGAAAATTAATATCAAATATTCTATTACATTTTCTAAAGTAATAATATAAAATACTTTAAAAGTGTATTCAAAATAATTTAAAACTGTCTGGAATACTCAAGTCCACATAGCAAATACCATATAAACAACTACACTTCAATAATTTTCCTCCTGTACCACGAACATACTCTGTTCTCAAAGGCCAAAAGGAAGTGCAGTCTATCAGTTTTAGTATTTAACTATAGAAAAGCAGTGCATTGTATTACTTTAGAAGGGCAGTTTAGGTGTTGGTTGGATCTATCCATACTCATTTCAGCTCAGAAGTGCTTTACCCACAATAGTTGCCCCGTGCTTGACATCAATGCGTATCTATTTCCTACTGCTAAAATCCTTACATGAAGAGCAGCAAAGAAAAGGCACTGACTCAGGAATCAGAACCCTGACTACGGAACTGGATGATCTTTACGGTGCCTCCCAGCCCAAACCCCACGAGCCTGCGGCTGCCGTGGCCAAAGAGCCGCAGTACCGGCATCCCCCACAGGGGGGCAGAGCGCAGCCGGAGGCTCCGTCCCCAGCTCCGGCCGACGCTGGGCACCAAGGCTTGTCAAAGAGCACTCCAGAGAATTGTGGGACACACAGAAATTGTACAAAATAGTTACTAAATGGACAATTTGAGAAACTGTACATGTACAGAAACCACATCTGCCTTTGGAAGTTCCTGAGCTGCAGGTGACTGGGAAGCTATTTGCCCTGTTCTTAACCTCTTCCTTTGCCCTGTTCTTAACCTCTTCCTTAGACATTCACTTTTGGCCATGATCAGTTCTTATTCGACTTAGAAGTACAGACAGTCTCCTATTTAGATAATCAATATCTGTAGTAGTAGTAGCTCAAACTGTGTTAACAGTACAATATAGATAACAAAGATCTAAGCAAAACGGGGAAAAGGTACATAAAAAGGTATTTATGACAGTATTGTGAAAAAGATCTTACCACTTCGAAGCCATTGTTAACCACTGATGAGAGCTGTTAGCATATCACACTCAGGATGGATCCATCAAGACATTTTCCCCGAGTCCAATGCGTGCTTAGAGATGTGAGAGCAGACAAAGATGTGAACTGCTACGAGTTAGCTGGTTATGTGGCCAAACACTGGAGAAGGGTCTCCAAACACAGGACAGACAAATGAAGTACAGAACTCTGAAAAGAAAGTAAGAAAAACCAGTCAAACCTTAGACACTCTGTAGAAGTCAACATTTTCCAAATACTTTAGAATTCTGAACTTTTCATTGAAAAGTTATAAACAATAAAAATCTGTTACATGTGTCTTCAGAATTGCTGTTTTGCTCAGAAGTAATGATTCTTAAAGATTTCTTCCTCATGAAAGACAGAAAAATAGACACCAAAATAACATTGTTTCCGATGCTCAGCATAATTCTGCATGCATCCATTCTTTATTTTAGTTGCACTTTAATTACATTTTTATTAATCATATTTATAATCGCTCTCAAATGCAAGTCATTCTTAATTTCTCATATTAGTCCTTTCATTTATTTCTTTTCTGATTTTTCTTGGTTTATTTTTTTTCCTCTGCTCAGCGCAAGGATGTGCTCATAAAAGGAAAACAATATTTCAGCTGTGTCTTCCTAACAAAGCCTTGAAAACTTCTGGAGATTCCTTCACAACAGAAGTT
This sequence comes from Margarornis squamiger, assembly GCA_035222235.1. Classification (NCBI taxonomy): domain Eukaryota; kingdom Metazoa; phylum Chordata; class Aves; order Passeriformes; family Furnariidae; genus Margarornis; species Margarornis squamiger. The sequence goes on along the minus strand of JAWWTY010000123.1, from coordinate 47,665,485 downwards.
TGTATGCAACTGACATACTTGCCGCAACTTGCCTAAGCAGCAGTTTGTTTTTGCTCTTCTATAGTGCCAAACTACAGCAAAAGCATTTTAGCATTTTTAATTCCACCCTGAAGGCGGATCAAGCACTTTTAACTACTCAAGTCTCAACGTGCAGCAGCAATCCACCACACCGGATCACCTAGTTTATATGCGGAACATTTTTTGCTTCTTTTTAAAATTCATAACCTGAAAAATTCCAGGTATGTAAAAAAGCCTGTATATCCAACATGACTATCAGTGCTCTGATGCAACACGAGTGTACTAGTTTCCTTTAAGGATGTGTGAACCATTCAATCATCATCAATTCTTTTATGTACAGTTTGTTCTACTTCTTAATTAGTGTTTCCAAAAATACAAAAGAGAGACCCACATAAGTGCAATCTAAAAGTAAAAAGCCACATCCTGAAGATTTTAAGATAAAAAAGAAAGCTTAAAAGTGGGACTTTGAGACAAGCAAAAAAATTAGACAAACTTTTGCAAATAGGATGCAAGCTGATACTTATATATAAATAAGGAACATATTATGTAATTCCTTTAAAAAGTAAGTCAAGTGTTTTAAAGACTTGACCAGTTACAAATGGAAGCATTTAAAGACAGATAAAATTCTGACTCTGAATTTTACCTGTGAAATTTTGCAACTCTCATAAAAGTATCGACTGTTTTCTGTAGTTTGTGCAATTGGCAGGGCAGTGCATCAAATCAGAGGTAAAGCATCACTTTTACCTCTTCAGACAACTAGGGCAAGTCAACAGTTTTCTGAGCAGCAGAAATGTATGGCCTTTCATCCTACCTACATCAATAAATTGTACTGTTCACTTTTTTCTCATCTCTTTGCCCCTTTTTTAAAAAAGGTAAGCAGTAGTTTCAATCAATTCATACCAAACCTTACCTCCACCTCAGTTTGAAAGAGTGGGTCAGCTGTCCTTTTAACTCCTCCCCAGTTACCCTCGCTGTGAACAGCACTTCAACAAAAACGAAACTCATGCCATATTACCCTCCATAAAACTGAAAGAATACCCGGACAGAAATCCACCCTGGCATATGCTGACATCTTAGCTCATTATCCCAAGCAAAACATACATTCCCAGATACACAATCCATTCTGTTTAGAAGCTTCCCAGCTTGCTGCCTTCAGAACAAATACATACAAACAGCCCTTCTTCACCACACAAGATTCAATCTCCCTTTCCTGCCCCAACACACCATCCAATAGCCCAGCTGCTTACTGGAGGGAATAAACATCAGCTGAAAACTGACTTAGCTGTCCAAGCTTCAGGGAGATACCGTGGCTTCAGTTCAGCTGGCAGAGTGTTTGGAAAGAGTCCAGAGGGTGGGAGGCACATGAGAACCCGCTTGAGGTACTCAAGTTTTTTGGTGGCACATGCTGAACAATAATGAATTTTAAAATGCAGCTGCTGCTCAAAACTTCAAGTACAACTAGAGCTGTATTTGCATACAACCAGAGGTATCCTACAGAATCAATCTGATCAGATTAACTCCAACTACTTGAAAAATAAGGTATCAGGAAAGGTAGCAATAAGGTCAAAAGTCTCCAACGGATGCGAATGAAGCTTACAGTAATTACAGCATATTGCCGGTTCATTGGGCTTCATTTCCTAACTGCAGCTGACAACAAGTTAAAATGTAACTATACTTTATCAGATTTGAAGTCAAAGGTATCACACAGATTTGGGGTTCACGCCTACGAAAGATTTATGAAAAATTAAGAAGCAGAACATGAAAAAAATTATAAAAAGTTCAAAGTACAAGGGGTCTGCTATCACAAGGTTCAAAAAATAGTTCAAAAAGCAGCATTGCTACCTCTAAGGTTTCATACTTAAATTAAGATCTCCTCTAACATTCTGAATTGGAAAACACAACTAAAAATCCAACCTGACCAAGTTACAGCATATGTAATTTCAATTACATAGACATTTTGAGGGGAGTGTTTCAAAGACCATTTTTATCTTAATTATTTTCAAGTTGATATATTCACAGACTGGCTTCTATAATGTTGGCTACTATGCAAGACTGAACTTAACTTTACCTTTTGAGCAGCAATTAGATGCTCCAATTTAGCACTTTTTATGCCACTGTAAGTGTAGGAGAGGTGATACAGCAGATCACTTCCAAGAACTTCAGGGGTGGGGATTAAAATTAATGTTGCAGGAAATCAAACTGTCACCACCTGCATTTAAGATATATACAACACACTAAATTAGGGCCTTTTTCATAATTACTGGCCCAAAAGACTTAATAAGATGATAGTTCAAAAGAAAGAAAGAAATACTAAAAGTTTTAGCCAAGTGCTGGAAGTAGTATTTCCATGCTACAAACCCTAACCAGGCTTTGATACACTGTTTGCTTTTGCACAGGTAGAATAAAGACAGAGATGAACTATAGTTTCTAAGACATCATTTTAAAAATTACAACACAAAGTTGTAAGTTGATGAATGGCACAGTGGTCACTCAAACATGTGGCTGACCAGTACCTTCAGCATTTCATAGAGCCTGGCTATACAGCCTGCCGCATAAGCACTCCTAGGATAACACACTTACCCCTTGTGAGGTCTGGACCTTTGTCACTGTCCCCTCACCCCATCCTTTCCCTAAATTGATGGCAGATGCAGCAAGAGCCCATTCACCAGGGAAACATATCAGGCTACCAGGCAGGTTAAAACCAGGCTTCAGGCCAAGGCTCACAACCTACACTACCTCATGGAAGCGGTGGAAGGAAAACAGAACATTGTAACTACAACCCAGATTTATTACACAACATACTGACCACATACAAGACTTCCTGTTACAGACCACTTATGCATTTTTTCCCCTACAGCACTGAGAAATGACACCAGCAGGCTGAAAGATTTCCAGTGGCTGCCCAGTTCCTCCATTCTCCAAACCTGATCCTTAGCAATAGCCTAAACAACTAGACTATACTGAGCTTACAGCTTGCTGTCCTCACAAATAAGGGATATTAGTGGCTGTACCAGAAATGGCAAAAAGAACAGCTTGAGAGCACCTGAATATTACAGAAGCTGTTTTTAAGCTAATTACCACAAAAAACTGGATTTCGTAAGAATAAAAAGGGGGAATTAAGCTTTCCAGGTTGCTGATAAACAAACCTGCCCCCTTTCCTTACTGAAGCTTGGCACAGTGTGTCTCAACAAAAGATTTTTAGTAACAATTTGGTTCTTTTGCTTCCCATAACAGTTTTAGGTATATTAATAATATAACAATAATCAACACCACAAACTAGAAGTGGTAGATGATGAACTGAGTGTTAGTAAATGCTGTCAAGAACACAGTCATGTAGTCTTCTCCCAGTTTTGCCAACCATCTCCTTACTGAAACACAGCCTGTTTTCCACTCCACAATCCACACAGCCAGCAAGGCTGGGTGGCTGCTGATCAATTAAATATGGGGAACCACAAAAGTTGTAAACAGGAGAGACACAGGGATTACTAATTCAAAAAGCAAGCCTTTGGGAGGGCTTGGGCAGGAAGAACTTCATTACACACAAATATTGCAACTGGAAGATGCATAGATCATCAGCATTAAACTGATGTAGATTCAAGTTTTACATAACTGATATGGAAATGAGATAACACTCACAAGGCAGATCAAGATCACCTAGGGGGATTCGTGGGAAAAGAAGAAACAACTGCATATCTCTGTCACACCAAAACTTTGGAATACAGCCAACCACCTGCACATCAGAACTACATTTGTTTTACTGATTCAACACTTTCTCCTCCCAAGAATTACAAATAGCTCTCCATTTACAAACTGACAAAGTTCAATTGAAGAGACTCCCATTTGTAGTGGAGAAGGTTTTACAACACAAACTTCAGAGGAGGACTTAGCACCAAACGTGTAATGATTTGATCATGACAATTCAAATTTTAAAATGGGTTATTTGAATTCTCTTTTCCTTAGTTCACATAAAGAGGGACTAAGAAAATGAAGTGAATCTCAAATCGTGTCCATTGGGCCAGGGCCACAAAACCTGCCGGTTCTTTAAATCTTTACTATCACTTTTTATCTTTTAGAATCTCATTTCAGAGTATTAGAAATATACTCAAAACTCAAACTGTGTTTTTACCAGAGCAGAGTGGTTATTTCCATTTAGGCCCAAGTCCTTTTCAGTTTCTCAGATTATTCTCTTAAGAAAAATTGCCTTTACTAGTGCCGCAGGACAAGGAACTCACTGCCTTCAGAAATCAATGATGCAGTTACACCTTTCCTTATAGTGCTACTGCCCTCTGATCTGTCCTTTATCCCTGCTGTTTTCTGACTGTTGATTTAGGAGTGTTTCTTCAGCTGCAATACAAAACCAATTACTTTGGGCACCCTAAAAAGTGACCTTAGCTATTTTGTATTACACCAACTATAAATTGGCACTAGCAATCTAAGAGAAAGTATTTCTCTGCTCCTTTTCAAGAAACTGCAAAATAGGAGTGTCCAATCTGCAAGTGATCTGCAGGGAACCAAGATATTACAGCTCTCTCCTGTTAGCATCAGAGGCTGTAAGCAATCCAGATGTTCAGACTTCTACCAGACAAGCAGCTAAAACTAAGCCTGTGCAGTGTTTAAAAAATTGTGCTACCACACAAGGGAAAAATTGAATATGACACCAGCTTGCCTAATCTTATGTCCCCTAGACTTTTATCATCACCTGTGCCCAGGAAGGAAAAATAGCAGATCCTAATCAAGAGCAACAACTACCACCTTCCTCAGACGCACTGCTGCCTGGAACAGTGCAACCCAACAGTGCATCTACAGTGTTTGCAGTGATCTGAACACCACTGTTCACCACACCTACATTAACAAAATTGCAGCAGCAGGAAAAGTGAGAACTTCCATGAGTGCGCAGGGTAGGCAGGAAGCCTCAAACTCTGACCTCTGCACCACCGTCACTACAGTAAAAACTGAGAAAAAGCAAAAAATGCCAAATGGCTTAAGAAAATAAACTCCCTTTTTCCACTTTTACAAAATAAATCGCAAGCACAGATGAACTAAAAATCCGCCTATAAGCTTGAAACTCAGTAAGTTAAATCCAAAGAACAGGATCTTATATCACACCTTCAAACTGCTTTTGGCAATTTCCTGTTTTTGACAGTACCTAAAACCAAAGCCAACCATCCCTTTTTATTCAATCAGCTTTTGGAGATGAGCATCTAGCAGGGCTCAAGCACTTGAAACTAGTGAATGAAAAAAAAAAAAATCAACATCTTATGTACAACTTCTCTTTCTTAAAAAGTGCCAAAAACTCTAAAACACTGACAGTTCAGTTACTGTGTCTGTACAAAGAAAAATGTGGCCAAATTTTTCTTAACTCATGTGGCAAAATTATATAATCTTAGGAGGAACCAACATGAACTTTATGCACATTCAGTAGCAAAGTCTATACAGATTAAATAAATAAACACCACCTCCCCTCCCCCACCCCAAAAAAGCTACACCACTTTACTCCCTTGAACAAAGCAGGAAGCTGTTTTCCCCACTTCCTCCCCTCAAAGTGTCTTAAATAGAGGATAAACTCAGGTCCTATATATAAAACACTAGTGGTTCTTCAAATATGCTGACCAGACAACAATGAAGTAGAACATGGATCATGTATAATATAACAAGTATAACATCAGTTAGCAGATCTCTGACCCACTCAAGCAATTGCAGAAAAACATATTTAAATATGTCCCAATCTAATGCAATAATCGCTGGCCTCTGAAAATAGAATCCCAATGCTATATAAAAGACAGTAATGCTAATTGCTTTTTAAATACAACAGTCAGAATGGGGACTTCGTTGTACTTACAGACCATCTCTACCCATTCTTTTTTCCTAAACAACATTTAACCTAAGGAGTTCATAGAGTCTGAATTTACACAAGCTGAGAGATAGGAACTTGCTGTTTTACTTTAACAGAAGCTCAAACAAGGCTAGTCTTCATTCTCCAGCATAACAATAAGATAAACAGAAAAGTAGTTGAAATAGTCTTCTTGTTTCTAGGCACAAAACATTATGAAAGCCCTAGTGTTTTCTCTCTCCCCTATGCATTCCACTCTTCCCATAACAATTGCACAGTAATTTTCAAACAGCCATCTGCTAAATTCAAAATTACTCGTGTCCCTAACATATGCCAGTTCCTAAACTTGGAACACCTGCATCGCCTAACTAGAGTCACACAGATTTTATGCCTTTAAACTATATAGTTATAGGTAAGAGTTTTATATGCTAGATACAGTTTGAAGGGAGCATGCAATAAAAGCTACTTTAAAATTATGGAGACTAGGAAATACTTGAAAACAGTTAAATTTTTTCTTAATTTAAAAAGCCAAGATAAGAACAGCAACTTGCATTACAGCATAACATGGAAGGCACTATCCAGTACCTTCTTTAGATATCCTCCCAGGAGACAGAAGGCTAGGCTTCAAATTGACTCAAATCAGTTGCACACAATTTACCTCTCTACCACAATAATACAAGTATAATCTCTGCCTAACTGATAGTTTGTTTACAGATTTTGAATAGCAGACTATAATATCAAAGCCTGATCGTGACATACAGGAAGAGAAGTGTTCTTAAATGCCTTTAAATAAGGTTGATTTTTCCTGAGTACAGCAAAGGCCCAAAAGTATACAAAAGCATTGAAGAAACATGTAGGTAAAAACTCTCAGATTCCTGCACCAAAAGCTTGTTCTATTTATTTTGTGCTTCTGTTTACCTAGCTTTCTGTTCCCACGCTTGCTATCTACCACCTCTCACCCTCACCAGCTACTGTATAGCTGTTCACCTATCAATTCTGCAGGTAGGTACATGTAAATATATATAAATATACACACACCCATGTATCAGCTCTATCTCAAGAAACATCTCTGATCCCCTAACTTTATATGCAACATCTACCATCAGGTAGTTTCAAATGGGGAGGCAGAGGTGAAGTCTAAACTGAAGGAACTGAGGGAATGGAGCAGGATCTCCGTAACTTCTGTGTCAAGAAAGAGAGAAACAGGCTTGCCATATCCAAGTGAAGGTGTCAGGGAGCCCCACATGTACTGTCACTCCTCCCAAGAATAAGTGCACTCAGTCCCAACTCCTTTCTCTTTATGACCTGATGTGGGGTAATCTCAGGAGCTCCCTGAGTCCCTGCAACAGCCATCAGAGGACCAGCAACTACTCATCACCGTATCCCAGGGAATAAACAGGCCCGTCACAGTGCACAAGGCACTAATTCTTCAGCTTTTTGGACGACATAATTTTGTGGATAATATCTACAGAGGTAGAAGTCTTAGCATTTTTGCTTACAACAATCTTTTTATTAATATAATCGGTATTACTGGCAGATTAGATTAGTTCAATTTAAGATCATGAAAATTCTGTCAATGTCAAAATGTTCAGCTGCCACAACAGAACCCTAACAGTTCTTTCCGATATAGCACAAGAACAGAAGTGGTGTTGATAAGGACTATTCTCATGCAAGACTAAAACACTAAAAACACTATGAACACTGCAACCTACCTTTCATGCTAATGCCTCTACAGAGAATCAGCCTCTGTCCAGGTCTATTGTTAACTCCAAGTGCCCTTTAGGACATGGTGTTTACAAAAGAAGATGCTTCTTCATTTTGGCAAAACTGGACAACATCAGTGGAGAAACAAAGTCAATATCTGAAATATCAACTTCAAATGTGAATTTCCTGAGACCTGTTTTATCATAACATTCTTATGATATAGATATTCCTTTACTTTTTTTTAATTCATTATGTTTCTTTTATTCTCTTTTAATAGTCTCCCACACTGAATTACTAGAACCTTATCTTCTGGATCAAGTACAACAAAATTATCTGTATTTGTAGTTTTCACCACTCTCCGCAGCTCTTATTTTATAAACATATCCAACCTTATATTCAGTTACTCCAAACAAACAAACTTAACTGCATAGGGCTGGCAAAACCTACACAAGTGTTGTCTGTGAGACTACTACAAAAAAACAAGCAGTGAAAGATCAACAGCAGTAAGTCTTCTGTAAAAGGCTAAACAAATGGGGTTGCATACTGCAAGGCAGGTCTTACCCATCCATAATCTCACAAGGATCATTTTAGCACACTTGGCTTTTCTTTCTGCTCTTCTCCCTTGCTTATTTGCACACTGCTGGGTTATCTTTGAGCTCCTTGAATACTTTCTGCGCAAGTATGACTAACATCATTTACGGTTACCTGAACTACAGTAGACCCAAGCACTGTTGGCAACAGGGATACTTACTAATGCTGCACGTAACCTATAGCATCTCTTCCCATTTAATGTAACATACTTGAGCAGTAATATTTTTTGTTGTAACTTGCAGTTTATGAAGACAAAGCAGAGAAACCTTGAGAGGACTAAGGAAAGAAAACAGGATCCTAAGGTTTACCAGCAAGAAGTATCTACTAGAGTATTAAAAGACCTTTATAAAATCCCACTTTATACAAATCTGGTCAATGCATGCTAAAAAGCACGCATCTTTCATATATGAAAGAAGGCAACATTGGGATTTTAGGATTAGGTGAACAGGAAATATCTCATCCAAACAAGAGAGAGTCTGGTTTAGCTGGTTTAGCAAAATTATACTATTACTCTCTAGAAACACACTGAAGATAAGGGAAACACACATTTAAAAGAAAGAAATGCTACCTAAGATGGAAAATAATGTTGGCAACCACCACTGACATAATCTGCTTTAACATAAAACCTGAAAATTACAAATAATCCCAAGGATCAGTTACTTAATTTTGAAGCACCCTTCCAGTAGTTAACTGACAAAACACACAAAGCTTGTTTTATTATCATCACCATCTCATGTAACTTCAATTAAAAGAAAATGAAAGAAAAGAGGGGGGAAAAAAAGGTCCAACTCAGGAGTCTTCTCCCATTTTCTGGAAAACAGGGAGAAAGAAGAAAATAGGTCACCATGCTAACTTCAAAATGACCAACTGCACCACTCAAGTCAGTAGTCCCAAGCCTATTGCTACAGACTGCTGACAAATCAGCTATTTCAGGCTAACCCAGTCCCAGCTCTTAAAAAGTGCAGCTCTTACACCTGTATGGACCAGCTGGCAAAGCAGCAGCTGAAATGGCAAAAGAAAACTCCACGCAGCTCAGCTTTGACTATCAGCACTAACCACAAGAAACAATTCACGTTGGATCTGGTGACAAGGGCAAGAATACCCATAGAATACCCATGTAAAGAGCAAGTCATTAAAACCCCAAAGCTTACAGCAACAGCTTCTGGGCACTAGGCCATTGTATGAGACCAAATATTTAGACATTTCAGGGAACCTCAAACTCAACTTTAGAAGTTTGGTTTGGTTTTGTTTTTAATATTTGTTCCTCTTCCATTTTTGCATGCAAACATAAATCACTAGGAATGACTAAGGATAAACACAAAAAACCCTCAAAACTGAAGCCATGTGCAGAGAGAACACTGTTGTTCAACTAGCTTGAGGATTTTTTCCTTTCTTGTATCTTCCAGTGACTGTATTGGACACTTGCTATCTGAGACTGCATTTTGTCATTCTTCCTGAGAGGTGTTCATGTCAGAGGGAATTAGGGATTATAATAGATTTGGGGGAGGGGAGGGGAGGGGAGGGAAGGACAACACGAGTCTCAGAAGAGACAGAGCTATATGGCAGTATGGAGATACTTAGACAATTAACTGTCAAACACAGAGGATAAGCAAGCTAAATACTAGAAAGAACTACTTTTTTAGTCAATATGAAAAGGCAGAAGCAACCCTGAGTCAGTCTGGCTAACATCTATTACTAAAGTTTACCAGGATTTAGAGCAAGACCAGACAAGAATAACGCTGAATCCTAAAACCTCCTAACATTGCAACACTTCTCCAGCCCACTGTCATTCCTGGGAGGATTATTACAGATACAGAAGTCGTAAAGGTTCAGAGTTGTTTGGGTGCGAGCATGCAGAAGCGGTACAAAGCAGTAAACAACAGCCAGGCTGTGCACTGGGCCAGCCGCCCTCCCACTGAAGGATAAGCTACACTGCATTTCCTACTGCTAAGGCTGGCCAGTGACTACAAATACAGGGTCACAAACTCTGAACTATTATCTTCATTCTTCTCACAGTAGCTCACATAACCCATGTGTGCACAAAGCTCCTTCCTCTGACCTTGTTTGCACGTGACACCTATAGCTTCTGTTAAACTAAAGCTTAAATACAGAAAAAACTGCTAAAAGCTCATGGTGCTCTAAGCTAGAGGGAGCATATTATACACCCATGTTCTGTATTATGGAAGTCCACTGAAGCAGAAAGTTTGCCTACGTGCCTCTTAAGGAACTCAGACAAAAAAAGTAAAATTGTCTTTTGGTCCTTTACACAATAATGAAGTGGTCATCACTAGGCAAGTTGACCAAAACAAAGCCCTCTGAAATACAAAGCTTGATATAAAAAAGGCAACTCCTGTCCAATGCGGAACGAGTTCTTTTCCAAGTTGTTTTCCTTGATGCATAGCCACTGGAGGGAATTATAATCTTCTTAAGTTCTTAGAAAAAGTAAATACAGACAGCATGTTTTCAATTGTGTTAGCAAAAACTTTCAACATAGCAATTAATTTTTTAGCCCCCCAAATTAAAAAGACAAACATCCACAGTGGAATAAACATAAGAGGACCACTCTTGACCTGTTGAAGCCTTGCAGGATGACTCTGCAAAGCATTAATACAGTAACTTGAAAAGTGAGCAGTTCTACCTTTTGCCTTAGAGCCCTACAACTCTCCAACTTCCCTCCTCAAAGGGACTATGCTATTAGACTAGAACCAGCTATCATCATGCTCTGGTTCACTTAGGCCAGACAAACAGAAACAGAATTAGTTGAATATTCCAACTTTACCTTAACTAACCCCACAGAAGAATTAAACAACTTTTCTTTTGGAATGAAGTTCAGCAACAGTTTTCTACAACATCCCAAAGCAACATACCACTCCTGTGCTCCAAGGAAACCACTTACAGAGAAGTCAGCACAGGCTTTAACCAAATCAATTTTGGAACATAAATAAGGAGCCATTCACAGCAGCAATTTGCCCAGGGAAGTCAGTTGTCTACTGACAACCACTATCAAGTACCACGAAGGACCTCTACAAACCACAGGTAAAGGAAGTTTTTGACACAGTGTTGTTCTTGTCTTTGAGTACGTGACTTACTAAACCTGCAACACAATTTTTTTTTTACAGAGGGGTTTGTTTCCTTCCTGCAATAGTGTCACAGGATAAGAATCAGTGCAGTTTCACAGCACTTGGTCAACAATCTTCCATAGAGATTCTGAAGTATTCAGCACATATCCTCAGCATGACAGTAACAACACAGAAGCAAAGCAACTGAAACACCCTGCTGAGGAAACAACACATTGAGGAAATACTTCTTAAGAAATTACGGTTAATTTCACTCTTTGCTCAACCTTCAATCAGCAAATTACTTCTTTATCACAGTACTCTACATGCTTCATATTGCTTCTTCATGCCCCCGTGAGCGGCTCTTCACCTACTGCCTCAATAACACCTTGCTCTTTCAGGTCTGCATTTACACAAAGGTGGCTTACCATCCAAGGCTTTCTCACTCCATGAAGTCTGTAGCTGGGAGACAAGCAGTGCACAAAGGAGTAAAGAACTTGCCTTCTGGTTTAGTATATTTGTTCCCTAATGTTCATTTCAGAATTGTAATTTTGAAAGAAGTCCAGGTTACACTCTTGCTACCTCATCTTCAGATTGTCTTACTATTCCTTCAAACTGTATCAGCAAACTGCTTTTGCATATCACCGGGTATGAATGACCACGAAAATATTTGGAGTTTGGTTGGGTGTTGGGGTTTTTTTACGTTTTCCATCTGATTTCTTTGGATCTTCTTATGTGGAGCTACCCTGATTGCCAGACCAGTGATTTCTGGTCAAAACACAGGGCGAACTGCTCAAAGAATTATGACATTATCAAAATACTAGAAACCTACATATGAAAGTGGGGAGGGAAAACACCAACTAAGCCCCTACAATACTCACAGGCGCATCAGCACGTCCACGTGAGGCTGTAAAAACCGTAAAAGCCAAATTTGGCCGCAGCAGCACCTCAGCGCGACTCCTTCAGCAGGCTGAGCGGAGGGCACGGGCGGCTCTCCCCCTGCCGCCCGGCACTCCCAAGCTCCCCACCCGCGGAGGGCGGCCGGGCTGTGCGGCCGGGGGCGCCGCCGGGGGCCCGCCCGGCGCTGCCCTGCCCTGCCCTGCGCTGCCCTGCCCTGCCCTGCGCTGCCCGCACGCTTCCCCGCCGGAGCGCCCCGGCACCGCCGGCGGGGCGGGGCGGGGCGGCGCGGGGAACAAAGCCCGGCTCCGTGCCACCCTCCGCGCTCCTCCGGCCCGCCATTCCGCTCCCGCCCGGCCCGGCCCGGCCCGCTCCCGGCCCCGCTGCCCGGGGCCCGGCCGGGC
>JAWWTY010000123.1:47632409-47652238 GCA_035222235.1 Margarornis squamiger | reverse complement strand
CACGCGGCACCGCCCCCACGCCCCCGCCCCCCGGCCGCGCCCAGCCAATCGCCAGGCGGCCGCGGCCGAGCAGAGCCCCCGATTGGCGGAGCCCGCCTGCTTCCCGCGGCCGCGATTGGCCGAGGCGGCGGCAGGTCCCGCCCCCCGGAGCGCCCTGGGTCACCGCCCCCCGCCAGCCGCCCCGCCGGGACCGGGATCGCGACCGCGACCGGGACCGGGACCGGGACCGGGACTGGGACTGGGACTGGGACTGGGCAGCGCCACGGCAACCCCCGCGCTCCGGGCTTGCCGGGCAGGCGGTGCCCCCCGGCAGGGTCCGCGCCCCCGGACCGAGCGCCGGCGTTAATGGGGCCGGTACCATGGGAGCAGGCGGCAGTAACACCGCCCTGCGGGCACGGCGGGGGAACACCACGGGAGGCTCCCGGGCACTGGGGCCGTGCCGGCAGGGCGCTCCTTTCTCCCGCAGGAAGCGGTCGGAAAATCCGCCCTTCCCCCAAGCGAGAAAGGGCAAATACTTGTGTGCCGGCCAGCTCCACAAATGCTCGGATACCGCCTTTTTGCCAGGAATTATTGGCGTTGTTCTACCAACGCGAGCTGCCGGGCTCCCCCGCAGAAGCAGCCTGGCTCCCGGGAAGGGAAGGCAAAGGGAAAAGGGAAAAAGGGAAGGCTGTCGCCAGCCCTGCCCAGCACAGCAAACAGTGGCGCTGCTCTGGCCATTGGAACTTCACTTTGATTTCAGGCACTTCCCACAGGCGCCAAGCTGCAAGGCTTATCGCAAGGCAAGAGACACTGGCAACAAGGCGAAGTAATGAGATAATTCACAGCAACATCCGCAGACCAGTCAGCTGGCGCTGGGACCCGCCGGGATTTCACTAATACAACAGGTCTGGTGGCTGGATGTAACAATGTATTTCTAAACAATGCAAAGATTTGGGAGCCAATGTTAATAGAAACAGTACCAACATTAACATTTTAAGTGGTTAAAAAGTAACTATTTTTGCTGTCGAATTGCCTCAAAGCTTCCAGGCTTGAAGAGAAAACAAAGCGGGGGAAGAAGGAAGAATAAATACCTGTCAAGCTTGATAAAATAACACAAGATCCGCAGAGCAGTATTAGAAAGAGTCCTTAAGTCACCATTTTCCCACTGTTAAGCATAAGCCTGTCTTGCAAGTACTGCATTATCACATCCAACAAAACCAGAACTGAGTGAAAAGTATGCTTTTTATAAGCAACAAATGCACCAGCACAACAGTTGTAACAATCTCTCATAGGAGTTCAAAGTTCTGTTACGCACTTTGTACAATTCTAGTTTACTTGGAGTAAAAGGTCCCTTTGTGCTCAAGCAGTTGTGTCCACATGCTGCACATCCTCAAGAGGGATGATGTACATCAACTTGCAGAAACCAGTAGGAAAGGAAAGCAGAAGAGGAAAAAAAATAATGATATGCTGGTAGCTGAGAAGAGGTTAACTCTTTCCTGTAGATTTAAGAATTTTGTGGAGTATTTTTTATTGTACTTTAACAACCCTACCACAGTCTAAAGGCTGGGTGATAGAGCACCAAACAAGAAAAACAGGATTGATTGCCACTGGTGTTGTGCATCACTTCAGACAATTGGCTGAAGCAAACTACATCACAAGATGCTTCTGATTGTGAAGTTATCCTGAGTTAGGAGCTCAGGCCAATCTTCCCAATAAATGCATACACATCCACAGAACTGAGACGAGACGAGCAGCAGAACCTCACCACCAATGAAAATCAGACCACTGATATTTAACCCTGAGCACCTGAACTTTACAGGATGTACAATCACACCACTTTCAGAACCCAAATTCTCCTGTAACCTGCCCTCTTTACAAAATAGCCCTAAGGAAGTACTTTTCCAAAGAGTTACGGTACCAGTTAGTATTAATAGCAATTATTATCTATGTGGGTAAAGTCCTTACTAATTGAGGCTTTGACTATCAGCTCCACAAAGACACCCACTCTTGGTTCTTGCTGATGTGCCGTACTGCTTCAGGCAAATAACTGATTCTTTGTTGGCCACCAGTTGTAGTAGTTACAACAATGCTCTTTTTTGGTATGAGGCTGTTATTTTCTCATTAGGAAGAGAGTGATTGTTCCAAATAAAGTCCTGTTAACTCCTGGCAGCCACTGAGGAACCAGAAACTCTCAACTGTTAACATTTTACTGTATTGTCCAGAGCACCAAGCAAAAAAAAAAAAAAAAAGGCATCCAAACCAATCACCTTTCCAGTCGTGTACTTGAGCACATAACCTTCCAGTACTTGTCTTTCCTTACCAGACCAGCATTTACCCCAACTCTTCTACACATCTACTTCTTTTAGTTATGTCTTACACACTATGGTAAAACTAAACTTATTTGTTAGGCTACCTCTTTGTTTCGCAGTGGATTTGTATAAACTCTTATACTAACTGTTAACAAGGGAATGAAAAAAATTATTAGAAAGATAAGCTTTTAAGCCACTTGACAGACTGCATATAACTCACCCCACTAATTCTTTGAGCTTCAGCTTCAAGAGTTCTGAATATTCACCAGTTACTTTGTTTTGTAAAGTACTGCAATTAGAAACCATGTGACTTTCACACCTTCCAACTTCTTAACATAAGTAATCAGTTCATTTTAAAAGAATCTGATCCTTTGAAAGTTTTCCTTTTCCCTTCTTTGAGGCACCTCCTTCACAAGAAATAACTCCCAATTTCTAAGGGTTAACTATCAAGTTTCTGTATTACAATACTCTGAATCTCAAATACAGTTTTCATTCTTAGATGATACTAAGTGATAAAAAAGTTTAAAGATATAGATAAATGAGTTTTAATACTTCTAAAATTAATTTCGACTCCTAAAGCAGCCCAAAAATATATAGCTTCATGCTTTTAACAAGTTATCTATGCATTTTGTAGATCCAGCCTTAAGCCTTGACAGAGAACTACATTTTATGTTACGGACAAAAGGACTTGGTGATTCCATGATCAATTTTAAACTGACATTCTCATAGTTGCATGAAAGATGGCATGAGTATAAAGGAAGTCGTAGAAGTAGACCAGATGTCAGAAAGGGAGTCCTTGTTAATATTTTTTTGTGGATGAACTTCAAAAAAAGGGTTTGAGTACAGAGAGCGAAGTGCCAAAGATGTGGATATGCTTTACCATCTATGCTGCATATGGCCCTACAACTGCAGTTCTAAGTGAACAAATGGATGCATGTACCCAGGTGAAAATATCTCACAAGGAGGCTGTACTAGGTAAGATTTTTGAAAGGTTGGTAAACTCACCAGTTTGCTGCATGATTTTAATTATCTTTTTCCCATTAGCAGTCTTAAGGAACTTGAAGACAGTGAAGTGAGAAAACTGAATGGATAACTATTAGTTTTACAATGGAGAAGCAAAACAGCAGCTCATTATTTTCTACGATGAAGGAAACTGATTGCCATTTCCTCCCCATTGAAGCTCCATGTTTAGAAGATATGTAGTTCATACACATGCCCTTCCCCACAGAAGTGCAAGCTTAAAAAACCCATTGTACTCTTTGCCTAGAATGTACTGAAACGTAAGGGAAAAAGCATGAAATAAACTGCCTTAATAACTGTGCTACAGTCCCATAAACAAAACAGTCATTAGCTGATGAGGCCAAAATCTTTTGCCTTCCAATTAATAATGTGCATAATGGATGGTCATGTACTGGACAGTGCTTCACTAGCATGGGCTAAGATGACAGGCAGAGATAAAGACTGCCTGGTAAGACTGATTACTTCCAATGTCCTGCAGATTAGAAGTGTATTTATGGTACGAATTAAGACACATAGTTTCTGGTTCTATCCACCCAGCTTATTTCAAGAATCCAGTCTCAGAAACCAATCTCCTCTTCACCTTTCATTAGTTCATTTGTCCTAGGCTCTTCACACGTTCACAGTGTTCATTTTACAGTTGCATTCTCTACTTAGATTTCAGACACCTTCAATCTCGAAAACCTCCTCTCTCCTGTCTTCAGACATGGGCCCTTTTTTGTACAGCCATCAGAAAGCAGCAAATTAATTCCAGGGTGAAGAGACAGTGGCTTGCTCTAGGAAAGGCTAAAAGGGAGTGGTGCATTCCATGGGCAAGTACGGGCACATCAGGATATGGTGAATTCAAGCCACAGTACTGCATGTTTACAAGAAAATGCCAAGGCATACACTGCACTATCAAAAATACATTTTTTTTATTTTTTGCCTTGTTTTCCTGATTTCTGATAAACTGTAGGCATCCCTAAAGGTGCCATCTCCACAGCATTAGCTAGAGGCACGCACACCCTCCTAGTCTTCCACTTCAGTACAATCCTGTCCGCCAAGTCTGTACCCCTTTCGAGCTCAGCGCTGCCCACCAGGCCCTTGCTTAGTCCTGTTCAGATAACCTCTTTTTTTGGGTGGCAGAGATCCGTTCTGTTTAGGAAATTCCGGCCACGCACCTTTAGCAACCAGTGAACAAACCTGCGGATAACATACCTACTGCTGGAGCCGGGCACGCTCAGACCAAGCCTTTACCTGCCCCCTGCCAAGAGCACGGAGCGCTGACCCGGACGGGCAGTGCCGACTCTCGCGTTATCCCCGCGTTATCCCCCGCGCTATTCCCGCGCGCTATTCCCGCGCTACCCCCGCGCTGTTCCCGCGTTATCACCCACGCTATTCCCGCGCTACCCCCGCGCTATTCCCCACGCTGTCCCCGCGTTATCCCCCGCGCTATTCCCCGCACTGCTCCCGCGTTATCCCCCCCGCTATTCCCGCGTTATCCCCCGCGCTATTCCCGCGTTATGCTCGCGCCATCCCCGCCAGGCCCGCGGAGCGCCTCCTGCGGCGGGCTGTCCGCTGTGCGCATGCGCGGCGTCGGGCGCGCAGTTCCGGGTCGGGGCGGCCATGGAGGCCGGGCAGGGCCCCGGGCCCGGCGGGGACGCGGCCCAGGTGACCACCGGGCGGGGGACGGGGCGGGGCGGCCCCGGGGACCACCGGGAGGGGAGCAGGCCCTGGGGCTGCGGGGGGCACGCCGCGGGCCCGGGGAGAGCGGGTTCCTCTCAGCGCCTCGGCCGCCCCTGCGCTGCGTTGCCCTGCCTGCGGGGACGGTGCCCTTGAGGCCTCCCGGGGCCGGGGGGGGGCCCGGCAGGAGGAGGGGAGGTGTTCGGGTCTGACCGTGAGCCAGTGTGGGCCCAGGGGGACAGCAAGGCCAGCGGTATCCTGGCCTGTGTCAGGAATAGTGCGGCCGGCAGGGCCAGGGAAGTGACTGTGCCCCTGTACTCGGCAGTGGGGAGGCCGCGCCTCGAGTGGGGTGTCCGGTTCTGGGCCCCTCCGTTCGGGGAGCACACTGAGGGGCTGGAGCGGGTCCAGAGAAGGGCAGCGAGGCTGGAGCACAGGGTCTGTGAGGGGCGGCTGAGGGGATGAGAGAGCGGGAGGTGCTGAGGCTGGAGAAGGGGAGGCTCAGGAGACCTCCTCGCTCCCTACAAGTGCTCCAAGGGAGGGTGTGGCCGGGGGCTCGGGCCCTTCTCCCGGGCACCCAGCGACGGCACAAGAGCAAATGGCCTCAAGCTGCGCCAGGGGAGGTTTGGGCTGGACATCAGGAAGAATTTCTTCACAGAAAGAGTAATTAGACATTGGAATGCCCTGCCCGGGGAGGTGGTGGAGTCACCATCCCTGGAGGTGTTCAGGGAAAGGCTGTACGCGGCACTCAATGCCATGGTCTAGTTGACAACTTGGTGTTCAGTCATAGGTTGGACTCGATGATCTCAGAAGTCTTTTCCAACCTAATTGGTTCTGTGACTGTGTTTCCCCGGTGCCGGCAGCGTTCCTGCAGCTCTCTCGGCCAGCTGGTGGTCTGGACGTGTGCCCGGCCACAAGGCTGTCATGGTGGGAGAGGGTCACACACCTCCAACACAAACCTCTCACATGCTGGCCAAACAGCTGGTCAGCTCTCGGTGAATACCTGTGTGTGAACCAACAACACATGTTGCGTGTCTGAAACCTTGAGAAATACTTAACAAAGGCACTTAATGACCTGTCAGATTTCATCTGTTTGGAAGGCTGTTTGCTGGCTTTGAACCAAAGCTGGCTTTTTTAGAGCAAAAGGTGTGAGCTGAGTTGGGATCTGACCATGCACAAAGTGTTTTCTGCTTTCTCATGATTTATAGAAGCATTGGAATTTTTTGATTATATATTTCATGTGACATTTATTGGGCAAATGCCACCAGTTTCTTAAGTATAGCTGAGTGAAGGCACAGAAACTACAAGGTATGAAAGTTAGACATTAAGTTTTTTGATTGAAAAATCTCCCCAAACCTTTCTTTCACTCATTTTTTTCTAATTTATTCCTCTAATGAAAGAGGGAAGTACCTAAACCTTATGTGCCAACAGAGGAGGAAAGGAGACTCCTCAAGGAATGTGCTGAAGAGAGTGCCCGGTATAGAGGTAAGCTCACCTTGCTGGAAAACCTGTTTGCTTTTCTTTCAGCCTTAGCTTTTGCTGTTATTTGAGGCATTAAGGAAGGCCTGGGTCAATATCTCACAGCAGTGCATTAACAAGCTTCATATGGTCTAAAATTGCATCCCAGTAAATGCTGATCCATGTAGCATTTACCTTTATTAACAGTTTGCAGGGCAGAGTTTTGCAAAAAGTGCAACATAATTTCTACGTTTTATGCTTTATAACAAGATCCTTTCATATTTTATGTTAAAGTGCTTATAAAAAGTCTGAAAATAGATCTAATTAATGAGTCTGTGTTTTTGAATTTTCTTTATTCTCCATTTTTATTTTCAGTTTTTATTGTTATCTTTCTGAAGAGTTGTGAAGAGAACAATGTATAAATAGTCACTCAGCTCAACTTTTGGAGAAACTTTCTGTCACTCTGCATAGCCAGATGTTCAGGCATAGTTTCTGTAGTTCAGAGGTTCAAGGCATACTTGGTTTTTGTACACCTGGTCACGAGATTTGAACACGCCTTTTGATGTGATTGTTACCTGCTGTTTTATTGACACTAGTGGGCTGCTCCTGACAGGTGGCTTGATAGAAACCAGGACAGATGAAGAATTTAACTGCTGATTTGCTAAATTTAGCACATCAGGGCTCTGATTTCTTCTGGAAGTCAGTACTTTCAGATGCAGCTTCTAAGGCATTGTGATTTTGAGTTAATGAATTAGAGTTCTGCTTTGTCTTTCTCTATTGCTTTGGCATTCTCCTGCTTTTTTACGAATATTTGGAAACCTTCAGCATGTTTGCCAAAACAGCCATTTTCTGTATATTTTTAAAAGTGGAAAGAGCCAGGTCCATTAGTGGTTGTGGTTTATTGATAATCTTTCTTCTGGAAGACAAAGAGGGGAGGGAATTGTTTGCTGTTCCTGAGGTGTTCTGCTGTTTGGCACTGTAACTCATTACCCTGTGTGTCTTTATAAGGTCACTGATGAAACAACATGAAGGTATTATTGAGAAACCCCAAATTAGTTTCTTGAGTTGTATCTCTTTAGGGAGCTACAACAGTAATTGAGATATTTTTTGGGGAGTGGGGCAGACTGTACTGTGCTCTTATCTTGCTGGGATCGCCCAGCAAGATATTTTCTAGGTCTCCTGCCTTTGTTTCTTTGTTCTGTGTATACATACTAGATTCTTGTATTCACTGTATTAAATGCATATTGCTTGAACTTCCCTTTGAAAGAGGTATGGGATGCCTTTGTGACCACCCTGAAATCCTCTTTGTATTGTATCAGTTTTTGTTACTCACTGATGTTACTATCAATTTGTGTATTTTCAGTTTGTTTATTCAGATTTCAAGCTGCAGCAAATTTTTACCCATTCTTACAAACCCTCTGTGTTTTGACATAGTTTCTATTGGCAGCTGCTATTGGCAGTCATTTCATAATTCAGTTTAATATATGCTGTACTGGAGTTACTAAATTTTAATCATATTAAAATACATTATAACTTCTAACACTGTTGAAAATTCACACTACGATCTACAACTTTATCCTTTGCACTTTTAATCTTGCTAACAAAATCAAATTATATTGGTAAAACTTATTCCTCCTAAAACTATTTTGACTAGGGTACATTATATTCTCATCCTTATGTGCTGTTGATATATCAGCCTTCCATTATTTCCCCAAGATCTGTTTTGTTCCTGAAGCAGAAAAAGTACTTTTTGCCCATAGCAGTGAGATGCATTAATATTTTTTGATTTAGAAAGCTTGTTGTTTTTTTTCCCCCTAATTATTCATAATAATTTTTATGTATGAACCAAATTTTCACATAGCTGTTTTTCTTTTAATTTCTAGTTACTATTTCAGATCACTTAAATGCTCGCATACTAGTTGCTGTTTCCAAGTGTGTAACCTGTCTTTGGTATCCAGAATATTTGTGTTGGGCCTATAAATCATTTCAAGCTTCTAAGAGTTAGACTGAGGTCCTCTGTAATACGTTCTTTTGAATATATTTTTCTTAACACACCCTCCCTCTCCTTGTTTGTTTTTGCTTTTACAATTCAGCTTCAAATCTGCACTGTTGTTCTATATCTCAGAAAATCTAGAACTCTAAATTTTGGAAAATCTAGGACTGAAATCTCTAAAAGCATGAGATTTTTAATCTCTAGTAGGTTGGAAGATTTTATTCTCTCTTTTGAAGTGTTGCTCTAATCTTGCCTTGAGCCAAGTACTTTTTCTTAAAAGTGACATCTAGTCACATTTACTTTTAAATACTGGTTGGACTCCTTAGCTAGTTTAAACTTGTCAGAATTTGTGAGGGAATAAACTCTTAATATTGTGGCAAATACCATTTGTCTTCATGTATGAACTTAATTAGCAAATTGTGTGCATCAAAACACCATAAAGATCTAGTGCTGTTGCAAAAATTTCTCTTCTACGTGAAGTTATAGTCATTGAGCCTTTTTGTAACTTCTGCATTTTCAGACTTGCATAAAATTAAATTTCATTATGGCATATCTAGTTATTTTATTTAATTAACTGTAGTCTTCTGTCATGTTTGTTATTTCATTGTTCCTGTATCTTGTGTAGGGGCAATGGTCTCCACAAATAGTTGCAAAGTTAATTTCCCAGTATAATAATTCTCATTGCTTGGAATAAGCATTCCTGTTGTTTCTTGCCATCTGCAAATGCTTGTTGCCACCTAAAGTCTTTCCATATGATAAAAATTGATGTGATATATTAGGTTGATTGCAATACGCAGTGATGGTCATCAATGTTTTTTGTCTTCTCTGCATTCCTGACCCTAGCCCAAAGTTGACCCATAAGCTTCAGAAAAAGCTGCCCCATTCTTTAATTTGGTGGTGAATAAAACGTATTACCTAATTTTAATGAATTTGATTTATAGCTCTGTAGGAGTTAAACCTTTTTCAAAGGTCTTATGTTAAAACTGTCAGGACTTTTGCTTATCAAAAAATTTTAGAGGCACTGGCCACTATGTAACTGGCTTCTGTCCTGAAGAACTGTATATGCCTCTCTAGAGCTCTGCACCTTGATGCTGTAGCAGTTGTAGCTAGACCTGAGGCCTCGTCTGTAGAGCTTTGTCCCATCTCACATTGGCTTTTGTATTTTAGGAAGCGTGAAGTCTAATGCAGACAAGTTGACTCATTAACCCGTACCACATAAGTTGTAGTGCTTCTTAAAAACTGGAATTGAGAATGTTTGATAATTTATATACAATTTGTTTATTATATATCTCCTTATATTCTTATACAAATGAGCTTAGTAAGTAAGGCATAGCATCTGGTATTTTATCTCTTATTTTGTTGAGTGTAATTGAAAATAGTGAAAATCCTATTTTAAGCAACTTCTTTTCTTCTTCACAGCTTTTCCTTTGGCTGCAGTAAGCATGCTTGGTACTAGTTTCTTAATTAAAAAAGGTAAAGTGTAAAAATACTTGCATTTCAGTTGGATTTGCTCAGATGAAATATATTTCTGCTGTTAGTAAAGTAACTAAAATAACATAACGTCTAATCTACTTGTAACTAAAAGTTCAGACTCTGCAGCTACCTGATTTGCAGTTCCTCAAACTAAAGAAGGAGCTGAACTAAAAATCAAGTTCATGTGCATTTTATCTTCTGTGACAAATGCAGTATCTCACTGAATATGAAACAATATGTTCTACAGTGTGTAATAATAATATGATTAAATATGATTAAAGAAGTAATTCTTAGATTTTTTTAATTTTATGGGGAATTCAGCTGTTAGTGTAAAAGTAACCTGCTACCTACAAACATGGCTACAAAGTAACCTACAAACACAACTATTGTTGAAGTTTTTCAGCTTAATTCTTAATATCTGATTACTAACTACTTTGATTCTCATTTTCAGGTGTTCTAAGAGATAGCTCAAGATTTGGCTCTTTTATGAAAGTTGCATGTAAGTAAAAGCTACATATAAATTCAGCTTGTATTCATGCTTTATGTTCTGGAATCTTACACAGATGTAATTCCTGTGACACTAGCTGGCTGATTACTGTGACTCCGTTCTAGTAGAATCACAGGTTATCTCAAGTTGTTAAGGACCCATGAGAACCATAGAATCCCAATGCCTTGCTCCTCACAGAACCACCTGAAACTAAACCACATGACTAAGAGTGTTGTCTGGATACTCCTTGAACTGTCAGGCTTGGTGCTGTGACCACTTCCCTGGGGAGCCTGTTCCAGTGACTGACAGCCCTCTCACTGAAGAACTTTTCCCTGCTGCCCAGTTTGCACTTCCCCTGATGCATCTTCATACCTACCACTGGTCACCAAACAGAGGAGATCAGCACCTCCCCCACTCCTGCCCATCCTGAGGAAGTTGTAGATGTAAACTCTGATGAGGTCACCCCTCATCCTTCTCCAGGCGGAGCTAACCAAGTGAACTCAGCTGCTCCTCATAAGTCTGGTCCTTGAGACCCTTCACCATCTTGATCATCCTCCTCTGGACAGATTCCAAGAGTTTGATGTCCTTCTTATATTGAGGTGTCCAACACTGCACACAGTACTTGAGGTGGGGCCACTCCAGTGCAGAGCAGAGAGGGACAATCCTTTGCCTGATGCCCCCCAGGACACAGTTGGCCCTCCTGGCTGCCAGGGCACTGCTTACCCATATTCAACTTTCCCTCAACCCAAACACCCAGTACTCTTTCCAAAGGGCTGCTTTCCAGAAGTGAGCTCCTGGGAACATCATGACGTTCATCAAGTCCAAGTGCAAGGTGCTGCACCTGGATCAGGGCAGTCCCCGACCTGAGTACACAATGAGAGAAGACGTCATTGAGAGCAGCCTTACAGAGAAGCACTTGGGGGTTCTCATGGCTTACAATCTGGACGTCAGCCAACAGTGTGTGCTCACCGTGCAGAAGGCCAATGGCATCCTGGGCGGCATCAAAAGAGGAGGGACCAGCAGGTCAAGGGGAGGCGATTCTCCTCCTCTACTTTGCTCTGGTGAGACCCCATCTGGAGTGCTGCATCCAGATCTGGGGTCCTCAGCACAAGAAGGACATGGACTTGTTAGAGCGGGTCCAGAGGAGGCCATGAAGATGACCAGAGGGCTGGGACACCTGTGAAGACAGGCTGAGAGAGCTAAGGCGAAGGGAAGGCTTCAGGGAGATTTCATTGAGGACTTCCAGTACCAGGCTTATAAAAAAGAGGGACAGCAACATTTTACATGGACAAGGACAAGGGTCAATGGTTTTAAACTAAAAGAGGAGAGATTCAGATTAGATGTTAGGAAGAAATTCTTTGCTGAGGGTAGTGAGACACTGGACAGGTTGCCCAGAGAAGTTGTGGATGCCCCATCCCTGGAAGTGTTCAAGGCCAGGTTGGATGGGCCCTGAGCAACCTGGTCTAGTGAAGGGCATCCCTGCTCTTGGCATCAGGTTTGGAACTAGATGATCTTTAAGGTCCCTCTGCAACCTAAGCCATTTTATGATTCAGTGATTTATTCACCATCTTTGAATTTCTGCAGTACCTTTTGTACAACTTTTGTTTATAAGCTTTGCATAAATTTACTTGATAAATGTAATGTAATCATTTAAGATAAAAACTTTGTAAATAGATACTGTACAAGCTTACTTTAAATTACATTGCCAGAATACACCCACCCCTCCCTTCCTAATTTGAAGGTCTTTTTTCATGTATCTCACGTATCCCATTCAAGCTATTTTAATTACTTCTGTTTTTCCTGGACATTATGTATGCACAATTGTAGGAAAACAGCAATTTCGTGTGAATGATTTTTGGATTATGTATAATTAAAAAAAAATAAATTAACCTTTTCAATGTAACAGGACAGTAAAACAGGAAGTTGCCATCTTGTCAATCTGCCCAGATACAGCCGGTTTACTTCAGTGGGAAGAGGGTAAACCCCATGATTTGTGGTGAAGGAAGTGTTGTTAAAGCAGATAAATGAATGTGAGAGACTAGGGCTCCCGGTTGTTTATGCTAAATTCTGCGTACTTTCTCTGAACACCAAACAGTGGTATAACACAAACATCTCTAATAAATAATAGAACTGCAATTTCCCTGATCAATCCTACATATTGCTTGTTAAGGGCCACGGTCCCTCTATTTAATAGAACTAATTTTTTTGAAATCAGGAAAAAAGTCAGGTGCAGGTGGACTGGCCAAGATGTTCTGCCTATTGAATTACTATACTTTCCTCAGTAGTCTTCTGGGCTCTCTGATAATTTACTGAAACTTCCAGCCAGTCATGGCTGATACACTACATTGACAACATCCCCATCAACGTGGCACAGAGCTATTGGCTCTCTCTTTTTTGACTAAAAAGGGGAAGATCCATATGTACTTCATATTAGTCTGTAGCGGGACCTGGCCTGTTTTATCTGTCTCTAATCAACTTCGCTAAGATCTTGTCACAGTGAATGCGGAAGAGGCAGAGAACAACAATATCTAATGTACTGGGCTAACTTCAAAACTAGGAACATCTGGCTGTTAGTTCTGTAATAACAGAAACGAAATATTTTAGCCAATAATTACTTTGAGTGAACCATCCTCCGCAGAGATGCTTCCACTTTTCTTTACTAGAAGGCCTCAAAAAAAGACTTTCTCATTGTAATTTATGCAAAAGATTAATCACCTTTTCTGCTTGGCTTTATTTTGCTAAATATTTAGTTTGAATTCTTCTTATGCTGGTTTAAGGGCTTGTAATTTTTCTCTTTGCCCATATTTGTAGTATTTGAGGTGTCTTCCTTTTTTTTCTTTAACCTGATAAATGGCTAAACCCTTATATTTCTCATTTGTAAACATCACTCGTAGTTGTGGCTGTTTTTCTCTTTTCCTTTGGAAACAGATTTTTAACCTCCTTTTGAAAATACAGACATTAGAACAGAAATCACAATTTCTGTGGCAGTACAGCAGGCTAAGGTAAAATGCCCTTTTATATTGATTTCCAGACAATGTAATCTACAGCATGAGAATTGCAGAGGATTAATGTTACTGGTCATTAACTCTTAATTTAAAGATGATTGAGGCTCTTTAGTCATCATATTTAGGAAATACCCATTGCATATGAAGGAGTCTAGTGATTTT
This sequence comes from Margarornis squamiger, assembly GCA_035222235.1. Lineage (NCBI taxonomy): Eukaryota > Metazoa > Chordata > Aves > Passeriformes > Furnariidae > Margarornis > Margarornis squamiger. The sequence goes on along the minus strand of JAWWTY010000123.1, from coordinate 47,638,696 downwards.
CTCCTACAAAATCAACAACAAAACTGTTAATTGCCATAGAATCCTTCATACTTCATTTGACCCACTCATAGAACTTGAAGGAGTCTGCTGATGGAAATCATAAGTTTTGAGCCCAGAAAGAACTATCTTGATAACTTAGTCTCATGTCTGTGCGGTAGATGGAAATAGCTCAAGCACTAAACTGAAGGTGTTTGCTTAGTGATTGCAAGGGTTCTGCTAATTCAGTTGTTTGCTCTCTGGCATAGAATCCTCTTCAGAAGATACTGAGCCTAATGCTAAGTTTATTTAGACCTCTCTTCATACTAGTGAAAGCCTTTTCAAGATCTGACTGTTCTGATGGATTAAATTAGCAGAATTTACTACCTTTATTTATTCCAACTGTTTTATCATCTTTGATATCTAATTGTGATTTCTGGATCTTGGGAAAAATTGATGCAATTATTTTTCTTTTTTGGTCACCATTCATCAAGTACTAGCTAAAATCATCTGACGTTCGTGCCGTGTCTAAATCATTGCTTTATATCTCTGTTCAGCTGTTGCGTTTGGTTCTATTACCCTTTGTCTGCAGAGGAAGCAGAGATGATTACTGCATGTTTTTGGTATAGTTCTGAACTGTTGGGGTTTTTTTCTTTCATTCAAGATACTATATAATTTCTTTGAAGTTATTGTTTTAAAACTATGTTGAATATTATGATATGGCATATAAATCCATATTTTTTTCTTTTTAAAAAGTTGCTGGAATGTGTGGATACATGGCTGGAAAGATATCCTACTTGCCAATCTGTAGTGAGAAATTTAAGAAACTGAAGGATTCCCCAATAGGAGATGTTCTACGACAAGCTCAGAGACATAGTTCACCTAAGTAAGAATTTAATTATTTTTTAAATTTAAAACTTATTCTTGAATAGGGCATTTTGAACATTAGCCAATCACGACTAGTTTTGCAGCTTTCAAAGACTTCCATTGCTGCACCTTCCCTCACTCCCCATTACCCCAAATCTATCACTTTCAGGAGGCTGTATCTGTGTCAGTTGGCAAGCTATAAAACATGCAGTTTGAGCCCTCTGCATACAACTAATCACTTTGAGAAGCAGAAAAAGAAACATTTTACTTAGCAAACTGTATTCCCTTTAAATTAAGACTTTTTCCCATGGAATTTACTCCCAGTAGTGTGACAGCAAAAGTTGCTTCCTTAGTTTAGAAGTAAACTAAGTTAACTGAAATAAAATAGTGGTACGTTCTGGAAGTTTTTCCCATAGTTCAGTTTGATTCAAGAAGGAAAAGGGTGGAAATGATTTCAGTGTTTATCAAAGGAAAGAGCTCAGTAAACAATATCGGTGCAGGAAGAAGCATGGTGGTCAAACTTACTGCTGTTTGTTTAAATCCTTTACATCTGTAACAGCATTAGGCTGTACATATGAGAAACCCATCAGGTTCTTAAAACCATTTCCTGTTTTCTTCCAGAATGTTTTCTACCTCAACTGGTTTTTAATTGCATGCTGCTTTCAGAATATCTCACTTAAACCCTTGATTCAAAACTGGGAGAGTAGTGTTTGGATAGTGAGTAGTAGTCCTCCTGTGTACGTGCTATGATTTGTTAAATGTTTATAAAGGATTTGATTAAATTTCTAAAAACTTTATAAATTTAGATTTATGATGTTTTTTATTTTGTCTGCAAGTTTTACCTTTATTCTGAAATGTTTATGGCTTTGTGGCACCAAAAATAATGGTAGGAATTACCTCTTCATACATTTACAGTGTAGAATCAGCTGAATTGGAGCTGGACTTGCCCCTTTACGCCCCTCCAGTTTTGAATATGAAATTGTCATGATCATTAATTGTGTTTACTCTGTGTGAGAACTTGTTTAAGTGCTGTCATCTAATGCACCAATACGTCTCTTTAAACTTTAAGGGCCCATTCTTTTGTATCTGTAAAGTTTTATTTCCTAAGTGATAAATTCCTTTTTCTTGGTTGAATGATTAATTGGAATTCAATTCAATTGCATTATTATCCATACATGCTACCCTTTTAAGGTAGCAACAGAAACCATTACACTCATAATCATTACATGTCTACTAATTAATGTATTTTGGTAATTTGGTTTTCGGTTAAAAATTGGTAGGGAGCTAAAAGATTAGATAATTCTTTAAAGCTGTTTCCATATATTTTAAATGCATAATCGAGGCATTAAAATGGCTTCACTTCTTATGTTTATCATGAGAATAAAACAAAGACTAATTGTGAATGTTTTTCATAGGAAGCTAATCAGAAATTAAAGATAAATACTCTAGAGATATTCTAGTGGCACCAAGTGGTGGCATTCTTCATAGAGGGACATGTTGTGTACTGGTTTGCAGAGCCATTCTGTGAGAATAGTGAGTGCTTTAAAACATCTGGCACCAGTTTCCAGAATATTCTTTATATGATTTTACCTTTCTATCCCAAGAGAAAATTCATTAATGATTCTGCAGAATTCAGCAACTTCATAAACTTTCATAATTTAATTTCCCCAAGACAGCTGCTCATTCTTCTTCTGCTGTTCGATACTGATCAATTACAGCAGCTTCTAGTGATGAAGGGTTTTAAATTGCAAATTCTTCCTAGAAGGTCTTTAAGTCTAGTTCCTACTACCATTAATTGCATGGGCACACCCTATACTAATTGTGTCTGATGTGGGGGTTTTTTGTTAGAAGATTCTTTGGGGAAGGGGTAGTCATTTTAGTCTTGTAAAGTGCAACATGCTTAGTCTCTTTTCTCTCCTGTTCTGGAGATTTTCAGGTTTGAGTTAAGATTCTATAAGGCAGGAAAGAGTGTTGGGGAAGGGAATATAGAGGTCTTTGCAATGTAAAGAAAAACACCCAAAGCATCCCAAAGTTTTTTTAAGATTTTTTTCTGTTGAAAACTAAACCATTTAAAAGGATATTTTCTTGAATTGCACGTGTTGTTACTCTTATAGTTCCATTTTTAACCTTAGTATTTTTGTATTTAATATTTAATTGTATTCTATTCCAGCCGTTCCAGTCGGAAATCTGAATTTTCAGATGTACCTTTTCAGTCATTTACTGAATCTTCTTCTCCAAGAGCTGGATTCCCACCTTCTTCTAGCTATTCAGATGACTATAGCTCAACAGATAGAGCCCTCTCAAGTTATGAACCCGTTCCATTCAGTGCTTCCCTGAATGAATCTTCACCCACAGGAATTACTGATTACACTGTTGAAGGTGAGTCTTAATATTTAGCAGTTTGTACTGCAAAGATTCTTGCCTTTCTTATAGGTACTGTTCTTACTAAACTATGTATTTTCATCCCATGCAAATACACATTGTATAATACAGAGGTTTTGAATGAAAGAGCTTGAAGTTACCAGAATTGTTTTTACACAAAAGATAAAAGTAAGTATTATTTTATGTAACTGTAAACTAAATTCAGGGGGGTTTTATGCTCTAATTGCAAGTAAAGGTCCTGAATTAACTTACAAGGTGTAATCTGTTGTGGAACTAAACATGCAAAAAACTCAGCCTGACTGGGAGTTCTTTTTGATTAAAAGAAGGGTGAATACAGTGTCCTTTCACTGTACTGAATAAACCTCAGCGTACCAATTGCCTCTGCCACTTCTGAGGTGATTGCCATTCCACCGGCCATGGTGCTGTAACTGGACACTGCTATAACTCTGTGACATAAAACATCTGTGACTTTTTTTTTTTTTATAATGTGACAAACATTTAAGTCTTGGGAACTGAATAGATATTATGTTCTATTCAGCAACAGTCTAATTTTCTAACAGAGAACTAGAATGGTTTTCAAGTACTGTACTGTACAGCTGTTCCCTTCCAGAGTGAACTGTGCTCAGCTATTGCAGGGGAAACACAGGATTCTGAACTCGTGTGTCTCTGGTACACAAAGGAGGAAGTTACTGTCAAACGCAGAGTATTTGACTTTGAATCAGTTTGGATTTTGTCAACTCCTTTACAAAAAATGTTTTATTTCACAAAAAAAGCACCTTCGTGCCACTTGATTACAGTTAAAGGAAGGTATCAGATGTAAATGTGTTGGGGAAATTGTAATTGCACTTCATCACAAACATCAATAGTTGGTAAAACCTTAATTATAGAACCAAGAATCTGCATTGTAAGTGTAGACAAAAGAATCAAATGTTTATCAGGTAACACATGATGGATACTAATTCTTTGAAAGCAGAATTTAAATCCTTAATGCAGGCCCTGGAGCTTCACCTAGATTTCTTTTCAGAAATCATACATATATCAAACATATGGTTATCATAAACTTTACATAAATGACCAGAACTACTTTATCTATCAACTACCACATGGACATTAGAATTGCCATTGGATAAAATGAAGAAAATTAATTAACTGCCAGTCCTTCAAAGCAGTTTGACAAAATTTAAAGGTTGAAAGGACTGGATTAATTAAAGACTATATATCTTCTCTGTTGTATTTAGAATTGCAGCTGTCATGCTCCTTTTCATTTGGGATTGAGCAGTAATTAACTGGCATTCTCGAGCATGTTGTAGCCAAATTTTGGTGTGGTATGCCATATTTAGTATTTTTATAAGTTTGTTTTCTTTTCAGAACCTGCTCCAATTCCAGAAGAAAGTCGTAAAAAAAAAGGCATCACATATGAGGAATTAAGGAATAAACACAGAGAGACATATGATGTAATGCTACCACCAAAGGCAGAAACTCCAAACAAGTTTTCACAGGAAAAACCAGCTAAGGAAGGTAATATACTGATTTACAGAAATACTTAGTAAATTCAAATATTGGCCATAATGTTAAAAATGGTTGCAAACACAAGGCTTCCTTCTGCATACCTTTTAAGCAATTTATTTTTACAGTATCTTCAGGTATCTCATATGTGATTTGGTCTGAAGTTTCTTATTTCAAATTAATTTTTTTTAAAAAAATACTGAACATCCATAGCAAATTATAATTCCTTTCTCTAGCCGTATTGCTTGGTGCCGGGCTGAAAAGCTTGTAACTTTTGCTTGATTGAGTATATCAAGCAACCTCTTTCAACAAAGAATTCTCTGAGCTCAGAGCTATACTGAAGAGTTTTAGCTGTGGGAGGGGGTGTGTTTTTAGATAGCATTGTTCTCTCAAAATAGAGCACATGGTTGATGGTTTTGAAGGGGAGGGTATTTTATTTTTATGAATTGTTTCATGTGGAATTACTGGATTTCTATAGAGGCATTGTTTGTAGAGGTTCATTTTCTACATTAAAACCCAAAGGAAGGAAACGGTATTTGGCAGCAATATTGAGATTTGTTTTCACAGTGAAGAAGAAAACTTTGCAAAGCAAAATAAGAGTGCAATGTCCTGAGGAATAAGATGCCATTCAGACAAGTTTTTGACTCAATTTTGATTGACTCAAGGAGCAATTCATAATTCCTTGCTCTAGAACTATTTTGAATTTAATGTGGCATCTGTGAAAACGATTTTAGCAAGATGAATGTTTTACCATTTAACACACTGCTGGACTAATCACCTTGAATTGTTTGGGTTTGTATGCAGTTCCAGTCGTGGCAGCCATGTTACAAGACTTGTAGGAACAGTTATCATCTCCTATTAGTCATAATGAGTGGTAATAAGTAGAGAAGAGCGTATTAAAGCAAAAAGTTCTGAAGCAGTAGTACTAAGCTTTGGAACAGTGTTGCTGAAGTGTCCATTTGATGCTTGAGAATTACTTTTTCCAGACCATCTATCTTTGGACAGATCTGCAGTTTTGAAAGAAAAATTATAAACAATTATTGTGTAATGATTTCAATCTGTTATTTCAAGGATAAAAAGCTTTTTCTGTTATCACATGACTATGCCAAATGAGACATTAAAAAATTACTGAAGCTGTGGTTTCAGATTGCTTTTAAATTCCATCAGCTGACACTTTGTGGATTTACACAGTGTTTCTTTTTCAAGATACTTCTCCACAAATACAAAACCTAGAAATGTCACTTGAAAACCATACAAAGAAACGTTAAGCAGCACTCTGCAAACCTTGCCATATTCCATGGCAAATGTGGCTGTGAAATGAGAATGTGAATTTGTTATTTTTAGTTACTTGAGGCCTATAAAAGGCACTTACAGAACGGATGAGGGATCAGACTCAGCCAGCATGGATTTAGGAGGAGCAGGTCCTGCGTGATCACCCTGATCTCCTTCAATGATCGGGTGACCCACCTGGTGGATGAGGGGAAGGCTGTGGATATAGTCTACCTGGACTTCAGCAAAGCCTTTGACTCCATCTCCCATAGCACACTCCTGGAAAA
>JAWWTY010000123.1:47606115-47632309 GCA_035222235.1 Margarornis squamiger | reverse complement strand
ACAGAGTGGCTGGAGAGCAGCCAGGTAGAAAGGGACCTGGGGGTACTGACTGACAGGAAGCTGAACATGAGCCAGCACAGTGCCCAGGTGGCTAAGAAGGCCAATGGCATCCTGGCCTGTATCAGGAGTAGTGTGGCCAGCAGGACCAGGGAAGTGATTGTTCCCCTGTACTCAGCACTGGTGAGGCCACACCTCGAGTGCTGTGTCCAGTTCTGGGCCCCTCAGTTCAGGAGGGATATTGAGGTGCTGGAGCGTGTCCAGAGAAGGGCAACAAGGCTGGTGAAGGGACTGGAGCACAAGTCCTATGAGGAAAGGCTGAGGGAGCTGGGGGTGTTCAGCCTGGAGAGGAGGAGGCCCAGGGGAGACCTTGTTGCCCTCTACAACTACCTGAAAGGAGGTTGTGGCCACGTGGAGCTTGGTCTCTTCTCCCAGGCAACTAGCAGTAGAACAAGAGGGCACAGGCTTAAGCTGCACCAGGGGAGGTTCAGGTTAGACATTAGGAAGAAATTCTTTACAGAGACATTGGAATGGGCTGCCTGGGGAGGTGGTGGAGTCACTGTCCCTGAAGGGGAAGAGACTGGATGTGGCACTTAGCGCCATGGTCTAGTAGAAGAAGTGGTGTTTGGTCAAAGGTTGGCCTTGATCTCAGAGGTCTTTTCCAACTAGTTGAATCTGTGACCTCTGTAAAATGTCGATCAGATAATGCATGCTGTCTGTTATATTTCTGTGTTCCATTTGAGGGCTGTACTTGGGACTTGAGAATAAAACTACATTGAGCAGTGCATGAGATTTTTTAAATAAACTTTTTAAATTATCTCTTTATATTTTTAGGGTAAAAGAGTAAGAAGGGAATACAGAAATTCAGAAATGCTTTACTCGTGCAAGTACATTTAAATCTACTGTTCAGAGATTACATGGATATTGCAGGCTAAGATCCGATTTAGCTTCTTGTGTCACAGTGCACATGTTACTTGCTGTGTGTCTGTTCATACTTTCTGAGTCACTTCCCCTTGGTTCATTCTCTTATCTCTGGTCCCTAGCAAACAGGAGACAGTGATTTCTGCCCTCCCTTGCAAGGCCATAAGGGAAACCAAACCATGTTTAAACCAGCTTTAAGCAATCCCTAACTTCCATCTGCTGATGCCTTCTCCCTTCACTGTAGCTGTACAAATACGTGCATGTGCACAGTGATCTAGATTGGCCCATTTTCCAGGGAATGAGTGCAGCCTGTTAAGCTGCCATTGTTAATAGAAATGGAAATCAAATTGTACTTAGAGAGAGCTTCTCATTGTGCCTCACTGCAATATCAGTCACTCCAAAGAGATTTGTCAGGGCATTATGATCAGTTTGCTGATAGCTCACTGGGACAAGGACCAAGCATTCTGCTCTGATCCACTGGTTCTGCTGCAGATAGTAATGAACAGTGAGCTTAGTAATTAATTTGCAAGTAGATTTATAAAGGGGTGCCTGAGTAGTCAGCATTCCTACTGGATTGTATAGATCCATCTTTAACCTTTTCAGCGATAGCAGTCAATTACAGACTGCTTTACAGCTCACTTTCTTAAGAGAGTCTGTTTTCCCTTTCTGGCCCTTCAGTTACAGGTAACATACTTCTGTACAAAGCTGCTAGGCCAGTACCCTGGCTTTTTTGCTCTCTGACTCACTCCTGTGCTAAAGGAAGCTGCCAAATAATAATGGCTGAGTAGTTTCCTAATAGGGATTACTGATTTGTTTGTCTTTGAACATGTTTTTAACTATCCTGAATTCATCCAACTGTACACGTAACAAGATTATGTAGCCTCATTACTTATTGTAACATTCCTTGCCGGTTTCCTCCAATTGTCTTTGTTTGATCCACATGCTACATTTGTTTAAAAGTAATTACAAATTCTGTAGAGCAGGAATTAGCACAGTAGGCCTCCTGGCTGAATAGTAATTAATTAAGGAATAATTATTAACAAACTCTTCTCCCGATTTATTCAAAAGTAGCTTTAATTAGATGTCTGTTATGCTGTGAGTGACACTCCCCCCACTCACCACTTCAAATTTTAGTGCACTTCTTTGCAGTTAAACTGTCATATGTGACTACTTTTTTTTTTTCTTTTTTTTTAGTTAAAGTAAATAAATACGGAGATACCTGGGATGAGTAGGAGTCAAATGAAGAAATGAAGAAAATTACCTCCTATCTGCTAACTTGAACTTTCATCTAGATTAGTCACAAGCATTAGCACCTTTGGTGTGCTCTGCCAGGCTCAGCTATTAGTAAATGAGGAGAAAATCCTGACTTTCCAGAAGATTAAAAAAGAAGTATTTATGCTTAATTTTTTTTAATTTTGCATAAATGGCAAAAGAGGCTATTGTGATGTGTCATGACTATAAACCATTTGTGCTGTTGTTTAAGAATGAAAAGGGTAACTGGTAATAATATGAATGTATAGGAGAACTTAAGAATACATGTAATTAAATGCAATCACATGTATTGAGAAGGGAAGAATGCCAGAAATCTTCTCAAATTTTCAAGACTCACATTAAAAGTTACCTGTAGAACTCACCTCTCACTTTGTTTTGTGTGAAAGTGATATGCTGGAAAGTTCAAACTGTTGTCACGCTTGGTTTGTAATGTCGGGAATAATACTGAGCTATTCGGGGGGAAAGGGCCAAGCAGCTAAGCCAGACACAGAAGTAACCATATTAATTTTTTCAAAACTGGTTCACAGTGGAGCTGCATTTTTAGACCGATAAAGCTGACTTGCCCACAACGGCTTTCTACAGGCACTTATTTCCAAAGAAAATGGTTGAATGAAACTGCAGGTACTTAAAACAGCTACATTTAAGTGCAGAAGGCTGAACCTGACAAACTTTGGTAAAAGTTTGAATGATATCTTGACTGTTAATACTAGTTCCTGTGTATTTAGCCTTATTTCTGAATTTGTGTGTGTCATGACAAAACCTCAGTGTTTATGGAGAAAAGATCCCAATTAATGGAATATGGTGTTATTATGATCTGTAAGAAAAGAGCTACACTGGCAAAACTATGAAGAGTATTTTCTGGTGCTTGCATCACCTGATCTGTCTCAGCCCTTACTTAGGAATTCTCATATTTTTACCTGTGTATTTTCATCTCATATTGTGTTTATTTGGGGGTTTTGGCTATAAGGCAGCAAAAACCGTGATGAACTTGCCAGCATAAAAGCATTCCTCACATCCTTGTTGGAATTCAAAAACAACTTGCGTACCAAGTTGAAAATTCTCAAAGACTTCTATTGATTTAGTGGACTTGCAGCAAAACATCATGAGTGAGGAGATGATGGCAGGGGGTGTACAGAGCAGTTGGCTGAAGTGAGGAGGAAAAAAGGGGGGAAGAGGAGGATGCTTAAAGAGCCAAATACTACTTATAATAATCAAAACTGGGAGATTGCTTTCAGAAAAGCTGATCTTCTGAAAAACTGAATGTGCTAATTGGATAATAAAGTATCAGAATTGTAGAGAATGCTTCTCATGGCTGTGATAAGCAAACTCTGAAAACACAGTCTACCAGAATTGCATTGCTGTGGTTTTCAGTGTGCTATTCCAAAGCTGATTAGCTTTATCAAGAAGATCGTCCCAGAGTTTCTTAGTTGTGAGTTATCCTGCAAGTAACAAGGAGCAAAAAATTTAGATAATAGTGGAGCAGATTCCTATGATGGTGCCTTCCTGCAAAGTGTCTTGCCTCAAATTAATATTTTTGGGTGGACAAGCACAGCATTTTATACAGATTGTATTAGACTTTTTCTGTTTCTTAGCAGAGAAAATAAAAGGCATGCTAATTAATGTTGAGGTAACATTGTGTATACATAGGATTTCTCAATTGAATGTAAAGCTTTCATTCTGTTGCATCTAGTTAATATCTCTCAGAGGACATACTTTTTTTTATACTTGGGAACAAGTCTGGTTTGTCATCAGACAATTTAAAATGCTTTGGCTCTCCATCAAATCCTCAATAAATATTAAATGCAGGAGAGTTCACAATCATAGCTGGTAATTTAATAGGGTTTTGGGAACCGACGTTTTGTCAAAATTGGATCACGTTCAGTTTGCTGTGATGTGTACATTGAGCCCGATTCACTGAACAGCCATGGGAATTCAATCTTCTTTCCCTTTTCCTGCACTTCTTCCATGATTACCACCTCGTTGCAGAGTGGGGTTTTACAGTCTCATGATTTCATAGCAGCAACCCAATCACACATGAGGAGCTTGCTCATACTGCATTTCCATGGCCTTTGGAAGTTTTAACATAGACAATGGCATTAAAAAAGGCTTGAAGTTGCCCTATGGGCCACCATACCTGTATGTTTGTCAATAAATGTGAATTAACTCAATGTTTATTGTAAAGCTAAGTAAATTTTCTTTCTCAAAATAAATTTTAACTACAGAAAAAATAACTTATACCTTAAATTAAATACCAGGAAATGAGTCCAAATGCTGCACTATGAACATCTCTAAAAAAACTCACAAAACCCTGTAAAGTAACTGTTTACACAATTTCTTAAAACTCTTAAAAATAAGGAGGCCAGTTTAAAGGAGCAGGTTGCATTATCCACAAGTCAGTTGTTACCAATGTGCATGAACAGAAAGAAGAAGGTTGCAAAAATGTGGCTCAGCTCTTTTACAGCTGGTAAAGCTCTACCAAAAATCCTGGTCCTGAATGTTTTTGTGTTTCCCTAAATTAGCAAGCATGCTTAGAGCCCCAAGTAAGTACCAATTTGACCTTTCCAGGGGTTTGTTCCTGCTAAAATTGTTTGGAACGTATCTACATGAAAGAGAAAAGTGAAAATGGAAAGTGATTTGATTTTCTTAATGAAAGTTAAGCCGATTTGCAGAAGCCTGGACAAATCATTAATGTTCCAGAGTGAACCCACAACTTTCTTGCCTCCTTGAGATTCAAGAAGAAATCCTGACTTGTCCACTATTTGCTGGAAGCTAAAAGACCTGTTTGTTCTCCTCTGCTGGACTCCAGTTTGTGGCCCTGAGTGAGCACCTGCAGGAGGCACGTCCAGCTCAGTTCCTTGAGATTTTGATATATGGCAGAAGGGTAATACAAAGTTTCAATGTAATGTCATGTCCTCTGTTTAGCAGAAGCATAACTTTGCAGAACTAAAAAGCAAGAGTCTGGTATGAGCTACTTTCATAATGTGATGCCACAGTAAACAATAAAAGGATGTATGATAAAGACACTGCACAATCATCTGATAAAGCAGATATTCAATCAAATATAAATTTCACTTAGCCTCGAAAGAAGAAAAAAATCTGAGAATGAAGGAGAAAATGAGAGTTTGATAGATTTCTTTTGCCAAAGCTTGAAGTAAATTATTCAGGATTAAAAGTCTATAGTGTATAACCTTTGTGTTGCTGTTTTTCCAGTTGCTCATTGGTGATGTAGGTCTCCATTTTCAGGATATGCCATTTTGCATGAATGGCTTCTAAACACCAAAATTTTCAATTAATTCCTTACATGGAATGCTATACATTCTTTTCTGCCCACTCTAACCCATAGAGGAAGCACATTTCTAGTGCATTAGATTTTTAATTATGAAGCTAAAATTAGTTTCTATAAAAATCTCATGCCAAAATAATTTTATTTGGCTTAATTCTGTAGTTTAAATACAGTTTTTAACCTTTACTACTTTGTGATAACTAGCATTTTAAAACAGTGCAACTGATAAGAGGTAAGGGTGAATTTGGTTGCAACAGCTAATGCTTAAGCATCAGTGATCGATTATTAACGATGTCGAAATGTTTTTCTAAATAAGCCATGCTAATTAGTAGAAAACACTTCTACTGGTATAGCGTCATGCACTCAATGTATATGGCTGTGTGTCTGCACTGAAGAGCTCAGTGTGTTTTTAGGTTCCCCTGAGGATTTTATGAAAGGCTGCATTCATTTTCCCTCACTTACCCTCTCCATGCCAGGGAACGTGCAGCTGTCCCCGCCTGGGAGGCTGCGCCGCAGACACGAGTCAGCGCCACGCTGCGGGAGCAGGGAGCCCCTCCAGCCCGTGCCGGGAGAAGCAAAGCAGAGTGTGCAAGGGGACAAGGCTGGGCTGGTGGAGCAGCTGTGTGACCAAGCAGCAGCCGCCCGCTGGGGCTGCCAGCTGTGCAGCAACGTGGTATGAACCCCACTGAGACACTGGCAGGCTCTGTGCCTGACAGTGGCCAGAGGCAGCTCCTAAGGTTACTACTAGATTCCACGGCATCAGTGGAGCTAATTAGGGGAATGGGAGAGAGTAAATGACAAGGATTTGCTGCTGGGAAAGGTTTCCTGTTTGTGTTTTGAAGTACTACAGATGGGACAGCATAGTTGGGGCATGTCTGGCCCAGCCATGTCCGACCTCAGCCTCCAGCTGGCTGAGGGAAAGGCAGGTTTAAAATGTGCCTCTGGGGGGAAGTATTAAAGGTGTGTCTTGCTCTGAAATACCTGAGCTTGCCAATGTGCCTGAGCAACAGAGCAATGCTGCAGAATGCTCAAAATGCACATTAGGTGAGAAGCAAAAAAGGTTAGTGGTGGTTTTCTACAAGTTGAAAATGCCATTGTTCTCAAACATGTCAAAGACAATGGGAAAAGCATCCATTCCCACCTTTAGTACTTTTTTGCCCTTCATCTGCAGAGAAAGTCACTATATTGTAATTAAAAATATTTAAAGGTATGTTTTCTCAGAAATCTTGAATCTTGTGCTCTCTGCATATGAGACATTTCAGTTTCCATTTCTAGGTACTAGCTACTTAGGGTTTAGTTCAGTTGGCAAGGCTCTTAACATGGTTTTTCAATAGTTGTCTGAATGTAAGAATCACCATAATGGTCACCCTGTCTCCCACACTGGCTAGTGACCCTTCTAGGAGATCCTTCAGCAGCGCACCCTCCCGTGTGTCTGTGATCAGAGCTGAGAAGTTTCCTGACACAAAGCCCTGGACTGTGCAAATGCAGGTGTTTCACAGCCACCAAGTCTGTGTGTAGGTTGCGCCTTCTGGAGCTGTTTTGTTTGCTTCTACCATACACTGTGGCAAGAATCCCCCCAGCGTAATTGTGCTGTATAGAGTTTCTTTTCTGTTTGCTTTAAATCTGATTTCACTGAGTGCCAGCTAGTTTTGATTTTACAAAACCAGCAATTACTTGTTCCCTATTCATCTTTCACCCAGTTAACAGATAGTGCATTCCTCATGTTGAGGTGTTTTCAGCCTGGAAAGTGGGTTACCTAATTCCTTGTGCAGAAACCACTTCGTATATCTGATCATTCTAGTTTTTATTTCTCCTTTTTCTGTCTCTCAGCTCTGCTGTACACTTTCTGAGGAAGCACCATAATATTCAAGATGAGGGCATGCCATAGATTGCTCTGTACTGTAAGTCTACTTTTTCCTCATTTTTTTCCCAGAAATTGTTAATGTTCTACTTGCCTTTTGGCTGTCATAGACCACTGATCTTATGTCTTGCAACTATGCAAAACAACTCCCAGATCTCTGTACTGAGAAAGTCAGAGTAATTTAAAGCCAACCTTGTGATGCAGTTAGTACTTTCTCCCATGACTATGAAGCTTATTAGTCAGCCTTTCAGTATGGAGATTTTTTTCCTAGCTCTGTAATTTTGTCAAGATGAAACACTTGTGTTTTCCTTTGTCAGATTATCTGTTAATATGCTGACCAGATCCCCCCCAGCCTGTCCCCAGAAGCCTTCTCAAGCCTTTTAAACTGTCTTTGAGAAGTCTCATTTATTTCCTGAGAACCTCATTTTCTTGAGGGCTTTACTAGAAAAAAAAAACCAAAACCAAGACTCCAAACCCATACCAAAATACAACTGCCTTAATATTTCCAGAATGTGAAACTATTGCAATACAGAAGCTGGATCCCTTTTTTTGGCTCTCTCAAATGGAGTTTCTGTGTGTGATGCCAAAAACAAGTTGGGCAAGTGGGACAAATTACCAGCAGTTCTTTCACTGGTAGAAATGGCTATGAGGAAGAGGCTGCTGCTCCCAAATTAGTATTGCTGTCAGAGGTACCAAAGTGGCACCCGAGCCAGCTGCTTCATACTTCCCACTTGGGCTGGTCCAGCACGCTCCTGTTGTAAATCCTGCCCCAGAGCCTGCTCTCTTCTTACCAGTCCATCCCAGAACTCTCCCCTCCCATTACCTGCCACTGCATAGCATGTCCTATTCTCTCATTCTTCTCTCAAAACATAACAAAATAAGCCCCAGATCTTGTTTTTGATAGGGATTTGAATGAGCTTTTATCTCCCATTCCCAGTTTTAAGAGAGAATTATAGACCAGCTGGCTTGCCTGGACTCCAGCTACAAAGGATTTAAACAGGAATGTGCTGTTTTCAACCTTCTAAAAGACAACTTTTTTCCTTTTTTAAAAAATTTGGAGTGAATACTGTATTTGTGGGATGATTTCAAACAGCTAATACAAAAGTTCTCAAAGATAAGTCTATTGCAGTTGTTTGAGGTTAATATAACCATAGCTTTCCTCTTTGACCCTTTTTCTCACTGTAATTTCATAAAGCACATTGAGGCTTCCATACATCTACTCACTTTGTATGTATTCCAGCTCAAGATGTATTTTGTTTCCAGATTTTAACAAGTACATGGACTTCGGCTAAGCTGTGGTGTGCCTAAACACACAGCTAAACTCCCTCGTCTCTAGGTGAAGAAAGCGAGTTCTACTTTCCAGATACAAATGATTCACAGGAAACTGTCTAAGTTCATTGGATTTTTTTAGCCTCTTTGTAATATCTTCCTGCCAAAAGGAAATGTACATCTTATTATCAGTATAAGAAAATACTAAGAAAAGTTTTAGCATTATATAAACAATGCTTGTTCCTTTGCACCGTCAATTATTTTTCCTCCTGGAGATCTCTTCCCTTCTTATTAAAGAAACAACTGATTCCGTCAAATCTTTCCCTATTTTTTAAACAGGCCACCTCTAAATTCAATGTATTCAACTTCTGGTTCAATTAAAACCAAATTCTTTAATCGACTTGTACAGAATTCACAATAGTAAGTCAACAAGGGTTAGCTTATTAAATTGTGGATAATTGCTACAAGATGGCTGTGTTAACTTTCAGTTCTTAGGCTACTCTTTGTTAATCATCAGGAGCTTATCTGCCAAGTAGAAAAATCAGGAGGATCTGGCCATGAGAGCACGAGGTTTTCTCAAGCTCTTAGAATCACAGAATAGTTTGGGTTGGAATGAACCTTAAAGATGATCTAGTTCCAAACCCTCTGCCATGTGCAGGGACACCTTCCACTAGCCCGGGTTGCTCAGAGCCCCATCCAACCTGGCCTTGAGCACTTCCAGGGATGGGGCATCCCGAGCTTCTCTGGGCAATCTGCACCAGTGCCTCACCACCCTCACAGTAGAGACTTTTTTCTAATAAATCTAACCCCGCCCTCTTTCAGTTTGAACCCATTTCTCCTTGTCCTGTCACTACATGCCCTTGTAAAAAGTCCCTCTCCATCTTTCTTGAAGGCTTCCCTTTAAGTACTGGAAGGCTGCAATTAGGTCACCCTGAAGCCTTCTCTTCTCCAGGCTGAACAATCACAATTCTCTCAGTCTTTCCTCACAGGGGAGGTGCTCCACCATCCCTCTGATCATGTTGATGGACTCGCTCCAGCAGGTCGATGTCCTTCCTGTGCTGGGCACCCGTCTCTCTTTTGCATAAAGTAACAACTGTGCATTTCAGAGATCCTTGCTGCATCATGCAGCAAACAAACACCTGCTTTCTTACAGTGCACCTCTCTACAAGGCACTTTTTTATACTTCTCTGTCAAATCTTAAGAAGCTTAAAAGTTTAACTAGATCCTATAAACCATCCAACGTTAAAAAATCCAGCATCACTCAGATTCCACCCCTAGAACACACATACAGCCACTGGGAAAATTCCAACACACCTGAAAGTCACAGAACAATGAATGCCAATTGGCTTCAATTTTATGAAATTAAGCAATATTGTACAGAATGTGTTGTGAGTCTCACCTATCCTTTTGTAGCTGATGCTTTTGGAATGGTCAGTTAAATTATACATTATTTTTAAAAAATTAAGTTATATTTAAGAAATAACGCAACATTATTACTACCTCATCATAAAGACTTATAGCCCAGCTGCACACTGGACTAGACTGTCAGTCATGCAAAGGACCTGACAGGCTTAAAAATTATTTGGCCATAAATCCTCTAAGGTACAGAACAATGCCTTTAAAGACCTTCTAAAGAAGAGTTTGCCCATTAGCTGTGCTCATTTTTCCTTTGATATACAGAAATTGGTGCTAATATATCTTAGATTCACAAACTGCCTTTTTCCTTACCCATATCAGAGCATCTCATGAACTTAGATCCATACAATTAGTTAATCAGAGTATTGCCTTTTGCTAAGTATGGAAATAAATTTAGAGACTAAGGAGACAAAAAATTTCATACAACAGTATATTTATTACAGCAAAGTAATGAAAAATAAAAAGTAAACAAAATTACATTTAAAGCAAAGTTAAGTAGGTAATTTGTAACCCCAGGAGGTAACACTGACCACAGGAACAACCTTCAGGAATCTGACATGAAAGGTCCTCTGTCACATGCATCACCCTCCTCAGCATCACCTGGATGTAGGAATGGCTTCCCTCAGATAACCCAGGCATGACTAACCTTGGTGCAGCTTCTTGCTGTTATCTTGACAGATGTCAGATGAAGGGAAAGTAGCTAAGACATGTCACCATACAAGTTGTGCTGGCTCTCACAGAGCACCCGTGACAATTACATTACTTTCAAAAGGAAGGTTGGCTTCCCTGTGGTTGTGTAACCCCCCTCTCCCTGGAGCCCCTGTGCACAGCACCAGCTGTGACACAGCATCGCTGTGTATCCCTGACTCTGATGGCTGAGAAGAGCTGTGGAAAAATTCTGTAGAAAGGTAAAAAGTGTAAAATTAAAGCCCCTGTTGAGACAGTGGTTCTTAGTATCTTAAGAATTCAAGAGGCTAAACATCAAGTAGAAAAGCATAAAATCTTACAGGAACAAAAAAGAACTGGGAATGAAATCAGTCTAACCCTTCTGCCTGGTGGCTGTTTGGCTAGGAAAGACTATCCAAGTGCTTTATCGGGGAGTTGATTGTTCAGTCAAATCATTTTGTTAAATCTAGAATGTCTTTAGTGCATAGTAACCAATTAATAGTTACTTTATATTTTCCATACTAAATATTCTGCTTGCAGAATCTCTTTGTGTCCAGGTAAGGATGCCCAAAGAAACTATTTCAAAAGAGGGGCACTAATCACAGGTATAGTATAAAAGCAAACAGAAAAACCCGACAAGAGCCAGCCTTCATCAACTGACAGTGAAGCCCAGACTCTTCAGTAGCTGTGCATTTGCTTTTCATGTGAAGACCATCACTGTGTTTAGGGAAAGTGTCTGCTTTTGATATCCTGAGATGTTTCATGGAGGTTTGTATATCCTGCTGTTTGTAGAGAGCATGTGCCATCTAGGTGGCTTTTTTCCTCAACATCTGGTGGCCTCAGATGGTGTGCAGACCATAAACTGTTCCAAAATACCGTGTTCTTGTTCACGAATGTGGCACGTGCTTTTGTTATCCCTGGCAAAATGGACTTTTGTGTAAGACTGGCCTATTAGAAGCTGGTTCAGCACAGTAACTGCAGCGTGACAATACCCTGGACTTAGTCCTCTTAAAGCACTCCCTAACTGAGCAGTCAGCTCAGAGATGGGATAGCTGCTTCACTGTGTAAATCATTAAAACATCCTTGAGCTCTTTCCGTTTGGCATAGGTGGCAGACATTCCAACATGTACTGCTTGGCTTGCTACACAAAGTATTGCCAGCATCTAAGTAAAATAGACAAATTTAATTTTTCAGCACTAAGAGCTATATTGCACTGAAGGGAGGAAAAATAAACCAAATCACGTTGAGAAGACAGGAGTGTATTTCCAAAAGTGCATTACAAGAAACTGGTATTTTGTACAAACAGAACTATATAACAATATGCAAAATTATTGTTATTTCTTCTCTACAGAAAAGTGTCTTGAAAGAAGCTGGTCCGTAAGATTTTTATCGTCTTCACTGCATCTGTAAATGGAATAAAAGGACCCATTATTGAGCTGAGTGGCACCCTGCTTTCAGTGTGAAATGTGCAGCTTCTTGGTAATTTCTCTGAGAAAGGCTCTGAAGTCACTGAGGGTAAAACGACATTACCTTTGGACTCATAAACAGGAGTATAATTTTATCTGGGTGGTCCTCCCAGGCATTACCAGAGCTTACACCATATGCTTAGCATGGATAGTGGCGAGATGTGCTCAGTAAGGTCTTTGTACGTTTTCAGAGCACAGCATACTAAATTAAGAATTTTTATTTAAACATAAAAGAGGTTTAACAATATAGAAAACACCACAATGCTTACAGTATTTCTTTTCCTAAGTTTCTAAAAACTGTCCACCAAAACTGATTTCTGGTAAATTCAAAATACCACAGTGGCCCAAATATAATGGCTTTTTCCTTCCAGCAATTAAAACTTGAAAGAAATACACTTGTCTTACATTTGGTTTTGGACTGAGTTTCTCAGTTTCAAGCCCTTTTAAAAACCAAACAAGAAGACCTAAGTTGCTGTTAAAAAGTGCAGCAATCAAGGTCTTTGATGAATACTTGAGCTAGAACAGGAAACAGGTTCCACAGCAGAAATTCCAAGAACCATTACAGAAGGAAAACAGAGAGGGGCCCGTGGCATCCTGTGTTCTTCCCCTCAGGCAGCTGCAATACTCCTTTGTATTACAGACAATTTGGAATTTATTTAACAGCTAATTGGTACTTATAAACCAGATAAATATTGTCAGCTCACAGTGAAAGGCTGAAAAAGAAAGTGTGTTTGGAGTTAGGGTTCCACAGGCTGCAGTTCTGACAAACAGCAGAGGTAATTCCCACCATAAACATTTGATTCTACTACACAGGTAATTGCTAGTAAGGGACTGTCCTCAGTGAAATATGCTTTGAGGTCCTTATTTGAAACAGATGAGGACACTGGCCTTCATAAGCATTTATTTAAGAGAAAATCTTCAAAAGCACTTAATCAGCGCAGTAATGCAAGGGCTTAATTAAGTTTCCAACTGCTAATAGATTGAGGGTGTCATTCATTCATTCATCCCTCTATGTCTGCCTCACTCGTTCCTTCATGCTAGGATTAGCAAGAAACCCTTCAGAAAGGTTTGGGGTGTTTTTAGCCCTTTCCTCATATGGAGCAGCAAGGTGATCTGGAGCACCAACTTGCTTCATGATCTCTACAGTGGGCATGAGAGATGCACTGCCCTTTTTAGCAGCAACCCTATTTGGTGAGCCTAAGCCAAACTGCATTTCCTGCTAGTGGCTGAGTACTTGCAGCACTTGATATAAAATGCTCAAGCAGTGACAAAGTTGTTTAAAACCAGAACTTTATTCTAATGGCTTTTTTGAGGACAATGCTCCTTGCCATAACATACTGCTGCATAGTGAAAATCCATCAAAATCTCTCTCCTGGATAAGTAAACAGGTTCTGACACAATACTCCTCCTTACAGACTGCCTGCAGGCAAGTACTTCAGATTTAAGAAAGGGACCATTATTAATATCCTTGACTAAATTCCTACATAATATATGCCCGACTCAATCCAGCACTTTCTGCATCAGACTTCTGTTCCAAGCTACACAAACTCATATGGCAGGATTTCAAACAGGCCCTCTGCTCTCCCCTCTTGCAGGCAGCCAAGCTATTTGCAAACACTTTCACACATTCTTCTCCCTGTGAGAAATGTAGGCCAGCTTACCACAAGCAGAAAGTGTGAAAATGTTCTTAAAAAGCCCAGCTGCTGGCCTGTTTTTCATAGACAGAGCACAAGTGCTTTGAGACACTCCCCCACCTTGCAGCCTGTAAACCCTCCTTTTTCACAAAGGGAACTTTCCCCTTTCTGGGGTGAGAGCACCACATGAGCCGTGTCCCCTGCCCCACCATGGCAGGTTGCTCTAGCACCCCTCTTATGCTACCACACTCAGGCTCTAGCCAAACTATAGTACTGGATGCAAAAAAACCCACACACACCCCCTCCCAAATAAACAAACTCACACCCAGCTGTGTCTGCTTTTAGTTCTCAGTATTTCAATGTATTTTTAAACATCTACATAATCCACAGTTATTTCATGAAGTAAAAAAGTTGGAAATTGAGAGGAGTTATATTTGTTTTCATACAAGCAGTCAATCCAAATTAATTCCACTTAGGTGAATAAGCAATACTCTGCTATTTGCTAATGCAAAAGTTCCTCAGAAATGGGGGATTTAAAAATAGCATGAAAGGTATGGAAGGTAAAAACTAAGAAACAGATTTAGTTAGAAACCACAGAATAAAGAATATTTCCTTGAGTAATGCTCAAATTTTAATCCATTATTAAAATTCATTATTTTCACTATATTGTCCAAAGGTTTCAAAGAAGAATACCCCTCAACATGGAAAATAACATGAGAATTTATTTTAAATTTCAAGGTTGCCTACCTGGGATGAAGATGCTGAAGGAAGTGAGCCGTCTTTCTCATTTGATCCCAATTTTGCCTTACATTCCTTGCAAACATGATGACAGTGCCTAAAAGATTGAAAGTCAATAAAATATTCAAGAATTTTTCAGGATTTCTTCTAATACAACCATATAGCATGATGGCGAAAGTTATTGAAGAAGTAATCTCCTGACTATATTCCCCAATTTTTATAACTGCTTTAAAGGACATAAACTTCAAAAGATGACATCTAGATGTCTCAGCCAATAAACCCCCATTAATAGTATTAAGTACTCCTTCTAGCAATTGCCAAAATGTAACAGAGGAAAAGAGTCCTTGCCATTGTACCTATGAGCAAACTCAGTGAGGAGCAAAGTGTTTAACACAAAAGAGGGGCAAATAGCCATTTTGTCTAATACCGAGTGAGGAAAGTAACAGCTTTGTTACATGGGGGGAAAATGCAAGTAGAGAAATAGATGAACAATCAAGAAGCTTCCCGTTATCAGTCAGGCATTTTTATAAGAGGCGAATGATTCTGTGGATAGGATTTTTGGAAGTGTATTTTGCATATGAAAGGTGCATACCAGAAGCCGTATTGAGAATGACAAGTAGTACAGACAGTTGAAGAAGGAGCTTGGAAGGAAGTCAGCGTCTGCTTTGATGGGAAGGAGTACTTTATGTGAACAATGACTAAAACATGGAGGTACCACGAGACAGAAGTCAGCCATTGAGATCTGTCCTATGGCTAGAGTTGCAAGGTGAAAAAAATACCCTTGCAGTTTGTGCTCTTCATGGTTTGGCATGACAGTATGAGGTCAGGCAAAGCCACAGAAGAGAAGGTTGGAATATGGGTTGAGACTGAATTACTTTTAAAATATGACGACACTGTAAAAAAAATCTGTAGCATATCTGGCCTGCTGTATGGTCCAAAGGAAGACTCAAAGGCTCAAAGTGATAACATGGACAATTTTAGCAGTAGGATACTAGATGGCAAGAGTACTAGTAACTGGTGTCACATCACACCAAAGAGTACAAAAACTTCATTTAAACCATGGACATCCTAATAACAGGTATTACACTGGGTTTAATTTGCATTTTCTGAAGAAAGCATAGTAGTTTCTAATACTTCCATATAGTGTGCCTCATGATCTGATCACAGAATTTAAATTCATAGTTTTGCTGCATATAATTTTTACTATGTTTTAGACTATTTTGATCTACGATTAGTAATTTAAGTAATTACCTTTTTTGCAGTGGACCAAATGGTGTGATACCAATTTTCTGAAACTTTTTTTGGCATTCTCCCATGTATGACATCTTTCCAATAGCAAAACCCAAGACACCAGCAACTATAAAGACAGATGACAAAACATTGTTAATACAAGAGCTTAAATCAGGAGTCTGCTATTGGCTCCACTGTAATCATATGACAAATTGTATGTTACATGTCTTCTCAAAACATGTCACGTTGTTCAGGGATTATAGGCATGATTTCAGTAACTCCTGAAAACTGCCTACCTATCAGGAGAGATATCAACTGGTCCAAAACAATGCATACAGGAAAAGGGTATAATATTTAGAGGAACAGATTATAGAGATAGCCCATAGTAAAAATTAATTCACAATGTCATCACTAATAGTTCTCACCCTTGTTTGCACACCACGGTTTATTTCTAACGATCACACTTTTAACACCAATTTCTCTGGACTTTTAAGAAGCTAGAACATCAGCCTGCCGTACTGTCACAGTGTGGCTTTCACTCCTTACAGAGTCGGAATAAAAAACTATTTCAGCATCCTGAATTTCCTGCTGAGCTACTGCTGAAGGAGTCGATTTAATTTCTTGCCACCTTACTGTACAGTACAGTTTCTGTGCTTTTGTTTTCCTCATCAATCCATGGTTATGAATTAGACAGTTGAGATCAACCAAATGAGCATATGAAAAGGGAGATACTATTTTATATATTATAGTGTCATGACTCCTTGATACCATAAGCTGTGCAATCTACTAAGCATGGCTGATCAATGAGGCTGACATAATTTATAAAACAAAGTTGAAACTGGAGTTTTTACCAATTTGAGAGGTCGTATTAAGTAAATATGAGCTGCTACTGAAAATGTTTACATTAAAAGAATCTTGTTTCATACATTTACTTTTAAACACATTAGAATTCTGATTTCCTAAAGTGCTGGGGTAACATCCAATAAATTCCAAAAGAAGAAGAGTTTGGAAGGAAATTCAGAGAGATGCATCTAAGATCTGCATATGGCCTGTAAATAACCTTTCCTTTCCTTTTAGAATTGGGTACAACTTACGTGCCATCTTGGGGAATGCACCAAATCTTGGGCTTGCTGAGAAAATGCCTACAATAAAAGGAAATAGTCAGAAAGCTTATTCATTTGAGGAACTTATCAGCACTCAAAACCAAGGCAGTATCTTTCCTATAAACTTTTGCATTGCTTAAGATGAAAATTGTATGAAAAATGTAGAAGTTCAGTAACTCAAACTTGGGACACCAGGGCACTTTCCATTCCACTAGTTCTTAGTGCATGTGTGTTGGGGCAGTCCTAAAGTCATAGGAGGAAAAGAATCTGGGCTTTGCAGGATTCAGTTCAGGCATGAGTTCAGAGTATAAACCAACATGAAAGCAGCATGTCTGCCACTGGTGACATCTGCAGCACTGCAGGAGGAAGAAATGGTGGTTTTATGTTTCAGCACAAACCAACCCTACAAATATAATAACCAAATTAAATCTCTTACTCAGGGTCCAGCTCCCTGTGCTGTGATAAGTGGGACAAAAGTGTTCTTCAGTAGTTTTTCTGTGTCTGTTGACTAAAACTGTAGCACCGGTATCTAGCCTCCTCCTCTGGAGAGGAAAAAGAACACATTTGGGCCTTTAACAGGAGAATACAGTGTGATAAACAAGAGAACGAAAAAATTATCGCTAGCTTTTTCACCACAATCCACCTTCCCCCAGTTAACCTCAGGAGGTGGAACTAGTATTCATCTAAGAGCTATGTGTCTGGCAGAGGAGTGCCATGCTGTGGAGGAGGGCTCCACACAGCAAGATTACCATGGCAAAGGGAAGGGAAGTGAACACTGGTTGCACTGTTATGTGCATTCAGACAGTAATAATACGGCTTAGAAGCTCCAGCTTCTTCTAGAGGCAGGGTACTGTGTGCAGCCATCAGGAAGGAGTCTTTAGACAGAGGAGCATTCAGCCTGTCAAGCACAAGGGCCTTTGCCCACTGGCATCTATACAATTTTAAACTGGGTCTCTTGGGGAGGGAGGAATAAAAGTGGTGTTTGTTTCTAATCAACCCTCCCCTCCAATTGTTGACACAGAATAATGATTATTTGATAAGGCCATTTGTTATCTCACAGCTGATCAGAAACATTTAAGTACAACAGTGCCAGTGGGTGTAGCTACTGAGACAATCCCAAAGCCCTTCCTATCACTGCTTAACCTTTTTTGAACATGTAATCCTTTGTCTTCTCTGACACACTCTCCCTTGCTCCTTCCCTCCCTGTCTGCCTACAAGCTCATAGGTCAGGGATGCAATAGGGAACTCACATCAGACTCTTGTAGTAGAGCTGAGCTTTTAGGTTAAGCAACTTGGTAATGGTGGCTGGAACAAAACAAGGGGTTTGCAACCACACAAAGTGAGAAATGGATGAGCCATTTCCACCTCCTCCATTTGCTGTCTCCCACGGCCCATCTCATATAGACCCTGGATTCTTTCCTGTTCCTTGCTTCAGGCCCTATGATTTTTTTCTTCTCCTGCTGTAACTGGTTACTGATAAAGGCTGAAGGACTGTCTTACTTGCTCCTGTGGGATATACCCATCTTAGCAATCTTCAGGATGGATGCTCTTCACTCTTTACCTGAAACGCTAACCTCAACCTTATAATTAGTCAAGACTCCCGGCAGCGACACTCAAGGTGCCATGTGTAGAACCAAGCTCATCCACCACATAAACAGAATACAATTACCTTTTGTGTTAGCCCGCAGATTGCAAGCCATCTCTATAAAAAGCTCTCTGTCTCCTCACTTTATAAGTATTCCCTGTCCCTCTGCATCAAAGCCCTAGTCATATTGATACAAGGTCACTGTAAAAACATTGCCAGCATTTTTCAAATATATCAACAGTTAGAGCTACAGTATCTGATCCTGATGTCCCTGCTCAGGTTGTACAACACTGTGCCCTACAAGCTGCCCCAGTGAAGTCTCTATTCAAATGCACATGATCATGGTGACAGAATCCAGCCACCAGTCTGCAGATTTGTGAATTCTCTTTTCAGTTCATGCTCTTTCAAAAGAATGACTGTGGCAATGCACACATAATGATCAAATCGCTATAACAATGATGATGATGAGTAAGAGGAATATTGATCTTGAAAAACAGCACTTTAACAATGTATTTTTTATCTTTACCTTTTGAGATTAGCCCCTGGGTGACAAGCATGCTCCCAAGAGACAAAGGAAGAGCTGTGAAAATGAAAAGGAGGTGAGTAGCTGGTATCAGCCAAAGTTTGTTGCTTCTTTGGTAAATACTTTACTCTCTTATAGATGACATGTTTTATATGTTTCTAATGTTAAACATTACTTCTAAACATTAACTTTGTCTGCTCTCCTAATCACCTATTACATTTGCTTGTTCAGACTACACTCTCTTTAAAGGAAGGATGTGCTCACACAGTACCAGACATCAGCCATGTTGTAACAGCTAGAGCTAATGCACTATGTATATTTATTAAATAATAGTTTCCATAATCTGAATGCTTCCTCTCACTACTGCACCACTACTAACGACAGCAGCTCTGCTGAAATGTTGAAACCCTTTTCAATCTTCTTAGTTCAGAAAATGTGTAATTTAGATACAAACTGACATGGTGGACTTAAAAGGCACTAAAACACTGAGTAACTAATCTTTCAGATATCCTAATACCTGAAGAATTTCACAAATTGAAGACACATAGCCATGCCTGCCTTCCATTCTAAGGCAAGAATAAGTACATAACAAAGTAAAACATTCCTAAGGTTGTTGTAATAATGGACCTCAAGAATAGAACCAACTCTGCAATTGTTAAAGTAAGTTCACATTAAAAAAGTGCTTAATTCAACCACCTTTACCTACAATGATTATGCAAATAATTCAATTCACCCTGTAATAATACAATGCTTAACTTAATGTGACAGAGTTAAACGACAACAATATTCTGACAAAAAAGCATTTTGCAGCCAGTTTTGCATATGCACATTAAAAAGTCATTCTCAGTATGGTAAGAATAACTCTGGATCACTCACCTCTGTACCAGAAACTTTCTTGTTTGCATTCTTTATAGATCCTTGCAATTTCTCCAGGTTCTTGAATTTGGGACATGGGACAAAAGAACATTGGCTGAAAGCATAAACCAGGATTAGCTTACTGAATTTAATCTCACAGGAAGAAAAAAAATCAATTAAAGAAGGTAAATCATTTTAAAAACAAATAAAGCACAATGCAAAAAACAACGAAGCAAGCAAAATAACTTATTCTGTTGTTAGCAGTGTGATGAAATACTTGAACTCCAATACAGAAACAGAAAGAACTATATACGTTTTAAGATAAAACCGCTCATCTTGTTGGTCTGTACTTTCCTAAAATAGCTCAGCTTCTTACCCCAGAAGCATATTGCTTTATTTCTGCTAGTCATTTCATTCTCATGAGCCACATCACCTTTCTGGGAAAGTAATGACAGGAAATAAATGCAGAGTGGCAGTTCCCAAAAATGAAGTTCTGCCCCACACTACAGTCAACTGAAGTTCAGTAAGAGCAGATTTTGCAAGTATTCAGAAGAGGGTCAACATAAACTCTGTCAGATTCCTCACTAGCAGAACTTTGAGCAGTTTAGATATATTCATGGCATTAACTGAACTCAACCATACTGGCTTCATCCTCATAATAGTTAGCTCACCAACAGACTCCTTTTGGGTTCCCAGTAGCTCCTTTTTCCCTCATGTGGTTATGAGAAAAAAAGAGGCAGTATTCTCTCTTGCATTCTACCATCCAGGATATTGACATGAGGATATAAGTAGATTATTTTTCTTTAAGAAAGAACTCTGTTATCATGTGTTAGCACTTGTAGTATCATTACTGGGCATCTGAAATATATGGGTGTGCTGGTTTTGACTGGGAAAGAGTTTATTTTCTCCATAGTAGCTGGTATGGTACTAGGTTTTGGATTTGACCAAACTAGTGTTGATAATACAGGGTTGTAATTATTGCTGAGCAGTGTTTACGCAGAGTGAAGGCCTTTTCTGTTTCTCAGGCTGCCCCACAAGCGAATGGGCTGGGGGTGCGCAAGATTTTGGTAGGGGACATAGCCAGGGCAGTTGACCCCAACTGACCCAAGGGACATTCCATATCATATGATGCTGTGCTCAGCAAGAAAAGCTGAGGGAAAGAAGGAGTTATCATTAAGTTAAAATTAATTGAAATTTTAACGTTTTTCTGTAGAAACACCACATCTACAAACATATTCTTGAAAGCAAAACCAAACATCATAGAACAAGCAGTGCCTTGGTAAAAAGGGCACATTCATCTGTTACAGGATTCTACCTCATTTTATGCCTGACTGATCCCTGACTTTGTAACCATAATAATGAAATGCATTTATTGGCCACAGCCACCTGTTTCATATTTTAGCTAATTAATATCTCAATCCTTCTTCAAGCATTCCTCTCACAGAAGTTAGTGGTGGTTCTGCTGGGGTAAACACTACAGAACTGTCTCCACTCCAGAACCTAGAGAACTACTCCAAACTGGTTTCAGAGAAAGCTCACAGCAAATACAGTAAAATCCAAACAGGCTGAAAGATAAGGAAATGAGTGTCAGGGTCCTACATGCACCAACAGGCTTTGCAACCTTTCTGCTTCCATACACACCCTCCCAGGGGTTTAGTTGCTTGGGCTCAAAGTCTTAACACGGCACAGTTGTGTAATACTGAATTAGATTGCTGTGAAAACAGCAAAGCTGTCAGAAATAGCTGCAAGAAGCTTTGCCCAGGGCCTCTGCCCTTTGGCTCAGGAGTACATATAAGCTCAGGCCCTTATCCTAACTGTGTTGTAGGACTTCTACCTGGCCCTTTACCATGACAATCCCTACCCTGCCTTGCTAACTTGATCTCCTGGCTTACCATCAGACTGGCCTTATTCCTACAGAATGGCCCAGCAATCACTGAACTGACTGTAGGCTGACCCTGGTTAACATCACTGGATCTGCTCTCCTCTTCTTTATTTGGCACTGTGGGACTGCGCTCCTTGTCCCTGAGGTCCCAGCCCCTGCCACCTTGCTGTCACTTGTGACTCCAAGGTCCCCTTTCCTTGCAATCACTCCGCTTTTGCTGCCCTCTGGTAATGAGTGGTTAGCAACAAGGTCATACCACATTTAAACTCCTTGATTTCTCCATCAGAGGAGAATGCTCATCTTCTGTACAGCTGGAGGGCAGATTCCTGTGCAGTACTGTTCCCTTCTCCGCTTCTGAATATTCAGACATACACATGCACAACTTGATGGGGACGGGATATACTGGACTTAGGCACTCTGCCAATTCATAACTACTTCCACTAACACAGCATAAATCAGAGCCTTAAGATTCACAACTTCTATCCCTCTGAGCATAGTGAAACTGGAAAAATAGCACATAGCCTTCTTCTCTTCATTTATATGCTTAAGCTAACAGGCACCTACTTCTGTCTTCAATAAGAGCAATTGAAGAAAAATCCCAGCTATTCATTAGCAGCAGTATCAATATAAAAGAGAGGAAACCCGGCTTACCCATCGAAATTGCTTCATGGGAGGTGTCTGACTTTCCTGTTGGACTGTTTCAGAAGACATTGTCACTTTCCTTGTACTCCTTGTTCAGCAGAAGCTCTGCGTTTTATGCTTGGCTACTTCTCCTTCTGCTAGATACAAAGGTAAGAAGTCTGCCCTAAGTTCAATGTTCAAGAAATAAAAATGACCAAGTTGAAAGGAGTGTATTTTTTACAGCAGAGAGCATCCATTCACCTGATATGCAGTTTACAGCACAGTGAATCACTTATCAGCAACACAGAGTTCTGCGTAGCCTAACTCAAACAGGGAAGATAGGGAATTACAATTAGATGCTGAATCACGATCTAACACAGCACAGTCAGCCATAGAGAAATAAGAATAAATATGAGCAAGTCATAGAAGACCTTTCTAATGCTTTTATGTATTGCAGGTCAAAAAAATAGCTTCCTTAGTGTGCTGTCCAGAATTACTGCACTGCTTCTGTCCTCACTGCTATTGTCAGACCCACAAGGCAAACTTATCACAAATCCCATTTCTATTTTTCCAACAAACACTATCCAGTTACAAACATCCTTAAGAAAAAATAATCTAGCAGCATAAATTGATTCCAAGGAGTTTCAGAGTTGCAATTTTCCATGCCCAAGAATTGGGCCACTAGGGAAAAGCAAGAAGGAATCCCATTTATTTCTAGAGTAATTCAAACATCTAAACTGTGATTTTTACCTAGCACTTTGCTGCATGGTCTGGCATATTACTTATCAACATATAAAGCACTGCTGCTATTCCAAAAGAATCTTCTGAGAATGGTGGCACTGAGAAAGCCTAAAGTAACTCAAAGGGCAGAGTTAAACAGAAAAGATATGCAACAATTTAATAACTTAATTTTTTTTGCATGCATAATATTACTGTATAAACCACTTCCTCCACTTATTTTAGAGTCAGTTATAAAATTCAAACAACATCTGCTTCACACACACTCCACATTGAGAGAGCAAAGCTTTCTTAAATAATGGAACAGAAGCAACACTACCTCCTCTCCCCTTGGTAAAACATCCTTCAATTAAGCATGGCATTCACACCAACCTCCATTTTATTCTCAGACACTCTCAAAAATTACTTAGGTTTGAAGATCCACATAATATCGGGAAAGCCCACAACTCTACATTGTCTGCCTCAGTCTGACTAAGAGCAATTTAATTCCCATAAATTCCTCTCAGTTAATGCAAAAAAGGACAGAAAAGATGAGAAAAATGCATAAAACTTTAAAGAGGTTTGTGTCAACCAAAGATCAATCAAATTTTCTTATTCTTACGTGCTTTCTTATCTACTCAAAGTCTACTTGTGCAGACAGTTATGTAAAAATAATCACTGGAAAGAGTTTCTAGCTGCTGCAACAGATTTAGAGTGCTTATCTTTTTCATGATAAAAAACCTGAGTCACTGGAGAAAAATAAATAAAACAAAGGAAAAAAGCAAAGGACTATAAACTAAGATTATAAAAATGTGCAGCTTGCCATTGACCATTGTATTGACTTCAGCATATATTTGTCTTTAAGTTATTCAACTACACTACTGCTTCAACATAATGAAGAATCCCACAAATATTTAGCCCTTTAAGCAGTCTCCTGGTACATCTCCCATACGGGACGAAAGCTGAAAGTTACACTGGCAAGAATAAAACTGTAACAGAATTATTAATATTCACACTTAGCAGACTGAAGAATGCAAAAATGTTTCAGTATTTTGGGGCTCCATGCCTCAGAAAGACAAATGTCATCCCAAAAAATAGGTTTATTTGCATTAACCTCCTAAAAAACATAACTTTCTTGTAACTTTCTGTAATACTTATTTCTGTTTTCTCAACCTATATATGTAATTCTTAGTGTAACAATTAACCATATATTCTCTTAGCTGCATTGGGAAGAATTCCCAGAGATGTTTTTCTTCTGTTTAACTGAAATACCCATATAACACATTGATTAAATCAATGTGCTTTGCAAGGATCAAATATTCAAAGAACTTTTTCTGCTTCTACAAGAACTGTTCTGGATCATTTATTCATTTACAGAAGAAAAGGCTAATATGAGGCTCCTGTAAGATCTTATGGTTTTGATACTTCTAACTGGCTGATAAAGAAACAATATATAAGAAGATAGCTAAGTTTTTCAAATGTGAGAATTGTCAACTTCATATACTCTGTTTGCAACAAGAAGCCTCCTTCCAAACAGGTATGATGACTGCATAATTCCTAGGTTACTTGGGGAGGAAGGTGGGAGCCAAAACTGCACGTGTTAACTGGTCCCTGGAGCAGAGTGTGATCTGCAGTGAACACTGCGCATCTCTCTGCCCAGGGCAGGGGCACAGACAACTCCTCAGGACTTCACAGAGGCACTTTGAGGACTGAGTGTCCACTGTGAGGAGGACATGTGTTCCAGGGAGAATAGGGGTCCGAAGGGATGTGGAAGCTGAAACTGAGACACCGCAGAAAACTTGACCCAAACAGTGGCTTTATTACCAAAGGTGGCCAAGTAAACAGGAAAGAAACCCAACAGAGAGAGAAAGAAAACAAAATAAGCCTCCAGGTGCCAACACCCAAACTGCCCAGGTGTCCCCCATGGAGTTGTCTCACTGACCCCCGGAATGCCCAGACTCCCCGAGCAGTGGCTGCATCCTCAAGGGTCAGGTGGCTCACAGGTGACGGCGGCGGCCCCGCCAAGGCAACGTTGGCCTGTCATGTGAAGTGAGCGAGCGCCAAAACATGAGCTGTCTGCCTTTTATCTACTTGGTCAAAAGATGTTTACCTGAGCGACATGGCCAGCACCGCCCAAGCAAAGGTATTTGGCGCTGCCCCTCCTGTTACATAACTGATACTGCTCTGCGATTGCGTGGGTCTCTCTGCACCTGCGCAGTCCAGTTCAGAGGGTCTTCCTTAATTGAGTCTGGGGGTTTACTTCATCCTCCTCCTCCTCTCTTTCTCCTTTAAATGCCCTTGGAGGGCCATCAGCCAATCATGAGAGACCAATTAATTTTAGTTTACAGTGAAATCTCTCTCTCAAGGCTACAGACCATCTTTATCAGACTGTTTTCCCATAACTTGGCATGAGAAAACCCAGCTTCTCACAGATGGCTGGGCCAAACACAGACCAAAAATACCCACATATAATTCTACCTGAACACAAGGTGAACTCACCATTGTGTTTCACACCCCTCTGACCTGGCTGTTTTAAATCCAGTCTCTTATTTCAACGAGAGTCCACATGATATAAGGTATCAATAACTGATATAAAGTATCAATAAGGAACTAACACTGAGAGGGCACTGATATATCAATAGGGAACTAACACTGAGAGTTTTAATAGAAACAATTGTAGAGGCTTTTGCTGAAGTAGCAAAGATAGACTGCATGGTTGAAGTCGTAATTATTAGCTACAGGGAATATGTTATGGTTGCTATCAGTACCTACCCTTGAAGCTTCTAAAACTAAGATAAATCAGTAAATATGTCAAGAAAATAAGATAATTGTAGAAGTTTGCTAATTAGACCAGTTCAAGTTGCCAATAAAACCGGTTTAGGTTACTTTTTGAGCCAAGTTGAAAAGGACACAGCAAGGAAGACCCACGATCTTCGTCCCCAAGACCCCCAAAGTCCCTGGCCCAGGAAAAATGGAAACCAACGCGCAAACTCAGATGGGAGGAGCACAGGGTGGAGAAAATGGAAATTACTTCTTGCAACTGATTAGAATAACCCTGCCTTTTCTAAGAAAATAATGCATATGTATAAAGAAATAATGAATACGCATGTTTTAACTGTATATAAACAGGCCTGTGAGCACAGACAGGTGTGCAT
>JAWWTY010000123.1:47523841-47606015 GCA_035222235.1 Margarornis squamiger | reverse complement strand
GAAACTGATGACCTTACAACAGTTGGTTTTACTGTTTTATGAGGGTGCAATAAAACCATTTGTTTCCCTACTGGCACTAATAATATACATACTTATTACAATGAACCTGCTTCAGAAACCCTTCCTGACAAAGGCCCTTGGTTTCTCCCTCTCAGTAAGAGTTCTGCACCCGGATGAATCATGGAAACATGCTTGCTATGATCAGGATACTAAGCCACAAGTTTTTGCACTGACTCAATAAAGTAATTTTCAGCAAACTGGAAAGTTAAAACAGTGACCAAGGTGGGAAGTGTTTGTGGTTCTTCATGCGCCTTTCGAACATGTCAGAGTTCACACGCAATCTCAGCTTGCTCAGACTTGTTCTTACAGCAGCGTGTCCTTCTGAGTCCATCATGATAGGCATCGTATGGATGGTGCTGGCTTTCGGAACAGCTGCAGCTGGAAGTTGCACTGAGAGATGTTTACACCAGCTACCTTTGGGTGTTGAACTCAGCTGCTTGAGGCAGGTGCTCATTAGGCTCTCTGCATGCCAAGAGACAGAAGTTGAACCTACAGTGAAAAGCATTGTGAACCCACAGAGTAAGACAGTCAGTGCTGAGGCTCACGTCTCCAAATTTAAAACATTTTATCTCAGACTAGACCTGGTCAGTCCTGCGTACCAAGCATGCATGCTCTTGTGGCTGTAGCACTATGAGTACCCTCCTGGAGTGCCTCCCCCACTGTGGCTTCATCTGGAAGCCAAGAGATGCTCTGTCATGAAAATCAGTGTTTTAAGTGGGGACAATTGGGATAGTTCCTCCTAAAGTGCACTCTAATCTGAACTGAAATACCAATGTAGCTCATCCAGAGGTTCTGCCAAAAAATGATTCACAACATCTGCTCTGAGCTGCTCTCTGGAAGTGCACTGGCTAAAGAGGAACGTAAGGGAAACTATGCCTAAATGTCACTGGCCCGAACTGGCATGAGCTGTCCTTCCACTCTTCCCTTCCTTCCCTGACCTGCCATCCTCTGCTTCACTTAGATCATTCTTCCATTTCAGCTTTTTGTAAATGAAGAAACGGTTTCAGTTACTGGTTTGAAAGGCTTCTCCTGTCATCCATAGTCTGTATTTTGTGGTGCATATATCTGGTAACCAGCTTTTCCAAGTTACAGTGATATACTGTAATTAGGATGTATGGTAAAAGTTTGGGAATTAAGTTAAATAAAGCTCAATTTTAGCTTTTGATTTTTCTGGCAAAGTTACGATGGGAAATCAAAGTTTCCATTTCTCAATTTAGAAAAAAAGGACTATCAAGTAAGAGCTCCGAAAAAGAGTGTCTGAATTATTTCTGTTTTTTTTTTCTCATGGAAAAATTAGAGAAGGAGTTGGGTATTTGGGACACAAATACCGATTCATTGTGTACTGTCCTCATTTTCCCCATGCAAAGTGCCGTTGTGAAGAAAAGCTCTAGTGGGCTCACATGCTAATTTTTCTCATTGCCTCTTTAACTTACACAGATTTTTCAAATATTGACTAGGCTTTGAACTTGACCTACTTAAGGCACTGGATATGGTTTTCACTTAAACAAACGCCCCTTCAGATCATGTCAGTATTATAAAGGGGCCTTGCAGCTACTGTGAATGTTGAGCATATCAGCATCTTAATACTTCTTTATACTGCTAGACATATTGTGAGGGAAGTCAGCTGTTCTTCTCTGCTTCAGATGGCTTTCATGGCTTTCAGTGTTCCTCAGGACTGCTTTATACTAACTGGCATGAAACTGAATTTATTCTCAAGTCTGACCCGCTGATCACCTGTATGTTGAATCTGCCAGAACAACCTTCATCTTAAGCTGTGCCTGAAGCAAGAAACTCTTTCTTGAGGCAGGGTCGGAGGCGAGGAGGCCACAGCTCCCCTCTGTGTCCTCTCCTTGCCTGCAGCAGCAAACTCACAACTCATCTTCCTTCTGCAGCTCATTTCTCCTCTCGGCTGCCTGGCATTTGGCCTGCTTTATTTACTCTTCATTGTTCAGGGAGGCATTCTGTGCTTTTCATGCAATCTCCCCAGGTTTCTGATTATGCTCCATGGGCGAAGAAGCAAAATACAATTCAAAGTTGGCCTGGTGTGAAAACTCAAAGGCATCTGCTGACAGAAAGAAAGAAAAATGATACAGTGTTGTGGCTTGCCTGGATTTTTGAAATGGAGACTTGCATGCATTTTTGATATACAAAATCCTTTTCCTTCTACTCAGTTTCACAAGGAATACTCTTGCTGTCAAGAGTATTTTCAGCTCACCTGAGAAGAACAAAATAAATTCCCTTTGCAAACTAACAAAGTTTCAGTTGCCCAGGAAGGAAAAAAAAAGCATATTTTTTCCAATCCTGCAAAATCAAAGTACTCCAGTCCAAAAAAACAAGGAGAATTTTAATAGTAACAACAACAACAACAACAACAATCATAACAGTAATAGTAATATTTTACCTTCTTTGTCTAACCAAGATTTCTGGAATGAAAGTATACATCATCTAGGATGCTGGAGTACAAATGGGATGGGAAGTGTGAGAAGGGGCAGAGCTTTACCCCTCACAAGTGGGAAGGGTGATTTGTGGGCTGGGGGTTTGCAAAGGGAAGGAAACCCAAGGACCCAACAAGGGCTGGAGAAGTGGGACCTGTGCATCGGCCCCACTGCAGAGGAGAGAGGGGCGTGGCTGTCACACAGCTCTGGCTCTCAGCTGGAGGGTGGTGAAGGGTAAAGGGGGGCTGCAGAAGAGCAGATGGGCAAATTTAGGTGGGGAGTGGGCCATGCTGATGAGTGACTGGTCAGTAAAAGGCAGAGCAGCTTTGCAAGAAAGGATGGAGCTTAGTACCCTCATCTTCTGTGGCTCCCTAATCCTTCTCCCACCTGCTCAGTCCCAGTCCTCGCTCCCTCCGGGTCTCCGCCCAGCCTGATGCAGTCTCACGGGTGCCCTGCTGCCCCGAGGCAGCTCAGCAGGGGCAGGTTCCTGCGCTGCTGTGCCAGCGGGTGTCACGGTGCTCGCAGGGATGCCCGTGTGCTGCAGGGCCCCCTGGGGCACCCGACAGCACCACCGCTGTGCTGGCACAGCACGACCGCCCGCCCCACACCGCGACAGCTGCCTTGTGCCTTCACCCATCAGCCGAGTGTTGTTTAAGTCTTAAACTTATGTGTGCTTTAACCAGATTCTTTTATTCAGCCTGATGAAAAATATTCTGTTTGATGTTTTCACAGACAGCATCTTAAGGCGTTACTTCGATGACTTCTCCAGCGCTGCCCTTTCCGAAGTCATTATTAC
Organism: Margarornis squamiger; assembly: GCA_035222235.1. Taxonomy (NCBI): domain Eukaryota; kingdom Metazoa; phylum Chordata; class Aves; order Passeriformes; family Furnariidae; genus Margarornis; species Margarornis squamiger. The sequence goes on along the minus strand of JAWWTY010000123.1, from coordinate 47,602,724 downwards.
TCATTAGGTATATTGTGCAGAAAGCAAAGTAGGTCACGGATGAAAAGCCCCATCTTAGCGAGCGGCATCAGTATTGCACAAAGCTATTTTCAACTTTCATGAGATAAAAAATGTTTTCTGTAGGATGAAAGCTGTCACTGCCAACTTACAAATGAATGCCAACTATGTAAAAACTTTCATTTTGGATTCCTAGGCTTTCATATGTTAAATGCATTGTTTTAGAAATTCATTTCAAAGATAATTCCCTCTGTATAACCCACACTCGCTGGCTCACCAGTAGGGGATGTGCTGAGGACAGGTACTTAGCTGGTGTAAGTCACTGTCAGCTCCATAAGGACAGGACCGTTTCACCCCATGAGGGTCTGTCCTCAAGAGTCCCTAAATGGGGAGCAATAGAGGAGATGGTCCAGGTAGGTACCTGGGGACAGGATGGCAACCTGGATCTTGGGCACTGGAAAAATCGCTCGCAGCCCTACCTACCTTTGCATGGCACTGAAAGAGAATTGGCATCTGCAGTCTGGGATGACCTCTAAAGCCAAATGACAACTTCAGTAGCAGCAGTTCATTGCACGTCATTCTTCCACCATTATTGCTTTGCATTGTGTCCCATCAGTTAAAACAAAGACATAATTTTTGTTTGACTGCTCCTCCAACTGTTATTTTCATGTTACTTGGAGACTTCAAATAAATACTCAGACTTTCTGGAATGATCCTTAATCTCTTAAAATTGTTGGGCATGCCTCTTCTGGCTCTCAATTTAACAGAAAATTCTTTTTTTAATCTGATTTTCACAGGGACTTAAACCCAAGATTTGAGTAGAAATTAGACTGCACTCACAGTATGTCCCTTCATCAACAGAGTACGTATGAAGCACCTTCAACTGTTAGAGAGGTAAGTAATAAAATTAGACTTTCAAGTTATTACTGCATAAAGTAAGTTGACATATGGCAACAAAAATGTTACTAAATTTGTTTTTTTGGTGTAGTCACCTTGCTGATTAAAATCTATTAATCTTTTCAGTAAAAATGTGGATATTACAGTTGAAATGAAATCCTATTTTTCTCTTTAATGCAATAGTCATTTAAAACTAAAATGTAGATTACGACAACATAAGGGAAAGTCTAAATTTATTATCATATATTAGATTAATATAAATTAGAATAAAAGTAACAAACTATATGATTGCAGCCACTGTTTTAAAGAAAGGTATCCTACAACTAGGGAAAGTTGTTCAGTAAGTACTTGGAAGTAGGATTTGCTACAGTGACAAATATTTATTTTTTTTAATCAGAGGTAACTTCTACTTTAAGTACAAATTGAATATTTTCTGCTTTACATTTTTTTCATGTAGCTCTGGTCAAGAACTAGATCTTTTAAATTGAAAGCCAAGTACTCACATAAAAACAAAAAATACTCCCAATGAGTAAAAACTAATGTGAAAAATGAGAATTATGCAATGCAATTTGACAAACTAAAATTTTACTTCCTCTGTTTATTAAAACTGTTTAGTTGATTAAAGTGCTATAGGACGTTCACTTTGTCCCACACATAAAGATCATCTAAGTTAGCTTTACTGAGATGATTCAAACAATAACAAAAAATGTTTTCACATATTTTAATTAATTTCATTTTCATTTAAATTGTAAGTAAGAAGGAAGCAGCATCTAATAAATATGAGATGCTTTGTTTGGCATTTCAAAATTAAGTACCTCACAAATTAAGGATCTGAATAAATGTTTGTAAACCATAACTTCACAGATAATTTGATGTGGATTTTGTTTACCTTCTAGTATTGCAAACAGAAATATAAATGCACATCAATTATTGAGTACAGGCCCATGTGTGGACAAATAGTCTAAAAGTATAAATTTAGAACAAGCAGCAAGCAAGGATTAGCCATCTTAATGATTGAAATCATAGTTAGAAACAAGTTTTTAAATTATTTAGATTCAAATCAGTATCTACAACCTGTAGGTATCCCCTGGTCTATTATACACCATCCAAGACACACAAAAGCAATTACCTGCTGTGCAATCCATCGGCTAGGACCATGCAGGGAACCAGTAGGCTTAGCCTCCATTCCTCCTCCTGCTGTAGACCTGCTGTCTGTGCCAGGTGGATTATCTGACACTCCAAAGGATCACAAGCTGTCCTGGCCGGGACAAGACATTCAGGTCCATGATCTCTGTAGGCACCCAGAACCACCTTGGTATTGAGTAGAGATGTGCTACACTGCTTCAGTGTATATGGCGACTTGCTGTCGCTGCACACGCCTTTTGGTTGATTATCTTACTTGTCATTTCAGAAAAGTTTAAGCAAAATCAGGCAGGACAATGCATGGGATATGGCTGCCTTGTGGGTTTTTTTTTTGTTTACTTGTTGGGGTTTTTTTTTTGTGATGCCATATCTGGATTCAGGTTCTCAGAAAAGATATAACACCAGCCAAAAGGAAAGTTGAACTAGTGCAAGGAAATTATTGTATGGAAGATAAATAAGAAATCTTAGCTCCAAATTTCTGTGCGTGCTTACATGTATTTTTTTTAATGTCTTTAACCACCAAAGGCTTCTTGTTTGTCAGATGTTTCTGAGAACTAACATGTCATGAAGGATTTCCAAGCTGCAACAGATTTTTTAACCACTGAATCTGAATTTCCTGAAATGGGCTTTTCAAGGTGAGGGGAAATACAAAATTCTTATTAAAAAGAAAAAAAAAAAAGGTAAGAGAGATGGAAAAACTTGGTGCCAAACTAAAACAGTACAAAGCAAAACATTCTGACTAGAGTTACTAATGTTAGAAAAAACCCAAACAAACAAACCAAAACTACCTGTGCTTGATTCCTTGATCAGAAGAAAAAAGCTTGTGGAAAAAACCCAGATTTGTTTGACTTGGTCTTACAAGAAACAAACAAACAACCCAACAGGTCTATACCAAGTAAAGTAAACTAAGTAAAAAGAAGCAGATTCAGAAAACCTGAAAGCAGAGACTGCCCCTGGTGGGTCTCCGTTGAGGTGGCCTGGAGAAGGCAGGTGTGAGAGCAAAGGGGACTGCACGAGCAGCAGGCAGGGATGCAGGGGATGCGGAGGGGTTGCCTGCAGGAGCTCTGGATGGCATCCTCCCTCCATGTGCAAGTGAACAGGACTCATTTTCCATCCTCACCATGTGTTCTTCACCATACATAAGGGGAAAGCTACAAAGCAGCTAAAGATACAGGGCTGCAAGTGGAAATTCACAATGTTGCATCTATCATGTCTTCTTGGAGAATGAAACATCAAAAATACTTCAGGCTTTTAGAAGGACATAGAAAGATGAAAAAATTTTTAAGGGTTGAGTGACTTGGTCAGTAGTAGAAAAAAGTAAGGGTTTCAGAAAAATTATTTGCAGTGTACTCAGGCACACAGAAATTGTAATATATGTTGCTCTTCGAGTGTGAAAACCCCACCATCTATGTAATGTGATTTGTGAGGTCTGCACAATATGAGAGAATGAAGGTATTTCAGTCTCTGAGATTTCCTCAGATCTGCATTTTGGCTCGCAGTGCTCGAACTGCAATGCCTGTTTAGAGAAAATGATATGCGGGGAGTGTATCGAATGGACGACTGTGCTAAACCTCTTCCTTTTCAGGGGGTCGGGGTTTATTTCCCGTCAGGTTTGCATTAATGACCCACTGACCTACTTTTCTGATCCACCTGGCAGAACTCTGCATCCCTGAAACCTGAGACTTTGTCTGCTTCACAGATTTGTTTTGGTTAGGTTTTCTGACAGAAACCATTAGGAGAGTGACGCTGCAGATAAAAATGAAATGTGCTCTGCTCTTTGGTATCGCAAGTGTATTTTTATTTAATTGTGTAAGTGTTATCCATCATGATAGAATCGTCTGTTCCATTTTCTTTTTCTTTTTTTTAATGGCTCTCTATTTTATAAGGTTTTCTTCTCCCTCCCTCATATTACAAAGAAAAATGAGTTGTGTATGTTTATCCGGTGATTTCTAACCACTGCTGCTTCTTCGCCTGCTGCAGAGCAAGAGTAAAGGGAAAAGGCAGGCATAATGGATCAGTGAGGAAAAGACATCTTCTGCCTGTCTTAAATCATCTACTTTATAGAGCAGCTGAAATTGCTAGGAATAAAAAAAGCTCCTTGGCAGCTCAACAACTGCATATAAAACAAATCATATTTTTCCATGAATCGTAAATGTCACCATCTCAGATAACATTTATGCTTTCATAGAAACAGGAACTTAATTTTCCCCAGTTATATTATTAACTTACTTTGGTGAATCAGATCACCTACATTAAAACAGAAGCAGCCGGTGACTCAGAACAATGATACATTTGAAGATCAAGCACAGCATTTGCAAGTACGAAGCTGCACGCAGATGGAACTGCTTCTTTGAACCACCAGATAAAGATTGATCCGTTAAAATCTTGCTAAAAATGGGCACCAAATGCTTGTTGTCAGAAGTGACTGACAGTCCTTGTCCGAAGCTGAAATGAAATTGGGTTTGCCTATTCATTCAGTGGGTGCACAGCGACAGCACAGGAGAGAGGGAGGGCTGCGATGGGCTGTGATGTGACAAGCTGATTGCCATTGCTTTACTGTCCTTTTATAAATTCCTCTAGTTAGAAAAAAACCCAAAAAACACCTTGCCAAAACCCCACTGTTATTGCAATACATCATTTAACATTTCAACCTTTCTGGTTTGCTCCCTCTCCCGCTGGCTTGGTACTTGTATGGCCCCTCCAGAGCTTACCTACCTGTCATGACCATATAGAAAGCCAACCCTGTACTGTATAAAAGCATCTTTATTCCAATTTGTCAGAAGGGGAATTAAGATGGGAGTAAAAGGAAAGAGTAGCCCAAGGCTCCACAGAAAAATGCAGATTCAGTCCAGTGCCATGACCACAACCCTTGGTTCCCCACTCAGTGCATGTGTACTTCATTTGTTTAAGAGCTGGAAGACATTGACTAAAATATGCCAACAGCACTTTGTAGGCAGAAGCAATCTTGCTTTCCCTGTTCTCTAGAGCAGCCACATGTATGGTGTTGTGAATCAAAATCTAAGTGGCCATAGTCAGCCTGGCACCAAATATGAACTCTTCAGCTTGCTGTGTCTTAGGTTATATTGAACTAAGCACTAAACTCATCCAGCTTCAAGGATGCTCAGAGCCCTCTCAGGACTTGCTTGCCCCCTCCTATAGACATATCCCTACAGGAATATACCTTGTGGGACAAAAACTGGCCTTACAATACTTAGTGAACTCATTTCCCATATCACGAGCTCGAAAAATTAATGTTCAAAGCAATGAAAAAACGCAGTTATTTACCTCAGTCCCGGTAAGGGGCCAATAGTTGCATGTAAGATAGGGATTACTTGATTATAATTTAATTTCTGCTTGACTCATCTCCACTTTAGAGTAAAGAGATGCTGCTAGTGACACTGCCAATCTTTTTCATGCAGTTATATATTTACTTTAAAGCAAAGGAGCTCAGAGACTGACACAAATGCTTTGAAAATATGAGCTGCAAGTCTAACTCACACAAAAATATATGTGTGAATGATGATAGCAAATTCTGCATGCCAGCAAAAGACTGGGTGATGGTAGTATTTCATAATTATACCTAAATAAAAGGTTCTCTGTTAGTTTAGGGGTTGTGGCATCTAATCTGCATTTTCATGAATTAGTGGTTTTCACCATGTGATGGAAACATTTTGATACATTAATGAAAGCAATGAAAAACATATCTCACTGTCAGATTCCAAGCTGAAAAAAGTGATTATATTTTCTCAACATGTATTTTCCAACCATTCCAGCTACATGCATAATCCATTTCATCCTAGCATCCCTTACTCATGAAAGCAAAATGAATCACAGGGTAGACTGTACAGCTATTTGATTCAGTCCCTGCAGATTGCATTGATTTTTGTAACACAATAAACATTATTTTTACCTGTATGTTTTGCTCTAAAGATGTTTATATTGCACTTATTAGACTTCAGAGCTGTTGAGTTAGGAGCTATCTTTTAAAGCAAGTCTGTAGGGATTTATTTTTATGTGTCTGATTTTAAAGGCTGTCTTGACATGTGACTGATTTAAGTCTTTCTTTAGGATGCTAATTTTGAATAAAAGAATTTTACTGGCGTACATGAATTCAGTCATGGCTCTTCTAGAAACCCCAAAGACCCCAGATTGCCCACAACTGACCTCAGAAACATGGAGACACAAATGATGGCCCTATTTATTTATTTAACTGTGCAGCATTAGACACTGTGACTCAAGAAATAGTCATTAAGGAAATATATGGAATTGTTGAATGCATGTAAGTTGACCCAGTTTGAGTGTTTATGTCTATTCAAGTGTCCTATGGTTTTAAAAAAATAAAAATGCAGTCTAATAGAAATTTCAGGCATCTGAGACTCTTTCCAGCAATTTCTATTAGTTTCATCCATCTCAGTCTTCACTGCTTGCCTTCATGATTTTTGGGGTCAGTAATGGCTTGTTTTTCAAACCAAGTCTATGTTGAGCTCAATCCTCAAATACACACAGGCATACACATATTCATGATGTTCCTTCACAAAAAATAGAAAAGTACTTGAAAAGTAACAAATTCAAAGTTTGCACTTGGTTTAGTATTGTTTGAGCCACAGAAAATGATATTTGCAAAGAAATGAATATTTACTTTCCCAAATAGGAGCTCCAACCTGCACTCCTCTGAGTGGCTCAGTGCCCTCCTTTCACAGCCCTTGAATGGAAATGGGAGCACTCAGAATATCCTGAGCTGGAAGGGACCCACAAGGATCATCATCTTGCACAGGACAACCCCAAGTATCACACCAGATGCCAGAAAGCATTGTCCAAATGCTTCTTGAACTCTTTCAGGATTGGTGCTATGACCACTTCCCTGGGGAACCTGTTCCAGTGCCCAACCACCCTCTGGGTGAAGAACCTTTCCTTGATATCTAACCTAGACCTTCTTTGACGTAGCTTCAGGCCATTCCCTTGGGTCCTGTCATTGGGCACCATGGAGAAGAGATCAATACCTGGCCCTGCACTTCCCATCATGAGAAGCTGTAGACTGCAATGAAGTCTCCCCTCAGTGTCCTCTCCAGGCTGAACAGACCAAGTGACCTCAGCTGCTCCTTATAAGGCTTCCCCTCCAGACCCATCCCCACCTTTCTATCCCTCCTTTGGATGCTCTCTTGCAGCTTAATATCTTTCTTATATTGTGGCACCCAAAACTGCACACAATATCCAAGGTGAGGCTGCCCCAGTGCAGAGCAGAGTGGGACAATCCCCTCCCTTGACCGGCTGGCGATGCTTTGCCTGATGCCCCCCAGGACAGGGTTGGCCCTCCTGGCTGCCAGGGCACTGATGACTCAGATTCAACTTGCCATCGACCAGGACCCCCAGGTCCCTTTTCACAGCACTGCTTTCCAGCCTCTTGTTCCCCAGTCTGTACGTACATCCAGGGGTGCCCCATCCAAGGTGCAGAATCCAACATTTGCCTTTGTTAAACTTCACACAATTGGTGACTGCCCAGCCCTCTAATTTATCAAGGTCTCTGTGCAGAGCCTTCCTGCCTTTGAGGGAGTCAACAGCTCCTCCAACTTAGTATCTTGAGCAAACTTGGTATAATTTCAGTTCCTGGGTCCAAGTTGTTTATGGAGATATTGAAGACCACTGAGGCTAAGATGGAACCCTGCAGAACTGCACTAGTGACCAGTCACCCCATTTACTATAACTATTTGTGCCATCACATCACAGCCTGGCTTGGCATTTTGCCAGAGCAAATCTCTGGGCCTCTCTCCTCCATGCCTTTTCTTTCCCATCTTCACCCAAAGAGCTATCTATAATTTTTGTCACTTTCATTTCCAGTATGTCACTATAGATTATGAAATGAAAGTCACCGTCTATCCGTTCAATGGAATAACATCACTGTAGATAATCGCCCTGGAATGTAAATCAGTTTACTGTTACCTGGGCACTACTGGTACATGCAAAAAAATGGAGAGGAGATGGCTCTAGCAGGCTGTAGGTTTAATATATGGTGGTGAATATCTATCAAACTCTCCTCATTTCAGTAGCTGTGCTCAGAACAACACACAGATGTGATGCATTCATCTGCATGTATGGGAATGTGTCTGTCTGTATTTAAAACATCCTGATGATGAGAAGCATTCTCATGAGCAGGCTTTAAATGGAAGTTGCCCATCACATCCATTTTTCTTCCAGAGAAGCATTCGTGTTCTTTCCAGGAGGCAGAGAGCAGACTGCCTGCAGACCAGGGGAGTGCATCACACCAGGTGGGAGAAAGGTCAGCCTGGATCACAAACCTCCTTTCCTAGCATGGGGTCCAGCTCCACTGGTCTGAAGGAGCTTATGGCAAACAGGGTCAGAAAGCATGGGATAGACCCTCTCATGCCTGCACATCACGTCTAAATTGAAGGAAAACCTTGTAGAAAGGAGCAATATCCAAACTGAGCCCCGATAGCAGCTACGGGAACAAGAGGAGTGGGGCTGGAGAGAGCATGAGGATGTACCCTGGAGCAGAGGTGCTACAAGCTCTGGGCACAGCAAACCCAGATGGTCTCATGGGACAACTGTTCTATAGGGGTGCTAAACCAAGCTGTTCAGAAAATTCCACTGACAACTGGCCATGTGACACAGTTGCACAAGGCAACTAAATCCGTGTGTGCTCAGGACAGGCCACTCTTAGTTTAAAGAAGCATTGCATTTGGTGCCACTCACTGTCTGATGATGCTGATGCCACTATAGCTTCAAGCTGATTGTCACTGACTGATTGTTATAGTTTCGAAACTATAACACTAATCCAATATCCTTTAAATCAGTTTTTCTCTTACAGGCAGACTTTCTCCCATACAGTCTGGGAAAAGCTCTGCCCTTGAACCAGAGCCGTTACAATAATGACACAGGTTTGCCTCTCTTTTGCCCTCACCAAGTGCTTATCTGAGACACAGACGTGCAAGTGTTCAGTTTTCTCAGCAAAGGCTTGTGAAAAGGCACACATGTGTACATGCATATATGAATACATCACACACATGGTCGTGGAGATAGTGGCACAAAAAGATACTGAACCTGTTATTGGACACATCAAAAACTAGATCTATTGTATTCAGAAAAAGCTGGTGGTGTTTTAATGGCATTATTCAGTATACTTACACTGCCATCCATGTAAAAAAGTATTTGCTGCCAGAGAAAAAGGGTATTTCCAAGCAACAAATGGACTACGCACTTTTTGTTGTATGTTTTAGTACAGAACCATGCAAGCCTTACAAGAGTGACCAGTATTGCCTGATGTGACCAACTTGTGTCTGAGTACACAGTGACAACATGAGGCTGACCCTTAAGGTCCCTGAGGACAGTGACCCAAAGTCTCCCTGATTCTTGCAACGTGCCATTTCTTCAGCAGGTTGTTTATTCAACAGGCCAAAGCTGTAAGACTAATTTCATATTGTGTTGCATTCCCAGACATGGTACTCAGAGCCTGCCTGGGGGAGAAATCCTCATTGGTAAGGAAGTCTTGGGGAAAGAGTGAGGAGAGGGGACAGAACAAGGCTGAGAAGTTTTCCTTCTTTGTTTTGGGGAGAAGTCAATGACTATCTCACAGTGAAACCTAATTTATCCTGATCTCTGCATAGCAGTGCCCTGGACTGCTGATGTAATTAATGGGCATTAGACAGGTTGAGGGATGGGTGGTCTAACTAGTACATAACTAGATCTCTGACTATTTGCCAACCTTTTAAAAATACAATGTCCTATGTTCAGAATGTATCACTACTTTTTATTATGAGCCTTTTATTATTGATCAGTGACTGATTAGTGGAACTTTCCCTTCAAGTGGGAAAATATTTTGCTTTACTCCCCTCCCCCGAGTTTTCAAATTTCCCCTTTCTCTGCTAACAAAATCACGCTGCAATAGTTCTGATATTACTTGCCAACATGAAAGAATTTAGAGACTTTTCTGAATTATACTAAACAACTCATTCAAGTAGCCTCTTGAGCCCACAGAGGTATCTTTTACATTATATGTTGGCACAGACATTTTTCCTACAATTGTACCTAAAGTTTGTGCATATTCCATTCAGGTTCCCTTCCTTGAAATGCATAAAGTTAAAAGAAGAAACATTCTTGACAGCTTATTGTGTAAATCCTTCTGACACAGTTTCCACATTTGTGTAGGAGATGAGAACTGATCAGTACAAAGTAGGTCAAGAACTCCTAAGAGACACAGTGACTGCCTTTGATTTTTCTACCTTGAAGTTCAAAGAGCATGAGTAAGTTCATTGAAAGAGGAAGAAATGAGTTATTTAAAGAAATAAGGATTCCACTTTACATGTAGTGTCCAGAGAACCTAAGAAAGAGCAGATTGTGAACAAGGTGGTGTGTGCATGCACATGCATGTGCCTATATGTACTTTTCAAATATTGTTTTGAGATGACACTACCATTAATTCATGATGAATTCTTCCTGGCATTGAAAACTGCTCTTATAATAATGAGTTAAATGAGAAGTTTCATGCTATATGCTGCACCTATACACTATGCTTCATATCAACCTGAGTAGAGCAACTTCTTCAAACAATTTATTTGAGCTGAGGATCACATGGACTAAAATTTAGAAAAGACAGCAGCTACCCTCTCCCTGTGTGAACTGAAGGTGAATATACTTTCAGCTTGGGAACTATATATTTATATAGGAGTTGTACCCAATAAGCCACTTGGCTTTAGGACCAGGCATTGGTATCTAATTCTCTTTTGTTTGCAGCACTGACGCTGCCTAAATGGTTATGGTATAGAGCAATAGAAATGTTAAAGAGAGTGATGATAAAGACTGGTGAGGAGTTACAGGACTGGGAGTTAGATCATCTGTGAGACAACTATATCCATCAAGAAGAGTGACGTTTTTCACTGTTCTTCTGTTCAAGTGGCAGACTAATCAGGGGACACACAGGACATCAGTTTCAGCTGCCACATAAGTGTTGCATCATGCACACGTGCCAAATTAGATAATGAGGAAAGAGCTGCACTACCTCAAGGCCCTCCTGGACATGTTATGGCTGCCTCTGGTCCCAGTGAACTGGCATTTAGAAAAGACAAATCAGAGGAAGGTTAATGTGACAGATGGAGACAAATGTTGAGAAATGATGGAGATCTTATCCCAGAAACACTAGCGTTGTCAATTTAAAAGCTGTTGCTTGGATAAATTCCCCTTTCAAGCAGTGAAGGATGTTCTGATTAAAGCTGTGTAGGTGGCTAAATTCTGTTCTATATGGCTGTATCACCATTACAGATATTCCCCTTGTTTCATATCACAGAGAGACAGCAAAAAATCCTGTCTGCTGAATTAGTGGTAACAAGAGTAAAAATTGAGACTAAATAGTTCCAATTTACCTTGGGTTTACTCTACATAATTTTGTTAAACACTGGATTACTGCCATATGAAAAGTAAGGGGTTTGTGCCCAACACCACTGGAAAGGTGTACTGTAACGTTACAATGTGGTCCCCCTCATGCATGTTTTCACTGGCTCACTCAGAAAATAGTCACAGGAGATGGTATGTCTTTCCTGTAGCTCAGAGTGGTGGTGCCTGTCTTTCAGTGAGTCCTGGCCCACCTCAGGCAACCCTCTTGTCCTCCTGCTTTGTGCTCTGAGAATCCATCTGCCACCAGGCAGGTGTGCTTGCTGTGGACAGCCTTGAAGGAAAGAAGCCTCAGCATACAGGGTATACTTTGACTTCACGTTTCTCAAGAAGAGAAATATTAGGGAAAGGCTTCTCTGAGATATGGGTTTGCTTTGCTTCCATAAAATCTCACCCATGAGCCATACTGGGTCTTATTGGAGTACCCAGCTCTCCCTGAGCCAGCCCAGGGCAGATGGGTTTTCCCTGGTGACTTGTCCCATGGCACCAGTGACCCTAGCATGAGCAGGCAGCACTGTCAAACATAAACAGACAGAGCTGTTTACAAACACAGAAGCACTGAACAGCGGGAAGTTATTTTAAGAGGGACTTAAGCCATGTAATTGTTGAGTAGTGATAGGAATTAAGGGCAACTTTGCAGTAGCTGTGATTGTCAGAGATAGACATAAGTAATCGTTAATAGTGAAGTGACAGTTCTTCCTTGAATGGCTGATGCAGCTGTGAAAAAAAAAGCCAAGACAAGCCCCTGGGAGAAGACCTTCTGGTAGCCAGGTTCTGTTTCAGACCTTGATCACAGTCCAACAGCTAGGCTACTCTTTTCTAACTGAATCAGTGGATATAAGGAAAGAAGCTACTTCTGCTAACAATCCTCATCTGTCTAAAGCGGAGAAGTCAAATTTGCAGCCCTGGGATAGGCTGTTTGTTAATAGCTCTGATTTTTTTCCTGCTGTGAAATGACTTCAGCCAACACGAAGTACATAGCTCTTGCTCACCAACCTGTAAGTCAAATTGGCATTCTGTAGAAGTTCTCACAATTCCATTTAGTTAAAGTAAATGTCAGAAAGCATAAAGTCCTCTCTTCTTTGTGAAAATTCCTCCAAAGGAAATTGCAAGAACCCAAACTGCACAAACGCTACCTCTCAGCACAGGCTGCACGTCCAAGCACTTAATCTGGACTTTCAAAAGCAGGGCTGTGCAATACAAGCTTCAAGATGTTTACTTTCCTCAGTCTCTTTCTGGCCAAGAAGAATGACTTAATTCACAGGGTGGTCCAAGCTTTGTTTTGTGTTCCTGGAGCCCAGATGCCCATTTGGAGACTCATCTTGTGAGCCATGTGGACACACAGCACCTCCCCAAGCTGAGGGTTTGGCTGCATTTAAGCACGGTAGAAAGTATTAGGAACTTCTGGACTTCACCCAGGGTGCTAACAGCTGCTCCCCATCACCTCCCATCCCACCACACAGTCACAGCAGAAGCACAGCTAAGCCAGATGAAATCAGCCCACAGGCTGGATTTGGCCTCCAGTGGGAGCTGTCTGATTTCATAGCTTGGAGCTAATTAAGATAATGATTGATTATTAGGTGGCACTTTTTTTCTCCAATGACATTAATATCACCGGTGAAAAGTGTGGCAGTTTTACTCCAATTGCTGCTGGGTGCTTTACCTAACTTTGGATTCCTGTAAGTTAGGTGTTGAAGCCTGAAGTGGTCACCCGAGGCTCCTTGTATAGATGATGTGATGCAGGGAAATGGGAATCTCCAGAGGGTGAGTAGTCTGACCTGCCTTCACCGTCTCTTCTGTTGTTCCTGACTATTACAAAGGGAGTAAAAGTTTGGCTGTCTCAGGCTTGAACAGTTTTACCTTTAGATACTTAATTTAAGGCAGATGAATCTCCCACTCAGGAATGCAGATTACCAAATTAACTAGAAATGCTCACTAGCCCCTTTCTCCAAAAACTAGCCTCTAAGAAAGCTGATAAGTAAGTAGGATCCTTGCTCAAAAAAAAAAAAAAAAATCCCTCTGCCCTATATGTGCAAAAATAAAGATTGCAGTCTCTGGAGTATGGTGATTTTCTGGCCTGTTTCTGGGGCAGCCTATTTTCCTGTACTCAAGAGCCTTCCTTTTATAAGAAAGGGTAGCAAGCCTCCACCAGATTCTCTTTTTCCATCCCCTTTAAATAAGAAAAGCAGCACCTTCAGTGAGTATGGGGATCCCTACAGCCTGCACTTCCCTTGGTTGTCCATCACTTGCCAAGCATTTCTGCAGTGCACCCCAGCTGAGAAGCCTGCTCCTCCCAAGGCTTGTTGTGGAGCCTCTAAAACCCAGCCCTGCTTTCCTCACCTGGGAGCTTTTTTCCAGCAATTTCAATGGAAAAACTGAAGAGAAACCCTGCTCACCTCAGTACTTCTATTTCTCCCTCCTTGACAAGAGAGCTTTCAGATGGTGGACAGGTATTGAATTTCTGTACGCCTGAGCCATACGAGGTGCAAAGAAAGGTTAATAGATTTTTACGGCCAGAGGGAGTATTCTGATCACCTCATCCGACCTCCAGCCTCACACAGGCCAGAGGCAGGAGCTGTAATTACACTAAGTTTCCAGCAGAAATGAAAGAACACAGCCCGGACCTAATTGTCCTGCCAATCATGTCATCCCATGAGTCCCTAGATTCTTTGACCCTCAGTAATTTTGCTGAGGAGAGTTTATAATCACAAGGTGTCTCAACATGCAGCTCGCGTCTTGTGCAAGACTGATGTCTGTGGCTTCAGAAGAGGAAGAGAAGAAATCCACATGTAGCTTCCTGAGAGTGGAGCTTTTCATTTGCTTTTTATTTTTTTCTACACAGAAGGCTAAACAACCAAAAGGTAGGTGTATCTTTCTCCTTCCCTGACAGCTCTTGCAGCTGTTTACAGCTGTGCTACACTTTGTCCACCGGAGCCAGGCTGAAGGCTAGTGCTTCAGCTCCTGTCGAGCTGCAAGGCAATTAATAGTGGCTGTTGGCCCCTTGACCTCTCATCTGTTGTTGTGTCTCCAAGTGCACTTCTGTGTAGTTCCAGGCCACAAATACCCTCTAAGACAAAAACACAAGATCTACTTATAAAAGTATCTAGAGGGTGAGGAAACAGTTACCAGGCAGACTTATTGCCGATTTATTTTCTGTTCAGATATGCTAATAAAATGGCAGTCTGGTTTAAGGAAACTTGGACCAGAGAGAGTGTTTAGACACGATTGCAATTATTCCATGGAGCTGGCCTCATGTAAGCTTCTGCATTAATGAGGGATCATCTCTATTTGCACCAGTTTGCCAGCAGCACGATCAGCAAGCAATTAAATTCTAACAAGCACAAGGCTTGCAAGAAGACTCTGCCTGCACACAAACAAAGGTTGCTTGGGCTTGAAACCAACCAAACAGGGGGATGTAACTCTTCTTTTCTCACCCAGCCAGCCCCTAATAGATATGGATTTTTTCCAGTTAATACAGTGGCATGTCCTTATCAATTTCTATGTCATCAGGTCCTATGGAATGTGTAAATTCTCCCTCTGCTGGAGTGTAATCCTATTTGGCAGAGCATTACAAGAGCTGTAGCAAGGGTGATTGAGAGGTCTCAGCAGAGGGGACACTTGCCAGCATGTTTTCAGCTGCAGGGGCCAACTTGGCCATCTTCTTATCGTCTCTTCCCATTTTCATCCTCTTACATTCCAGTTCAGTGCTCAGCCACCATTTAGAGCAGGTGTAACCCTCCTTTCTGGATTGCCCAGATAATATTCTCAGAACCACCTCTGGCAGTGCCAGGCTCCGTGAAGAAGGCTGTGGGGAAATTTGCGTTCCTCACTTGGATGATCTGGAAAGAGGTGAGCTTTCCAGAGAGCAATACTGCTCCAAGTGCCCCTGGGTAAGTCAGTGGCTCAGTGCTGCCAAATGAAGTCCAGCACTGAAACCTACAGACAATTCCCCTTTACATTCTGTTGTTTTTGTACTATCTTCTAGTATTTTAATACTGATACACCTAGTAAATTATGAAGCTGAGATACTCAAAGTTTATAAGATGTAGAAAAGTATTAATAAAAACTTTATTACTTTTTTTTTCAACTTACACTTTACCAGTAGATGAATTTCCAGGTGAATTACTTTCCTCTAAAATGTCATAATAATAATAATGCATTTAAGTCCCAAGGTCATCTGTTCCTTTCCTTTGCCCAAGAGGAATAGTTGCTTAATTTCATTTTAAAGATTCCTGATGAGGTCTGTAGCATGTCTCTTCAGACAATCCTGTCCAGTGCTTCACTTTCTGTCCTGTTAGAAAGCTTTTTCATAATGCCTAACTTAAGTTATTCTTGCTGCAATATGAACCCATTATTTCTTCTGCTTCTCACAAGGGAGAAGAAATTTTTCCTCTTCTCTCAGCAGCAGTCTTTTGCATATTTGAGGAATATTATCATTCTCCCTTCCCCCATCCTTAATCTTCTTTCCTTTAAGAAAAACGACCCAAATGGAGTAATTCTTTCTGGTAGGTCGTGATTTCAAGCCCTCTGATCCTTCCTGCAGCTCACTTCTGGATTCACTCCAGCTGGTCTGTATCTCTCTGGGATGCAGTGCCCAATGCTACACCAAGTACTCCAGCTGAGACATTATCTCTGCTGAGTAAAACAGACAAGATGGTGTATGAGTTTTCTGTACTACAGTTAGTAATTTCCAGAGAATCTACTTTTCTGCAAAGAGCAATAAACTATCCCTTTGATCCTGATCCAAGTAGACTTTCTTACTAAAAAAACTGGGAGAGAGAGAAATTAATAGAAATCAAAACTTACTTTGAATGTGTCTAAGAAAAGAATACATTCTTAATCCTGCCCATGGTGCACTAGATACTCTTGCATAAACAGACATTTGCTGAAATGTACTGGCAGAACAAGTTCAGGAAGTTAAAATAAGAAGGTTTAGCTGCTAGTGGGGAATGAGGTCTTGCATTTTCCCAGTCATCTTGGGTAGAGAGCAATCCTTAGCCTCAGTTTTCATGGCTCCTGAAGTCACCACTGTTTTGGAGAACCCTGGGATATAACACACAGTAACAAACCAAGCAAAGCAATCAAGGCAGTTGTTACTTTTTTTTTGACAATACTAGCTTAGGATTTAGCTTTTCTCCCCCTATACTTTTGTGCTTCCAGTGATTCTGATCAACAATAAAAGTCAGCACATCCAAAGCTCAAACAGGGCTACTTAAATATGGATGAGGTTTTACTGGAGACCCTTGGACAGCAGCGTAGGAAGGTGTTTCAGCTGGTGTATAGTGAGGACAAAGTTCACCCCACTTGCCCAGTGCCTCAGAGGCCTCACATAAAGCCTGCATAACACCAGCCTCCTTTCCTGTGGAGACAAATCTGTCATGGTATTGCTGCTGCTTAGCCCTGCTCACACAGCCAGAGGTGCTGAGCCTCTGGGTGGTGAGTGGCCCAAACCCATGTCTGCCCCACCATCCCCTTCCCTGAAGCCTGGGATGCTGGCACCCATGGCCAGATGCAGCTTTTCTGCCAGCAGCCTCCTGATGTGGTCAGCCTGGAGCCCCATGTGTCCCTCTGCAGTCTGTGAATGTCACCTTTTAGCAGAGATTATTAGTAGGCTTTGTCTGACTGACAAGCACTTGTGTTTCGACTCGAATCTTCGAAGGCAGCAGGCAAGGGGGCAAAGAGCACTAATAGAATTCTTCAATGTCATTTTAATAGGATCACTGCTTTGTGCTAGCTATTTTTTCTCCTCTTTATCTTTTTCTGTCCTCTGCTAGGCTCTGTGTTAATGCCCTCTGGTGATACTGAATTCTTTCCAAGTTTCTCAGAAGAAAAAAAAATAAAATCCCACCAGCATTAATTATTGTTCCAGGAGGATATCTTCCCTTAAAGATGTAAGGTTTCTCTGAAGCCATCTGTCTGGATTGTCTTCCCTTGGGACAGAGAGAACAGTTAGCAACTCAGTACTTCCAAAAGGAAAGTCACAGCTCATGTAGATAATACAAATGACCCAGTTGCCCTGGGAAGAGAAGTGCCGTCTCGTGTGCGGTGTGTTCCATATGCTATCCATCCACCTTCCTCAGTTAATGAGGCTCAGACTTCTTCATGCTGGTCAAGATAAATATAAAGCTCCCTAACCCTGAAATCACCATAGTGAGGTTGCCATGGTAAAAAAAAAAAAAAGTTCAGTCCATCACAGATTATGCTAAAACCTGATACAAAGAGAGAAACTAGAATTGCATTGAGACACAGAAACAGGCCTGTGATGTTCTCCAGATTACCATGATGTAGGTACAGTTTAGATTTTTTAAAACATCCTGCTTTTAAAACATTCTGTTAATTTTTCTAATAAAATACATTGGGATCCTGCCTTACAGGAAGATGTTCTGAGAATAGGGCTGGAATACTGGAGCTCCCTAAGCATCTCACTCAAGTATTGATGCTGAACCATGACAGAAGCAGAAATCCTGTTCCATACCACTTATATTAATGTTTTGTGACAAGATCTGGAAAAAAATAAAAAGAATATTTCATCCAAAACCTAGATCCCAACTCCACATCTCAGTTCCACTGTTGATAACCAGGCAGCTTAATTACCTCCCAGAGTGATTATGCAGCTGGGTTATTTAAGGTTTGAAAAGCTCTGTGGAGAGTCTAATAACAGAATGTCAGTCACATTCAGCAATAGAGATGTATTGGGTGCTCTGCCCATGGGCAGAGGCAGTAGGCTTATACGGGCACTGCAAGTATGTGAACCCAGAAATTTCTCGGCCTGCTGTGCATATCCATGCCTTTTATGTTTCCTTGGAGAGCCTTTCTGTTCCATGTGAACAGCATAAATAGTGGATTGTGCCTACTGCAGACTAGAAAACTAAGCTTAAAAACCTAAACTGCAGAATCTCACCTGGGCAGGGCTCTGAAGGAGAGGGCAAACTGCCCAGTAGCCAGTTCACCTCAAGGAACTTCACTTATTGCTTGGTAAATTTTTTTTGTTTGTTTGTTCTGTTCTAAATGACTATCCACATTCCAAGCAATAAGCAAACAACCAAGACACAGAATCCTGAAATCTCACAGAACAGCACTACAGCTTTGCAAAGCACAGCACTAGATGCTAAAATTCAAAAGATACACATCCTCCTTGAATATAAGGAGAGACACGCATCTTGTCACTCATTAATGAATATTATTGGATGCTGTGTGCTCCAGCAGTTCTAGGTTGGTTCTCTTTGGCCACTTCTTAGTGTATCCATCCAGAGTCCAGCTATGACTTGCAAACTGTGCAGATTTTATTGCTCCCTTCATTATCATACCTAATGAGGGGTTATTGGCTAGGAAAAATGGAGGTCAGCCTGGGTATTTTCTTCCTTTGCCAAAAAGGTTTCAAAACAGTACTGCTATGCACAAATGTGTTTTCAAGAAGAACAAAGGAAGGTGAATCCATGAAGATAAGCTGGGTCACCACCTGTAGCAGAGAGATGGGACAAGAGTCCTAGATGGGACAAGAGTCCTATAAGACATTAGGACTAAAAACCCTCCTAGTCTGCTTATGAGTGATAGACACTGAAAAGGTCCTCAAATGATTATGCACCACTGTTCATGCAGGTGGGGGACGGTTGACTCTCAGTTACTGAGCAACATACAGGACTGTGCCTTGATGTGCCCTCACCAAGTCTAGAAATTAGCTTTTGCTAGTGGAGATAGCAGGTCCTGCTGCTCCCCTGAAAAGCCCTCTCCACTCACTGCCTCTGCACAGCTTCTCAAGGGTGCAGAGCTGCAGTGGGATAGGCAGTGGTGGCAGCTGTGCAGCAACATCCTCACATGTGACTCAGCTACTAGGAGACTGAGTGAGAAACGCCGACCAAGGGGGCAGATGTCTGCAGAGACCAGGAAAAGGTTCCCATGCCTCTTTCCAAGCTGTCTCTCCACTGGGGTGGCAGCCACACACCTAGACTGGTACCTGCAATGCCAAGCCAGGGACTCTCCCAAGGCTGATCAGAAAACAGCTGTGAAGGCACTCTTGCATATTTGCATAATTAATTTGGATTGCTATATATCAATATTCTTTCAAACCAAAACAGTATCCAACACAAACTTTTTTTGTTGTTGCTTTTAGGTTTCTTTTTTAACACCTCTGACAGATATTAGCCCTCACATTCTTCTTTCAAGACAGTTTTCTGAGTCTAGAAGTGTCCACTCCTGGTCCACAGTGCTCTCTACTCCCTATGTCAGGTGAGTCCTAATGAGCAACCCATGTAACTCGCGCAGTGAAAGTCATTTACTTAGGAAAGCATTTCTCCAGAGAGATGTAGACAATCCTAGAGAAAGACATGGAAATGATCTTATCTCAGACAGGAACAGCAACAAGAAACTGGCACGCTTCAGTCCTGTGAAGACTTTCACATACCTCATGTACTAGGATGGGACTGCCTTGCTACAGACAGGCTAAGCCCATTCCTCAGTCTTATGGATTTGGATCCAAGTTCTCTCTGCAGACTGATGTAGATGTGATGTTTTTGTGGACAAGATGTCTGGAATTGTGGTGAATCAGAAGCCTGTACAGTCAGCTATTGTGACTAACGTGGTGCAGATTTATTCTTCCCAAAAAATAGTCTTACAATATTAATACTATAGACACCATGTTTATGTGCAATAACAGTCATGTGAGAATGCAGAAAAAACAAGCTGCTGCCTGGTGCATTCACTGAAGCTGTTAGAAACCTGTGGGACAGGTTTACATGTACCTGCAGTGAGACGCATTTGAGCATACAGATGGTGTGCCTATCTCACTCTGTGTATTCACAGACTCTTCAATCCCACACACAGCAGAACTGAATATCTCAAGTGCTGCCACTGATATTTCACTGAAGCCAGCATTATGTCTAAAGGTACACAGACAGACTGTAGCAAGCAAGGAAGGAACGGCCCTTTTTGTGGAGAACATTGCCATCTTGTGCACAACTGCATTAAATTTGTGCCCAGCTTGCGAGAGATACTACTACTGAAGTTGCTTGCCCTTCTTGCCTCTCTTGACAATTCTGCCTGAAGTAGAGTTCAAGCCCTTGAATGGAGAAGTCTCCCTAAATAGCATCAGCTTATTCCAGTCCTCAAGCAATGATAACAAAATCTGAACTGCTTTCTGAGCTAGCGCATTTTTCCTTTTTGTCTTGCAAAGCACTTCATTAAGTGTATTTAATGGAGAAAGCCAGCTGTATCACAATGAAATCAATAAAATACTGGAATATCAGAACTGAAAAGGTACTAGAAAAGTGTTTTTTTCTTAAGTGGAATGGCAGCATTTACTCACAGACTATTTGCTAGTGCTGGCAGCCATGCAGACACACAGTAAGTACAACAACAGTAGAGACCTCCTGTGCAGGCAAATCTGATATAGGTGGACAAATAGACAAACCTATGACTACCCTAGTGCAGCAATTGCCCTCACATAGTGCTTCACAGCTCACTGCAGATGTAAATTACTAAAAACCTTGAAACACCAATATATGGTCAGTAAACAAAAACATGAATTCTCCTGGCGAGGAATATGAGACCCAGAGAAGCTATGTTGTTTATGTGAGGAAGGGCTGCCACAGCTATAGATGGAGAAGCTGGTCCCATTTCCATTCTTCATCCATGATCACATCCTTTCTAAAACACAGAACAGTGTATATCACAGCAGCCTGGGAGTCCTCCCACAGGGGTATGTGAAAGATCTGGCACCCCATCCCTCATGAGATACAGGCCATTCTCAAGATTTCCACACTATGCTGCCTTCATCCATACTTTTTTAATCATCACCTCCATGTGGGAAGCTCTGTTCCAGGTAAGTTTTTGTCTTGCTGCCAGCAAAGCTGGAGGGTGAGTCAATGATTCCAAGCACTCTCTGGATCCTGAGCACCCATCCTGTGTAGCCCCATCAGCTGCTCCCTCTCAGCCTGGATTCCATCTTCATTTTTGTTTGCAGATGCTCCCCCTTTGACGAGGTAATGGGGTGAAACCCACCAACACTTACAGGAACAATGCCACTGCCGTGTCACTGCACAGAGGTGCCCATTCCAAAGGGTCCTTTTCACCAGGGGAAAACTGCTTGGCCTTTTGAGGGGACCTCTATGATGGGAAGCTGAGACTGCAGAAAACTCTCACTGCCAACTTTCCAAGTAATGTAGTGCCTGTATCCAGCTGAGTGCCTAGATCTGCAGGGCACTATCTGCATTTCAGAACTAGGTGCATGAGGCACAACCCAGGGGATACAGCAGGGTCCGATTTCTTGGATAACTCCATAAGGAAATCCCATGTGCTCCACACAGACTTGGACTGACAGTTACAGCTGGTATGGATTTGATGGCAAAGATTTTCCCCTGGTTGTAACCCAGAGCAATGGAAGCATGACAGTATTTTAGCTGGTTGTCCTACCACCAAGAGGAAGAGAACTGGGGTTTGTGTATTTTGCGGAGGTGCCACCATTTTCTCACCAGGAGCAGCCTGAGGTAGTAAAAGCCTGAAGTGTGAGCAACTAGTCAGCAAAGACAAAGATGCTTTCTATCTCTTTCTCCCTTTTCTATGTCTGCATTCAACATGGGACTGCTACCAATAAGCCAGCAATGGGATTGTTACTCAACTGTTTTTAAAATTGCCTTGCTACCTCTTTTATAATACAACACAAACGCACAGGGCAGCAGCTTTGAAAATGACAGTGTAGTAGTGCTGTTGAATTGAAATTGCCATTTGACATATTAATATACAGAGAAAGCCTATACTATCCACTGGGCTGGATCTGTAACATATGCCAGATGACACAATGCCACTAGCGCTTAGTGTGTCTTATAAAACTGGATATAAACAGCTCCTCTCACCTGAAAGATTCACAGCATTTTCTGAGCTGATGCTAAAGACAGCTTATTAGTATGCAAATAACACAGCGGTATCTTTTCCTGGCTTGAATTGCACATGATTTTTTTATTTTTTTTTACCAATCAAAATTACTTACTGAAAACCTGCCTGATTACTGCTCTCAGTGGCACTTATTTGCAGTTTATCCCCCATTTCTCTATAGATCAGAGCATCCATGTTTACCTGACATTTTTCTTCTTGTGCACTGAAGTCAGGGATGAAGTTTTCATATGTTTGCATCAAAATTCTCCTCTTGGTCTGTGATTTAATGCTGTCATTCACTGTTATCCTCAGTGCACAGTCTCCAGCTACACACACAAAGTCCATTCTTTGAGAAGAGCATTGCTTCTCCTAGAGTATCCAACACCAAATATCCCTGAATCTTCATCATAATGCAAGCTCTCAAATTTTTCTTTGTTATCTTCCTCACCCTTACTCCTCTTCTCTAGCAGTGGTCAGGCTTCTCTTTTAAGCCTCCCATCTGAGGTCCTTTTGTCCTGCCTGTGTCTGTTGCCCTTCATCTCTTCCACTGTTTCGAAGGCTCCCCCCCTCCCTTTATTCTCAGGGGGAGAAAGAAGACCAGAAGAAACTTCTTCAAGCACTTCTTCCATGATCACCCCTTTGATATGGACCTGGTTCACCCCACAGGATCTGGTTCACATCCTACTTCTCAGCACTATTAATTTTGCTAGATAGGCATGATCAGAGATAATGTACCTTAGTTGAAGAAGTTTGGGGATGTTAAACAGACAGGAAACCTAATTCTACATTTTGCATATTCTCCTGTTTTTGTTATGTCCCACCAAATTTTGCACCCTTTTACCACCAGCACTTTCTTGTTAAAGAATATAGTCAATGCCTCAATGCTGTGACAGAGATCAATCTTTTGCAAGTGCCTATTTCTGGGCTACTCTGCCATGGAGGTGGCCCTTACAATTGGTCTTGAAGTCACCTAAGGCCAGGAAGAACTAAACCATGCAAAGTGGTAGTCAGCTGGAAGATTGAGCACATCCCTACTTGCAGCTTTACATAAGAAAAATCATCTGCATATGGACAGATAATTAATGAAGTTTCCCAACGCCCCCAGACAGTCTGTACTAATTCAGGAGGATAAACCGCAATCAGGCAAGAAGAGTTCAGTAGCTGGCTCTGCTGCCCTCCTTGTAAATGAAAGTATTCCCACGGATATTGAGGGGAGTGGGATCAGGATGACATATGCAGTAGCAGGAGTCATTGTCACTGTGGCAATAGGCAGTGGCTGACTGAAGAATGAAGACTTGCTTTCGCTAGTAAATGCTGTAACTTTTGCCTTTACAAGATGCATCTTTGTGTTTGAATTGTTCCATATACTGGAAGATATATGACTTCTTATTGTAGACCTATTGAACCAGAGGCTTTCAAATATGTATAATTATGTTCATCTCATTAATTGTTCATTAACACCTGTTACATGGACTGTTCTTAGACAATATTTCTTCCTTATTTAACATCCTAAGTGTTAAATAGAAACAAAGTCAAAATTACTTATATTTTTCCTGCCATCTTTTATCAGATCTCAGTTTCTTCAGTCAGGTCTGTAAATTAAAATTAATTTGGTGAAGTCATGAAAAATTTGGCATAATGTCGAGATGAAATTTTTAACACAGTATATGAAAACCACTCAGATTGTTCACCAGTCTCTCACACAAGCCTGGAGAGAGTCTCTGGATGTTTGGATTTTCGTTTTTTAATGGTTCTGCCTTCTGCAAGAGGGAATGAAGCCTTTCCCCAAATCACAAGAGCCATCTGCAAGTAGAGAGACCTAAGAAGTTCAATACTTCTTTTTAAGTCTGTGAAGAGCTAAATACATCAATAAAATACTTTATGCCTCCTACAATCCTTTGATGACTGAATTAACTAAATGAGATTGAAATGAGGAGTGATTTATAATGGTCTGTAATGAAAACTGAGTTCAACTGCCTTCCAAACAACTGACAGGGAATATATTAGTTCTAGCAATGACAGGGTTTAAAAGAACAGAGAAGGGAAAGCATTCCCCTTTGATCTCAGTGAGAGAAAAGTTTCTTTAGACATGATCCAATCCCAACTAATAGGCTGGAAGAGGTTCATATAATGGTGAGGGGTTTTACTCCCTTCACAAAACAAGAGCTAGTCCAAACTAAGTTACTGAAGTTTCTATTAGAAGTCTCATTTCTCATTGCTATACAGCCTGTGATAAAGGTAACTTCCCTAGATTTCCAGAGGTTGAGAAATTATCCTGAACTTGAGTTTATAACACAGGAATAAAAAGTATACCTTAACTCTCATGAGAATTGCCGTCGATCAGAGCTACTTTCTTCGTGAACTCTATAATAAAGACAAATTCCAATGTTAAGATGTCATGGTAAGTTATGGCTTAGCATCATGTGCCTATCCTGTACACTGATCCAACAGAGCTGAGAGCACACGCCCAGCTTTTCTCATAGTGAATCATCTCATCTAAGTTAAATTACTCCTGGCAGTAAGGCCAACCAAATATTCACCTGAGCATATTTGGGAAACAAGGTGATAAGACAGCTGCAAAGAGGAGGCAGAAGAGCCTGAGCTGGGTCCTGGAAAACTGGGACCTAGTGAAAACAGGTACAGGACAGCAAAGGTATTCAAAGAACACTCCTTCCTTTCACCTACAACAGTCACAGTCCTGCAGACACTTCTGCCTATGTACACGTCCTGACTGTGACCAGATTAAGTACCTGGAGAAATGTCAGCTTAACCATGGCCTTGTCCTGCTTGCACAACACCTGTCTCTCCCTCTGCATGCGTAATTGACGTAAAACACTAGCCTCCAGGTTTGGCAGGGTTTGGTGACTGTATATTGTGAATGCAAGCAGATCTGGGGGGAAAAAAATCAGAATGGTAATTTATTGAGATATGGGCAACCCGCCATGAACCTAATGACTGCTCACATCACCCAGGTAAGCAGTAGACTTCAGACCATGAAGAAAACTCTTTTCATTACTAGTGGTGCACTTATATTTCACACAAAGAACTCCAGAGTGACTGTCCACTAATGACAAATCATCTGTCCCCCATCTATGGCCCATGGCTACTTTTCCCCCCGCCACCATCTGCTGGCACTGCTGCAGTGTGGGAAGAGCCAGGACGCTCTCACAGCAGTACACAGGACGGCAACCCATACAATCCCCAGCATTGTTTACAGGATCGCTGCTTCCAATTTCTCCCATGATAGCTGACAGAAAGACCCTTCTCACATGGAAAAGAAGTGAGCATTGATCTGACACTAACTGTCAACAGGCTGCAAAAATATTGATAGTGCATTTAGAAACAGTGCCCCAAGCCTTGGAAAATGAGAGTTCACGCTCTCCAGTTATTTTCTCTCATTATATTGCCCCATTCTGCAATGTACATTAATTGGCCATTTTGGTTTGCTATTTAGCAGACAGCTTCCTTTTAAGCTAAAGCTCATTCCCCTTAACTGTGTGTTTTCATAGCTTCTTCTCTGCCAAAAGGTTAAACAGACCTCATTATCCATTTCCTGCAGAGACCTAATTTCTACAAAAGGCCTTGAGCAGGGCAATATGATTGGCAGGAAGAAGAATAAGGTTACATGAAACTGCTTTCACACTTAGCCAAATACTGAGAAGCACATACACCATTTGAAATGATGCTCCACATGGGTCTCATCAGCTGGGCAGGTCATTCAGCCTCTTCTGGTTTGTGATGATTCTTGTATCTGCCCTTTTCATCATGGCATCCCCCAACATGTCAACAGATTAAGCAGTTTAGGATAAAAGATGGTATCAAGTCAAACTGTCTCCATTTCTCATGTACCAACATATAGCCTGCTACATGGCAAAGCAGCCTTTGCTGTAGTACTGACAGCAGGGAGCAGGCTAGAAGAGAAGGGAATCTCCCTCTCTCCTACCTAGCTAGTCTCCTGGGTAAATCTCCCAGGCAGCCCTGGTCCATTTCCTTTAGAGGGAAGACATAACTACTGCCTGGGGGTGCCCTATGTATCATTGCCAGGCACCACAGCCAAGCAGCTGGAGACAACCAGACACCTGTACACAGCCCTGGTCCTCATCAGGAGCTTGTTCCTCTTTGTGGTCCCAGAGCTTAAAAACCCCATTAGACCACATACAAAAGTGTAAGGAAGCTGTAAGGGTTTTTTAAAACCCTGCTGAAAGAAACAACTGTGATGGAAACATCTGAGTCCCAACTCTTGTTCTTATTTATCCAAGGGTTTACCACACCACATGCCAAGGCAATCAGCAACTCAGTTTGATTCTCACTTCTGAGGTCCTCAAACACGCACCAAGGCAGCATCTCATTCAGGCATGGGCCCTTCTGGTGAGGGGACACTGTCCCCTCCAAGATGGTTTGCTTTGCAGATTAGGAGAAAAGAATTACTGAGTCAGTGTAAATAGGAGCAAGCAGGAAGCTTTTGAGGAAGACCTGCAGTTTTCTGGAGTAGAGGGCTCAGGCAAACTAGAAGGGGGTTCAAGCCACATATTCCAAGCTGGGAGCTACAGACTACGCTCTTGCCAGCTGGTATGTCTTGGTCACAAGATGGGCTCTATCCTTCAGCTTTCTCTGTTGCTTAAGCTCTAGCAGATCTATGGTATCTATCCTAAGGATAGATAACTGTCTCCAAAACACCAGTTCTCATCAAATTTTGGATCAAGCTCTGGCCAACAAGACTCCCCTGTCTGTAGTTATTCTTGCTCAAGGTCTTGCTGACTGTGCAAGATGCAAAGAACAGAGGGCTGCCTGGAGCCAGTGAAGCACTAGGACAATTCAAGGAGTCTTCATCCCTAAATGTTTCCAAGGTGCCCCAAGGATAGAGCCCTCACCAGTCCCATCCAAATGCAGGAATCATCCTGCTTTGAGCTCGTCTCCCACTCTGGTCCATGAATCATCAGTGACCTAAGAGAAAGTGAAACAGCAGCTGCAGTATTATTGCTTCCTCCACAGAAATTCTAAAATGGAAGACAATAAAAGGAGGGACTAACAGAAGCAGGAAAAAAAGTATTCAAAGCACTGCCTATTTTTTAATTAGATTTCAAGTTGAAGTTGTCACAGCAATGATACAGAATGAATTGCAGATTCCATCTCCCCTTCCTAGGAAGTCTGACAAACTTTAAACTAAGAATGAAGAGTATGGCAGCTGTGTCTGCATCAGCAATCCAGATGGCTCAACTGTAACAGATCTGGAGGGAGACACTAAGGATGTGACATCCTCTCTACACGTTATAGGGTCTTATGCCAATTTAGCTTTAGCCCAGCTCTTTGGGCCAAATTTCCCTTTGGGGGGCTATTCCTCGAGTTTCCTTCAAAAGGAAAATAGTCCACGTGCTGAGGTCACTCCAAAGCACAGTTAAATGAGAGCAAGCAAAATATAAGCAAAATAAGCAGCATAGGCTTCTGTGAGGAGGAAGACTCATCCTCTTCCTACTCCGTACAAAGCTGTAGGTAAGTACAGTAAAGCATCAAGTCTGATAGCATGTTAGTCCAATGTCATGAGAAGTGTGCTGCTCTGTAATAATATTCAGGAGTTATCAGTTTGTGTTCTGCTGCATTTGGCTCACTTTCACAATATTACTGTTTCACAAAAAACAGTTTTTGTTACTATTTTGCAGAAAAAACTTGAAAGAGGAAAGAAAGGAGGTGACACATCACCACTCAGATCTCAGAGGAAGCTTTCTCCATCAAGATCTTAAAATCACCTGAAGGTTAAGGCACTTTAATTTGTTGTTTGGACTACATACTGATTTGTCTCAGAAGACAGAGTGCAGGAAGCACGCGTGAAAGTCCCTATGAACTAATACAAAACTAAAAAGATAAATATATATCACTGCTTATTGAGTTTTGCATTCTGTACTATCCACCCACAGAATCCATCAGCAATACAACAAAATGTCCTTGGGGCAGCCTTGCTAAGCTCTTGAAGCTTGTTAGTCCAGCTGTAGGCAAACTGAAAGTGTAGGTGGACATTAAATCCAACTCAAAATAATCAAACTGCTCCAAGTGTCAGCAGATCTATAATTAAGATGGTATTTCAGTTTACTCTCTTTTAAGGCCTCAATTATTATTACTGCAGCTAGAGGATGGAAGGCTTTCATATAGAAAGACATCAGTTCTTCAAACATCATTTTCCCTTCCATCTGGCAATGGCACTACTGTAGTAGCACATCAGAGTTCTGACATTGTGGAAGAAGTCAGCAGTTCCACACTTGAGCACCACCATCTTGAATTTTTTTTCACAATTAGCATATAATATCTTGCAGGAAGTTCAGGCCTTGTGAAAACAAAATACTGCTGCTAAATGAAAGGGGGGTTCTGGACTGAGCAGGTCCCCAGAGATGCTGACCTCTCTCAAGATGTCTGGGGTCCCAGCTCAGAGCTTTGTGTTGTCCCTCCTACCAGCACACCTCTGCAAAGGACCACACACCACATTCAACAGCACCCACATCATGGGTCACCTCCCCCACCTCACCATGAAGTCCAGGCTGTCAGAGGTACAACAAGAGACAGCCCATCTAAGTGCTATGAACAGTCATTTAAGACCAGCTATTTTGACTTGATTTGCACAATTTGAGCTTGCCAAAAACAGTGTACTTAAGGCCAATTCATATTTCAGATTTTTAAAAAAGTCAGCCATCTAATAAGAAAATAATAACAAGAGACCTCTGTTTCTACTGATGTCTATATTGTAAAAGTTTAGAGTAATATTTACTCAGGCTTCATAATACAAAATGTCTTTCAGCATCTTAAGGGAAGCTGCAATAAATTTTTTTTAAAAACAAAAACTTCTTTAGTTTCTAGAAGTTTCTAGATAAGTGACTGTCTTGAAATGCTACCCTTCTGGGGCTCAGCAAGGTCTTGATGAGTGTCTCCAGTGCTCAAGATGGGAACATGCCTGCAAGTGTACTGCATCAGTCGTGATGCAGTCACAGGAGTTAGTCATCCTCTGAGTCACTCTCTCCCCTGGCTGGCACACATGCCCTGATTGAGGACATGAGCTGATCCTGGATCTGCTTCCTGGGGTTCTCCTCGAGGTCTGTCTTGATGGCACCTGACTCCGAAATCTTCCACTCCAATTCTGTGCAGTGTAAAACAAGACAGTAATGAATGCAGGGGAGAACACTGGAAAAAGCCCACTCTTCATTCCCCAGCTGGCTTCTCTTGTCACCCTACCATCACCAGCACCTGATCTATTCCTCCCATTCTTCTTCCATGCCCAGGTCCAAGTTTCAGCCACACCTCCCACACCTGCTCCAGATGAGCCCTCTTTTCACAGCCCCTAGTGCCGGCACAGGTCTGAGGGTCCTGCTCTGCAGCCCATCAGTGGCATCCCCAGTGCCACCCTGCTCCCTTGAACCAGGAGTGTAAATGAGATGATGGATACAGAGCAGCAGCTTTAGAGGGAAATATTCCAGCGAAAGTGAATTCTACCTCCTTCTAGCCACAAAAGAGCAGAAGATGTGTTTGCACATCTATTGCCAGTGAAGGAACACTGCTCATACATTACAACTTTTTCCATAACATACTGAGTTCATCGCAATCAAAAGAGGTGGGGAATAAATTTACTGAGGGGCAAAAAAATTGAGGAAGTTCCATTTACACATCTGAATTATAGGTATTTCTCAGGGATCTACCCTGTAAACAGAACTCACCCCTTTGCCTTTACATCACAGATTATTAGTTCCTTAATCAGACAGTAAAGAGAGACTTCACCACCAGCAGTAAGCCCAAATTGGACTGGATTGCTTCCCAGAAGTGGTAAAAGTCAATACAACATATTCAGCTGAAACCTTCCTTCTAGTCTTGCCGACAACCCTATCATCAAATCTAATTTCCTTCAGACATTACAGAATAATGAATACAACCTCACACTTTCTTTCTCTCCAGTGGAAGTCACTTGGGCTTAGGGGAAAAGGAAGGAAGAAATAAAAGAAAGTGCAGAATTTCAGTATGCAGCTTTCTGTGATGACTGAATCAAGCTGACTCAATCAGGAACAACAGACAAATGTGTCATTGTCTTAAAATTGAAATAAGGAGCCCTACAATGCAATAGGCAAGCACCAGTCAGCAAGTGCAGATTATCATGTCACTGCAGGCAAGGTCAGTTGTTAATGTAAAAGAGACCCAAAGAACACATGTGGGTACTGTTTACTCTTTAATAATATATTCAGCAAATTTGTTTCACCCAACACAGGGCATGAATACTTGCAACACACAAGATAAATATCTGTATGTTGGCCTAGCAGCAACTTTCTGATTTTACAAGATAGCATTAGTCACATGTAGTTGAGCCCTAAGTGTGAAAAGTAGAAACTAATATGATTTTTAGTACCTCCCTTCTCCTATGAAGCCTCACTTCTCTCATTCCCTGCAAAGCAGTTCTGCTTTTCCTTTGGCAGACTGGAGATGCAGACACTCACCATCCCTTGTCAGGTTCATGCCACCGAACACCAAAGGCCCAATGAACTGAGCTTTGATGTCTCCCTCTAGGTAGACAAATATCGTAGGCAGGTTCTTATCGGGGTAATTGGGAATGCAGGTGGTAGAGATAGCCTTGATGAATTTCACATCTCTGAACTTTTTTGCAAGCCCACTCATATGTTGATTTATTAAGGCACAGAGTGGAATTCTGTGAAGAAGAGCAACAGACACAATGTAAGGAAAAAATAAAAGACATACAGTAAACTGCTTCAGAAAAAAAGGTCAGAAATACCAGCATGATGAGTAGCATTTCTGGAAAGACAAATGCATCAGAAGCAACTTCTGAATACGTTTGTTGTCTAGTATTCCAGCATTCAATGGAGATCAACATCATTGGAGATGTCGGTGGGTTGTGGGGTATTTGTTTTAATATATCAGTAATGGAACTTTCTCCTCTATCATAGAGAGAAACTTGTCTATGAATTTAAGATATTTAGAAATTGCAAGGGCAAAATAAAAAGAAAAGGAGCTCCTGGAAGAAAGTAATCAAAACGACAATCAACACCTGTGAGGCAACTAGAGACCATGAACAACAGCAAGTACTGATAACCTTTTCCAGAAAGCTCTAGCAACTTAACAGACCTTTTTTACAAGTTTTTCCATCACGGTGACAGGACTAGAAACTGTTCACTCCATTTTTATGCCATTAAAAATCAGGCTAAATATGCATACTAATCCTTCTCATTCACAGCCCCCTGCCCTTCATCTAAAATAATTTCCAAAGCTTGGGCAGTGGCAGTAGCTACCTCTATAAGCAGCTGGCTGGTACACATCATACTGTGTTATATAGATGTATAAAAAAGCTACTTCATGGTAACATTAGTCTAGAGCTAAGTTAAGCAGTGTTCAGTCAACAATATTGAAATTATTTATTTTTTATTCCTTAGAACACCAGAATCAGTTCCTTAATTCCACAATAACTACATGTTTATCTTAGAGTATATTTAGCTATTGGCAGCGAAAGGTTTAACAGTTAAAAACAAATTCTTACCCTTGTTTGTAGAGGTGCAGGACTACCCATATACCTTTTCCAGCTTTTGTAACCTCTTGAACGTAATCTTTTCCTGAAATCTCCAAAATTTCCCCGAATTTATTCTTCATTTGAGCTGCTTTCATTTCTGCTAACCTTTGCTGCCTGAATAACAAGGAATGGAAGAGACATCTTGTGAATAAATGTGCATTTTTTGACAGGACAACATTTGAAGGAGCTGGTTGAAACCCAGACTTCAGAAGCACATTACCAACTTCTTCAAACCCCAGAGCAACAAAAGCAAAATGACACAGTAGATGTTCTCCTATTTGCATTGTAAGTTAAAACTATCAACATGTAAGAAGTACAACTATGTTTCATGAGACTCTTTTTGCCCCTCATTTCTGGCCTCATCAAAATTTCTTCTGCAGATAATACACTACCCAACTAAATGGTAAAAACCATGACAGAAGTTAAGAGATAGAGGGAAACCAACACTGTAATTATGCAAATCTGCAGCACCTTAATTTCACTCATTGTAAAAATTAGAAAAACTTGGGAGGTGATTTTCAAAGTTTTCAAATCCCCAGCCATGCACACAGCAGGTGCACATTATCCCTGCAAAACTAGGTTGTAGATAAAGGACAGTGAATTCAAATGCTGTTATCCTATTAAAGACACTCAGAAGCTCTACAAGAGACCAGAAACAAGGCCCCTTTTTCCATCATCAGGCCTCAAAACATCCTTTATCTCTTCAACAGTATCTCAAAGCATATAAAAGAAAGATCCTCCAATTATCATTAAAGCCAAATTCTGCATGCTGCTCTGACCTGTACATTTCAATAGCTTTCTCATCTTCCTCATTAAATTCATCTTCATTCTCTTCTAGCTCTTCCAGTGTCATGTCCTCATAAGTTTTCACTAAAATAGAAGAAACATCAAATCAGCAAAAACCTCATTCCAGGATTAAAACTCATCAGCTTTTACCAATCCTACAATATTTACTTTAAGGATAGATTAATGGGAAATATGGAGTGGGTTTTTTTTAAGTATTATCTTAAGAATCACAGAGTGGTTTGGATTGGAAAGGACCTTAAAGATCATTTCGTTCCAACCTCCCTTACCACGGGCAGGGACACCTTTCACTAGACCAGGTTCAAACCCCCATCCAACTTCACTTTGAACACTTCCAGGGATGGGGCACCCACAGGTCATCTGGTCAACCTGTTCATGTCTCACTATCCTCACAGTAAAGAATTTCTTCCTAATATCTAATCTAAACCTACTCTCCTTCCTTTTAAGGCCATTCTCCCTTGTCCTATCACTACATGCCCTTGTACACTTGGAGTTGCCCTTAGGAGCTAGACTTCAGTGATCCATGTGGGTCTCTTGTAAATAAGGATATTCCGTGGCTCTGTTCCATGTCTAAAAAGTCCCCCTCCAACACTCTTGTCAGTTCCCTTTGGGTACTGGAAGGTGCCATAAATTCTCCCCAAAGCCTTCTCTTCTCCAGGCTGAACAGTCCAGTTCTCTCAGCCTGTCATTACTGCTACTGGATTTTTAGAACACATTACACACTTTGGACATACAGACGAAAAGACAATCACGTAAAGGCCTCTAAGCTGAAGGCTGCCTAGACTAGGTCACAAGTATTATCATGAGCTTTCAAGTCTGACAGCTGCAGCAAAGATGTACCAGACACACATGCATTCTTCAGCGGCCTGAACAATGGACAAAGCATGCAACAGGAAATGTTGTGAGACAGTTTTACTTGCACATTCACCTGGCACTGTTCTTATTTCAGCTTTCAAACATTGACTTTTATAAAAATATGGAGCTGACCTCAAGAAGAAAGCTTTCCTGTGCTGGAAGAATCCACATGTTCAGGAAAGTATTCGTTTGATACCATTAACAGATGATCACCCTGCATGGATGAAGCTTTAGCAACCCAACGGACTTGGAAAATGACACTTTGCTTTACAGGCATATAAACATTGCTGCTGGCCATTTCTTTGTACAGGTTTCCCCCAGGAGCCATTCCTTCTGCTTTCTGCTGCTGGTGCCTGAGTTGGATTGTCATTTACCTAGAGACTTCTGAAGGATGGCAAACTGCTCCTCTTCCTTTGCACGCTCCTGTTCCTCCAGGTTTTCCTTTGGAGGAAGGATACCTTTCTTGCGGAGGATGTCATTCCACTCCGTGTCTTTATTTGGGTCCTAGAACAGAGCAACAAATGGATGGTATCTTCTCAAGGAGAACTTTACCACTTCCAGAACTTAGAACAGGCAGGCTTTTCAAGAGACACAACACATTGCAAAACTGGTAATTGGATGGATGGTACCAGAAAGTCACAGTGCACATCCTCCTGATGCTGAGGCTTTTTTGCAGCCCGAGACCAGCACCCTGAAGAATGACTTTACTTTATTCCATCCCACTCACAGCAGGTACAGGAGGTCTTGGTAGGGTACCAAAGTTTGAAGCACTGTAACCACTGTTGCATCTCTCACAAAGTGAAATGAAAGGGGAGGAAATTACCTGGATGATAAGGAAATATGCTGGCCAGAGGGCTCACTTAGAGAGCCTCTGCAGAACAGGCCACCAAATCAATGGTCGTTGCATTGCGAAGCACTAGTAACAAGACACACAAGGACCAGCCCTCCAGACCTAACTCTCAGTATATAGGAAGTCTCCTGGGTAGATTCAAGCCAATGTGACTACCGAAGTGCTTGGAGAGAAGCAAGCATGGTCTCTGCCAGCCAAGTCCATTGCTAGAGAATCAGATCTATACCTATGGCTACGCTGCTCCTGAGAATTAAAGAGAGATTTCGCTGTAAAACAGCTGAAATAACCCTGCAAACTAAGGCACCTACGTATTGTTGAGAAGCTCAGGAGATGATTTTTCAAGTTAGGTAGCAGTTTTATTTTTTTAAAATATGTGGAATCTCAGTGCTCTTTTAAATACATGAAACCTCAGTGATAAGCATCCACAAGCTGACTCTGGTTCCTTACCGTCTTGGCCCAAGTTCACTTTGAAAACTGAACACACCTACTGTTTTGCTAATGGCTTGTATCAGTGCAGTTCACAGTAGGTCTGTTCACATCTACATAACCACTCCTCTGCTCAGACCAAAACCCAGCACTACGGGCGGCGGGGGAGAGAGGTGGGGGGGAGAAATTAAAAACACAAAGAAGGAAAGAAAGCGAAGCAGCGCAGCAAACCACCCACCCTATTTTCACGACTTCTCGATGCCCTGTCTCTGGCTGCGGTGCCGCTCCCCTCACAGGGCACTCCGCTGCCCCTGCCACCGCCGGCCGCCCGCCCGGACCGCGCCCCGCTCGCTGCCGCAGCGAACCACACGCTGTGCTTGCCGAAAAGAGACAGACCACCACAGAATTAGACACGCAGCTTCCGAGCAAGGCCGCCCCCGCCGGGCAGGGGCCGAGGCCGGGCTGTCCCACAGCGGGCACTGCGCCGGCCAGGGCGGCCCGCGGGGGCCGGCAGGGACACGGCCCTTCGCCCGGCCCGGCTCCCCCAGTACCGACACACACACAGAGAGGCAGCCCGGCTGCTCACCTGCATCCTGGGGCCGGGGCAGGGCCCGGGGCCCGCGCAGGGGCAGCGGGGCCCGGTGAGGCCCGCGCAGGGCAGGGCCGGTTCCGGCGTGCGCGGCGCGGCCGCGGCAGGAGGAGGAGGAGGAGGAAGAGGAGGAGGAGGCGCTGCCCGGCGGGGCGGGCCCAGCACCGCCACTGCTTCCCGGAGCGCCTAATAAGGCTGGCCCCGGCTGCCTCGGGGGTGGGAATCACGGCATGGCCTGGGCTGGCCGGAGCTTAGAGGTCATCGAGTCCTCTGTGATGGGCAGGGGCACCTTGCATCGCGCCAGGTTGCTCAGAGTCCATCCGGCCTGGCCTTGGACACTGTCAGAAATGGCACTCAGGCTCCTTGGACACTCAGAAATGGCACTCAGACTCCTTGGACACTGTCAGAAATGGCACTCAGGCTCCTTGGACACTCAGAAATGGCACTCAGGCTCCTTGGACACTCAGAAATGGCACTCAGGCTCCTTGGACACTGTCAGAAATGGCACTCAGGCTCCTTGGACACTCAGAAATGGCACTCAGACTCTTTGGACACTGTCAGAAATGGCACTCAGGCTCCTTGGACACTCAGAAATGGCACATCCACAGCCTCTTCAGGCAGCCCCTCACAGTGCTTCGCCACCCTCACAGCTAAGATTTCCTTCCTGAAATCTAATCTAAATCGCTCCTAGTTTAACACCGCCCCCCCTCGTTGTATCGCTATCAGCCCCTGTAAAAATCCCTCTCTCTTTTTTATAAGCCCCCTTTAAGTACAGGTCCTGCTCCTAACTCTAGATACTTTTATTTTTTTTTTTTTGCATCTGGACAAAGTATCACTCAGAAAACACCGAGGGGTGCACGGAGCGTGGTCACCCCAATCCATTTGGGTTCAATACATTGAATACTTACAAATACATACATACATATATATGGGCACCTCTGCCCTTTTTAAAGAATTGAGTAGACATTTTGAGCCTCTCAAAAACATGCAGGAGGGGAGAGGGAGAGGGAGAGGAGAGGGAAGAGACCTGCTCCCACCTTCCTCCCCCTCCTTCCATACTCTAGATCAATGGACAGCATGCTCACCCAGAAAGGGGGAGCCCAGCAGTGAGTCCCTGGAAAAGAACCCCACATAATCTGCCAGCAGGCACACTTTAAGGGTGTGTTTGCTTTGGGCATGTGGAAACCAGTCCGACAAGGGCCTGAAATGAAAATTCGGAAGCCCCACTGCATCACGTTGTAGCATCACGGGCATCCCATTAGCATCCAGATATCCTGAAGTGTGCTGAGGCACTTACCCTGTGCTAAGTCCGGGTTACTGACGGGAAAGCACAGGAAACTTTTATGTCTCTGAATTAGAAGAAACGAACAGCTGTGCTTTGAGATGACATCAGTCCTTATGTTGAATATTTAGATGCACAGAGGGTACCCCTTGCTGGTTGTTCAGTGCCTTGAGGTGGCAGGAAACTCAGCCTCACTCAGCTTGGAGTAAGTGCTCATCCTCAGAGGAAAAGTGGATGAGTGATAGACGGACCCACAAATACAGGCGCTGTGAGGCTTTGACCCACAGTCAGCACCTGGCACACTGAACGCAAGGCTGAGCTGTTGGTGCCAGTTTTGGTGTCTGAATGTTTTGCCATCTGAATGTTTTGCCAGAGCTGGGTTTTCAGGAGGTCCTGCTGGTTTAAATAAACGTCTGTGGCTGAGACACTGTTCAAACCCATGGCTCTTGTATGATGGTGGTTGGAACCTATTTTGAATGTCAGAAAACAAACACCAAAAGAGCATAAGCAGAAAGTGAGCGTTCAGTTTTTAAAATATTCCTTTGCATTAGGTGAGATTTTTGCCCAGGTGAAATGAGAGGAACTGGCAAGCACCCTCAGGACCAAAATCCCCCTGTTCCCACAGTAAACCCTGAGCCCCATCCAGGACAGTGTTACCAGGAGAGGGAGCAGAAGCCTAAATCTTAGGAGCAGCCACATCCTCTCCCTTGATGGGGCTCAGACAGAATGTGAACCACGCATAACTCTGCCCAGGACACACATAAAGCAATAGGTGGTTTCCCCCTCCCACCCAACTGAAAATACATTGTATTTATTAAGCCCATTTTCCCTATGTACTTTTTTATCAAGGTTCAGAAGGAAGAAGACTGTTTTTACACAGTGTACACACAGAAATACTCTAGCCACAGTGGGAAAGAGGTGGCAGTGTCACAATGAGACTGAAATACAACTGTGGCTCAAACCTGGGAGACAACCTGCCTTCTTCCCCCTCAGTCCAGAGCATTTGCTTCTGAGCGGCTGTAATGTATTTCTTCCTTTTCCCCCAAATCAGGGGTTAGGTGAAGAAAGATGAAGCACATGTGCAAATGATTTATTAATTATCCTGGTGATCCACTGATGAGAAAGTTCCTCATATAAAAGGTTCTGCCCCAGAGGTAGAGATCTTATGTTGTCTGTTTGTGGTTGGGTGCAGGTTGTAACAAGGCACACACAAGGCCAAAACAAGAGTTTTTGAAGGTAATGGGCTATATTTTTCATTTATAATGTATTGTGAAATATTTGGAGTTGTTGTGGACTTCATGCTACTTTGGAAGTTAATTGCTTTTATAGCACAGTATGTCTGTACTGTGAGTAATCCAAATAGAAAAATTATTGTCTCATAACAGGCATAAGGAGTTATGGCTTGGTTTGCTGGGGCTGCTTGGGGTCTGGCTCTTGGTTTAGTGTTTCTTATTCCTTCTGCCCGAAGCTTTTTCTCATTTTTCTGAAATATTTAAGCTACTTCAAAAAACTACCCAAAGAAATCCCACATAATAATCTAGTGGTGTTCTTGTGTATTGTAACCAGCTGTGCTGGAAGCTAACTGTTCTATTTAGTCATAGATTAGACATGTTATTTAAATGGGTATTTTTTCCCCTCCCATTATAACAGTATTCCAACTGTGCTGAATTTCATTTGTCTTGAGGATGCAGATGGTAATTTCTGTTCTCCAGTCTGCATTGTGCTGTCCAAGTCAATTTGTCCTTTTTATGGTGCTGAACACCTCCGGTAGTACTCTCATAGCTACTGGGGAATTAATTTAGAATTCTGTATGAAAATGTCTTGGTGTACTTGGGGTATAAGATGCTGTGGGCTACAAGAATACTTCAATTGTTACATTTAAAATGAAAGAAGGGTGTTACTTAATAATAGAAGAGTTAGAATGCAGATTATTTTCGGAAGAAGAGGCAGGCTTGGCCTGAAGTTAGCTTTGAGGTAACAGTGGTAGTGTTTAAAAAAAAAAAATTCTACTGATAGAAGACCCCTGTGCTTCAATATCAAATACATTCTAAGTAGTAGGGTAAAATCTCTCTTCTTTTGAGCTCTTCATATTTACTTCAGTAAGTCTTTTTTCCCAGGTTTGGCAATGAGGTGCTTTTCCTAAAAGGCAGACTGTAAAAGGGTAGTAGTAGTTGCTATTGATGAATTGTGGTGTGCTCTTTCCTCAAGAAAAGAATCAGCTTTTTTCTTGATGTGGAAGAGCAGAAAGGGTAACTGACCTTGCTGTTGTCTCCTCTTACTATCCATTAACTGCAGCCCGAGCATCTAAATATTCTGAAGACTTCTGACCCTCTGTCTCCTCACCTGGCAGAATGTCTGGACATGGAAAGAAACGAGTAGTGGCTGACAAACCTGGAACTGCACCAAGGACAAACAAATCAAAGAAGGCAGGTCTGCAGTTTCCAGTGGGTCGTGTCTACAGACTCCTCCGAAGAGGCAATTACGCTGACAGGATTGGTTTTGGTGCTGCCATCTACCTGACTGCAGTAATTGAGTACATGACAGCAGAGGTCCTGGAGGCAGCAGGGATTGCTGCACATGAAAACAAAAAAACAAGGATTCTGCCTAGGCACATTGTGCTGGCTGTGAAGAATGATGATGAACTGGACAAGTTCTGTGCCTGTGTGACCATTGCTGAAGGTGGGGTTATGCCAAATATCATTCCTCAGTTACTTCCCAAGAAAAGTAGCAGAAATGCTGGCCCTTCTCAGGAACAAGATGGCAGCCAATGAAACTTGCTTATCCTGGTCTCTTCTGTGCACTTATGAATGATGGGACTCAGTAGCACTAATTTGTATGTGTTGCTTCTTTGTCAAGTATTTTTTCTGGTAATATTAAGATATTTTTAAAGCTTGTAATAAAGTTTCTAGAATGTAACATTGGTCTTTACTCTTTTCTCAGGGATGGAGGAACAGAGAAAATGCTTTTTAAAAAAGCCTAGCGTAGCACCCAAATAACTCTCCAACTTTTTTTTTTCCAAAAAGTAAAATATATACTTAATTTTGAAAGCATGTTACAGGTAACAGCTGTGAAGCAGGCAGGGGAGCCAAGACATACACTGCTGTTCTTGTGAACTTTTCTTCCACCACAGATTCCTAGTGCAATAAGTTCAGGGCTTCACACAGCTTTAGACGTTAGTAACCCTCTATTTTAATGCCTTACTACTCATAAAACTATAGCGAAAATCTGCTTCTCTTTAGACTGCTCCATCATGATGCTAAGTCTCTACTGTAGCAAAGGATGCAGAAACTGGTGAAGCTGCAGCTCTCAACATAGATTACAAATTCTGTTGTTTTCTATGGTAAAAATGAGTATGCAAGTTATCTAGAACTTAAGAAGGGGTCTACTTCTCCTTTTCCCCACCCCACCAATCCATCTTTTTTTTCCCTCTGTGGATCCATACACTTCTTTTAAATTTCACAGTGTATTTTGAGTTGGAGGGGACCCATAAGGATCATCAAGTCCAACTCTTAAGTGAATGGCCCATATGAGAATAGTTGTTTTTGCAGCTTTTAAAAAAAGTAAAATGACTCTTCCCTATTTAGGGGCATTTAACTTACTTTGACTGCATTAACAATCTACAATTCCTCTTAAAAGAAAGGCTCTGTTATCTACTTTGTTGCATATTCCTCCTCAGAGCATCTTTGTTGTCTCCTTCCTATGTACCAGGATGCTGTGCTAGGGCAACCAGAGGAGGAAAGTTGTTGGAAGAAATAGTTCTGAAGTGGTGAGAAACAGGAACATGACAATGGAGATGAAAATGCTGTAAAAATAAAATGAGATATATAGACCATGAAGGAAAGATCAGCATAAATATCTGCAGGAAGTGAATATAAAATTTATTGTGTGAGGTAGCATTTCACAATAGAATAAACTGAAGAACAATTCCCTTTGTAGCAGGAATTACTGGGTGATATTCTTTTGTTTATGCTATAAAGCTTGTCAAGCAAGAGAGTATCAATACTTTCTGGCCATTCCAACTGTGCATTTATAGCTGCTGTTGCATTACTTGCACAACAGGACCACTGTTATTTTCTAGACATGTTCTTCCTTCCACAGCGCTTGTTTGAAGTGAATGCAGCTCACTAAGCTTTGAACCAGCCCTGGCAGAGGCCACCAACAGATCAAATGTTCTGCTGCTTAAGAGGAAACAAAGAGAGTCGGGGTGCTTCACTGCTGCCTTGCAACACATCAGCAGAGAAAGTATAGATACCCAGAAACCTGGGGATACAGCAATGAGAAAAGTTTGGGGTTTTTTTCTTTTATTAGTGATGTTGCCAGCCTGAAAGGGGAAAATGCAGAACTCTGTTTTGGCACCCAGTTTTGCAAAATGTACACTGAGGAGTACTTAAACATTTACTGCAGTAGCACTAATTGCACTGATAAAAAATGATGCATCAAGGTAATCAGAAAATAAGTTTTATTTGAGGATAAATTTTCTTATTTGATAAGGGATACTCTGTGAACAAATATTGCTAGCCTATTATGCTAATTAATGTCATTATTTATTCTAAAGATAGGGATTGGGAGCAAATTCAGACAAATACCCAATATTTGTCTTCCTTGGAAAGTTGGGATTGTATCTAGGTAAATTTACAGGCACATTGGATGATTTTGGAGCTATTTATGAACAGAAATGCACAGGGTATCACAGTAAGTATTTGGGGCTAAGTAAACATACCCTTTTTCACAAAGGGGGGAGATAGAAAGGTGCCATCTTAGTAGTATATATGCTTAGCTTCATACCCACATGTAAGCCCCTGTTCAATAAAGCACTTGCTAAGTGTGGAAATCATACCCTTAGGTGGTTCACTGAAGTGTAGGGGTACTGTTATATATGAAGAGAGCCAGAACTAGAGCTCAGAAATCCTATTTCCCATTTTATGCATGCCCTACTCAGCTGCCTTACTCTTTTCAGTTTTTGCTCTTCCTCCTAAGAAAATGGTATTTATGTCAGAACACCACTTTCTTGCTTATCCACTTGTCCTCATCTATTAACTTCTGAATCTGCTTGGCAGTTCTAAGCAAATATGAAGGAGAGCTGAAACCGGTTGCAAGCTGATTCCTACCAGTTACATGGAAATAGGTAGCTCTGTGAAAGAAAAAGCTCTGACATATGCCCTGACTGAAATAAAGGCCACAGCATGAAATTATACTAATGAAATTGTAATAAAAACTACTATTCATTTAATACAATGTAGGAGATCCTCCTCAAAGTACAAATCTAATAGAAACAATTTTGCTTGTTCTCTTGATCACCAAAGTGCTCATTTATTTTTAAAACAAGACATTAATTGCATGGCACTTTTGTATATGACTAGTTCTCTTATATCTCATGCTACAGGTTTCAACTTAGCAACATGTAGCTGAGGCTGGCATGTGACTTAGTGCAAATTAAAGCAAAAAAAAAATCCAAAACACAGCTCTTGTGGCATCTCTCTTGTTACTGATGCTGCAAAACACATTTATCTTGATGTAGCATTACTCTCCTAACTCAGTTATGGCATGGCACAACTGTCTGTCAAGGAAAATAGATGTTTTCAATAACACCCATTAGAAAATGCGTGTACATGGTGCTCCACAATTCAATGAAGTGGTGAGCAAATGGAAGCATGGAGGTGAAATGACGCCTGGAAAAGCTCTTCTTCTTTTACCTGTCTAGAGAACTGGAGGCTGTTGACGGATATCTCAGTTGTGCAATGTGTTTGTAGTTTGAGCTGAGATTTGTGTGTTTATAAGGTTGCTATCTTCTTTCTTTCACTGCTACCTTCACTTTCTTTGTAAGTAGAGGAAACATCCCAAATTATGGCCTCGGAGTGTCTTGTCCTGGTGAACGCAAGGGATGCTGAACTTGTTCATTATCTGAGGTGGGAGCGGGTCAAGCCCAGCACACAGTGGAGCAGGGTAGGGCCCGGAGTGCCTCTGCTTTGAACGTCCCAAATTTGATCTTCGCGTTGCCCTCTGCTGACCGGTTCCAATATTGCAATTCCTAAACACCCTTATCCTCTTGGAAGTCGTGTGTGCTCTATTGCAAGTCACAAAATAGTGAATTTGGGTTATCATATGAGGTTATACCTGGTATGTGAAACTATGCAGGCTATACAGAGCTGTGAAAATAAAGGAAAAGATGTGGTGTAAGACTACCAAGTTATAATCAAAGCCTATTTTGGTGTTTATTCACGAAGCAGAGTCTCTGGTATAGTCCCTAAAGAGGTGACACTGCCTCGCAGGGTGGGTGGCTGCGGCATGTTAGTTCCCTCTGGGGTCCTGACAGAAAATATGACCTTGGTGCTACGCTGAATGAGGCTCCTGGATTTTACTTATTTTTTGATGGGTTGCATGTGATCCCCTGTTTGTGCTCTGAGGTTGGTTCATGTGCGTTCTGCATTTTTGCCTCTTCTAATGGAAGTTCTAGTCCATATTTAGGTATTTTTCTGGTTGATGCTTAGGTACCTATATTCCAGAAGCACATATTTATGTGTACACATCTCCCTCATGCAGCAATCCAGCAGGTACTATCTGAACTGCTATGTAGAAACCGTGGGTGCAGAAGTTTTGTGGTAAAGATATGCCAAATATTTTTCTTTCAAGTTTGCCATACATTCACATTCAGACTTCCTGTACTGATCTCTTAGCAGGTTGCAGGCTAATAGACGGATGGTGTTTGGTGTACAAGGTTCTTTGCCCCAGAGAAATGTCAAAATGTTAGGTGGTGAATCATAACCAGCTATAAGATCAATCACATTTTTTTTTCTGCACTGTAGAAAAAGTAGATTCAGAAATTACTGGAGGAGACTTAGCAGCTCCTTCTAGTTGCACTTGTTGGTGCAGAAATCTCCCAGAGTGATAGATGTATAGATTAAGACAGTTTATGCACTCCAGTCCAGTCAAAGATATGTTTTTACTCTGTTTAATAAGGTAGAGGGGTGGTAATTGCAAAGTATCAGTTTTCTGTGACAGGTAAGTAAGACAAGTCTTCAGAGTGATATCCACATAAGCATCCAGTAGTATTCCAGGAAATAAACATTTTGTTGCTAGGTTTAGAGTAATTAGCATATCCATTTTGTAGCTGGATTTCATTCAAGAGCATAACATGCATTAAAGAATCTGGAATGGCATGCTGGCAGCTTTTGGCCAACCTGTCAGGCAATTCCATATCTTCTGCCCAACTGGCTATAGTTTTTAATCTCCCGCAGGTAGATTTTCAATTTTTGCAGCTACTTCTGTCACATTACCTGCTGAGAGTTGTGAAGATGAGACAAGCAGTCAGCTGATGTGGTTTTAATTCCTAGATAGAATTTCCTGTCACGTGTATGTGGC
This sequence comes from Margarornis squamiger, assembly GCA_035222235.1. Classification (NCBI taxonomy): domain Eukaryota; kingdom Metazoa; phylum Chordata; class Aves; order Passeriformes; family Furnariidae; genus Margarornis; species Margarornis squamiger. Next base: position 47,558,713 of record JAWWTY010000123.1, on the reverse strand, counting down.
AGTTACCTCACTGTCCACCGGTCAGCCCTCATCGCCAGTCGTTTGAATCCTCTCAATGTGTTTTCAAAGGACTGCAGTTTGTGTGCAACCTGAATTCACAGATCACAAATGGGCTTTTCTGTTTATCCTGTAATCCATATACTTCCTTTTCCATGCAGGGATATTTTCTCTTGTTTTACACAAGCATTTCAGAAGTAAAGACACTATTCTTCCCAGGACTGCCCTGCAGCTCTCATTGTCAGCTGTCACTTCTCACAGCTGTTAGTGTGACAGGTCTTATCGTGAATTAAAAGTGTGTAAAGTGTAAAGGCTGGGCTCTCCAAGACTGAAATTTCCACTTCTTCAGAAGCAGACAGATCAATTCCTATCTGAACTGTGCAAAACATTAGGAAAATATTTCTTCATCAAAAGGGTTGTCAAGCATTAGAACAGGCTGCGCAAGGGAATGGTTGAGTCACAATTCCTGGATGTATTTATAAGACATGTAGGTGTGGCACTTTGGGACATTGATTTAGTGGTGAACGTGGTAGTGCTAGGTTAACAGTTGAACTCAATGGTTTTAAAGATCTTTTCCAATGTAAATGATTCTATTATTTTATATTCAACAATACAATGGTACCAATATTTCATTAAATGAAACATAGAAATAAACATTGCACCAGGACATAACACTGAAGAGAGAGAATGATTCTTGCAGCTATTTCAGAGCTGGGACTTTTATAACTTAGAGTCCAAGTGAGGTGCCTGTTCCCCTGGAAAATTTTTATGACCAAGAAAAGGTAACTCTGCCTATCAGTCAGTGCTTCATTCTCCTGACTGTCAGATTTAATACGAACGTGTCTTCATATTAAGCTCATCTCTCCCAGCAGTATCCATCCATGGGCAGGAGTGGGGAGCTTAAAATAAAGCATTTTATCATTCCCCTTCTCACGCTTTCCTTCTTGCAAAGCAATCTCACTTTATTCAGGGTACCAACTTTTCTTGACCTCTGCCTTTCCTCTTTACTGTTGGTTCCCCTCTTTCCTCTCCTGTATTGCTCTGTACATGGAGTCTTACTTATAGACAGCAGTGCAACACCTCCTGTGTGATAGTTCCTACAGCTCCTTATTCATTCCACATTTTAATTTTGTGTTCTTCTCAGCACTAGATTTGACTGTCTACAGTTACCTGTTCCTTTTGCTGCAAAGCTGTGAGTTATTTTTCTTCAGTAGGTGTAATAACTTCCTTTCTTCCTCAGTGAGCTGTACATTTTTTTTTCATATGTATCTTTGCCAAGACTATTCTGAATGCTGACTCTGTCTTCCAGCAGTTGCCATCCCTCCCAGCTTGCCATCACCTGAAGATTTAGTAAGTGAGCTCTTCCCTGTGGGAACTGAGAAGGGAGTGATGTCCAAGGCACAAGATCATGAAGGGGCCAGAGGGAGTGAAATAAAACACCAAGAAGGTTTTCCTCTTGTGCTTCGTGCTCTGGCTCTTTGGTGAGTGGCGTGTCGTGAAGACAGGCAGCACTCGGTCCCCCACAGGTGAGTGCATTTCCAGGTCCCTTGCTGTGTGCTCTGCTGAACAATGCCTCACTAAGCCCAGCTCTGCCAGGCCAGGCTTTTAAGGTCCTGGGCCAGCATGATGTGATTTTCAAGTCAAGCTAGGTGGCACGAAGGTGTGCAGTCCTTAACATGCCTGCCTTCCCAGGCGCTGACCAAGCTGTCTCTAACCACTTGCTCTAAGCTGCCACAACTGGTTTCAAGAGTGGATTGGTAGGAAAAAAATAATTCCCTGTGCAGGTGAAATGTGTTGCCTCTCAGTGTAACTGAGTGTCCCTCCTTGCTGCTTTTTATTACCAGAGGATGGATAAGCACCCAATTTACTCTTTTAAACACACTCATTACTTTGCATATCTGGTCATGTCACTCTTGATTTGTCTCTTTCCTGGTGACAATGGGAACTGAGCTTTCACCTCTTTTTCTTGCAGAAATATTTCTGTCCTTCTAACTGCTGTTGTCACCTGTGTCTGTGTTCCTCAGTTTCTGCTGTGGGTTTTAGAGTGGGATGTCCAGAAAGAGTTTCAGTCCAGGGATGACCTTTACAGTTCAATATTGTTAATCTCTCCTGTTTCACAGGTGACATTTGTATTGCTCCAGGGAGCAAAGATTTCCACTGAGCAGTGAACAAGAGCTCTTCTGTGCTTTTTACAGAGAAGCCACAGTTACTACAGAAGTATGGCTGAGGAACCTAAACTAGGTTCTCACCTGCAAATTACCACCTATTTATCAGTCTTATTTAACCAGTTTCAAGGCCCAAATAGATATTATTCTTGAAACCTGCAGTGGGTGAAGGAAGCCACTGCTGATTGTGGGAGCACAACATGAGTTGCCAATGGTACAGTATGGCTGTGGTTTAACTCCACTCCGCTTGATGACTTCCCCCAGCAGGAGAATTGGAAGGGTAAAATTGAGAAAAATTGTGAATTAGGATAAAAATTGTTCAATAGTTAAAGCAAAGCAGAACATGGAATTTATTCACTGCTTCACATCAGCAGGCAGGTGTTCAGCCATCTCCAGGAAAGTCAGGCTCCATCACGCCTAACTTGGGAAGATAAATGCCACAACTTCTAACATGTGTGTGTGCGTGTCCCTTTCTCCTTCCCACAATTTCTTTTGCAGAGTGTGAGACAATATGGTCTGGGATATCCCTCTGGCAGTTGGGGTCAGCTATCCTGGCTGTGTCACCTCCCAGCATCTCGTGCACCCACAGCCTCCTGGCTGGTAGGGTGGAAAATGGGTCGTGGGGTTGTGCAAGCACTGCTAGGCAATAGCTAAAACATCCCTGTGTTATCAACACTGCTTTGGTCATAGATCCAAAACAGAGCACCATAAAAGCTGCTGTGAAGAAAATTAACTCTATCCCAGCCAAAACCAGTACAGATGTTTATGCAGAACTGTGCAAAATCTGATACTCTTCAGTTTTGGCCTCTGAGATGAACCAAACAAAAAATATCATTGCTGTGTTTTTGTATCATTATCTCATATTTATTTGCATTGCAGTGCATCCACACCACTGACATTTGGCGTTAGTTGTCCCTTCCAGGGGGATAGCCTGGCTTGCTCCAAATACCTTAGAAGCCAGAGATCTTGACCCTGTTAGAGGCCAAAATACATAGCATGGAATTGTACTCATATCACAGAAACACTGAGGCTTCCAGGGACCTCAGGAGGTCTCTAGTCTGGTCCCAAACAGGAATTCAGGCCAGATTTTGTCTACACTGGTTTTGAAAATCTCCAATGACTGGAAACTGCACAACCTCTTTGGACAACTGGATGCATTGCCTGGACATTTCAATCTCTCTTGCTTCAACTTATGCCTGTTGATGCTTGTCCTCCCACGCCACTCTTTGAGCACCCAGCTGCCTCCTTGATGGCCCTCACAGGCACTGGAAAGTCTACTAGGTGCCCCTGAAGGCATCCCTCCCTCAGGCTGAACCAGCCCAGTTGCCCCTGCTTCTCCTCAGGGATAAGTGATAGTCCTCACTACCTTAGAGACCCTCCATAAGCTCCCTCCAGTTTGTCCATGTGCTTCCTGTATTGTGGGGCCCAAAACCAAACATGCTAGATGCAGCCTAAAAACTGCCAAATAAATCTCACTTCCCTCTACCTACCAGCCAAATTTGTGTTAATATGGCCCAAATTTGGAACTTAAAAAAACCCTTTAAAAAGCCCACAAAATAACCACACACAGGTTTCTTAGGGTTTGTTTTTAAAGGTTTTGTCTCCGAATCCAGTTCATGTGGGACTGTGCCAGCATAACTGAGATGGTACTATGCCATGGTCCTACAACTGAGTAGCCAAAGAGGAGAAGAAAGAATAACAAAGGGCTTGAGGAAGCCAATGCTGTGTTCAGAAATTGCAGCCTCATTTGTATCCCCAGATGCTGACTTTTGCTATGTTCTTTTGTTCCTAAGGAAGTAACTGCTTAGTGTTTTAAGTTCTGTGCCCAGAAGTATCTCCACCTACCAAAACACTCCATGCATTGCAAGCACAATTGGCTGCACCACAGGTTTAAATGCATGATTTCAGACAAAAAGGGCAGATGTTCAGAATACCTCTCAAAAGTGCTCATTTGTGCTTTAGGATAACCCATAAGGCAAGGTTGGAAAAAATACATCATCTTACAAATAATGTCTATGTGTAACAGCAGTACTTGTTCCCCTTCTTTCAAAGTGCTTTGGATTCATCAATCATCACACTCAAGCCCTTAGTTGCTCAAAATAAGAAATAAATCATTAAAATGTCCATGATGATTTTAATATCGTGTTGCTCAGGATGCATATTTTGAAGTTCTGGGGAAATACATCATTTAGTCAAAAGGATAAGCTTGTAATTTATGACCCTATTAAAGAAGATGCTATAAAATGCACTGTTGGATTTGAAAAGTGTCGATATTGAGATGACTGATTTCCTTTGATTACAGCTGGCACCAGGCAATGCTACACTATAGCCCAAGGAAGTCTAGTATAGGCTTCAATAAGAAAAGGACAACAAAAATTAATGATTGCAAATTTATTACGTGGAACAGAAAATTCCAGACAACTGAGTCACATAATAGACAAACAGTGCAATGGGAAGCCTCCTTTCTTTATGTAAACCAAGTCAGCAAGCTGGTAAATCAACCCATGAACTTCACATTCCATGGTATTCTGAAACAAATTAAAACAGTGTCATATTTTGAGATTTTGGTCTAAATATATACTTACTGTTCACTTCTGTACATCTGGTCCTTCTCAAAGTTAGAAATTAAATAGCTTCAAATTCTGATACCAGAAGATTAAAATATTTGAAAGTTCAGCTAAGTGCCCAAATCTGTTATTTGTACTCAAACATGAATGTTTGAGTACACACAGTTCTCTTCTCCCCACCATGTCCTAACTCTGATGACCTTCTTTTAGAGTATGGAACCATGGGGTGCATCTTGCAGCCAGGTTGGCTCAAGGGGCTGAGTTGTGGATAAAATTTACTGCTGTATGTAAGGCTAGAGCATGAGTATAGAGTAATGGCTTCTACACCAGCATTTTAATGAGATGTAGCAGAACTGATAGACTATCAGATAATACCAGAGTACTCTACACAGAGAACTTCCATTCACGATTAATTATTTTTTAAGTGTTTTGACCAAAATCTATAGGGACTCTCTGTCTGTTTGGCTTATCTTAGCAGTTGTCAGATCATGCTTCCAGTTACTCTGAACAGATCTGGATAGCACTACCTGCCTCTACAGGTCCCATAGCTATGAAACATTTCCCACACACATGTGAACCTAACAAGAACAGCTGCACCAGCTCAAATCAGAGATCCATCTAGCTCCTTATCTTCCTCTCATCTATGAGAAGCAACAGATGCCCAGCACAGTGCCCAAGATCAGAGCAAGAAAGTAGCGATGCTGCTCTACGACACTCTTCCAAATCTTTGGTTTCTTTCTTTCTAAAATGGTTTCATCCTGAATATACAGCAAGGGTATTCTTTACTTGTGGGGTTTTTCAGCAGGTTTTTTTCCCTATCCTTCTGTCCTATCATTAAAAAAAACCCAACCTATTCAGTCAACAGCTGAAATAATTCTTAGATTGCAAACAGAAAACAGTAATCTTTTATTGTTCAATAAAATATTGAAAGAGACTGAAGGAGGAGACACCTGTATATTTACTATTGTGTCCATTTCCTATTAAAGCCCACTGAGAACTTTAATAGACACTTTCAAAAATGGATATGCAAGTGCTAGGTGATATTATTAGATCTCATTTTCTTCCTTCCTTATGTTCCCATCCTTGTCCTTTCTAGATAATGTTTACTGTCAAAAAACCTTTTGTATTCCAAGTACAACTTACACCCTCAGGTTTAAACTTTACAGTTTCGGTACCATTTTATCATTTTGCAGAGGATGAAAGTTCCTCCTTATTGAACTTTAAAGAGACACAAAAACAATCTCTTTGTCAAGAGTGTACACTCTAAGTCTCTGAGCATGAAAAAAAAAATCACATTTCTGTCCAGACATCTCCCAGTGACCACATGAAACATCCACGAGTGTATCTAGGTTTGTACTAGGTTTGTAACACTTCTCAGTAACTCCTTCTGTCATGAGGATTATGAATCATCATTATTGAAAAAATCAGAACAAATTCTTGTCACTTTTGGATGCCCACTTACCACTTCCTTCAATAGTTCTTCCGTTTCGAGGCTGAAAAATATTTAATTAGATGATTGTGCTGAAGTATTAGATGCCAGATTTATAAGCACACCAAAATGCATCCCCCATTATGCAGACAAGAGAACTGTATAAAAAGACTGCAGTAAGACTTCCTTTAAAGCAACAACATATCAAATACCAGAGGATCCATGCAGGGTGGGTTGTGCCTTTGAGTATGAGAAATACTCATTCAGCTCTCTGTCCAAACACCTAAATATTCTGGTTTTAATTATTCTCATTCAGGGTTTTGGTCTCAATTCCTTGGGGTACTATATGCACATGCCTAAGAAAGGACATATAAATACCAGCACTGAAAGAACCTGGCTGGACACACTTCAGTAAGCTAAAATGTAAATTACAGCTGAATTGGGACACCGGTTACCTGATATGATCTACTTTATAATTTTTAATTTTTTTTAATGTATTGAAGATACTTCTAGAAGTTAGTTTTGTGTTTATCAGAGTGTGTCTAAACCAGCACATTTGGCATTAGACCATATCATAGCTCAGCAAGCCAGTGGGTGAAAAACACGAGAGAAATGACGATAGTTTTGCGTTGGCTTTTCACCCTGTTCTGCAGTGTGACATCACTTCCTGGCCAGACCTTTCAGACCAAGTGGGCACTCAGCTCAGTCATGCTTTATTTAATGCATTTCTCAACAGTCCACCTTGACAGTCTCAGAGATACAAGCCACATGGATGATTTGGCTCAAGATAAAACATTTGCAGAGGCATATTGTCAAACAAAACCAAAAAAAAGTGTTTAATCCATTACTACCCCAGATCTCACTAACTTGTCATCTTTTAGTCAAATCAGAGCTTTTTAAGCAAATGGCTCCCTAAGTTTTCAAGCAAGGGATATTTGGCCTCTGCTCAAAACAACTGCAGCAAGAATTTGTGAAGTGAAACAGCTGCTCGTCTATGGACACGTAACACTGTCTGTGATTCACAATCTTTAAAAAGTAAGATATTCAGATACCCTGAAAAGGAAGAAAGGCCGTCCCAGAGTCCCATGACTGTCCTGTAAAAGAAAACACGAACAATAACAAAATACTTTAATCTCAGTTGAATAGATCTGTTGACAAATTTCAGTACCATTCTGTCAGAATATCAGTAATTCAGGGCCTTTTTCCGCAGCATACAAACAAGATGTTGATAGTCCCCAATGTTTATTCATCTGGAACACTGTTTAAAAATTAATGCCGAAAGGGCATTATCAAGAACTATCCATTCTGTCTAGTGTAAATATACTAAATTACTACAATTAAAGATTCACGGGGTTTAGAAAAGGTATAAAAAAAAGCTTTACACATAGGGTAGGTATAAGCAGGGTCAACACAGATCATTTCCCAACCACTTCAAAAAAAACCAAGATGACTTTAAAAAAGCAGCAAAAGAAATAGGGAAAGGAACATACTTCCCTGTCTACTGCTAGTTTGTCTTCACTTTTACATACCTTCTTTGTAAACTTTGCAGAAGCAATTTGTGATTCCTGCAAGCAAACAATGTAAGTTAATCAAGATGCCAGCATTTCTTGGCTCACTACAGACCCTCTGTTACTGATGAGGCTGGTGCACTCCATGTGAGAAGAGAGATAACCTTACACTTGTCACAGATATAGAAACAGGAGCAAATGGATCTTTTTAAAGAGGCCTTAATCAATGTTCCTGCATTCATTGCCATCATTCAGTACGCTTTCCTAGCTGTACAGCAAAGCACAGCCATGCTCTGGCAGGGGGAAGCAGAGCTCACCCTGGAGCAAACACAGCAGCTCTATTCCTCAGGCTTGAATTGTACTGATAGCTCTTACCTTGTTAAAATGTAGCTGCTCTTCACCTTTCAGACTGCCCTTGGTTTTAACCCAAGAATGATTGCTGGTTTTAAGCCTTTCCCTGCACTCTTTATTCTTCAGAAAATTGCTCATTTTTCTACTCAGCCTTACATCAAGGAATAGAAACTTTCCCCATGACTTCTTGTGAGCAGTCTAAGCTCAGCATCTAATGCAGCCCTGAACTTTCAGCCTGGTTTGGGAGCCCTCCTGCCCATGGACAGGCTGGAGGCCACGTGCTCCCAGCCAGCCAGGCATGGGATGGCTCTGTGTGCCACAGCCACAGTTGTATCAGTGAATGCGTTCAGTTACCTGGGGCAAGCTTGAGAAACAGCACCTATAATGAGCACTGACATGAAGAATGAAGACGGGGTGAGAACAGAGGAATGCATGTGGATGGAAACTGAAGAGAAGGAATTTAGAAAGACACACAAGCAAGAAGGAAGGAATCATGATTCACAGAATCATGATTCACAGAATCACAGAATATGCCAAGTTGGAAAGGACCCACAAGGATCATCGAGTAAGGGTATGAGAAGACGATTTCTTTGGTTCAAGTCTCAAGACAATGGTTTGTAGAGCAACTGACATCAACTTACAGGGCTATGAAATACTATGGAAGAAAAAACTGCTTGCTCAATCAAGTGATTTAAAGGATACAAAGAAGGAGACTACAGCAAAGAGACAGTGTGAATGCTAACTTTGTTCTGATATGATTATTACATACCAAGCAAAGATAGAGACTGATTCATGACTTAGCCTGTAGTTTCAACTATCGAAACTAATTTATAACTGGTGAGAGATTAATATGTGGAAGAAACATGGTAAAAACTGAGCTTCTAAACAGTGTGTTGGCTTGACTTTAGGATGGAAATTTCAAATACTCAGTGAGGTGATTGTGACGTAGCTGGGTTTAGACAGCTCTTTTTGCCTTCTTTGTAAGGGCCAGCTGCAAGGTTTACTCAAAGATTAGACATTGATGTTAAATAGTCTTAGTTCTCACAACATATTTTAAGCTCCCCAGGTGGAGTTCAAATCCCATTAATGCCCAAATTGCCATTGACTTTGCCTTTCATAGTGCTTAGGCCTCATTCCTTCTCTTGAAACACCATCTACCTTCCCTATAAAAATCTATAACTCTGACTATTTTTTTTTAATTCACAGAAATATGGGATAATATAGAAAGTTGAAGTTCAGCTGAAATCAACAGGATTTCATAACTGTTTCATTGGGTGCACTACATATAGACTCATGTTTGTTGTGTCTTCTCAAGATTCCTCATGGGCTAAGAAAATAAAACCTCACGTAATAGATTTGATCAGCTGGATAAAACTTTATATAGTTCTTTTTCTATATGTCACATTTATATACAATATTTCACTTTACTTAGACCACACCTAGAAATCATATTGCAGATATATAGCTGATATTAATCATATTTTTTGAAAGAATATTGTATGAGATTCAGCTCCCAATCTTGAGATCGCATAACAGAGGATGAATTTTTTGCAAGGTATAAAATAGTAACTAAAGTAGTAACCAGAAATAGGACTCTCTTCATATTACCTGATGATTCTGGATGTTCCCTCAATAGCTAAGCTGTGGAAGCGCAGGAGTCAGTACTGCACTCAAAAACATTTATTAGACATTTGTGACTGAAAAGCTAGAATTTTTTATATGATTAAGTTCCATATTACAGAGTTCTATGGTTGCTTTAGGAAACTATGCTTGGAATTATAATAAGCTAAAGACACCAGTGAGAAGAGATATTGAAATACATGTCAAAATACTTTCTATTATAGTCTTGAAGGATCTGCTCCTGTTTTGAAACAACAGAGAACTCAAACTCCACAACTAAATTGGCCTTTTTAACATACCCAGGGGCTGAGTGAATTGTATGGGAAAGGTTCTTAATAAAGTGGTGATAATCAAAAAGTGATATAAAGCAGAACTGACATTGAGCTGGGTCCTAATATGACTGCACCAACGCAAAAAAGCTATACTCAATAACTCCTCAACTTAATCTTTTTAATCTGAGTCAGAAACACAAAAAACCCTAAGCTCAAATAGAGTATTAAAATCAGTAAAGAAACTTATACAACTCCACATTCAGCATAAGTTATGCTATTGATCCAATGTTATGTATATTTTTAGCATATTTAACCCTGTATTATTCAAACGTGAGCGTCAGGTTAAAATTCTGCCTCTGGCTATAAGATAATGTTTTGAATCTTGAACATCTGAATTAGTGAAAACCAGCAATTTCATATATAGTTTAATGTAGTTAAGAATTGCAAACTACTAACAAGAAAAAATAATCTTTTATATAATTTCCTACATCTCTTAACCATGGCAATATTTGTTTGGAGAGAAATGTCAAAAAGTTGGGTTTGGAGGGGTTGCTTTTTAAGTTTAAGACGGAGGTGCTTTGAAACAAAATAGGCAATCACATCTTACCTCATTTTTATGCATGCTGTTGAATATGGAATAACAGAGATCCAAAACAGTGCTGGAGATCTGAAAAAAAACAGATAACTGTACTATAATACATTTATAACAGTATTTATATATATATAATATATTTATATTCTATTTATAATATATTTATAACAGTACTATAATACAATTACAGGAAGAATGTGCTGTACAATGTTTCACAGAATCACAGACTATGCCAAGTTGGAAGGGACCCACAAGGATCATCAAGTCCAACCCTTAGCCCTGTACAGGACCATCCCCAAGAGTCACACCCTGTGCCTGAGAGAATTGTCCAAACGCTTCTTAAACTCTGTGAGGCTTGGTGCTGTGACCACTTCCTTGGGGAGCCTGTTCCAATGTCCAACCACCCTCTGGGTGAAAAACCTTTTTCTAAAACCCAATCTAAACCTCCCCTGACACAACTTCATCCATTCCGTCAGGTCCTGTCACTGGTCACCACAGAGAAGAGCTCAGTGTCTGTCCCTTTCCTTCCCCTCACAATGAAGTTGTAGACTGCAATGAGGTCTCCCCTCAGCCTCCTCTTCTCCAGTCTTGATTCTGATCCCAGCACAATTTAGATTGAACACAGTTCACTAAAAGCACTCAGCAGTGCAAGATTTACTGATGCTATTATGAGCTGAACAACTAGTATTTTGCATGAATATACATACTATACTACTCTAGTCAATAGAGCCTTGTGCTATAAAGACATCTAAATCAACCTCTTATATTTAAAATTCTGGCATGTTTAATCTATGCTCATTTTCATCTGCAAGCATTTCAGCCAATCAATACTATAATCTTTAGCCATATATTGAAATACACTGTCCCATACTCACTGCCACGGAACAGGGATTTGCTTATGCATGCAATCACATTAGATGGGAAATAACTACAGCTCCAAAGGAAGTGAAATGTAAGACATCTGAACAACAGGCTCTGGGAACTCTTTTCCACAGGTTTTGGTTTACAAAACTAAAAGATTTCAGAAAGAAAAAAACCAGCACAAAATGTTTAAAATTTTCAGATACTTCCCAGTCTTGCAAATATTTTCTCTCCCCTTTGAAAATGATCCTTGGACTCAATATCAAGTGCTGTGGGGCTGAGCTTTCAGATACTGATTGTTTTGGGTTTTTTTCCTAAACAGTTTGCAAGCTCTGGGCCAGAGACACTCAAACAGAAACGAGCTGTGAAAACTTCCTCTTGCTTCCCTCCCCTCTGAGCACCCCAGAGAAAACCCATCAACCCACCAAGCACCAAGCCAAGACCAGGCAGGACCTATAGCTCCTGCAACACTTTCCATTGCTTCTTGCTCCAGTGTTAGCTACTACTGAGATATCAAGAAAAGCACTTTTTTCGTTCTGTAGGTCTGTGTTAGCTCCTCAGGGAGGAGAGCACATACACCAGCAAACTTGTCCTGCTCTCCAGAGCCACAGGCTCTCTGGCTGAGGCTCTGCCACCTGCAGACATCGGTGCTCCGGGTTATAGAGGGCAACTACTATGTCTGGAAGAGAGGTCGAACACATTACCAAGAGTCAGTTTACCTGGGGTTCATTGGACATTTCCATCCACTGACTGAAACACAGTGCCAGTTGCTTTAAAAAGTAAAGATTAGACATTAGCAGTGTGTCTATCATACCTTGGGACCTGTGCTTTCCCTCAGGGAGTCGGGACTGTCTGGTTATTAGTCTGCCCGGCTCTTGCTTACCCAGGTATCCTATTCTGCACCTTGCTGCACATCATACCCCTGTCCATACCTGTCTCACCTACCTCTGAGGGCAGCAAAGGGCACCAGCCTCCCCGCCTCTTTACCACCCACCCCCGGGATTTCATAAGGTATTGTCAGTCCGTTGCCGACTTCCCACCTCATTTCCCTGCCACGGGCGACGCTCGTTTCTCATCTCCCCCGGCCAGCCCACCCCGGACTGGACCGTCTCTGCCCTCTCCCTCCACCGCACATCGCTGTCAGACGACAATGACAGACGTACCTGGTTTTGGGGCAGCTCCACACCGTCCCGGTAGCTCGCGAAAGGCTGCGGGAACCCTGCGGGGACACGGCTGTGTTGGGACGCGGCGGAGCCCAGCCCCGACGGCGCCCCGCAAGGGGAGACGACCCTTTCGGGGTTCTGCCGTGGTTCCCCCTCTCCCCCCCGGCCTCCCGGTGCCGGGACGTACCTGAGCCCCGCGGGAGGGCGCAGAGGCAGCAGGCGGCCAGGAGCCAGGGCAGGGCGGGCGGCGGCGAGGGCATGGCGGGGTGGGGGACGGACAGACGGACGGACGGACAGCCGGGCGAACGGGCTGCCTTTATGGGGCCGCGCAGAGCCCCATATGGAGCCGCGGAGCCAATGGGCGTCGGGGCGGTCCCAAGCACCGCTCCCACTGTCACTCCCGCTGCCACCCCCTGCCGCTGTCCTGGACCCGCGGAAGGGCCAGCAATACGCACCCCGCCCTCCGCCCTCCGGAACCCTCTGTCAAACTGCTTTGCCTGAAGAGGTGACACAGAGGAAGGAGGGAAGGAAGAGAAGAAGAAGCTATGCGTGGTCAAGTGGCGGAGCTGCTCGGATTTTCATTTTAAGCAGAAAATTCGGTTTTGTAGTAGGGCTTGCTGAATGTTTGGAAAATACTTCTCCTCGTAACAGCTTGGAAAATAAAGTTTGCTTTCTAATTAGAGGGGATGTGAACTTTAATATGGAACAAGTCCTGGCCAATTTTACTACATTTACCTTGATGTGAAATAAGGAAAGCCATCCATCTCTAATTTAATGTCATTTCATTTCATAGTGGATATGGTGGTAGACAAGACATAGATCTGCTGACAAAAGAAAGTGATTCTCTATTTTTTCCCGATTTAATCATTGGGTTTGATTATGGAAAACGTCCTGGTTTTCTCTGTGAGAGTCCTAAGGGCAATGCTTCCTAAACAGATGACAGAGAGAGAAAGGCAGAGTCCTTCCAGCCTCTTTTTTCAGAGACTTAGGTCATGCTAAAGCAAATACATATTTCTCCAGCTTCTAACATAGGGGGGTTGGAACTTGATGATCTTTAAGGTCCATTCCAAGACCCTAATCATTCTATGATTCTATGTACTAAGATGCTTGGGAGGCAATGCCTCCAACGTGGGATATAAGACATAAAAAGCTGCAGAAGGTATTATTGTCACAGCAGCCCACCTCATCTCATAATGTCCCTCAATGGCTGTGCTGCACACTAAAAGGATGACGGCAGGACTGTTCCTGGGGGGAACATCTCAGAGCAGTCAGAGAGGAGATGCACCTGCTTTCTCACAAAGAAAAGGGGAGCCAGACTTCGTGTGACTGTCAGCTGCACAGCTGTGTGTCCTGAGCACGTAAAGAGGTGTAGGAGGTGCTGAGTGACCCCGGCATCATTAGTTCACCCTTTGTTCCTTCTCCTGGGAGAGATGGTGTTCTTTGCCTCCTCACGGCCCTTTAGGGGGAATAATCTGAGCCAGAAGCTCTCAGAAGAGGTCAGACATTCCTATAGCGGACACTCAGCTGTCAGCTTCTCACTGTTTCAACTGGAAATGGGAGTTTCAAGACAGGATAGTATTAAAAAAGATTATTCCCTCTGACTGTATAATTTTTATCCTCTGTGGGAGCTAAAGCAGATTGCAGAGAGTTTTGTGATGATGGTTTTTCATAGCAAATCCTCCCAGGCTTTCAGTAACAAGGAGATGCAGGGTTCCAGGAAGCCCATAGCTCCATTCTGCAATGACCCTGCTTTCTTTCCAACCCCATGAAATCCTGAAGTGAAAGGAGGATGGCGTTTTATTTTTGATGGCAGCAAGAAGCTGGTTCGTGTTTGGTGTAATTTCATTTAAGGCAATGTAGTCACAGAAATGTGAAAGCAGAGCCCCACTAGTGGGAGCTGAGCCTCTCAGAGGTAGATGGTAAAATGAGAGAAGATAAAGATACTCTAAAGAATTGCACATCTTTGTATTAACTGTCTTCTTTCTGTCTTTTGACACTTCAACCAACGTGAAAATTGTTGTTCAGCAGCAGTGTTTCTCTTGCCATGTTTATCACAGATTGTGCATGCAAATCACCCCCGTGCTGCAGCAACACAGGATCTCAGACTCATTACAGATTCACTGTTACTATTTTTTTAGAATTAGCATATGAGATACTAATATTTGTAAATTCTAATTATTTGCTACCTTTTTCAAGAGAATACTATTAAATTATTACCAGATTGCTACTGATTATTCACTGTAATGGGACATGGTGCTCTGGTTTCCCTGTCTGGTAAGAAAGGCACAGTCTGTTGCTTTCTTTCTCAGGTGACTCATTACCTGCTTGAATTCCTACTTCTTTCCCACACAGCCAGTTATATAGTAGCCCCTTTCAAAGTATTTAAACATACCTGAGTTTAGTAGTGGAGTTTTTTTGTAATAGCACAGGGAAAGAGGTGTATGAACATACTGGGTGGGTAAAATCTACCTCTCCCTGACATATAATACTGGATGCTACCTGAACCTTTCCTTCTTCCTTCTCATGCACAATAAACAACATGCTGCTTTAACTCACTCTTTCCCAGGGAGTACCCTAGGTGTATTCTGTGTCTTCCTTCAGCAAATTTTGCCTATGTGTTGGTCCAGTGAAGCCTGTGGAGGTATTCATTCACATCAAGTGAGGCTTATACTTAAAGATGAGATAAAAATCAGCTCATTCAAATTCCATTTAAAAAAAAATCAGTACAACTTATCATCAAACTGAAAATAGTATTTTATCACAGTCTCTGCAGTATGAGAGAAGAATGGGAAAAGTGTTTAAAACTAACATTTTAAATAGGTGTGGAAGTAATATTATGAGCACATTCAGCTTCCTTAAATCAGAACTTTTTCTGCTGCTGTACATTTAATTTCAAAGGTGTTATCTAAGGTGCAGCTCTGCCAATGGATATGTTAACACTAAGCCCCATTAACAAGCCCCACTTTTACTGTACAAATAAAATTTCTGCTTTAAGGTTCTGTGTAAAGAGAGAGAAATAGGGTGAATTTCAGTGCCCACAGTGATTCACAAATGAGTTAAAAATTAAGCTTCAGTGGGGAGTCAATGAGGAGTTTTTACAGTGAGTAAGGAGACATGGCATATATTTAGCAACAGCAATATTATGACACCCATAATTTTAATATTAAATGTGCTGTGGTTGATAAATGAATAAGAAGAAAATTTGGCATTGATGGGCAAAAAGGGTGAAGGACTGACTTCCTTTTTGTAAATGATCTCTTCAATGAAATCAGCAGTTA
Organism: Margarornis squamiger; assembly: GCA_035222235.1. Classification (NCBI taxonomy): domain Eukaryota; kingdom Metazoa; phylum Chordata; class Aves; order Passeriformes; family Furnariidae; genus Margarornis; species Margarornis squamiger. The sequence goes on along the minus strand of JAWWTY010000123.1, from coordinate 47,542,910 downwards.
TTAAAGACAGCAAGGACAGTCTGCAAAATTACATCCCAACTGGCTGCTTCTGCTTGCACATGCCTCTCCCCTCCACAGCTCAGCAGTGCTTGCTACAAAGCCTTATCCTGCTCTGAGGGCTTTTTATACCTCACCCATGACCTGTTTGAAAAGATGAGGAAAGCCAAAGAAACCAGAGGGCATTTATCAGGCAAACCTGCCACAAAGCCTGCAGAGATCTCCCACTACTTGTCTTCTATTAAATATGACAGCACCTACTTATGCTGAATAAAAGGCTCTGTTTAATGTGGATTTAGTTAAGATTTATTTACCTTTCAAGCACAGACAAGTGGTCCAAACAGTGAGATGTTGACTCTTTTTAGTTTTTACATGGACGAGGCTCCACTCAGAACTCAGAGCTTTGTGCCTGAACTTTGCTTTATGAGCACACATCAGAGTTTTGTAAAATTGACATATACTATAGGAGCTGATTTAGTTGTTGGAATGTCAAATAAGTACAGAACAGTTAATTTTATACTTTTGTGTAGTTGGATTGCTATACTTTACAGATATAAAGCCACGGTCTTGAAGCTGAGTAGGCCAATAAGTAAATATTTCAAAGGGATCAGTAAAAGTATGTCGTATATGATAGGAGTTCAAAGACAAGAAGTTAACCAAGAGCATCAAAATGGAGGATGGATGCTAATGTGGAAGTTAGAAAACTAGACCAGGAATCTTAACATTTGCATTCTTTTGGATAGTTTCTTACCTAATTTCTTGGAGAAACATGATTTTAAGTCTGCTACATTCCAGAGAAGTGTAAATTCCTTTGAAATGAAGCAATTTACAAGTACCAGGTTGTGCTGTATGGAAACAGTACTGTGGCATTGGGCTGTACTGGGCTGCAGTGAGCTGAAAGCTCAGTATAATTAGAATGTTGAGACATTTGAAAAGATCTTCAACCTGGAACTCTGACTTGGCTTAATTTTATTGGGTGTTGCCCCAGCTGGACAGGGAAGCAGCATGCTGCTCTGCTTAGGCAACCCACAGCATAATTCAATAAGTACCTGAGGTTGAGCTTTCATCAAGGATTCGTCCAGAGTGATGTCACAACAAAGTACATGCTAACTTCTCTGGTGGGGTTTTTTGCAAACCAGGGAAAGCCCATTAGTTAAATGATGTAAAATACAAAAGGACAGAATGTCTGGAGGGAGTTGGTAAGTGGGTGGATGGATGGCAGCCTCCTTCTTTTCTGGTGATCCAACTTAAAATTAAGACAGTGTTGCTGTGGAAACATGCCTAAATGGTGGGATGCTTCCAAATGCAGGGTTGGGGTGTCCCTTTTGCTAAAAAAAGAAATAGTTGTAATTTTCAGAGACTCCTGTGAGCAGAGTCTGAAGATGAACAGAGGACCTAGTGTCCTGTAGCAAGTTGACAGCTTAAAAAAAAAGGAAAGGTTTGGCCTCGAATGGTCAAAAAAGATTGTATTTAATAAGAATTTATGATGATAGATGGCAAGAGGAGGAATGCTTAATACAGTGCTCTGGGATACCCACAATATTTATAAAGGAACTGAGAAAAGAGTCCTGTCAGTAGGATCTCTGCTACAAGGCGGTATTCTGAACCACTAAAAAAAAAATCTACTTATTGTGATAATATTTGCATTACATTTCATCTTCATTTTATGTTAATATTTAGTTCACATTTGAAAACCACGTCTTAGCTTGGCTTACTCACTTTTTATTTCATTTCATCATTTTGAGCTCAGTTGTGGATTTTGCAATTTAGAGCAACATCACCTGAAAAAACACGTCATGATTACTTTCTTAATGCTACAGTGACGGATATAAAGCATTAAACAATGGCTTTTTTCTTTGTTTGAAGTATAAAGCTGACATCTTCAGTATTACCATTTATCAAATAGCAATTGCAATAGCAACAGTGACTTACTCATTTAACTGTGTTGCTTTGTAACTGAGTATCTTATAATACTTGTCAGAGATTGTCTGTGAAGATAGATTACATCTTGTTAATCTTCTTTCATTTAAGTTGAATACATAGCAAGAAGATGTAAAATCGTTCTCCCTCTTTTTAGATGAAGAAATTCCTGGAGATAAGCCATAATGCTTCTCATGGTTGAGCTCTCATGGCCGGTCCTGACATAAGGCTTGATGAATGGCTGGTGGACACGCAGTTACAAAACATCAACTGCTCCTTCGGTGAGCTGAATAAATGGAGAAGCTGGTTGATAACCATCAGTTATGTTTTGGGAGACATCAAAGCTTCACATTAAATGCTGAAATAATCTTATACTCCCAAGCCTTTTCTTGTAGTGAGGCTGAAATCTGTGACAATAAAACTTTCTATTTACCCAGCCCCTCATATTTTCAGGGCTCTTTGTGGTGGTGGTTGCCATAGCTGGTTAAAATACACTCATTTTAGAAACGGGAATTTTCAAACAGACAGTCTCCCATATGTTCTCACCTTAGTGAGAACAAGATTTTATTGTTGCAGCCCAAGACTGACTGTGCACGAATATCTTGGGAAATGTTACGCTGAAGGAAATGAAATTTGCCACAGAGAATCAAGGCAAAGCTAGGTCTTGTGGGCCTGATGTCTCTTTTTCAAAGGCAAGAAATTTCAGCATAAGTTCGGTGACTGAAGAATTCTGTTGACCTCAGTTGAAGATGCAACTCCAAAGGCTCCGTTCTTCTAAACAATCCAACATCCCGCTCTTAATTCTTCCTTCTAGCCCTATGTCTGTCTACATGTTGATTGGGAAAGTTCCTTGTCTGGTTTTTTTGGTTGGTTTGTTTGGGTTTTTTTAATATTGTATCATGTGAACATGCATGGTGAGTTCAAGAACACATGGTAGCAACATTAACAGCTCACATTCAGGAAGGCAGCAAATTAATCCCCTAAAAACACAAGGAATTTTCACTTTGCATTTCTCTTCTTCTTTTTTAAATAAAGAATCAAGGAAACTGGATTAAGCTCCAGATTCTGTAAAATTATAGACTCTTAATTTCCACTGGAAGCACTCGCACATAAATAGCTCAAAAATTATTCTTGGTTGAGGAGCGTGCCCCCAGAGGACCATGGTCTAGGGTGTGGCACAGAGACTGCATGTGTAGGAGGACATGGGCACTCCCTGGGGAGAGACTCCCTGTGGCCAGAGCACAGTTTGCTTTTGCACTGCCTTGACCAGGAGGACATGCCAAGAGCTATGAAGTCCCACCTCTCACTGACTTGCCTTCCTCATTTTGGATTGTAGAATAGTGACTGCCATTTTAGGATAACCCTTCCAGACTTACAACTCCAATAATTTGTGGCAGGGACATTTTTTTCTTGCCTTCACAAGAGTAGTGTTGTTCTAGTTAATTATTGAGCTACTGGTATAAGGGAAAAAGACTGTTCAAATTCCTCCTGATAGATACCACATCTGCCACCTCCCAAGAGCCAGCTGCAACCAGCCAGTTATAAATTATTTGAAGCACTCAGTGTCCCTGTGAAAGCTGTTCCACTTAATGTGAAATACTCTGACCCTACGCACATTGACTAGCAAATAGGACCCAGGTTCTGTGCTTGCCTCCACCTCATTTTATTTCTTCAAACTCCCATGACCCAAGTCACCCCTCAGTTTCCTTCAGGTATTTCTGCTTATCCCAAAACTCGTCAGTTTTCTGAGGCAGTGATAATCAAACATAAGACAACAGTTCTCCCAACCCTTGCTACAGTAGCACTACTGGTATCAGATCAGTCAGGAATTGTGTCTTCTGCTTACCATGTTGTCCTCATGGGGTTTTTTTCAATATTTGAGAGTGTGATCTCAAATACTGGCAAAGAAGAGTATTGCTCAGAGTAGCATAGCTGCCTTCAAAATAAACCCAAAAAACCCCCAAAACAAACAACAAAAAAAACCAACAAAAAAACCAAATAAGCAAACAAACAAAAAAACCTATTTTGCTTCTTTATTTGAGCCCAGAGCAGCCCTGGTATTCTTTGTCTGTGCAATGCCAATTTTGCAACTCTAGTTGAGGCACAGCACAGTTCAAAGATACATGCAGTTTGCTGCCACTGCTGCCTAAGTCACTGGTGCAATGGTGAGCGCTGTACCTGCAGTATCACGGCAAATTTGTCACCTGGAAATTGTTCCTTGGTGAATAGAGCAGGTGAATTTAAGATTCAGCTGCTTGCCAGTTTGACTCTGCCAGCCACAGAGAGAAATGAAAGGTGGTAAATCCAGCTGTCTGATTCAAGCCATGGGGAAAGGGGAGGGTTAAAAAAGGATAGCAGGTTGCTTTGAAGTACAGTAACTTGTTTTGAACACTAATTGATTCAGTCAATTGTCTTAAATTGTCTACTTTGGAAAATACCCATAACTGGGACTTAAAACTCTATTGTTATTTCTGATTTTTATTTAAAGAATTGACTTACCCTGCTACATTGACATGATAATTTGCTTGTTGGCTGCACTTATTTTGTGACCTATATAATTAATTTTGAATCCTTGAGTTCAATTTTAACTTACATTGGTTTGATAATTAAATGTAGTTCTTAGCTACTCTAGCCCAGTCCTAGCATCACATTTGGTTCATTGCTATTAACCCCACAAAGCTGTTTTGCTTTTCAAACTGCCAGAGCTAGCTCAGATTTAGTGTCTGAAGAATATAAGATAAAATAGATAGTTCCGCTAGTGACCTACTTACCTTAGTCTAAACTTTTTGTCTCCTTCTCAAAGGGCAATCAAATGGTATAATGATATGCAAAGATTTAACAATTCTAAGGCATTTATCATGGGGTAAAACTTGCTTCTACCCTGAAATAAGAGGTGAACTTAATCTTCAAATGAACACATCTCATTTCCTGATTATGGATCTAATCTCCTTCCTACTGTAGCCAGTATGATTTTACTACAGATATCAGCCCTAAGGCCCTCCATTCCCTCCCTCAGTCATTTCTATGCACCAGCTATTTTTGACATGCACTTTATAGGTATTTCCTTGTTGAAGTTATTTTATATAAAAAATAATCCAGGAAATAAATACTACTTTATGTATTATATATAGGCCCTACTAGTAAATCCCACATCTGTATATCCTTGTATTCCTTGGCCTGATTTTTTCTTTTCCTTTCTGCAGCGTTTCTTGGTGACTACAGTGGCCACAAAGTATTCTATATGTTCTATCTTGTATCAACCAGAACCACACTTAAGTAAGCTCCCTTACATTCTGGAAAAAGACAGAATCTGGTGGTGAATCTTTTGGTGATCACTCATGCTTCAGAAATGCAGTCATGAAGCAGATCAGTGATTTCACTAATAATGGCACTGCACTAGGAAAAGCATGTCTTCCTGCAGATGTAAATAAGATTTGTTCTTCCTGCGTGCTGAACCAGGTGACTTGTCTTAAGGTCAGCTCTTAAGGAAACAAAGCACAACTAAAAGGGCTACCAAGACTAATCCTGGTAATTGGCATGGGATTAAAACCTGAAATAACAGCAAAGGACAACAAATAAGCACAGCATATGTTTAACAGTATGGGCAAGCCTAGGCTTATGCTGAATAGGATGAGTTTGAAAGGTCAAAGAAAATTAGTGTTCTTTCAGTGTCATTATGCTGAATGTGTTCAAATGCAAACTTCAGTATGTATGATTACTTGTCTTGTCCAAGAGAGGGGCTTGTTTAAACATTTTGGTATGCTTATATGCTGTTTGGAATTAATGCATACCAAGGATAGTCAAGACAGCCCGCCACTGATAGGTAACAACTTCTTAAAATGCTCGATTATACTCCTGCAGCTGATGTGTCCAGTGCCACACCTGGTCCTCCCTGACTAGCCAAGCTGCAAATGTTAATGTCTTGCAAGTAAGACTCTTCCAGGAGAAATATCGAACCTGGAATAAAGATATACAAGACATATTTTATTAGGACATAAAAATCTTTTTTTAATGGCATAAACATTGAACCTGTTATTAAGATGATTTTTTTAGGTTTAGGCCCATGTCCTTAAAGAAAAAATGGATGCATCACTTCCATTGACTTCAGAGGCATATCTCTCAAGAAGTTACTCTAGAATGTCCCAGAGAGAGGATGGTGACTTTTCACCGGCTCAATTATCCTTTGCATTGCCTCTGGCAATGTGAAAGGTCTCTGGTATTAAAAAGAACCCACATGGAAACATTAATTTTGCTGCCTATTTAAAGCACTAAAGCCCACTACAGTTTAGCATTATTAGTAGCAAGAATCCTGTTGGCCTGAACTAGCGACTGCATAATCCAAGAGTACAGTTGCCTATGCAACACATTCTTTGACTTCATCAGACACTTTCAGGCCTCATTACTGACAACAAAGCTTATTAACTGTGCTTAGTTTGGAAAATTGGTTTCTTTTGTACTGGATTAATTATTATACATGTCAGTAACAACATACTTGAAAGGTTAAAATTCTTGAGCTGAGCCTGATAATCTGGCAGGAATTGGTTCCACAGCTGGAGACAACTTATTAATAAATCTGTGCATGGCTGTGAGTTGTAGTCATCATTCTGAAGCCTGAAGAAAGGAACAGCTTTCTAGCCTGTGCAAGACTTAAACTGGTGACAGACACAGATTTCCAGTGTGCTCTGCCAACAAAGTAACTGCTGTTTATCACTGTTTCTACTTCACAGGTAGAGGAAGGGAGGCACAAGAATGTGGTATCCCAAAGTGCTGGTACAAACAAACATAAAGTCAGGCAGAAAATTGGGTTTCTCATTACTGGCTTTTGGCCACTGGTTCCCAGTGGGATTTACGCTTCTGCTGCCCCACTGGGGGCTATCAGCAGTCAGCATAGAACACTTAGAACACATAGAATACATGGTTGCTAAGACATTTACATTAGCCTGTTTGGCTCCATAGGTTGGCCATGGCATCCATACCAACGAAATTATCCTTGGGCTTTCTTGGTTAGGCTTTAGCATAGCACACCATGGTAGTTAAGTCTGAAAAGGCATGGATCAGAGGCTCTAAATCCTTCTCTAACAGGGAGGAGCGTACTCTAAGACTGATACACGTCCCCCAAAGGACTTGTTTAAATAGGTGCTAGAAAGAGACCCATTGCCAGCACCCGGTTTTGATGGAATTTGTGGGCATTAGAGTCCTTTGGGTGATCATCTTGATATAAGGTATCAATAACTGATATAAAGTATCAATAAGGAACTAACACTGAGAGGGAACTGATATAAGATATCAATAAGGAACTAACACTGAGAGGGTTAATAGAAATAATTGTAGAGGCTTTTGCTGAAGTAGCAAAGATAGACTGCATGGTTGAGGTCATAATTATTAGCTACAAAGAATATGTTATGGTTGCTATCAGTACCTGGCCTTGAAGCTTCTAAAACTAAGATAAATCAGGAAATATGTCAAGAAAATAAGATAATTGTAGAAGTCTGCTAATTAGACTACTTCAAGTTGCCAACAAAACCGGTTTAGGTTGCTTTTTGAGCCAAGTTGAAAAGAGCACAGCAAGGAAGACCCGTGGCCTTCATCCCCAAGACCCCCGAAGACCCCGGCCCAGGAAAAATGGAAACCAATGTGCAAACTGAGATGGGAGAGGCGCGGGTCAGAGAAAATGGAAATTACTTCTTGGAACTAATTAGAATAACCCTGCCTTTTCTAAGACATATGTATAAAGAAATAATGAATACGCATGTTTTAACTGTATATAAACAGGCCTGTGAGCACAGACAGGTGTGCATGTCTCTGGTGGAGCAATCCCCCACGCACCCAGCCTGCTGAACACAGGTACCTTCTGTACAGGTACCCAGCCGCGGGGTCTTTCCCGCACGCCGCGCCGAGCGGCTCCGGGGCCGGGAGCGGGAATGGCCCTCACCTGCTGCTCGCCCAGGGCCGGCCCAGGGCAGTGCTCCCACTATCACCGAGCCACAGGTCAGCTCGGCTGGAAAAGGCCTGAGATCACCGAGTCCAGCCTGTGATCAAACACCACCCTGTCATCTGGACCATGGCACTGAGTGCCGCGTACAGCCTTTCCCTGAACACCTCCAGGGATGGTGACTCCACCACCTCCCCGGGCAGGGCATTCCAATGTCTAATTACTCTTTCTGTGAAGAAATTCTTCCTGATGTCCAGCCCAAACCTCCCCTGGCGCAGCTTGAGGCCATTTGCTCTTGTGCCGTCGCTGGGTGCCCGGGAGAAGGGCCCGAGCCCCCGGCCACACCCTCCCTTGGGGCACTTGTAGGGAGCGAGGAGGTCTCCTGAGCCTCCCCTTCTCCAGCCGCAGCAACTCCCGCTCTCTCATCCCCTCAGCCGCCCCTCACAGACCCTGTGCTCCAGCCCCTCGGTGTGCTCCCCGAGCGGAGGGGCCCGCTGTCCCTCGGGTGAGGGAGGGGAGCCGGCCGGGCCAGCCCTGCCCGCGGCACGGGGAGCACAGCCCGGCCCCGCTTACCTCCCCGGGCCGCGGCGAGAGCCGGAACGGGAGACGGACCGGCCCGGCCCCGGAAGGCCAGGAGGAGGAGGAGGGGTGTTTGTCCCGGCAGGAGCGGAGCCGTGGCCGGGCGGGACCGCCTGCCCTCCGTCCCTCCCTCCCCGCCGGGCTCCGGCACCGACCCAGCCCCAGCGCATGTGGAACTCACAGCGCCTGTCTTAGGGCAAGGGGGGCTGTTAATGAGGTGACAAGGATCGTCAGGGCTGGAAGGGCCCTGGAGAGCATCCCGCTGCCGAGGCAGGGCCCCCCGGGGCAGGTGGCGCAGGGAGGTGCCCCGGGGGTTGGGGTGTCCCCCGACAGAGACCCCGCGGCCCCGCCGGCAGCCGGCCGGTGCTCTGCCGCCCTCACGGCAAAGGCACTCCTCAGGGCCAGCCGACACCTCTGGTGTTCCAGCGCAGGGACACTGCTCCCCGACCCTCTCCGGCACCATCCTCTCGACACCCGCCCTGGAGCTGGTTTTATGCGCTGAGGAGATCCACTCTCAGTCTCCTCTGCTCCTGCAGTTTCCCCTCCTAAGAGAGATGCTCCAGACCCCTAATTATCCTTGTGGCTCCTCACTGGGCCCCCTCCAGGGGCTCCTTGTCTTCCCTGTAGTGAGGTGCTCCGTGTACGACAGACAGTGCTGTCCTATGAACGGAAAGTATTTTTTTGTGGAAATGAAATCTTGTTCTCTATAAAAGAAATTCTATTTTGGCCATTTTGAAATGAAAAGCGTTGCTTCTCTAATACCGTGATGCTTATGTAAGTATATCAATAAATTTTAATACTAACAAGAAGTAAGTTAAATAAGAAAGGCACTTTCATCAATCAAAAAGAATTTTGCAAGAAAAAGTTATCCTGAAAATGTCAGTTGGGAGTGGGGGGATTGTTCCTCTGGGAATCCTGAAAAAATTGTTCCACTTGGGAGTGGGGGAATTGTTCCTCTGGGAGTCCTGAAAAAACTGTTCCACTTGGGAGTGGGGGGATTGTTCCTCTGGGAATCCTGAAAAAACTGTTCCACTTGGGAGTGGGGGGGATTGTTCCTCTGGGAATCCTGAAAAAACTGTTCCACTTGGGAGTGGGGGGATTGTTCCTCTGGGAATCCTGAAAAAATTGTTCCACTTTCTCTGAAATGAAAATGCAATGCCCTTGTTTAAGGATGAGCTTTCTAAAACAAAGAATGTAATCCTGAGGTTTATTTTGCATTTTATCTTTAATAAAAAATGTCTAAGCAGCTGTTTTGTTTTGCTTTGGTTTTTTTTTCACAGGGAGACATAATAGATTTCAGTAGAGTATCCTAAATGGTGATATGACACCTCAGTGCTTATCATGAAATGAACAGCTTGTGAGATCACCACTAAACTTCCTCCTTTTACATGACCTTGGCATCTTGGTTTTATAATAAACATAAGTCATAGTTGATTTTCTTAAGTCCAAAAAAGCTTTCAGCTTCTAGAATTCTTGGCTACTTGAAGCCCTTTTCACCAAACTGTTCTCCCACTTTTGCCTGCCAAACCAGAGGATTGGGCTTTGCTGCTGCAAAATGTGCTTTTCACATGGAGGTTGGGCAGGAGTGACATCCTAAAACGAGTCTTAAAAGTGTATCTAATATTTCCTGTGATCTAAAAGGTATTCTTAAAATCATATGTAAAACTGCTGCATGCTATTCTGAAAAACGCAAAGAAATTCCATGTGGGGAAAGTACTTAATAACCAATAGCTTCTTAGCTGGCCCCACTTGGACATAAAATGAAAGAACCCTGGAATGACAATTTCCTTATGAGGCATATGGGTGCCTGGGGATAGTGATTGCGTAGGGAGAGGACTGTTTGGATTCCTGCATCTTCCTGTGCAAAAAACACCTATTAAAAATCAGGTTAAACTTCTTTTTAATTTAAACTTCAAAATATAAAGTTGGTTGTCACAACTGAGTACATTCTTCAAATACTCTTTGTTTCCAAAGTTTACCTGAATGTACTTCAGAGTTATTAAAATGGAGAGAAGGTAATGGACAGAAATCAATAAGTGTTAGTGATTCAGAAGAATAAACACAAACCAAAAGAGAGATTCTTACCCGTCCCAGAACAAAACCAACTTCAGACATCAAAGAAGAAAACTCCAAGAGATACTAAAAATAAAACAACCAATATGGAGTTGAATGTTTGGCTGAGGAATTTTCTGTTGTCAGAGGAGAAGGAGATCAAGGACTGAGACTTCACAAACTCGGGGAAGGTTTACAGGCTCTGGCTGCTTCTCTGAAGAACTCCTTAGAAAAATGAAGGGTTGCCAGGGTCCTGAGGTTCAACACATTCACCAAAGGCAAAGCCTTCCAAGTGCACGTATTTAACAGAAACGCTCCATGTATACGTACAGCACATGAGAGAAGGAGAAACATATGATAAACATGGTTTAATCATCCATTATAAAATTAAACGGAGTGTTAATTGCTTTAAAATTCCCTGAGAAACAAAGACCTGGAGTAATGGAAGCACGGTGTGGTTACAAAAATGTATCAGTAATAGAAACATTTAGAACATGGAAAACTAAGTAAGAATTACACTGTAGGGCGTTGTTCTTATGCTAATAGGAGCAGGAGATAAGGGTGAATGAAAAGACATGAAAAGTCACAGCAGGAAACAGTCCACATACCTCTGAGTAAAATATTAAGCTGTCCTTGCTACATACAAGAAATCATGTAAGTTTTCTGTGTCCTGGCTGATCCTTGGATGTACTTATTTCTATTTTATACTTGGTCTGGCCTATCTTCTAGTAGAAGTGAATAGCTGACAATTATCAGATATTCAGGATTTAGGGTTTCCTCTTCTCAGTGTAAAGAAGCCAGTAAAATGATTGCAGAGACCTGCATGTCTTTGTGTTTCCACTGTGACTGTAACAGGTGCCTAACTGTAAACAAACCCACCCCAACTTTTTTCCAGAGTCACTTTCCTAATTCTAACCTGTGCTCATACTTTTATGCTTTTTTCCCCCTTTTGTTTCTCTGGCACTTTCTTCTGCTTCTTCATCATGCCCATTCAGGCCCATCGCTACTGGGCTATGTGCAAGGACAACTTCTCACAGGTGTACAAGAGTTGTTTTAAATTTCATGTGGTTTACTTTGGGTTTCAAAAAAATGCTTGTATTATAGTTTGAACCCAAATAAAACATTGTTTTTTACAATCACTAGCTTTAGAGAGGTTTACCCCTGTCAAGCAGTGTAATTGTGGGGCTGTAATTTATTTTCTGTTAGATTATTTTGCATGTCTGCCTTAGGGTAAGGGTATATTAAATACTATTCTAAAATGAAAAAGCTCCTTTTTGTGGGAGTGGAAATACTCCTACCATAGTATGTTATCTTGTCTTTGCTGGTTTTCCATCATTGTATTCCTGTAAAGATCAAATGCTTTTGCTGTATTTTTATCAGCTACACATGTGGCTCTCCAAGAATAAAAAAAAATATAATATAATATATATAAATATAAAATATAATATTCCTACACGTATATGTGTTATGAAGCAGCTTGTAAGCATTAACTTTTGTATTTAAGAAATTACACCTGAAAACTCCCTCCTCTTGTGCTGTGATGTTTATATTTGTGTCACCTCTATGGAGACCACCGGAATGTAACTTCCTTACATGAGGCCAAACTTAGTAGTTACTAAGAATCTCAGAGAGAGTACCCAGAATACAATGGCTAAATTTGTCAGGATCTGCATTATTTTCATTGCATTATATGTTTACTGGAAGCTACACAAGCATGTCAGGTTCACGATTCCAGCCATGTCTAGGTTTTGCTGAACTCAACCTCTGAACCATGAAGCAAGACACTGTAATTACAAAAAGTGTTGCAAAACTGTTTCAAATACTTACTGGCTGAATACATAGGTGAGCCTCACATTCTCCCTATGCAGCTACAAGAGCATACATGTTCTGGGTTTACTCTGGCCAAGGATCTCATCTTGCAAGTTCCATTTGCGTCACACCACAGCAAGATGAAATGGGATCATCACTTACATTATCCTCAGCCGGAGATAAGTGAACTTGGTGACTATTCTGGTATGATTTACTTAAATGAAGAAAAAGAAAGATGGCTTCAGTGTCATGAAACTTGGAGAAAACAGAAAGAAGGTGACTAAATCTATCAGTCTCATTCTTCCTCCCTTAGTGAAGTTGACTTTTCCATCAAAATACCTCAACTTTTTTGTGCACATTTAAACAAAAATGTTTCCATTTAGCAGCCAAAATTCAATAGAGTTTTTGTAGCTAGCCAAACCCCATTATACTGTGGGGTAACTGAATCACTTGACTTTTAGACTACTGGGGCAAACTTTAGTTCCAAATGTTTTGACTGGAATTTATTGCTAATAATTATTTATTGCTAATAATTGCATATATGTCAGGTGTTCATAGTTTACTCCTACGGATTTGGAGTGTCACAAGCCAGGGAAAGAAAATGCATACTATAAGGTTTATTTAGAATGGGACAGTAGTTTTATCACAAATGAGAAGACACAGCTGGCAGTTTCATAGGGTGCCGTATGAAGGTGAATAATACTTAAGAAGATCACATATTCCAACAGCAAGAGGACTTTTTAGTTACAATTTTACTTTTCAGGCCAAAAATGAAATTCTAAAATTCGGATTTTGCTCATGTAATCCCTTTGCCAGAACTTGGCATCTGTGATCATGGCTGGGTCGACTTAACTCAGGATCTCTTCTAAAATTAACAAAGGTAGCGACTCAGGAATCTCTGCCAATTAAATGCTTTCTTTTGATGCTTTTTGCAAACAGCACTGCTTTTCAGAAGTCCTTACTCTGCCATAAAACAGCACCCATTTCGCTATGATGAGCACAGCGCTAATCCGGACACCCTCCTCTCGCCGAGCCCCACGAAATCAACCACGTGTTTATACGAGCATCGAGTGGGTCAGCTCCTCTTTCCCCGCTCAGCCCAGGCGATGCCGGCCTTTTGCTCTGCTCTTCCTGGCCGCTGTGCCTGTTCAGCGGAGGGATGCTCCTTCGCTGTCCGAGGAGCGGAGGGGCGATGCCGCGCCCTGCCCGCCCCCGCCTGGCCGCGCCCGCCCGGGCACTGCGGGCGGCTGCGGGCACAGGGACGCGATGTCGCCCCTGTGGAACGCCGTGCTCTCCGAGACCCTCCTGGGTAGGTGGCAGAGGGGCCGAGGGGAAAGGGGCGCCCGGCGCGGGGGCTCCGGCGGGACCCGCACGGTGTCCCCGAACGCGGGCAGGTGTCGCCGGTGAAACGCTCCTCGGCTGGAAATGAATAAAGAGTGGTCGCCGCTGAGTGTTCTCTTCGGGTTCTTTTTGCCCTCTGGAGCAGTGCCGTTTGTCTCTTGGATGAGCCCAGGATTTATGGCTGCCCCCGGCCGAGGGTCTGTGCAGGTGTTGCGGAGCCGGAGCTGTGCTGCCCTGGGAAAGGTCGGGGCGCTCAGGGTGCTCGCCAGACCCCGGCACCCTCGGGGCTGCGCTCGGCTGCTCCGTGCATCTCCTACAGAGCGTGTGGAAACTCGTACTGCACTGCTGGCGAGCCCGGGGAAGGTGTCTCCAGGGGAGAACAGAGCACCGATTTACTAGACTAATTCCTTCAGCCACCAGTCTGCCTTTGAGGAGCCCTGATACTGTGGGTACACTGCTTATTTAGCCGGCATCGTTCCCCCTGAACACTAAACCCTTTCCGAGGTTGACCACTCCTTCACTAAGGATCAAAGTAGGAACTGTTGTCTGAGTGGGGGAAGAGCTGTTTTATTCTCATCGGTTTATTTCCTGGGAAAATGTGTTTGCTTAACTTGAAAGAGCAAGTATTGCTTCACAGACAGTGGCTGTTGTTGAACTACTTTCAAATATATTTAATAGTCTGCATGTGGAAGTATAAAATCATATTTTTGAAATCATATTTTTAAGTAATCTCCAGGAAACCTTGCTGTTGGAAATACATGATGGGGTTTTCTCTCTTTTTTTTTTTTTTCTTTTTTAGGCTACATTTCTTGGTCTCTTTACCATGCACTGCCACCAATGATCTACTACTTCCCCCTTCAGACACTGGCACTCACGGGTCTAGAAGCTTTTGCTGTTGCCTTCTTTTCTCCAGTGTTCCTGACAATTGGCCCTTTTTGGAGGTTGGCTAACAATAAGTATGTCTTAGCCTTTCTGAGACTGACTATGGTCGGTAAGTATGCACTGTCCCGATTTACAGATTTCCATCTTGGTATCGAGGCATAAGAACAAACATCCCAAATTGTCTTAAAATTCAAATGATTGCAAAAAGAGACAGGAATAAGAAGTTCTCACTCTCTCCATTCTCATGTTTTGTTGTTTTGGGCTTTTTTTTCTCTCAAGCTCTTAATTATAGTCAGAGGAATACTGCTTACAGCCATTGTGTTGGCGTTTAGACCACTATTGCATGATTAAAGAAAAATCTAATTTCACTTTTATTTCTAGAAGCTTTTAAATTAGTATGAGTCACGCCCAATGGAGTGTTTTCAGTATCACACAGAGATTGGCAGAGCAGGTGTTTTTTTGCAGAGCAGGTGTTTTTTTGTATAGCAGTTCTCGGTCTATGACAATGGGTAGGGACAATACATCATCTTGGGGCTATAATAAAAATAATCTGCTATGAGTGAAACCTTCTTTTTGGTAGACTTCAGACACTCAGAAGCAAGTTACTGCTAATGATTTTGCAACACCTGGGTGAATTCAGGGGAGACAAGGGTCTCTACCCTGTGTAGAGATGAAAATACTGCTGCTGAGTGATGTGTCTCAGAAGCAGCAGTTCCTGCCTCCTCATTTGTAAATCTAAGATGATAATCAGAGAATCAGTTTCCGTATAGTTTTCCTCTTTTACTGTTAGAAGACAGAATAAGATCATCTTATTTACTTTCCCTGCATATTTTTTAAAGAGTCCTTCTTCTTTATCTCTAGAAAAATAGCAGAACTGAAGCCAGTTTGTTGGTGTCATTGGTTTAGATGAAGAATAGTCTTACCATGTTCTTTTCTTTTCCTACTCTTCCCATTATATCCATCCTAATACTTTTTTCTTTTTTGGTAATAATATTTTATTTATTTAATCTTCTACTTCAGCTTCCTGTAGCAGTGCTCATTGTATTGCTTTCTGCAAAATCTTCCAATTTAGAAACTAGTAATGAGTATAAGCATTTAAAATTGCACCCTGCTTTCATTCAGATGTCAAGTAACACAAAATTTGCCATGTTTGTGTAAGATTAGTCCTTCAGATCACCTTGCTGTGTTAACACTTTAGCAAAAGAGAAGGAAATCATCTAAAAGTGTGTAGTTTTTGTTCTGCTAGGTAAAGAGCAGTGACAGGCTTATAATGGTGTGTAAAGCATGTTGGTTTATGCCTATTTGCTTCACCTGCATCACAAGCTCCCAAAAGTATTACCTGCAAATAAAAAGCTTGCTCATTCAGTAGTAATCTGAAGCAGAGATGTGCTAATGGAGGTTGTCACAGAAAAACTTAGAGCAAAGAGACTAAAGCTTTGTGCATCCTCAGCCAGGGCTAACCTGAGTGTTGCTGTGTCCAGATTTCATCTCCCCTTCATTCCTGTGTGAACAGGAACTGTTCCCTCAGTGACCATACACCCCTGCTGTTTTCATCTCTCAAACACTCTTAATATTGTCCAGCCCTTTGCAAGTCCACAGTGTATTCTCTCCCAGCTCTGCTGTACATGTTCTGTGTTTTCTTTACCTGTTGCCCTGCAGTGAGCATTAGCATTTGGGGAAGATGTAAGAGCATTTTCCTCGCCCTCTTTGTCTCCAGCAAGATGTTTAGCAGCCAGTGGTAACCCTTGCTCTTTACTTGCCTCCATACTGAAGGTTCTCAAGTTAGCCAGATGCCCTTGCACAGATAGCATTGGGATTTAGGACTTTACATATATATCTTTTTACTTAGTTCTCATCACTTAATTTTGTCTTTTATGTTAGTTCTGTCCCATCATACTGTGCTGCTATTTCTCCTATTTTTCTCAATTCTTTCTGCTTTTTCCCCTCCTTCATACCTTAACACTTTCCTTCATTCTGTTTTTGATCTTTTTTTTTTCCTCCTCAGAAAGGCCACAGCCTTCCTCTAGGGCTTGTTGAACAATCAGGCAGAACAACCAACCCCATGCACGCTCCACCCCATTCCACTACTGAGTCTTCAATTTCACAATCAAAAAATCTGAAAATTCATCATGCTCAGCTAAAACCAGAATATTTGGGGGGTGGGCAGGTTTTTTTGTTTCTTTTGCCTTTTCAGGAGGCTTTATTTTCTCTGAAACTTTTAATTCCATGCTACTTAATTTTGTGTTCTATTTAAAAACAAACAGCAACCAACTACCCTGTGTCTATTTGAATCTGTGTCTTCAGACAAGACACAGTAAATTTGGGTGTGCCGATAGATAAATTTAAGTTTTGGGTGTACTGGCTCAGCAACAAAAGGTGTGTCTGCTGTAAGCTGGCAAACCTATGCTAGGTTTAATCAGGGTAGTGCAAGTGATGAAAGACTTGAAGAGGTAGATTTATGGATTGCCGGTGCAATTTGACGACAGAATTCTGTGTGCATTGTACATGCAATCTCTGCTGAAGTCCATACAAATTCATCTTCACACTGATTTCATTTTATCATCTTAGCTCTAAGCTTTGCATCTTTTACTCCAAGCAGAATGAGCAGGTGGACAGTTGGAGGATTGAGTTCCATTTCCGACCTTGCTTGCTTAACTTCTCTTCAGGTTTGCCTCACTCACTTAGCAAATGGCTGATAGCATAACAATGCTGCTTTTCCTGCTGTTTGACTTTGGTCCTGAGCCAGATTCTGCCACTCTGACTGAGGTTACAAGAATGTATGGGATCCATAGTCACTTGAATTGAAAACCTCCTGGAAGAGGTTATCCTGCTGATAAGGCGAGGTCACTGCCACGGAAATGGTGAAGATGTGTGTCCATGCTTTCTTTCAGTCACTCAGAGAGTGACACTTTCCAGTAACAAGATGACATAGGCTGGCAGTGACCACTCTGAGACTAGACTTTTGGGCCAGAAAAAGCCTTGTTCACACCTGCTAAGGCAATTGCCTACTAATCCCTGAGCAATGTATGGTTGCTGCTCTTGTCTAATAAAGAATATGGCTTTTGTCACAGTGTGCTTACTTTTATAAGCACACTTACTTTTATAAGCGCACTTTTATAAGTGCACTGTGGCAAAAGCCATATCCTTTTTAGAAAGGATCAGTCACGATACATAAAACTTTATGACTTTTGAGTTATGTAAGTGCACAGTTGAGTAATATGTGTATGCTTAGATATTTTATCCATAGATCCTATTTATGGAATTAATCACCATAAGTACTTAGATTAAGGCAATCACTGCACTGTTGGATAATTGCTTCATCTTATTTTTTTCCTTGAAAATGATAACTGCTATAAAGTCATATATATCAGTTTCTATGCATACCTACATTTCTTTTGTTTGTTTAAAAGTGGGTAGTGTCATGTATTTACAGATGAATGAATTTTCAGCTATTCAAATTACAGACAAGGTTGAACTAATGCACAGGGAAGCCCTATTACCTGATCTCTATTGCCCATTAGAGCAACCTCTGTGTGTGTTTCTTTGTAGGAAGCTTAGCATCATACCAGGCACCAAATGCTTCAATTAGACTGTTCATCTTGGCTGCAGGTGTTTCTTCTTCACTGCTTGTTCAAACAGTAACATGGTGGTCAGGAAGCAGTTTACAAAGGTATTTTTGTATGCTCATGGCATTGTAACTGACATTTCTTTATATTATAAGGTGTTTTTTTTCTCCCCCCCTAAAAGTTAAGATTTTTTTTCCCTAAATGCCTTACTGTTTCAAAAACTGATTCTTTCAGGTTCATCAGGATATGGGGCTTCATGCTAGGCAAGATAATGCTCCTTGTTCTTCGCATCTGGTATACATCACTAAACCCAGTCTGGAGCTCACCAGTTGCCAATACTGTAATTCTGACAATTGGTTTTATAGCAGCAGTGGAGCGAATTTATTCAGGTAACCATATTGCAGCAAAGATGGCAGTTACAAAAACATCCTAAAGTATATCTATCTGTGTGCCACTGGGTTTTGATTCTTTGATTGATTTCCCCAGTGTACAGTCTGTTTTTAGACTTGATGCATGAGCACTGCAGACTTCAGAAGCCGTGGGGTACTGCCATCTGCCCATAACATGGCAGAACTGGTGTCACAGTTCATACAAGCTGTAGTCAGTTGGTGTTGGAACTGCCAACTAATTGCAGTGTCAATAATGTGACAGTAACACAAACAAAGACATAAGCTAGACCAATAAAACCAGAATGGTTATCGTCATTGCAGCGTGAAACATCTGTGGTATTTCTGTTATTTTCTCGGTTCAGGCTGCACTTTGAGTTTCTCTGCCAGTGCATATCTTTTGACAGAGAAGGGGAGACAGGACAAAGCTGGGGAACAGCTGATGTGTCAAAATAAACAGAAAGAATTGGAAAAGTGGACGAGTTGTCATGGTCAAAACTTGCCTGAGTTCCTGGAGTATTTGGAGAGAGCACACAGCAGTGGGGGTTGGCATAGGCCAGGCTCACTTGAAAACAGTGAAGGTGGTATTGCTAAGGAAGCCAGCA
>JAWWTY010000123.1:47510677-47523741 GCA_035222235.1 Margarornis squamiger | reverse complement strand
ACATAAATTAAGCCTGGGCTTTCATCAGAATTTAGAAAGGGAGTCTACTGCAGGGGATTAAGAAGGAAATCTGTCTTCTCTGTGGGTGACAAAGTGATATGTCTATGCAATTAAAGGTGCTGGTTTCTTCTTAGATGAGAGAGGATCTAAAGTGCGTGGAAAAAGGAGAAGGAAGGGGGTTTAGTTCTGGCCTGTTTGGAAGTGTCGGGTTTTGCTCTTATCAGAGCTAGAGTTTCAGAGAACAGAATCCTCTGAACAAATTGCAATAACTTTTCTGCTGATTTTCAAAGCCAATTTAATTATTCAAATTCCAGTATTATAAAGAATAATCAAATGGGCAGGTTGCCATTTTTGTACACTTATGGTGAGTAGCTTTTCCTGGCAGACCTAGGACTGTCATTAGAGATTTTGAAATATTTTTTTTGTGTTATCAATTTTCATGAATGATCAGGTAAGTTAGCTTTTGTGTCTGTAATTTGTTCTGGTAATCTTGTGATCTTGGCTATTTTCTTTTTCTCAGTAACTTTTGCTAATAGAATTTGACAGCTTGCTTAGCTGTATTTCTATTCTTATTCTAGATGGAGAC
The DNA here is from genome assembly GCA_035222235.1 of Margarornis squamiger. Classification (NCBI taxonomy): domain Eukaryota; kingdom Metazoa; phylum Chordata; class Aves; order Passeriformes; family Furnariidae; genus Margarornis; species Margarornis squamiger. The sequence continues at coordinate 47,523,155 of JAWWTY010000123.1, read as the reverse complement.
AGGAGGAAACAAGAAGCAAACAAAACTGGTAATGTGGTTAGAGAGACTGCTTCCCATCCTTATTGGCTTTTATCTGGGGTTGCATTTGGCAGCCTCATGTTCCTCAGCCTGTGGATATTTGGGGAGGTCTCACTAATTTCTAGATGGGCAGTAAGTGGACATCCACATACAGGTCCAGATCCTAATCCACATGGGTAAGTGCATTTTTATTGTTATTAATTTTTAAAGAAAATAGTACTCAAAAGCCAGTGCTGTGGTGGGGGAAAAATTAAAACTCAACCAGATGATGGCATAATAATTTAAACAGAAGAAAGTGTGTACAAGATACTTCACACAGAGGACTTGTGGATTCATTCTTGCTTTCAGATAGCTCTGAGCATTGTGTCTACATCACAAAATAATAAAATTTTGTAATACAGAATTATTTTTTTTCAGCAATAAAATCTTGATTTGCCACATTGCAAAAGAATTTTTAGATTAGGACTGAGGTTCAAAGACTTATGAATGCAGTGCATCTGTAATACACAGTAAATTAGTCTAGCAGTGGACTTCAAAGAGATGATCAGAAATGGCTGCATATAAATAAACTGTGTGAATATTAAAATACATAGTTCTGTAGGTGTTTTGATTAGTAAGAATGTAGTCTTGATGCTGTGTGTGATTCACTTGGGTTCCAAAATCTAGAAAGAGACTAGATTAGTTATTCTGATTCAGCTGTGTGGAGTGGCAGGTGATAGAGTTTATAATTTGTAGACGATATGCAAAAGAGCTACCCAAGACTGGCAGCAATGTTAGATGCTCTAGGACTCCCTATTTAATGTGAAGAAAACACTTCTGTTTGCAATGGGTTCCTCCCTTTCATTTTCTCTGAGCTGCTTTTGCCTTTTGTACCCGGGATTTCAGTGGACTGCTTCTGCTGCTGAACATAACTCACTTATACCTTACAAAACTGCCATTATTTTCAATTGGATGTTTTTTCAACCCATAAAGGGGAGAAAATATAGCAGGGTGTGAGATAAAGGCGTTTTGTGCTCAAATTAAGCTCCATTTAAAGTAAAGGGATTATAAAATATTACCAAGCATCCTTGTCTGTATGTCTAGAAGTTTCTTTTTCAGTGTCAGGTGTTTATAATATCATATTAGTGTATGATTTCTTTTTCCATGGTTGTATTAGCGGTACAGTTCTGTTGGCCCTGGCTCATGGACTGATGCTTTCATTTTGGAGCTGGTCTTCTGTCATCAGTTTTTCCTGGTTTCTCCTAGGTAGGTGTAAATCCTGAGCAGAATTTTTGTTTCTGTTACCTCACTCCTTTTACTGAAGTCCTCTGACCTTACACCACATCTGAGAAAAGTGTGGCTAATCAAAGCTTCCTTTTCTCTGTCACTGTCTGACCAGCTGACTAAGGATCACAGGCCAAATCTCCAGGCCATTGTAGAGCAGTGTTATTCTCTTCAGAAACCCGTGTTGAGGTTCTGTTCCCTCAAGCAGCATCTCAGCATCTCATGACCATCTGCACTGTGTATCAGTTGGACTTGATGATCTTAGAGGTCTTTTCCAACATTAGTCATTCTATGATAAGGATACGTCTGCCTTACGGGGTTAAGATGACACACACCTCTCAATTCTACAGGATGCAAAATAATTTGTAATTTAATGTCCAGTTCATCTGGAGGCAAGCTTGCCTCCTCTCTCTTTAGTTGCCAAGTTCTCCAGGCAATAAAATATTATGAACATCAAATCAGGCCTACTGGAGCAATATGTTTGTAAATCAGTCTGCATACAGTGGGTCTTAGGTGGTGGGACGTGGGATTCAAGTGCTGGATCTGGGCATCCGTTTTCAGGAGGAAGGTATAACTATGCTGTGGAACAAGTGATGCACAGAGCAAGTAGGAGAAAATGAAAATAATTCTGCTCCTGAACTGTGTAGAAGGGTGTTTTCCATGCCTCCTCAGCATGGATGGATAGATGCTGCTTGGTTTAATCTGTCATCCTGTCTGAGTGAAATATAGTGGTATAAATGCTGTCTAAGAAACCTCTAAATCTGCTTCTTATTTTGTCTTTAGCCAATTGTTTGTAGAACTATATATTAAGAAGACAAAGCAGTTCTTCCTACAAATGTTTGATAATAAATTGGGACTCATCAAAATACAGGGACCAAAGGAAATGATGGATTATGTTTTGTTTTGTTTTGTTTTCTCATTCACCATCTGTTTTGGAGCACTTAAGAGTGAACTTTCAAGTCATTTTCCGCAATCCTGAAAACAAGAAATTTAGTATGAACTGAGTTTCTCCTAGTCAGGAATCAAAATAAAATACCAAGTATCAGGAGTGTCACAGTCAAGGCCAAGAGCTGCTAGTGCTTAAACCAGCAGTTGCCCAAATAATTTACTTTTTGGTGCAGGTGTTAGTTTTAAGAAACGTGTGTGGAGATTGTAATGTGAGTATGAGCATTTGATTTTTAATGTACGCACACTGCTAATTTAAAACAAGCATAGGATGGTTCTTTAGTTGATTCAATCATTGTATTCTAAAATACTCAGAATGTTCATATATAAGAATAAAATATTAAGAGCATTTCTATACATTTTCTATCAGATTGTGAAAGTTAGTAAACACTCTGACCTACAGTAATATTTTAAAATGAAGTTGTCCTGTTATAGAGTTACTGTGGTTGTTAATGTTCTTTTTGGGGTTGAATCCCCAAAACAAAGACAGTGTGGTAAATCAAAGATATTGCATTCAGTAAAAGACTAACAGTTGTTTTCTTGCCCATCATATGGTTATCAATAGGGGAAAAAAGATCAGGGAAAGATACATTTGCTCTTCATATTAACCTAGTTTATTTTTTCTGTATTATGGTAAAGAAGGTTCGTACCAGGCAAACCTGTTAATCTCTTAAAGAGCGCATCATCCCTCTGTTGTGCTGCAAGAGCTCTGTGTAATAAGAACTGCTTAATTTTGGCTCTTGATGATGTTTCTCTGCTGTCTTTTTGCTGCACTGTTTTCAGCTGAATAGGCAATCTTTAAAAGAATGAGATGTTGGGAAAAGTGAGAGACTCTCTTTGGCTATTGTGAAATTCTAGTGATGCAGTTTTCATGGCTGCAAAGCACAGTTCTATTTCCCAGACTGTATTTTTTCCCAGAGAGAATATGAAAATGAATGTGATAATATACCTGACTGAGACTTACCATATCCTTTTCTATACCTTCACAGGTTTGGCATCTTCAGCTGGTCTCTTTTATTTGCACACTTGGAGTGCTGCTGTTGCCGGCAACATCCTTGCTGTCTTTACTATGTCTGTGTGGCCTCAACTAGCTGGACGCTTTGCTAGCTGTCTGTATCCTGGGAAAGCCATGAGCACAGCCATGTTTGCCTATGTTCTTGAACTATTCTTCTGTGTATGGTGTACAGCTTATAAATTTGTACCTGGAGGAGTTTACATTAGAGAAAGCTCCCATCTTCTTTTAGGTACATTTGTGATTATGAAGAAATACAAATATACTTGCTTTAACCCCAGCCAGACATGTGAAATGTATCTAGTGTATAAAGAGTCTTTCCAAATGCTTAGTTGCTGTTTGATTTACTATGGTAAGAGTTTCATCGAGAAAATTAATGAGATATGCAAAAATATAAACTGCTGCTTCTTTACTGTTGGAAATAGCCTAAAATGTAGACAAAAAATGGAATTTGGCTGAGGGAAAATGACAAAGTGAAAAAAAGTCTGATAACTCAGGACAAAACAGTTAATCTGTTAATCTGTCACCCTAAAAAGCTGGCTGCAATCCAGGGTGTGAATGCACCTGTATGTTAGCTACCCAAGGCAGCAGTATGATACCTCAGGTGACAGTGTAGTTACTGGGACTGTGATGTAATTCAGTGCATTATTGAGTCCTACTCTGTGGAGTGCAGTGCTGATCCTGCTAGTCTACATTTCAGCTTCTTTTCCATGTGGCTCTACCTTATTTTTTGTGGACACACCAGCATGTTTGAAAGAATCTAAGTGAGCCTGCAGTGTCAGAAACATGCAAACAGGAGAGGAAGAAAATAAATAAGGAAGATTTGAGTTGAGCAAATATACAGGCTTTAGCAAAATGGTCACTTGTTGAGGGTGGAGAAGTGGAAATGAAACCAACCCTTCCTGGTTTTGTCTCCAGAATTAATTTCTCAATAGGAACTAATGTGTTTCAATAGCATATTTCAGTAACTATATTTAAACAATACCGAACATTGTCTTGGACTAATTGTGTGGCACATTTTTAAAATGTGACGCATTAGCCTGTATTATTTGGAAAGGATTAATGAATGTTGTGTTTGACTTGTTGTCCCACTGGTTTTAGATTTCATAACTGTCTTTACAACCACTTTCTGTCACTCCAGTTTCTTACTCAACGTAAGTGTTTCTTATATTACAGCAGTGACACGAGGGATTTTAGTTTATGTTTTGAGGAGAGTTCAATTCCATTATTGCCTTATTTTCTTTGTTCTGAAAGCACTCTGGGGGGGCTGTAGAAACAGTTATCCTTGTAAATTAAATCTTATTTTTTGAAGTTCTCTGAAGAAAGCATGTGCTAGAGAGGGTCAAATACTTTCTTGAGGAATGATTTGGCAAAAGAAAAGCTTTTATATAAAATCCCTCTCTGTTACTTCCTTTGAAACTTACTTGTGATTAATTTACCTGATCCCTGGGTAGTAACACAGAGATGGCCCTAACCTCCTCTTTGGTAAAATGAAAACTGTGAACTGAACCCATCTCAGCTGATGGCACTACATGAGTTTAAATTCCATCTGAGAATCCAGTTTCTGTCTCTTTGATACTATCCCATTGCTTATCATAGATTTGCAAATTATACCATGAGACTGTGTATTTGTTGCTGTGCTTCTACCCTTACAGCTTAGTTTTCTGGCAAACTGCTTGTTTTCTTCTGGTTTCTTTCAGGTGCAAGTGCTATTTCTTGCTTTCTCCTCTTGTCCAATATCCTGCCTTTCTCTTGCTGCAGTTTGGGTAGGGAGCTGCACCAGGAAAAGTGACAATGGAAGTAAGATCATTCTATTCAAAACTTCTGTACTGCTTCACTGTGATGTGATATAATGCTGAGGGTCAGATTCCTGGTCTTCATCAAGTTTAATGGCTGTGAATCAGTCTCCCTTTGAGAAAGGTCTTGTGTGTGCCCCCTTCATCACTGCACAAGACCCAGCTTCCTGTTTTGCAAACTTTCACTACAACTAATGTAACAAGTAAGGACAATTAAAAAATTACTGAGTAATAGTTATTTCATCATCATCTATAACTCTGAAGTAAAACATGGCTTCTATAGTTAATTAACTGTGCCACAAAGATCTTAAGGACATATATCTTCTCCGGCAGAGCTCTTACGCAATTCATTATCCTCCCATGTTTTCTTTGAAGGTAATTGGATCCTTTATCTCATAAGGAATAGGAAAAGACCTTGTACTAGTAGTCTGAACTACTTATTGAAAAGATACCATCCCAATGCAATGCAACAGTTAGTGCTCTGAAGTTGTTTACTAACTTTTAAAATGTATCTACAGGTGTGTTTAGTTGTCTATTCTTGAAAGTGAGAGCTGCTTCTGTTGGCCCTGGAGTGCAAGAATACAAGATGCTGCCACGTTAAATTGCCCTTCCAGTGGCTACAATCTGCTTACGCTGCTCTAGAACAAAGCCTTGAGCAACTGCTTTTGTAATTCCTGTATAAAAAATGCATTCCTTGTATCTTAGTGACAGAGCAGTGAATTTGCAAAGATAATAGATGTCTGCAATTAACAATGTATTTTTTCATCAAGCTGTTATTTTAAGGTTCTGCATTATGTGGGTGTAACTTAATTGCTCCTGTCCAGGTTCAGTAAACTTTGAAAAGAGTGGGCTGAGCCAAGAGTTGTAGCCATCAATAGGGCCTGGAAGGATTTTAGTGTGATTTATCTACCATGTGCTAGCCTTTTTGACATAATACCCTGGAACTAAACTGCAAATCAGTCTTTGCTTGAGCATGCTGTCAATAAATCTTATATGTCCTGCATTGCTACATTAGGTATGGCATTTATCTGCATTTGTGCTTTGAATCATCTTTGTTGTTGGAGCCATAAAGTTGTGTTGTAACACGATGGCTGGGAGTTTATAAATGTTGTGTTTATGAGCAATGTTTATTATGTTAAAGCTCTATGAAAAAACTAATTATTTGTATTTTTACAGGTTTTATAATGTTATGTATTGGGCTAGACTTTCTAACAGGACCCAAGAAAGACCTTAGCTCTGTCTTTGAAGTGAAAAGCAATCAAAAGCCACTATTCAAAAAGAGTAAGAACTATATTAAACTACGTAAGTATAATTTTACTTCTACGTAAGTATAATTTTACGTCCTTTTTTCCATGACTGTAGGAATACTGTCTGAGGAAAAAGAATAACAGTGGAGCATTTTGCTCAGATGTTTTAGAAATGGGTTTTTTTGCTAGTTTTAGAGACAGATTTGTTGTTAGAATTGCCCTGGTTCTAGTTTAATGATGATATATACTGCTGGAGGAACTGGCTCACTATGGTTACAACTGACAGAAGCTATTCCTGATGGAGCATGTTAAATGGAGACCAAAAACTGGGCAAAACCCAAAATTTGAAGATAGATTCAATATCATTTGTGATTTCGTTTTAGTGGTTGAGGCCTCTCTGAATCTTGGGATTTACAGTGTGTACACAGAAGATAGGAAATGATTTCTCAGCCCATTTGTTATGCCATTTTTGAAGCAGTTCAGTGTGACAGCCTTCCTAGAGCTGTGTGAGCTGGCTGGCAGTGTGATGGGACTTGGCTGGCCCAGGAGCAGCTGTATAATGTGACACCTCTCATGCATGAGGAGGCAGTTCTGCAGAGCCTCTTGTGGCTGACATCAGAATACAACCCTGATGCCTTGCTGCATGTTCAGACCAGGTCTATCCTCGGGAAACCCTTGTCATCTCCTGCTTGTGAACTATGCATCGGGATCCCAGCTTTCCAAATCATGTATGTGGGATCTGCTTTTTTCCTTGGGTTTTGAAGAGAAACACAATTCAAATGTTTGAGGGTTTACTACTGTTTGGCTTTTAAACCTCAGGAATTCATATAATTGATACTTTTGTTTTCATTGTTAGCTTGTGTTTTCTAAGGAACAATATCTATCAATATTGTGAAGTTTGGTAAAGGAAAAAAGTGCTAGGTGTTAGGGCATACTAACCCTACAGAGATCAGGATGATGAAGGTTCAAATTCTCGCATCTTTTGTTCTTCTGTGGCTTTGGATCAAATCACTTGCCATTTGTGTACATTTTCCTGCAGTTGAAAAGCAGATACAATAGTACTTCCCAACTTTTCAGGGCTGTTTTTGGAATCATTATGGAAGTCTTCACAGAGGCCAGAAGAATGTGGCCCATGTGAGTTTGTGTGTTAGAGGCAATGTGAACACCAGTTCAAGTGGTTTGAATATTGCTGCCCACTCACAGAAGTGAGTGAATATTTCAAAATACTACCTGTCACAAAGTACAGCTCTTGTTCAGCTAATCTGGTGACATTGCAGCAGTACCTTCTGTACTTACTCATCATGCTCAGACTTGTATTGTTTCTCAGCTTCCTCTTTAAGCACCTTTACATCTTGCAGAGTATGAAATTACTGGATATGTGCTAATGTAGGCAGCATGTCCTTTCTTCTGACGTCATCCATTATAATATTTATTTAAATTTTACACAAAATTGTTCCAGAAAACCTGAATTAAAATAATTTTATACCTGTTTAAAAGATATGAAAGAATAAACAGGAGTTCCTGAAATCATTGTAGGTAGCATATGACACTGTGTAAATGAAATAACTGGAGAGGGCTTTGATCATCAAATTACAATATGCCAAATGCTTAAGAGCTCTTAAGTGTCCAGTGTATTCATCTGGCAGGCTACAGGAGCAATGGGAAGACTCTGAATATGCTTTCTCTGAAGTCACAGTGCCTTTCCAAGAATATCTCAAACTAATGACCTCTCTGAAGGTCTGGCAGGGATCACATCTTTGACATCTAAAGGCTTGTAAAGTAAACTAAACTTTATTTCACACATTGTATTAATACAAAATAAAACTTGTGTACTACAAATACATACCTGCAACATGGAGAGGAAAACACTGAAAGGTTTCCATGATTTCCTTACTCATCTTCCATAACAAATTCTTCAATAGGTATGATTTTTACACAACTATTCCAAAGATTTTTGTTGTATATTTTCTGCTCAGCTTGTTGTGTTTTGTAGAATGTGTGTGTGTGTGCACACATATAGATATTCTACATGCATTTAGATACTCTTAAGTACACTACCTTTGACTGGTGCATCACTGGCATATGTGGAAATTTAAATGTACCTATTCCTCACCCTATGAATAGCACACCTTACAATAACAGTGTGCCTGTTCAGTTTTAACTACAATAATGTTATTTTTTCTTGTTTTAAAAACATCTTTTTTGTATTTTTCTATTTCAAGTCTTGTGGCTGTTTGTTGGTGTTGGTTTGTTTGGACTGGGTCTACGTTATAAAACTTACCAGAAGAAGTTGGGCCAAGGGGTAAGTAGTGTGTTTGTAAAAATGGTAACTTTCAAATATACAGTAAAGTGTGCATGTGATACTTTCTTTAGGTGTGTTGATTGGTGCTGAAGAAGTCTTTGTACTGGTATCCAAGTATTCAGCAAAACTAACACAGAAATGAAGATGCAAAAATTTAATTTGTAAATTCATGTTGAACATGGGAAATATTTGGGTCTTTGGAGATTTATGGTGCTGCTGCGAAGGAAAAAAGTATTCTGAAAAAACGAGAGTTTCTTGACTCATATGTTAAATTTGAACATTACTTTCAGAAATGAGTTTATTTTAATTGTTTTCAAACTTGACTGGACAATGCTGTTAGCAGCCTGATCTCATGACAGGGAAGTTTGAGCAGATAACCTCCTGAGGGCCCTTCCAGATGAAGGAATTCAATGCTTCTGTATTTATATGCATAACTCTGAATTCAAGCTCTCTTAAAACTTGGTTGACCTGGATTAGACTTAGGCTAGTTATGGAAATTGGATAAAAATCAGAAGATTCTAGTTTTCTGTTTGGCAAAATATTAGGTGTTGCGATGATAGTAACAAGATGCTTAAGGCTCTCAAAGTTTAGTGTTAGAGTCACATGTGCATGCAGACATATGCAATTGGCTTTCTTTTTAGAATTAATTCAGGTTTGTTGTGCCTTATAATGTGGAAAGAAGTGGGTAGTTACTCTCAGAAAGACAAAAAATCCCACAGTCTCTTTCATGTTTATTTATTTACTGTTGCTTATACAAATACATTTTAAGTATGATTACTTTTCTCCTCTTGTCAACAGCAGATTAAGTCTTTTGTAGTCCTGACATCTTCATTAGGAAAATATATTGGTTAAAATTCTTCTTGAGTGTCTTTCATGGCACCATGTATCTGATGTTGTTGACTGCAAAACCATAGTACATAAAAGTCAAATTGCACTTGACGGTTTTCAATTTTTTTTTTTTTTTTAGGTTCTAAAAAGAGACTTCTCTGCTATGATCTGGCCTTTTAGATTTGCATATGACAATGAAGGATGGTCTAATTTGGAAGGATCAGCTAATTTGCTTAATCAGACAGGTAACTTTTTTTCTCCACTTCTTTTATACTTGAGAGGGTTCATCTGAAGAGAAAGAAATATGAACACCTGCTGGGTAGCTGAGTTCATTTTTCCATTAACTCAAGAACCTGTGTTTACTCTCTTTCTCCTGAATTGGTGAGCTGTTACAATACGATCACTGCCATTAAAAATCTGTTTGCAGGTGTGGTAATTTGTTTAATATGTTTTAAAGAGGTTTCTAGTTCAAGAAAATACTTTGTTTATTATTAAGATTTTTCTTCTCATAATGCTGATGAGTTACTTGTCTACAGAGAAATTCTTCAAATAAATGAAATAATGATAAATATCCTTTTAGATAAAATGCAATGCTTTATAATTTCTCTGTGGGTTTTTTTAGATGTGAAGCATTATATAATTCCTAAAGGGTCTGAAATTAAAATGCTCTAAGCAACGAATACGGAGGAGAAACAAGCAAGTATGTTTCCATTACTCAAGCAGAGCAATGCATACAAGAAAAATAGCAATTGGAGCTTAGTTTTCATTATGTTAATGTAAAGAAGAGTGTCTAACGTGTTGCTCATGGATAGGATTTTGGTTGGAAAATTAGCTATAAGAAATGAAGAATTTGGACTCATGATTAGTGCTGCTGCAGAGTGCTTTGGAAGGAATTGGCCAGTGGTGCCTGTAGGTGTTACTTTTTTTCCTGCAATACCCATGAAATAGTGTAGACTGGGGACTGCTGTTTTGAGATTTAAAGCAGCTCAGGAGATTAGGAAGTGTCTGTGCTGCTATTCCATCATTTGTTTTCTTGGCTCCTCCTGTGGTGTGAGTGCACCCCAGCAGTGGGAAGACACCGACAGGTGCTCCTGTGCAAGCCTTGCTTTGTGGCAGAGAGTTAGCCCCAGAGTCAGTGAAGAGTGAACACACTGATTGGAGCATCACTCACTCCATTGTCCCATGACCAAAATTTCAGAGGGCTGAGCTGTGGGCTGTCTACTGATATGAGAAAACAACCAGGACATTGAATTAATTAATGAATATTAGAAAAAATGATTGCTTGGTTATGTCCACTGAGCATTTCTTTGTGGTAATGAAGCATCACTTCTTAAAAAGAAAAAAAAGTGCAATTGGTAAGTCAAAAAGGCAGCAAATTCCAAAATATAAATTAATAAATCCTAATTCCTGATTACAGGAAACAGTATTCTGGAATTTTATGTTGCATGTATATTATTATATAAAATACTATGTTAACATTTCCAGGAAATGCATTTGTTAATGTATTCAGATTTAAGCTGGAAATTCTTAAAAGATTTATTTCTAAAGAAGAGTTCCTGATTTGGAAGAGCCACAGAGAAGAATGGCTGACTGCTTCTGGACAGGGGTTGTTTTTAAAGGTGTGGTGGTGTGCATTCCTTGGGCTCGTCTTCTCTCTGTTGGAATAGTGAAGATGCAACATGTAATGGCTTTTGTGACCAAAGGTCTGCCTGCCCTGAAGGGATCCAGCATCAACCCTTCTTAATGCTTGTGTAATCAAAAGGGAAATGACAATTATATAGTCATTTGTAAGTCACACTTACAGGTAACAGTTATAAATTTGGAAATATTTTCCTTCCCGCCCTGTTTTTAGAAGCAGATTTTATCACTATAATAGAGAGTGATGCCTCAAAGCCATTCATTGGAAACCATGATCCAACAATGTGGCTAGGAGAAAGACTAGGATATTACACAGATTTTGGTCCAAGCACAAGAGATCACACCTGGGGGTAAGTCATCTTTATATGCACACTGACGGTAAATAGATGTAAATACACTGCCCAATACTAACTAGAACTACTAGAACATGAGCAAAGAGTAGCTAGAATAATAATCACCATAATCACTTGTTGGAGCTTGTCTTTTAGGAACAAACATCACAATGCAATCCAGCTTCAGTTTTTTCATTTTGGTGCCTGCCCCTGTAAGCTAATTTGGTTTGGGTGAAGTAGAGAATCCTGCCCCTTAATGGACAGATTTGGCTGTATAGTTCTAAGTACTGTATCTGATTCCCTTTTCACATTATTTTGTTTTGGGCTATGAGAACTTAATATTTCAGACTTAAAAATGTGATAGCTGTTGGACCAGATTTTTTGTGTCTGATTTTACTTTAATGAGTGACCAGCTACCAGTTGTATATATATTTCAATATCTTTGCCCTCTGGAAAAATAGTGGCTTATGATGAGGGGTTTTTTTTTTCAGGGGATATACAGATCTCTGTGGCAGATAGAACTTTCTAGTGACGTTCCAATGGTTATTTAATTATTGCCATTTGTGAGAGGAATGTAGAAACTTTCTTCTTCCAGATTTCATCTATTTAAGTGAGGCAGAATGGGGCAGAAAAGTCATTGTCTGAAATTTTATTCATTAAGTATTTTGAAAAACCTGATGCAAAATGTCCAAACAGAAGCTGAAAAATGAGACATCTCACACTTGGAAGATGTATTTGTCCCTGCTTCTACTTCTAATAAAATACCTTTAAATCTCTAGTAGTATAAAATTCTGTTTTGTCTGAAATATAGGTTGTGAAAGGCTCAGTGTAAGGATTCATATATATGAAATGATATTTCCTAGTGTAGGAATTAATTTGATAATACATTTTTAGATCAGGTACTTAAGTAGTATTTTAGAGGGAAACTTACATTCAGAAAATTCTGCTCGAGATGGTTTATGTTCTGATCTGATGGTTTGTGTTCAGTGACTGTCAACCTTCTGCTCACATTTATCTGCTTAGTTCACACCTGTGATGCTCATGAACTACAAAATGTAACTCTTTGCCTCTTCTCACTTAGGATTATGGCCCTGTCA
>JAWWTY010000123.1:47437374-47503908 GCA_035222235.1 Margarornis squamiger | reverse complement strand
TGCATTTTTTACTTCCTCAAAGAGTATTTACATCTGCTGCTATTCTACATTTTATTCTTGTATGAATTTTATTAGAAATATTTGCAGATGATTGATGTTCATCATACTGGAGAAAAGGCAGCAAATTTTACAGACTTTTTTTTTTTTTATCCGGGTATTAGACACTGTAATGCTTCTTTTTATTAGACACTTACGTGAAACAATTAAAAACAATCATGCTCAACACAACAAGGTTTCTGAGAAGGGAGAAGAGTTGGTTGTAAATTTTATTTAAAATTAACTGTAATAAAGCAAACAAATAAAAAATTGTTCCTTTGCTAGCATTTCACTTTAGTAGGACTAAATAGAAGTCAGACTTTTGTGACCTAGGTAGTGAATATTATGTAACACACATGTAAATAGAATGTAAAATGTTGTCTCTTTGCAGCGTCTTTTACATTTAACCCCTGGTCCTTCAATATACATGCAGAGTTTCCCTTGAACAATGAGGACATCTTCAGTATTGTCCACAGAAAGTTTCCCGCTTATGAGAAACATGTTAGATGATTTACGCGACCCACTCAACTTGGAAACCACATTTGTAATGTTGGTATTTAGTACTGTGTGACTCTCTAGTAATACCTAAGTGTACTGTAACCAAAAGGAATAGGATATGTTGCAGGAAATAGGGTGGATTTTTTTTCTCCCTCTAATTCTTCACTGTGCGCTTTTCAGAACAGCTTCAGCCTACTCAATTTTATTGTTTCTCTGTGTAAGCAAATACGGGATGTGTTTTTACCCAGGGTTTCTTGTTCTATGGAGTCAGATAATTGCTGCCATCACCAAGCTTGTCACTTTATTCTGGTCACCTATCATTTTGTTCCCTTGATTTTAGGACTGTGTCTCTTAGAGTTAAAATGTTCACTGATCATTGTGGACAGAGAAGATTTGAAAGGCATTTAAAAATTGTGGTGGTTATGTATTCATCGTCTCAGATGGTATTAGAAAGCCTGACTTTGTTAGTTACAATTAGCCAGCCATTACTGAACTAATTTCCCACCTACAGGTGCTATGTTTGTGTTTACAAGCCCTCTGAACTTGTTCTTTCTGTGACTCTCCAACAGGACAGGATAAATTGAGTTTTGGTGGGGTGGAAGTGACTTTCTTGCACTTTCAACAGTTTCTTCTGCAAACACCAGCAGCCCTTGTCTCTCCCTTCTCCCAGCCTACAACAGCAGCTGATACCAGCATCAGCACTGCACCACGGCCCCGAGCATCCTCCCTTCTTCGCAGCCTGCTCTCATGCTAGCTCTGACACATGTCCAGCCACAACTTTGCCTTTCCACAGCCTGTAGAAAACATAACATTATTTTGCCACATTACTTAACACTCTTCACAGGCTAACTCTGCAAATACCTTCTAATGTGTGCTGTTTATTAATGTGAAATGCAAGAAGTGATATTCATAAATATAAGATTGAAACCCCTTCATCTTTTTAACAATTAAAAAATAGAATCATTATTTTTAAAGAAGTCACATAGCAAAGTGTGACTTGTGTAACAAATCAAATTTATGCCATCTCTGTGTATAATCTTCAAAGTCTATGAGCATACTTGGATGGATTTTCACAGGATTTAGAAGTGTTTACTCCATTAGAAAGGTTAATGTGGACAGTGACAAAATCTAAACTCTGAATATTTTCTTCTGAGTAGCTTGTGCAATTTAGTGTTGGTGTATCCGTACTTCATGTTGCTTAGTATCAGGAAACACTATATGTAAATGCATTTGTAGCAAGCATTTGTTGACATTTGCTTTTTTTCACCAGAATGACTTAGAAAAATTATGACCACAAACTATTTGCATACTGCTTCTAGTACTGTGATTAGAACTGGGAAGCTAGAACTAAACTTTATTTGTCCTTCAATCTGCACAGTGATCTAATCTCTAGTACCTGACTGATTTAGAAAAATGTGCAGTGTATCTCTAATGAACAATCACTATGTTTCAAATCATGAAAGAAATGTGCTAGAACAGGTCCTGCTGCAGGGGTGTGTGACTAATCTTGCTGTTTTCTAATCATACTCTCTTCATCTCAGCTTTCATAAGATAGTATGTTACGAAAGGAAAATTTTGTGGATATCTTCATGCATTCAGAGATAGCATGAAAAGTTAAAATGTATAAAATACACAATATTTTCTATAAGTTTGAACATTTTCGGGTGGTAAAAGGTCTAGATTGCACATATCTAACTTCTAAATAATATGTAGTCTATGTATATAAATATGTATATAAACAATATGTACTCCTAATTCCATACTGTGACACTGTGCAGGTCAGTTGAAGCTTCTAGGAATGTACAGGAAGAGACAGCAGTACATCAGGAGCCTACCAGTGTGTATCTCAGAATGAAAAAGGACTCTAGGTAACATGTGTAAGAGCAACTTCTGAGAGTAATTGTACTGGATTCTTCTGCAGGGTGGAGACTCAAATCTCCTCTTACATATAAATATTCCTGCTTTGGGGCCTTGGCTCAGGGATTTCTATATGTATTGTAAGCTTAGCTTCAGGAGTAGTGGCTTAGGTGTTGTCACAGAGGACTCTGAAACCTGGCAGCTGCAGTTCAAACCTCTTGAGCTAAGAAACACCTGAAATTGTTATTTCCCATGTTCAAAACCAGTGTCACAGCTACAAGCTGGCAGAAAGTTGGACACACCCTTTGGTTTTGAGCTGGAGTTATGTTACTGGAACAAGTTGTTGCAGCTTAAGTGTGCAGGTAACCAGTTCCCACCTGTCTCACTGAAATAGAACACTGAGATTGTTCAGGGTCCTCTGCTGACTGTAAGGGAGCTTCGTGAATCAGCGAGAGGTGCTGGTTGTTTTGGTGACCTCTAGGGTTCAGGCAGAAAGTCTGAGTTGTTCTCTTAAGCCTGGCTGTTTAGAGTTGCCTAATGATGAATGAAGAGAAGTTAAAGTTTCAAACTGAAGCTGAAAAAGACCCTATAAATCAAATGTAGGGTTTTAAATATCAGCTATCAACAGCCCAGAAATGTTTTTTTTTCCCCCTCATATATGTAAAATGACATTTGTTTGCAGGGTGTTACAAAAGAACCTTTGTGGCCAGAGTAGTCTTGTGGAGCAAGTGTAAAGAGGGCAGACCTTTTCACTTCAACAGGGAGCATAAAGGGTGATTAAACTGAGTTGAACTGTTTAGTGCAGAGTGGTTTGAAAAGCCGTTCATATAATCTGCAGCTGCTACTTTCTGCCACTTGAGGTCCTCTTTTATCCCTGATTAGTACTGTTCTGCTGAGACCAGGCAGGAATAACTCAAATTTAGGTGTTTCATTGTGACTCTGAGGGTGAAAAGCATTACTTAAAGCTGTTTGTGTTGACTTGGGTATCAGTTACTTTTTCATATCTACAAATGATTTAGGACTGTGATTGTTTGGCTTCTTGTAGATAATCTGTTTGTTTTCTTACAATACCCTCTGCTGTGTTTTGTTGCTGCTTTATCCACTTGTTAATGTTCAGCAAATTCTTCTTTGGTGATGTTTTTATTTTCAATACAATTCTCTTCCCCCGCTGACTTGTAAAACACATCATGGCTTGTGACTCTGGTGCCTAAAATTAACTTTCAAGCTTGTTTCTAAGCAAAGCAAGCAAGACAAACAAAGATATTTGACAGATGCAGTGGCTTTAGCAATTTGGAGTCTGATATTCTTTGGAAACATCTCAAAGATGCTTCTAAATTATGTTTCTGATAGGGAAGAAGAAAAAACTAAGTAAATGGCTCCTCTTCCTCTTGTTAGCCAGTATTTTTCATAGTCTACCATTGTGATAGGTTTTTTTTTATGTGACTGCCATTTTAGCTATCAATTTAAAACAGCAAACAAACATAAAAAAGTGAACAATGACAATCCTTAAAAAAGAGAAAAGTTTGCAGTTTTAGGTTTGATCTAGCAGTGTGTAAACTGGCATTTGCTGCCATTCTTCACGTCATGGTTTGTTAGTTCTCTCCTGTGTATTGACCACTTGCACATATGTGTGGTAAGCCAGATGAGGATATTCAGCTGGCTGGGAGAACAAAAAAATTAACAAAATCAATGGAAGAGCTGAGCATTTTAGTGTTTTGTTTGGGGATTTTTTTGCTTTTTGGGGGCATTGAAGATGGTCTTGCTCTTGGATCTGCCTTGCTATCTAGCTGTCCAAGCGGTTGCACTGTCCCAAAAGAAAGGATGCCAGGAGGGTTAGGATTAAGATGATGATGCTGGAACCGCTTAAACTATCTCTGTCCATGTAGTGGTTTCACCCTGTCTGGATGCCAGATACCCACCAAAGCTGCTCCATCACTTCCCTCTGCAACTGACCAGGGGAGAGAAAATATAACAAAAAGGCTCGTGGGTTGAGATAAGAACAAGGAGAGATCACTCACCAATTACTGTCAGGAGCAACACAGACTTGACTTAGGGAAATTATTTGAACTTACTACTAATCAAAATGTGAGCAGGATAATGAGAAAAAACAAATCTTAAAAAATCTTGAGTAAAACAAATCTTAAAAGCACCTTCCCCCCACTCCTCCCTCCTTCCTGGGCTTAACTTTATTCCTGATTCTCTACTTCTTCTGCCCAGCAGCTCATGGAGACAGGGAATGGGAGTTAGGGCCAGGTTCATCACATGTTGTTTCTGCTGCTAGAGAGAAGTCCTTCCCCTGCTTCAGCATGGGGTTCCTCCCAGGGGAGACAGTCCTCCACGAACTCCAGTGTGAATCCTTCCCACGAGCTACAATTCTTCGCAAATTGCACCAGCGTGGACCCCTTCCTTCCATGGGGTGCAGTCCTTCAGAAATGGGGCACTCCTGTGTTGGTCCCCCACAGGATCAAAAGTTCTGCCAGCAAACCTTCTCCAGTGTGGGCTCCTCTCTCCACGGGTCTGCAGGTCTCTGCCAGGACCCTGCTCCAGCACAGGTTTCCCATGGTGTCATGGCCTTCTTTGGATGCATCCACCTGCTCAGGCACAGGTGTCCTCCACGGGCTGCAGGTGGATCTCTGCACCCCCTTGCACCTCTGTGGGCTGCAGGGGGACAGCCTGGTTCAGCACGATCTTCACTATGGGCTGCAGGGGAATCTCTACTCCAGCGCCTGGAGCACTTACCGTCCTCCACTGACCTGGGTGCCTGCAGAGTTGTTCCTCTCACATATTCTCACTCCTCTCTGGCAGTAATTACTTCCATGTAGTAACTTTTTTTTCATTCTTAAATATGTTATCCCATTGCTACCATTGCTGATAGGCTTAATCTTGACCAATGACAGGTCCATCCTGGAGCTGTCTGGCATTGGCTCTGTTGGACAAGGGAAAAGCTTCTGGCAGCTTCTCACAGAAGCCACCCCTGTAGCCCCTGCACTACCAGAACCTTGCCAGACAACCCAGTACAATGTTTGATCAGCCATGACCTGATTGATCCGCTCTCCATAAAATGAAGTATTTCTGCATTTTGTAAACTCAAGCTTCAGAAAGAAAATACAGGCCTGATTTTGTAAGCCTGATTTTTAGAGCCTGGAGACCTGCATAGTGTTTTACAACTATTGATAACAAAGGGGATTATTTATACCTTATTGGGGTAGGAATGAAGGTGCATGTTGTAATGGGCCTTGTTCTCGTGGGACAGGCCTTTTCTGCTGAACATACATCCCCTGTAGCAGGCAGAAGCAGAAAACAGCCTCTTTTGTGTTTCCTTATGGACTCCTTTGCAGATCTAATTTTTAATTGTCAGGGATTATACTTGTCTATTGAAGTATTTAAAAGTATATTGAACTTTTTAGTGTCAAATCTATTTGCCTTACACTTAAGAATAGAAGTAGTTACAGAAGCTATAGTCCAAGGAAATATTTTTAAAGCCAGATAGTAGCTTTCATTTTAGACTAATATAAATGGGGGAAAATTACAAACCTTTCTGCCTTCAGATACAACCAAATAGGGTTTTTCTGTGCCACCTTTCTTTAGATCTGTATCAATTTACAACTATGTAAGGCATGGAAGAAGATTTCTTTTTGAATACTTCTTTAGTCTGAACTAGCAGCCTATGTGCTTTTTATGGTCAATGTGAACAGACACCCCTAAAGGGATTGTTCCTCTCAGTCCAGAATTAGATCAGATGAACTGCAACTCAGTAGTGCCCCTATTGGGTATAGGAGCTTGGGATGACATGCACAGATGTGAATGTCTGGCATGTGGGATGTTAGAACTACCCAAGCAGAGAAACTAAGCTTCTACTGCTTTATAATTATTATTTTTGTAGAGGTGATAGGGTAAAATTGCTAAGGTAAAGAAAAGATGGTGCAAATGAGATAATAAGTGAGATAGAGGCAGGGAGTTCTATAGAAATCATTTTAAGGACTTACAAGTAAGAATTTCAAATAACAGGGTCTTTTATTGCTCTGACATGGATTTTAGTACATGACTTTTGAAGAGAGGATTCATTTTCTTCTGGACTCCACCCTCTTCTCTGTAAAACAGGCAGCTGAAAACATAAGTTGTAGCTCAGCAAAGTAAATCGTCTGCTCAGACTGGTTCACTGTATAAGGCAAGCTCATTAAAAAATCCCCAAAAACCAAACGCAAACAGGCTTGTGATCAGGTAATTCAGGACTGTATGCTAATGCACTGCTCCAAAGGGACAATTGCCGTAAATCTGGCACTACGTCAGCTTTGTAGTCCTTGCGTGTATTTTAACTTAACCTTCTTAGGGGAAGGGTTTTTCCTTTCATTACTAAGTCCTGCCCCAGCAGTCCCCACTGCACAGACGCCGCTTTCGCAGCCTCCTCTCCCCAGGGACGGCCTTTATCCCCGAAGGGACACCCGCATGACGGGCAGGAATGCCCTGCACGGCTCTCCCTCCCCCAGCTCAGGAAGGACGAGGAGGAGCGGGGAAGGGAGGGTGGCTCCCTGCGCCAGACCCCTGCGGTGGGGAACACCACCCGTGGGCCCGCCGCGCTGCTGCCCCCACGCTGTCCCGCCGCCTCTGTGCGTTCCGGGGCTGTGGGCAGCCGGCCGGTTTTCCTCGCTGGGAGGCGGGATCTGGGCGGGCCGAGGGGCTGTCCGTGCCCAGCGGTGCCGCGGGCCGGGAGCGCGGGTCACCGCCCCCAGCGCGGCCCGGCCGCCCGCGGGCCCTCAGCGGCAGGGCGGGCCCTCAGAGGCGGGGCGGCCGCCGTGGCCCCGCCCCCGCCGCGCTAGACCAATCGCATCAGGGCGTGGGCGCGGCCCTTGGCCCCTGTAGCCAATCAGCGCCGCGGGTGGCACAAAGTGGTGCTCCTTTTGCACGCGCTTTAAAGGCCGGGCAGAACTGGCAGCGACGCGGCCCAATCAGAGCGGCGGGGGGCGGGGTCAGAGCAGTTCCGCTCCCAATGGCAGGGCGGGGTCCGAGAGTGGCAGGGGCCTGGCCCAGTGGGAGGGCGGGGCGCGCGGACCCTGGCCAATGGCGCGGGCGGGGCGGGGCTGTCGGTGCCCGGGCGCTGGGTCGGAGCGGGGCAGCAGCCGGGCCGCGCCGGGCCGGCCGCGTGGGCAGCGCCGCACGAAAATGCACTCGGATGCCGCCGCTGTCAGTGAGTAGCGCCCTCCCCCGCGCCCCCGCACGGCCGCGAGAGCCGCCCGGCTGGGGGCGGCTGCTCTCGGCCCTGACCCGTGAGGCTCGTCCGAGCGCGCCGCCGGCGCTGCCGGTACCCGGGGGGGCTCGGGCCCGCTCCCGGGTGCGGGGTGGGCGCGCAAAGGGGCCGTGTGTGCGCACCTGGCTGCGGCGGCGCCGCGGGGAAGGCGGGAGCGGCGCGGCATTCTCCCCCGGGGAGAGGGGTCTGCCCGTGCGGGGGCGGGGGGGGCCGCACCGGGGAGGGCCGGGGGCGCTCGGAGCGTGTGACGCAGTTTGCCCGACCCGGCTGGCTGGGGGGCGGGCGAGGCCGCGGCCGGCCCTCGTGGCGGGCTGGGAGGAGCCGGCGCTGCGGCGGGGCCGGGCAGTGGCGCTGCGTGTGTGTGCGGGGAGAGCTCCGCGGGTGCCGCCGCGCCGGTGCGGGAGAACCGCGCCGTGCGGGCTCCGGGGCCGCGGCGCATGGCGGGAGGTGCAGTCCGTGCCGCCGCCGCCCCCGCCGCCGGAGGTGCGCGGCGGACTACAGCTCCCAGCGGGCCCTGCGGCCGCACCCCCGCCTGCGGGGGGGGCTCCGTGTGGGCCTGGGGCGGGCGGGTCTCCTGTGTCGGTGCGGGCTCTGTGTGGGCCCGGCGGTCTCTGTTTGGGCCCCGGCGGGTTCTGTATCGATGCCAGGGGAAAGGTCTCCGTGTGGGCCCGGAGGGTTCTGTATCGATGCCGGGGGGGGTGGTCTCTGTGTGGGCCCCGGGGCCCCCGGCCCTGCCCGCAGAGCCGCCCGGGCCGCACACACCTGCGTGTGTCCGTGTCCGTGCCCGACCGCCCGGCAGGCGAGGCTGTCATCCCGAGCACGGAGCTGTCTCGGCAGGCACCGCGATGTCCCTGTGAAAGCTCCCAGGAGCACGTTCTCAGCCGTGCAGCGAGCTGCAGCTCTAGGACGCTTTATTATTGTAGAACTTGCTTGTGGGGAAGATAATGAAAATTGAAGCTTTGATCGTGTGTTAATGAATGATGGTCTACTTTTGGACAAAGTCCTGAAAGCAATTATGGAAAGAAATGCTGCACAAGGCCTGAATTTTCTTGAATCCTCCCATGTCTCTCAAAATGAGACTGGACGGGCAACCTGGTAAAGGCTCTAACCCGTAAGGTTATGTCGTTTCTTCAGTGGTTCTGGTTTGTTTTACCTTTATATTTAGGGATCGTTGTACATTGGTGATTGAGTCTGCCGCTAAGGCACAAATAACTGCTTCATGCTGGAAATGGAAGGTTAATTATTCTAGAAAATGCCCTCTGTTCAGTGTCCTTTGTCATGAGCCCTGTCCAAAAAAAGATAAAGGTCCACATGTAAGGTGCAGTTGCAAATATTCCAGTCTTTCCTCATGCAGGATGTTAAGACTGCACAGTGATTTTGAAAATCTTTTAATTTTAACTTTTCTGCAGGAAACAGGAAGAGTACTGTTTCTCAGCATTCAGCTTTTATTCTCATTAAAAAAGCTTCTTATGAAAAATGTGCCCTGAAATGATTTAATCTTACACCTCAATACTTTTTTTTTTTTTTTTGGCAGTTCATGGGCTTGTATATGTGTTATTTTAAATAGGTGTGTTTTCCTAAATTAGCCAACTTCATTATCTGTAGCTTCATAGCGGTGTTTTTTTTCATCATTGATTTAAATGCTTGAAGCAAGGAGTGTTCATAGCATATCTTTACACATACAGAAGCTGCGTCTTGACTGAACATTTATTTTGGGCCACCTTTTTATCCTTCTTAGATTCTTATATGTTCCTACGATATAAACTCCACCAATACATTTTTGCTCAGTCTTCAGAGACTGAATACATACCTTTCACATTATATGAGGGACATCGACTTTTTTTTTTTTCCATTGAAAATGTTTGCTTAAAAGTTTCTTGCAGCTCCAGTAACTATAATTGCAAATGTCTTCTCTGTACAAGGTCTTGCAATAAGTTGAGTCAGGCAGGTAAACAGTCTCCCTCTCACTGCTTCACTTCATTCTGTTGAATCAGGATGAGATCTCATTTGTGTAATTGCAGCACTTCATTTAAATTTATTTTTGTCTGAGTACTTTTTGTGCTAAATTTAAGTGAATTATTAATCCTGCATTTTTTTTTTTACTTTCCCTCCTCCCCCACTTGCTTTGCAGATATTGAAAACAAAGACTTTGGGCTTTTTCAAAGTATTATTTCCTAGTTTTGTTTGTGTCTTCAAGCAGAAGAAGAAAACTTCCTTAATTTGTATGTCCTGTGCTTGCCAAAAAGCATAGCACTGGGAAGTACAGTACATCCAGTGAAAGTGTTCAACTGTTGTATCCAGTATTAGAGCATTTAATAGTGTGGTTGTTTCTTCTGCAGTAAGGCTACTAACAAGGGCATGAAGCAGAACCCTTAATTTAAATGTGCCAGTATTTTTGTCATACTGTCCAGTTAATTTGTTTTATTTAAAATCGTAGGTCTGAGGTTAAACAGAATTTTTACTTTTGACACATAAAATGATAGAGACAACTATCAGTTTGTTCAGTGGTGTTTATATATATGTGTATATAGTTGTGTATATATAGATAGTTGTGTGTATATATATTAAATATATAGTTAGAGCTACAAGGCTTTAGCTTGCCCTGGGGAACCACCTGGTGTGACACACTTGATGCAGATGTGTGGCTGCATAGACTGTGGAACTCCATCAGCTGCAGCTGCTCATTACTTCTCATTAGCTGTAGATTACTGCTTCCCTTGCTCTGTTGGTAAAGTGGGTTGTAGGGGCACTCTCTAATCCACTCAGTCAGATGTACCTGGGTTAGCTCTTGCTACTTTTACTTAAATTGTCTAAACTGACAGGGTCGATTTTTTGCCTGAAGTGGGTTAGGGAATGTGCCCATGGCCCGTGCTGCTGGCAGAGCTGTGGGGTCAGGAGCTTTTGGCAGGGAGGAAGAAACAAGCAGTGGGAGCAGTAATGCTTTTGACTGGAATAACTGAATGTAGGCTGTTGCAGATCCATCCTGATGTAAACCAGATCTGCATGGTGCTGGATACCCTTGTATAGAGTGTGCTCAACAGGGTTGTATTTCTGCTGAATTAGCTAGAGCACAAGATACGAAGTTTTTATTAGCTTTTTGCCCTTTCTAGGATGCCAGATGATACCTGGCATGAACTTAAGAGTAATGCTCGCAAATAACTCTCAAATCATGACAGCCAGTGATACAAAACTAGCTTGCTGACTTTTGAATTAATCTGGTGGCAGAGTAAGAGTTAGACTGGATGAACACTTTTCATCAACAGAAGCAGATGTTTTGCACCAGAAATACGCTTAGTGTTAGGTCTTTGCTATATAGAAGAAAACATCCAACCAAAACCACCCCCTCCAGAGCAATCCCTGACCCCTCCATGAGCCAGTGTGCAAGGTACTTTATCTCAAGTGTTGGTATAGGATAGTTAGCCTGGCTCTTTGTTTGGTCAGTTTAAGGTAAATGGAAATGTATTCAAACTAAAGTAACAGTTACACAACTTGCACTACTTGTATTGCTCTAATATTCGTAATGAGCTTTAAACTGCAGTAGTTCTTTTTGTAAACAAGCCTTCAGATTAGGGTACTTTAAAAATATCTAGGTAGAAAAAAGAATTTGTTCCTATGGGGAAAAAAGAAATATGTTTTTTCCTATCTATGTAGCATGCAGTGATCTTAAAATAGTTTGTGTGCAGTGAGTAAGTCATTCATTGTATGTGGTAATACCAAATGTCAGAGTTGAGTGTGAATGTTTACGTAAAATGATAAGTGGTTTTTAGTGTGTAGTAATTTCAATGATATTTTGTTGCTTGGATTTGGGTTTTCTGTAGGTTTGCTTTTTTTTTTTTTTTTTTTTTTTATTTTTTACCAGCTTAAGTCAGTCTGTGTTTTGCTTCAGAACGTTTTAGGCTGTTGTGTTTGGAAAATGTACACGAATTTGCAACTGTGGGTTTGAATGCTGCTGGTGTCAGCAGTAGCTCTGAGCTTGGTGCAGCTCTGTGTGCATGTGGGCAGGAGAAACATCCTGCAGCATTGTGTCTTGAGCTTTCATGGCTAGGTCCTGTTGCTCTTCCAGATAGGTTGGATCGTCCCATTTAATTGCATGTCCTTGCTTTCCCAGCTGGAATTCATTTCTGTTTTCCTTTCTGAATCATGCCCTTTGTTTGACTGCACCAAATCAAGGGAGACCCCACTTTTCAAGCCTTTTCTTGGCTGCCTCCCTTTGCTGGAATACTTGCTCGCACATCACGGACTGGGAGAGAGGGCTCTGTGCAGGCTGCCCCTGCTGTAAGGAGTCACTGCCTGCATGGATACAGCTCCAGACACATTGGACATGGATTCTTAATCTGTCTTTGACAGGAGTGCAGAGTCAGCTTCTAGCTTCTCTGTACTGCAGTTTGGGATTCTCAGTTTTTAGGTGTGTTGTGATGTTTTTGTGTGAATAAGAATGATGGATATTTTTCTTTTCTTTCTTGCATTTAGTAATGAATATAGAAATTCTGCTTCCTAAATGTAAGTGTTAAGGGGTTTCGCCAAGTGTAGGTTTCAAATCTGAACTTCTAAGTTCATTAATCAATTAATAATTAGTCATTATAAATTGTCTTGCTGTTAGGGTAATTCTGTAAGTAGACTGTAGAACATGAAATGGTGTATTTCATAGAAAATTAAATGATTCTTTTGAATAAGTAGAATTTATTTAAAGCTAACTAAGACAACAGTACTTTGAAATATTGGTTCCAGCCCTACTACAAGTTTTTCCCAGTTCTATTATTTTAAACCAAGGGAAGCAATTAAATAGAAGTAAAAGCATAAACATTCCATTTTAATTTTTAGGAATGAGTCTGCCTGATACATTTTCTTTTTTTTTCTTCTGAGAATGTTACAGTAATCTTAGCAGTAACAAGAATTACTAATACATTACTACTTCACCTACTTCTCTACTTAAAATTTAATATTGTATCTACTGTTGTATCTGTAGCATTTATATGTTGAGGTTTTTGTTTTTTTCGTTGAGAGGGTGTAGTCTGTTTTTTCTCTAGTTTATTATGGAAGCAAGCTCAGCTAGCTGTTGTTTCCTTTGCCTCCCTGTAACTCTCAGGTCCACAGTTTAATCTATAAGTTTAAAAGTTATTTTTAAGCTGTTTTCTTTTTACTTTTCATTTGTATATGATCGTGAATAGCTGACTAACCCAGCCTTGAACACTTAACATTGTGTTACTGGCAAACTGCAGGCAAGGTTTAAATTCTGTGAAACTAGGTTGGCTCTGGCATTTCTTTTCTTTCCCAAATTCTGGATTTGCAATTATTTTATTCAGTTTTTGTGTGTTGGGTTTTTTTTTTTGTTGTTTTTTTCTTTTCTAGCGGTTACATTCTGAATTATTGCCAAGTATTTAATAATATTTGGAATTGTCATTGCTTCAGTCCTCACTGAAGATAAGCTAACATTTGCAGAAAAACGATTTAATCAACAAAATACATGCACTTGTTTGACACATACCTCTTAAAGTCATGACAAACATTCCAGCACTTTTTCTTTCAGTATTCACAAAGCAAGCATGTTTCCTCTTCTGAGCCGAGGTCAGTAAACTGTGTGGTACTTTAGAATCATAGAATGGCTTGAATTGAAAGGGACCTTAAAAGATAAAACTAGTTCCAACCCCCCTACCATGGACAGGAACATCTTCCACAAGACCACGTTGCTCAAAGCCCTGTCCAACCTGGCCTTGAACACCTCCAGGGATGCGGCATCCACAGCTTCTCTGGGCAACCTGTTCCTGTGCCTTTCCACCCTCACAGTAAAGAATTTCTTCCTAATATGCCATTGCCCTATGTTCTGTCGCTACATACTCTTCTGAAAAGTCCCTCTACAGATTTCCTGTAAGCCTCCCTAAAATACTGGAAGGCTGCTATAAGATCTCCCTGGAGCTTTCTCTTCTCCAGGCTGAACAAGTCCAGCTCTCAGCCTGTCCTCATAGGAGAGGTATTCCATCCCTCCAGCTGTCTTTCTCTGGACTTGCTCCAACACGTCCATGTCTTTGCTGTACTGAGGATCCCAGAACTGGAGTTTCTGTAGGAAAAAAAGTATTTTCAGACCAATTCATGTGCTTTAAAAATCTTGTATTCGAATGAAAAGTAACTTCACACATGATGGCTTTCTTGATGTAAAACTCATACAGCCAGCTGTTGAGTGTGTAGCTTCATGTGATG
Organism: Margarornis squamiger; assembly: GCA_035222235.1. NCBI lineage: Eukaryota > Metazoa > Chordata > Aves > Passeriformes > Furnariidae > Margarornis > Margarornis squamiger. The sequence continues at coordinate 47,490,077 of JAWWTY010000123.1, read as the reverse complement.
TATCCCTCCTCTCACAGTGGGCTTGGATTGGCAGTTGGACTGATCTAACACATTGCTACTGCCACAAGAAACTATTTTGCTCCCAATTTGGGAGACTTTTCCTGTTTCTTACGTTAGCTCTTGCTCTGCTTTTCTGGTTTTCAGCTCTTTGGTGACCTGATTCAAGTCACTAGGCTGGCATGATTTTTTTTTTTAGTTTATTTTGTGGATATGATTCCAAGGGTAGTGGCCTGACTGAGAGCATCAGGGAGGGATGACTTAGAGGCTGCATAAGCATGTATGGAAGTTTGTGAGGTGGAGGGAAGAGTGTGTGTTCCTGAAGCATGCAGTTGCAGCCAGATGTCAAATCATTTGCTTGCCATGTTGACCATTGTCCCCTTGCTAATTTCCAAGACAGTGTTGTTTGAGCGTGAAAGGTATTATTTTTTGGATTCTGTTTCTTCAAAGACTTTTTTTTTCAAAATAAGCCTTTTCACAGTGGTGTAGGGTACTTTATCTTCCTTGCAATATAGATAAAGCAAGCACTGGCCAGTTCAGAGGGTGACCTAAGTTGCAATTTAACTTCCCTGATTTAATGGATGTTGCTTGTATTTACTTATATAACAGTATAAGAAACCTGGTTTTGGTTTTAGATAATATCTCTAGACTTCACAAGCTTCCCCTGTGGAAGAGAGAAAACTTTGGACTCTGGTCCTCTGTATTCATATGGTGTGTGGTTGGTTGTATAAGAACTGTAAAATATATTTGTGTAACCCTGCCAAGTTAATCATAATGACTTAACCTATTTTTGAAGTGGCAGCTTAAAATGGTAAGGATATTTCCAGTGGATGTGTAAAACATACTGACATGAATTATGTGTTTTGAATTGCCTAGGAATGTTCTGTTTCAAAGGTGATACCTGGTGTATGTAGTCCTAATTTTAAAATACTTTTCTATTGTTTTTAAGAGGGCTATCTAAAATTATTCTTAACATTAGGTTAGAATAAATAAATAAAATACTTGCTCAGTGTTCTCAGCTTGTTACCTCCAGATATAGCAGGTTTCTCTGAAGACTCATGTTCTTTGTAGGTTCTAGGCTGAGCAACAAAGGAAACTTTAAAATTCATGTTCCAGAAAGCTTAGTCTGGTATGACAGTTAACAAAAATCTTATCTTTTAATCCTGCCCTCCTCAGAATGGCTTTTTATGTTCCCTGTCATCCATGTTTGTGTCCCCCCTCCCTGGTTCTCTGCCCTCCCATCCATTTTTTTTTTCCCCCTTGCTTTATGTTGAATTAAAGGTCGACTAAGAAACTTGGGGTTGTTTTTTTGCAGAATGGTTCTGCTTAGTATTGCTTGACTAGCAAAAATGGAACTTTACTGAGCACTTAATGCAGGAAAAATTCTAGCACCCTGTTCAAGGTTCAAGATCTTCCTGTCCTATCAGGGTAAGAGGATCTGGATTGTCTTTGACTTCATATAGATAAGTATAGCTAAAGTTGGAAATTTCATCTTTGGTACTTCTGACTTTGAGCAATTGTATTGCTGTGGTGAGGGACTGGGGAGATAACACATTAAGAAATAGGTAGCAATTAATTAAATATACCCTAGGTAACATAATGAATCAAATGTATGATTCCTAAAGGTATCCTCTGAATTTTTTTTTAACTCACCATGGCAAGAGAATTTTATAGTGATTTTCACTTGTTAACTTCATAGCAGTGTGGTTCACTGACTTGGCAGTCTGATATTTAATGATGAGTCTTGTTTATCTGGGTCATCTTAAATGTATTTTGAGAGTATTCTTTTGAAATGTTCTGGATGGAAATGTGAGAATTATGTTTTTGATGTACTTGCATCAGCTGCTGGGCAAAGCCAAATTAAATGTCTCATGGTAGAAAAGCTTTAATGCATTAACTGGGTGGTGACACTAGGCACATGCAATATTTCACAAATGGAAGAAGTTTGCTGAAATACTTTGCTAGTCATATAGCACATGTCTTTAATTAGAGTGGTTTTGTGCATGAGTTCTAGTGGGGTAGCTGATTTACTTTTAGTTTAAATGGAAATACTGTATGGTACTTGTCTGTATTTAATCCTTGTCAGCTGGTTTATGTCCAGCTTCTGAGATTCTTGTTGGTTTGTCTGCTCTCTGGCTGGATCACAGCTGATCTTCTATAAATTACTTATTTTCCAGTTTTGTCCTTGACACATTTCTAGCAAAAATAGGGAATTCAAAAGAATAGAGAAAAATTAGTTTGCTCTTTTGCAACTGAAGCAAACTCAAGTGTTTTATATTTGGAACATGGAAGCAAAGCTAACATCTATGCTGTGGCTTCATCCAGGAAGTGTCAGGATATTTTATTTTCAGTTTTATTGGCTCACTGCTGCATTGTGACCTTTGATTTGTTCTACAAAACCCATGTTTTGACTGTGTCTGTGTAGTCACTTAGATTTCCTAGGAAATTAGTACATGTGTATTAATAAAATTATCTTTTTTAAAAGCTAGGATTTTTAGTAATGATTTTAGAATGTTAAATGGCACTTAGCTTCGTTTTAGAATAGACAAAGCAGAAGGACTGGGTGATATGGAAGTTATAATTATTCCCAGTGTAAAGGAAAAAAAATCGTAAATATTTTTTATTTTTTCCTATTCAGCTGTAGTTAGCTATAGTTCTGTTTTGCTGAGGGTCATCCATGCCTTAAGAAAAATGCATATGTAGGATATCTTATTGCAGATTTCTATTATTCTACTCCGTGTTAAAAATGTTGATGCTGAAAAAAGTGTTGAGATGACTTTTATTTTATAGTTGTGTGATTATTTTATTAAATGACCAGAACATAAGATCTTGGTTGCTACATCTGGAAACCAGAGTGTTTAAAACTTTTTTTTTTTTCCCCCCTCTAGATTTTCAATTGAATTCTCATCTATCAACACTGGCAAATATTCACAAGATTTACCACACCCTCAATAGGCTGGTAATGACTTGCCATTTTCTCTTAGCGGAATAATTAAGGCTTTAGTCCAGAATATTTTGTGATTGAAATCATGAAGTGATTATACTTCTAAAAATTATAATTGCCTTTTTGTATGAAAGGCTGTTGGTTTTGAATTGGTGAAGAGGTAAATGGTATTAGTAAAAGGTGAAAGATGGTACTCCAGGGGTTGGAGTGGAGTTTGAACACTGTCTGCTGCAATGCTGAATTTAGATGTTGCCTCCATACAAGCAGCTTTTTTAGATCTGTCAAATAATGGTAATCATAATAGTTATCCAGTTTCTTAGAGTTCTTGTGGAAAACATATTGAATGCGCACGCTGTCCTCTTACACCCATGCACAAAGTGAAACAAGATTTTTTTTTGGAAACTGCTCCTGCTTATTTGCTGTGTTGTTACATTTGTTTTATTGCAACTGTAGCTGGAGATGATGATACGGCTTTTGTGTGTATGCTGCAAATTTAGTGGAAAATACCCTGCCTGCAAAAGTGTTTCCAAGATTTCAGTTCACTTTAATCAGTTTTCTTTAGAACGTGTATATGTTTATCCTTAAGCAAAGCCATTTCTGTGCCCACTGGTAAATTCAGCCTTTCTAGTGCTGCATTTATTAGTGGAATTGTTCAATACAACCATGCAAAATTCTCCATCCAACGGATATTTATTTCCACTCTTGAAACAGTTTGATATGTTTTTGATTGGAGAAAAAGAAAAAAATATTTTTTATGGTAAAAGATTGTCCTTGAACTTTTTAGATAATATTGCAAGGGTAACTTTTTAGATAAATATGAGCTGAAAACACAAAGACTCTACAGTCTTAGATGATGATCTCTTAAGTAATTAAGATGAATGTTGATGTCAAATAAAGGTTAAAAACAGTACTGAAGAATGAAGATCACCATCTTGTTTAACTGTATTGTTCCTGTTCTCTTGCAGAATCTGACAGAGGACGTTGGTCAAGACGATCACCAGACAGGTATTTACTAGGGATGAGTAGAAATAGATTGAAACAATTTAAACACACTTTATCAAAGGAGTTTCTCTAACATAACTCAAAATTATATTTTGGAAGGCTAAAGGAGTTTTAGGAAACAAGTGCCAGAATTTCTTAAAGTTTTCTTCAAAGTGGCTGTTTGTGCTTGTAATTTACCCAACTGTGAAGAACTTGCGCAGGTTTCAGCAGTATCTGTCATTTTACTATTTCTTAGTTTAGAAGACTTAATGAAATATTTCTCTTGCTCCTTGGGCTCTCAACCCATTAGACTGGCAGAACATCCATCTTCTTACAGAGTTTTGACTCTTGAAAGAGCATTAGTGAGAACCGAACAGAAGCAAGACCTCTTGTGGTTGTTGTGATGCCTGTGACCAGGTTTAAATGCTGTGCTCCAAACAAACAGCTTTTTTCTTGAGTGGTTTTGGTGCAGGCTATTCCTGTTTCTTATGCAGATTTTCAGTCAGTGTCTAAGGGCTAGCTATTAGTCCAGATCTCTTTTTTTGTTCAATAAAATGTCATCATTTTTTGAGGCCTTCATTTCAGGTGCCTCATACTAGCTTGCTGTCATTCTTGATTTGTCAGCATTTGAGCTTTGTGACTTGATGTCATCCAAGAGTTGTTGCCTTTTTTTGCACTTGTTACTTGGGATCTGGCACTTTTCCTTGATTTCTTTTTCTTCCTTCCTTTCTGTCTTTCAGTCATGGTACCTGAGAAGGAAGGAAAATAACTTACTGGCTTCAATCCCTGATCATTCAGCAGAACTGTTCTTTAAAACTGATCATATCTAACTCAAAGCTTTTTACTATCATGGGATGCTGGGTATGTGGTGCTGATACTACCTTGAGCATTTAAGAAAGCGGAGAGAGCTGTCAGCTCCTCCTGGAAATTTCTGGGATGCACTTAGAAATCTAGCACACTCTTAGCCTAGGGCAGTGAGAAGAGATGCATATAACTGCGTTGTTTGGGATCAGGCAGAGCTCACTTAGAGATTATGTGCCCTCCTCTATGCCGTGGCAGGTGACTTTGTTTCATAGTTAAACTCTTATCCTAGCCACAAAAGACTTCTTTGAAATATTTTCCTGCAGTGTGATTAGTGATTTGATACTTGAAATTAGCTCATCACATAAATGAAAAACCTCTCCAAAAGAGGTTGTGGGAGGTAGTTCAAGACTGTCGGAGATTTTAGTGTCCTTATTTTAGAACTGATGCCCTCTCCCATCTCCTGATGAAGACTTGGAATTTTCCTCTGTGTGATCAGGGTGCTTAAACTAAACACAGATAAATACTTATTTCATGTCTGAAAATGCATTCTCTAATCTTAGTTTACTTTTGATCACAAAAATCTGTTGTCAGGTATTGAGATAGTCCCCTTCTGCCATTAATCAATCAATAAGTGTCAGTGTGCTTCAGTTATTTGGAATTTGTCTTACCTCTTGCCTAGCACTTCTGTCATAAAGTATTAGAAGTTAGCCTTGGACCTCTCATTATCTCTGTTAGAAGGTGCTTAAGCATTTTACAGTTTTATACTGACACTGATGGTTATCCTTTTACTGCACTGTGTTGTTTGAATTAAGCTGTTTTGAAAGCTTACACATGCCCGTTGAATGAGTTGAGGCACAAAATCCCATTAACCAGTGTAATTTTCTACAGTAGTTGTAAAAGAACCTTTCAAACCAGAAACAAGTATGAAATTATGTTAATAATGGCAGGTTCCTTCCTCATCTTCAGAATTTATTGCAGTGTTTCTTATCTTCTACCCTGTCTTATGTCTCCGTGTAGAAAGAGATGGAGCTCCAATGTTTGTAAAAGTTCCAGGCATGTTTAGTTGAAAAGTGTGCTCGGTTTTTTCATATGAGGACAAATACACATGTAAGGAGCTATTCTGGCCTTTGTGAATGTAGTACAGTGACATCTCCTGTTTCTGTTTTGTATGAGACTTGACACTTCTGAAACATCTTATTTGGAGAGACTTATATAAATCTGTAAAGAATTACTTTTGCCAGTAGTTTTATTTTGATGTGCCTAAACTTTTGGAACTTATGTTTCCCAGTAGGAAGTTGTCAAGACCTATTAATTTTGTTATGCAATTTATAAAACTGCATAAATGCTGTGAATTTGAGATTCTGTGTCTCGAAGTCATTTGAAAGTCAGATTAATAACTGCTGCAAAAGATTTTTTGAGTGTTACCAAACTCATATAATTTTTTTATATATTTTTAGATTATTTTTTTAACATCCTGAATCTTTTGGACCAGGCCTTATTCTTGAAGATTACTATTTGTTTTCTGACATAATTATTCTGGCTATTGTTATGACATTGTGGGCCTCGCTTTGGGGAAGACTTAATAAATTTATATCTGAATTTGGTTGGAATTTCTAAAAGCTGTTTTAAAGATCTGAGGTTTAGGTTAATATTTGTATTATTTATAATTAGTTAATTTACAAGTAAATTATTAGTAATGTAAATTATTTAGTAATTTATTCTACTAGTACATAATTTATAAATAGTTTCTAATTTTTTAAGCATTTAAAGCTAATTACAAATATATTACATTTATTTCAAAGCAATTGTTTCTGAGCTAACAGTAAATGTATTGGACATTTAAATTACCTTAAGCACATTCTATCTTTTTTAAGTATTAGCCAGATTTCCTTTCTGGAACCAGGCCTTAAGCATATAAGAACTAGAGGAAAGTGGTAGTTTCAAGACTACTTTAGTGATTTGAGAGCTAGGACGGACCTTGCTTCAAACTTCTGGTCACCTATAATGATTGCAATCTCATGTGCTAGCCTTTAGTCTGCATATATATATATATATATATATGAAAAATAAGGTAGACTTCAAGTGTGTCATGGGCTTTTTGATCTGTTTGTAGGTGTAAGAACAGCAGGCATTCAGATTTGAACTGGAAATAATAGTTGTTTTTATGTCATAATTACAAATCAAGCAACTTGTTAATAGCTTAAAGTAACGATTTGGTTATATTGTGACTTACTTATCCAGACTAAAAAGTCTTTAAAAGTACACTTCCTGTTGTCGCCTGGCTTGCTGAAAAGAGTGGAGTCATATCTTTAACAAAAACAAGGTTTCCTTGCTGTTCTTGAAGCTTCAGGGTGGGGGAGAAATTACTTTTGCCTCAGCTATTTTTTTTGTTGTATTAAAGAAACCCCTCTTGAGTCCAAAGCAATTCTGTAGTGTGGAATTCAAGATAGAGAAGATGAACTTTCCTTTTACAAGAGGATTGCAAGCTGTTTGATATTTTGATGAGTATCTTAGTCTTCTCATCTTGTATCTGAATATTGTTGATCGTTAACTGTGCTCGTTGTGGTCTCATTGCATCATTAAGCAAGCAGCTATGTCTTCCCAATTGCTTCAGAATTCACAGTTTCTAATTGTTTTTCCTTTGAAACGTCCTTCTGCTGAAGCATCAGAAGAGCAGGATTATTCACAGGCATTATCTAGAGAGAAGGTGAAAATTACATGCCTGTAAATCATTTCTTCAGGGACACAGCTTGTAGAGTTCTTCTTTATTGACCTCTCTTTTTTGTGTTTTTTTTCTTCTTTTTTGTTGGTTCTGGCTTTACTGCTATTCTAGGAGTGTTCTTCCCTTGTGGGTTTTATCTTGCATATTGTTTTAAATTTCTTAGGGTGAATTTTAGCTCTTGAGTTGATACTTCCTTTTGGAAGCCTTGTCTCCTGCAAGTTTGGAAGTACTGAATAGGACATTTGGCAAACAGCATTTATACTCAGCAGGCCTTTGGCTGGTGACGGCCTATTCAGCAGCCATTTGGAGGCTCTACCTTGCAAATGCTAGCTTCAAGTGTCAGAAAAACAGAATTAGCAGGGTTCTGCCAGTCTTGAGTTGAGACCCAGGAGTGAGAAACTTTGAAGATAATCACATCAGAGAAGCTGCACTTGGTAAATAAAATTCCTGTCAAACTTTTCATGAAGTCAGAGGCAGCTGCATGTTCATTTGCAGATGGTCAGACCTTTGGGAGTGAAAATAATTTGTGAAAGGTTTGACCTGGGAATTACATTCAGAGTTAGAAAGCTCTGTGTAGGAAGGGTTAATATTACTGCTACTTAGCGAGCCAGACTGCAAAATAAGAAATTGCAAGAGTCCAAATCAAACTGATAATTTTTAGCCTTTTATGAAAATGAAAGATTGAAAGTTAAACCACCAGAATATTTCTGAGTTTATTACAGAGAAATTACATCTGTCCTTCAAATTTAATACAGTGATTTTCATAACAAAAGGAAATAGTTCTAAAGTAACATTCTTATACTGTGTTTTTTAGTAGTTTAGAGACTCAACAGTTAAAGCATAGTGAAGACTTGGTGCAAACCTCCATTATGAAGTTGTTAAATCTCTGAAAGAACGTACAATATGTTTGTCTACCTGGTGTCTGTGTGCTGTCAGTGCATGAGGATGGTGTACATGTGCATTTAATAGCCACCTACCAATTTCTGAGATGTCTCTTTTCTTCCCTTGTCTATCAGTTTGAGAGCTGCAACTAGATACATTCAAACCAAGAAAGGGTACAAGTTTTTCATAGGAGTCATTGGAGAAATTGGGTTACAGTGAATTCTGTTACCAGTTTAAGCCTTTAAAACAAGTTCACAGATCTTCCTGAAAATACAGTTTAATGAGGGAAAGATTCCAAGCAGGAATTCTTGGGTTAAAGTCTTTGGTTTGTATGGTGTTGCAGGTCTGACAAAATGATTTCCCTGTCCTATATCTGTTTTATTTTACTTCTATTTGTTTTATTTCCATCTTTTGCTATGCTTCTCTTTTCACAGAGGCCTTGCATATTTCTTTTCACAATCAAATGACCAGTAAACTGCGCAAATTTGGGGTGGGGGATAGTTTTTCTTGCATTCTACCAGCATCCAATGCCTGTGGCCATCACAAATGGATTTTAATTTTTTTAAAAGAAAGGCATTTAAAACCAATCCATTTGCTCTTAAAGGAATGAGATAGCTACAGGTTCTACTCAAGTGCATACATATTTTCCAAAATAAGGTGGTCACTAGCACATGATTTCATTTATTAAGTTCAGTGTGTGTCTTGAGTTTGTTGGCTGTTTCTGGCCATCTCTTAAGTTCTGCTGTCACCTTGAGTGTTTTTAGTTTGTGTAGGTTTTGAAGAAACTTACTGGCAGAGTCTTTAGAAATCTGATGTAAAAAGTGATAAATTATCGCACTTCTAATAACTTATGGGAATACAGTTTTCCAGTATCATTAATTTGCAGTCATCATCGGATGGAACAAATGACATTCAGCAGGTCATGTCCCATAGTTTGTTTAATCTGTAATAAAATGCATTGGATGTATTGTGATCTTTTTGTGGTCTCTGGCTTACCTGTTTCAAATATATTGTTGAGAAGAAAATAAATATTGTTATTAATTTCCCTTTGTAATGCATTCTGGACAGTGCTTCTAGAAGTACATTTTTCTGACACAATCACTATTTTTTCTTGTGATAATAGTTTATGGACTGTAATACTTGGAAGTTTTTTTGATAACTAGTTAATTTGTAATTTGAATTTACAATACTTTTAAAATTCTGTTTCTAAAAGATAGTGTAGGTACAGCCATGCTTTTCTGGGAGAATGGTGGGGAGGGAGCTTCAGGGCCCCCAAAACAGAAAGGAATACATAGGAAACATTTTTGAACTGCAAAGAGTATTTCTTGAACTGGAGAAATTAATTTTCTTCTTATATAAAGATAAAACCAAAGAAGTCAGTACAAAAGCTTTATTAGTTAAAATAAAATGGGTTCATTGTGATGTAAAAACTGGTTTGAACATCTTGCCTAAAAACACCCATGCATTCTAATGTGTAAGAGTTTCAGTGCATGTTTAAAATTACATACATGTAGCAAAGCCTGTGAGGCTCTAAGGTTCCTTACATGTGTTTCTCCTATAACAGGAGAGAGCCTTTCAAAGATACGAAGAATAGGTAAGCAAAAGATTGCCATTAGTATTTGTTGGGAATTGGGCCTCTGGTTTCAGTCTGCTCCCTTGGTGTCGAAAAGTAGTCACAGTTTTATTGCTTGCTTCTGTGCTGTGATTTAAGATAAAAGATCTTGTGGACATCATGATAAAGCATAGCTAAACTTGGATGCTGTTGTAGCAAAGAGAAGGATAGCTTGGTCATGTTGGAGTTCTTAATATTTTCTTGCAAGTTTCTTTGACATCACTTTGTGTCTGGATTTTTGTACCTCACCTCTCTCTTTCTTTTCTTTTAAAATTCTCTCCATAACACTTAGAGCTACACTTAGAGCTTTGATAGCTCTTTGAGCTGCTCTTGCACGCACCTTTCTCAGGTGTCAGTGTGGTCTTCAGTATGTGAAAGTAGGACAAAGTTTTGCCTGGAGTGTTAGCCTGCTGTTTTCATGAGAGCAAAAGCAATTGAATGACTTGCTGTGGTCAAAAGGACTGGTCCTGTGCTCTTTCCTGTGCTAATGTACAGAAAGTTGTTATTCTTTTTTTCTTGGGTTAATTATCTACAGGTTTGGTGAGCTGGATTGACACACTGAAGAGTTACCAGAGACATAGGAGAATGTAGCTGAGAGAAGGGGATGGAAAGACTGCCACCTGATTGGCACCAGTGTCTTGAATTGGCTGTTTCCTACTTGGGGACCCCCAGTCTTTGAGAACTATCCAGTGCAAATGATACAGCCAGCCACGTATTTTTTTTTCCGTAGTGGTTGCTGAATGTCTCTTCCTCTCCCTGCAAAACAAACAAACAAAAAAATCCTGAAACACTTGAAAAAAAAACCTCTCACCAAAGAACAAACAAACAAAACCTTTCCTACCTCTTGCTCTCTGTATCACAAAAAGCTTGGGGCTTGAAAAGGAAAGAGTTCTGTTTTCTAGAGGTAGGTGCTCTACTTTCTGAGTCACATCTGTATTTCGAAAGGTAATGATCAACTCCTAGAAGTTCTGATTTGAATAAATGACTAAAAATAAAGATGACTTTTTGAGGACTTAAATACTTCTTCAGGATAGCTTCAGTTCTTGATTGCTGTTAGACTAGTGCTGCTGTTCATTTTGGTATAGTACTTTTGACCTTAATGGAAATCTGGTCATAGAATACCATGTAAAGTGAGATGGACTTTGCTATTGAAAGGAGACGGTTCCTTTTGTATTTTTGAAATCCACTAACTTCCTCCCTTCCCTTCCCCTTGTAATAAAGCCTATTAGTGGACACAGTTTAACTGGTCTGCAACAGTTTCATTTCTTTGTGCTGGTGTTTTTAATTCCCTCTGTAGGAAGTCTCCGGTCTTGCAGTTCATCAGACTGCTTTAGTAAAGTGATGCCTCCAAGGAAAAAGAGGAGACCTGCAGCAGGAGATGATTTATCTGCTAAGAAAAGTAGACATGATGGGTATGTCATCTTACCATGAGCTAAGACTACTGGAATATCTAAAGTTGAATAGCTGATATGATCGTGTTTTGAAATAGTAATGGAAATGATATTGAAATTTGCTTGGTTTCTCAATGTGGAACCATAGCTGGTGATTGAACTGGGGGGTACTGATAAGCATATGTAGGTTCAGTTTGCATCTCGCCTTTCTCTAGTCATACAGTAAGCATGTAGGCAACTTATCCTTGCTCTAGTTGCCAGCTGTCAAAATACAAACTTGTATGTTCAAAACCAACTAGAAAATACTTGCCACATGCATGCATAAGACCTGGATTGGGCATTCTCAATCTCTAGTCTCTCAAAAAAGTGAATGTGGTTGTCAGCTTTTACTTGAAATCCTGCTAGTCTCTCCCTGTCATGTTATGATTTGATAAAGATCATGCAAGGGAAAGATGAAAATTGCCCAGGTAAGGTGATAGCCAGTGGTGCAGTAGTGATTGAGGTGGTGCTGCTCAGCTTCCCACCAGACAACAGAAGCCAAGTGGGTTATAATTGGGTGCATGAGCATAGGGGTTGGGTAGCTGAGGCTTCTGCAAGTGTTGGATTTCCAGTATGTGGAGTATGTTCAGTCATTCAGAAACCACTGAATATGCTCCTTGTGTGCAAGATAGTTGCTATTTATGTGCACTGAATTCACAACTTGGGGAAGTACAGGACTGTGGACTCCTGCATGATAGGTGCAGGACTGTCCTGATGTTGAAAAGTGGTGTATACAGCCAGAAAGTTTGGTTGCCACTCCGTCAGTCAATGCAGTTTGAAAGCTATCACATTCATGTATTACTGGAGACTCAAAAAACACATGCTTCTGTAGCAAGTACCTTCAGAGAGATAAAAAGATGCATTTTTCTCCTAATTGTCAGCCTGAAATCAGGCTGGGTGCTTTCCTTTTCATTCTCCAGCATGAGTAAGAAAAATCATGGTAGCCAAATTAAGCCTCTGGTTATGCCCCTATAACTCCATTGTGTTTAATAGAGTTGCACAATTGTAACTGCACTGGAATTTTTTAAATGATCTGTTGATGCAGAAGAAAGATTTCAACTCCTTTTTGTTGCTTTGTAACAGTAGCTAGAACAAAAAAAGCAGTTCATGTTCTTAATATTTTTCATTGCTTTTCAGAAATAATATAAAAGCTAAATAGTTGATAGAGCATGTTGCAGCTTATTCAAAGGTATGCATACAATATGGAAGTGATATGAGGACAGAATATTTCTACAATATAAGTAGAGAGGTTCACAAAAATGAACTCTACCTACTTAGCCAAGATACTGATGGTAGAAAAAGAACACTTTAGAAAATAGGCTTGTCTGTAAGAGATACTGATTTGTGGAATTATATAAGAAAATTATAAAAACCAGATTTCTTGCTCTATCAGTACTAACTATTTAATAGTTTTTAAAAGCTTGTTGAAAGCATAATTTGAAGGGGTTTTTTTGTATCTGCCTTTCAGTTTATAACTAAGGATCTAGTCTTCATTTTACTACCATGTAAGGCTTTATTAAAAGGAAGACCTCAGCCTACCTTTAGAATGGAAGGTGAAGCCAGATCTGCTAGTCAAGGGCCACAGGGGAATATCCTTCTCTAATGTGGTTCTAATTTTTATCTGACTTCCTTCTTCTACAGGTTTTTCGGCTTTCTTTTCTTCCCAGTGTATAATTTTCTTTTGTTTTAGTCTTGAGGAAAACAGTTTTTATTTCAGCATGACTGGCAATATGAAATTATTTGGTGAGCATTCAGACCAGTCTTGAAGAACTGTTTTCTCTCAAGGAAGGATTTATGCCCCTGTAACTTCTGTGAACAGGTTAGACAAAGAGCAAGCTGTTTCCTACTTCTGTGCTTGTTTTGTCAGGTGAAGTTCATGCCTGTCGCAGTTTGGTCTTTTGATCAGACATCTTAATTTGTCAAGCAGAAATCAATCTGAATTCAGGAAACCGCAGCAGTGTGCTGTGGCAGACCTCATTATTTGCAGAGCTGTCTTTGCTTGCATTGTTTGCAGAGAATGCTGTATACAATAAAAATGGCTGGGTAGTGGAATAGCAGTTTATAGAATAAGGGGCGTCTAGGCCCAATTCTTTACTATTGCTTCTTTTATAGAGATAGACTTCCTAGAAGCTGCATACTAGTAACTCAGGATAAGTCTTCAAGGAACATTAGTCTGTCTGAATTTGGTATTAAGTGAAGAAAGGTAGTCAGTGTCTGAAAAACTACAATGTGTCCTCTCTAGAAGAGACTGTATTTCCTAACAGGGGTGATTTGTCATCTCAAATACTTAGTGGAACGATACAAGCTTTGTATGTTTCTTAGTTACAGTGGCATACTTATAGGGTCAACATTAACAAATAAATTCAGTAATTTTGCAAGTCTCCTGTTTGTTCCCAGTGCAAAAAAATTAGGTAGGAGTCTAAAGATTTTTCAAAGGAGTGTCATCATTAATGGTGTTACCACAGCCGAGACTGAGTGGTGATGATTTCTCCTGGTTTGTCCATTAAAAAAAAAAAGGTATTTTTTAAATCCTTGAAACCTTTTGTTGGGTATTAATTTCAGTCTTCACTGTTTGTGGTCCTTTCCTACTCTTCAATTCTGATATTAATATTTTTGAGATATGTATTGTTTCCAGAAAGTTTTTTCATCCAGACTCTGTGCTGAAAGAGAGGATGATTTCTAAAGACTCTTAAAGTCATAAATACATCTTATACCCTTAGTTCCAGGCTGTTAGGAATACAGCCTCATCTTGGAAGGATTCATGGAATAATGACACTGGAAATTGAGGAAAAAGATTTATAGGAATAAATCTAGTTGTTAGTGAAGTTATTTGGAAATGCTGATCTTGTGTATAGACTGATTATGGAAGATTCAAAACATATTCTTTAGCATCCTACCTTTGTGTAATAAGAGCCTGAATTCTCTTAATTAATGGTCATAGTGCCACCTTGAACCATGCATGAATGCAGTGTTTCTGTGGGTGGGGATTTTTATACCAGATGATGTATAATGAGAAGAACTCGGTGTTTTATGGAGCACAGTAAGGTTTGTCCTGGCTTAAAGAATAGCTGTTGGAAGTAAATAGTTTAGCACATGCTAACCAGAACATAATGACTTGAAGACTTAATTTGTGTTTTCATCTCAGTATCACAGTCTTGATTTTATTGTACTTAAAACTGTCACAGTATAGAGTATTCTCAAATTTGAATTAAAATTATGTTTTCTGTACATTGCTTTTCCATCACTTTGTTAAGGGTCTTCAGAAGGTAAAGCAAGATTGATGTAAAGGTAGTTGCTAGATGAAACTATAGTCCTCAGTGTCTAAATGTCTAGGCTTTGTATCTGTTACACAATGTCTAGCCAAATATTGTCTTTTTCCTTAGGGAAAAATGAGCTATATAATGTAATGTCTAATGTAATGTTTTCTTTTTCTAACAGTCTGACTTAAAAAATAGTTCTCCTCCTTACTCTGGAATCACACTGAGGGCAAAAATCATATGTTAATGAATATTGTCACCTCAGAAGGATGAAAACTGGGAATATTTATCTGCTTCCCTGAAAATGATGTTTTCAAACAATTAGATCTAGAGTAATTTATTGTGGATGTGTGTAGGAACCACATAAGGGCCTATTAACATGAAAAATAGATCTTCTATATTGAATAATAAGCTCTATACTCTCTAGTGAGAAAACACAATTTTTGAAAACATTAACATGGGTTATACTACCCTTGGAAGCTTTCAAACCCTTTAGTATTGAGAGTTGGCTTGGTGTTTTTTTCTGTTGTTGTTTACTAACTGGCTTGGTCCTGCCCCATGCAAACATACCAGTTGTCATAGATGTCTAGATCTTTTTCCTTGAAGTAGAGATTTTCAAGTACAGACAAATATAATTTTTCCTTTTTCTATAGCTTTTCAGTGAACTTCATTTAAACCAGAAATGTGACTGTCAGCATGTGCATTGTTACACATACTGCTCATTAAGTAAACCTGATGAAGTTCCAAACATTTATTTAATATTTTAGATGTGATTGTAAGTCTTGAATTATGGAGAGGTAAGGCATATTCATTCATAAAACTTAACAGTTGAGTAAATTGGTCCTGAGGGTTACTTTAAACAGTCTTTGTCACACATTGCAAATTGTAAAACAACTCTTCCTGCCCCCCTTAGTTTCTACTACAGCTTATATAAAACTATTACTAGAGTCATAGTTGTGAGTGAATAGATAAGGCTTTATTAAAATTTTTTCGTTGTGCTGCATTGATGAAAATTCTCAGCCAAAAATTTGTTCATTAATTACAATTATTGGAAGTAGCATGGGGCATCTTTTTCAATGCATAACTTGCAAATTTAAAAACACAAGTAATCTGAAATCAGTTCATTATTCAGTATGAAGAGCAAATAAAATCAGGTAAAGGTTTTGAGTAATTTCTGCTTGCATAAGAACAAAGCTTCTCTTGATACATTCCTTAATGTTTTATTCAGTAAGCACTGTCCATCTGAAATGACCAGGCTGTAAATCCTCATGAGAGGTTAACTTTTTACTCACTGTAATAAACTGTAGCTTTTTTCCTTCTTTATTTCTTTTATTTTTTTCCCCTTCAATGAGCTGTTACGAGCTTCTTGAGGAGAATGTTTTGTGTGACCTGAACTCCATGTTTTCACTGATCTTGGTTTGAGTATTCTGGAACTGCACAGCCCAGAGTTGCTGTGGTGGGAGGGGCTGTGGGTAGAGCTCTAACAAATTCCAGTGCAGCTGGAGCATGCTCAGAGGAGGAGTAGATAACCCAGCTTTGAAGACTTCAGTAGGTTGAAGAGAATTACCCTTACCTTGTTCTTTTTTCCTGGGTGCAACCGTGTACTCTTATGATGTCTTGCCTAGTCATCCCATAATAGCTGGATGGAATTTTTGTGCTTTTTGCTTTCCCACCAAATCAGTTAGGAAGGGAGGAAAATAATATGGGAAAAGATATGGATGACCATTTATTTAAAGAGACATGAAACTCCTTAGACACTCAGTTTTAAATTTTTTTTTTTGTTGTTGATATGGACCTATAACACTTCCACTTATAAACTACATTGTCTCGTCTTTATTGCTTGTATATTGCAATTCCCTAACTCATATGAATATTAAAAATATAAGTTTAAACATGGATGTTATGAATCAGCTATTAGGTCATGATGGAAATGCAAGCATCTTTGAGAAAATGATTTCATTTATATGTGGTTAAGTAACCAATATCACTTCTATAAAATTTAGCCAGGTTATCTCTGCTGCTTTTTCCCTCCTGTCCCACATTCTCTCTATAGTTGGCAAAATGGCTTTTAGAAAGAGATAATAAAAACGAAAAATGCTCTTTGTAACGATATTTGTTACAATATAAAGAAATGTTTATGAAGTCTGCTGTCACTGTCCTGACACAGTGTCATGCTAAACTAATAAAAATTATTAAATGAAGATTTTTCTGAGTTATTGTAGCTGCATGTGTATTTCATCTGAGAGGTAAATATATACTTTTTGCCCATAGGTAATGCTTTTTTCCCCTTGCTGTTCTGGTGTGTAGCATGTCGTGGTTCAGAAGTGAAAGGGTAATTCTAAACACAAGGGGTCATAGTTTGCTATTGTCCACTAGTGACAGGTATAGCATATACTCTAGGAAAAAGTTGTGTGTGCTCCTTTCTAAGTCTGATGATGGAGAAAATGCCTTTCAGCAATCCTGTTTCAGTGTCAGCATTCTCTGACAGTGGTACAAATTCTAGTACCAAAAGTACCATGTATATTCATTTGCCCTTCCTTTATGGAAGTATCTTTGGGGTTTTTGCATCCCCCCATCCCACCCTCACCCCCCACCTTTGTTTTTTGTTTTGTTTTGTTTTTTTAAACCCTGAGCAGTGTGTTCTTTCATGTCTGGTGTGTGCCTGAAACAACTGCAGTTCCCTCTTACAGATCATCAATACAGAAGCAAATTATCAAGAAGAATTTGGTTGGCATAATGGTTGTGCATGTCTTTGAAGGTGCTGTTGCTGGTCATCTTGAGGAAGATGTGAGCCACTGAGGACTTGCTGTTTGAAACTTGGATCTATTCAGTAGATGTTTGGTGCTTCCAAAGTATTGTCTGCCCTGTGCACTCTGGCAGTTTGTATTTGTCTGCATAGCAAGAGATGCCGTCCTTAGAACAAAGACAAGGCACATCCTCTTGCAGTTTGTACTGAGAAATTCCAAAGGCATGAGAAGTACTCTAAGATACAAAATGGATGTCAGATGTGCCTGGCAGTTTTTCTCCTCTGTGCATACAATTCTTAAGACAATCAGATCTGCATTAATGATAGTTCAGTGGACCTTGTCTTTGGAAACACCTTTGCCCTGTGCTGCTATGTTGGACTTGCTGTGGTAATTGAACCAAGTTGTTCTGGGCTATAATCTCAGATACTTGTCTGTCTCTCTGTGCTCATCTTGCTTCACCAGGCACTTCAGAGATTAGGAGTCTCTTGCTAGTAGGACTAGCTGGCTTGGCTAGACTGGGGTGAGAGACTCAGTGAATGTTTGGAGTAAGCAGGGGAGAGAAGGGTTCATCATCATACATGAGAGATCACTAATAGCCGGTTGGCATTGGTGTTACTCATTTTTGTCATACTCTTTTTTTTCCCCAAGGGATCCTTGTGTTGCAGAAGATGTAATCTATGTTGAGGCACCCAAAGCATTTGAGATTTGCCAGCTGTTTTTGTTGCATGGTTTTATACTTCTGGCCATGCATAGTCTGTTTTCATTACAAATGTGATACAGTGTCATCTGCACTTTTAATGAGTGCTACTTAGCTTGTGGCAGAAACTGGGATAGCTCAAGATTATATCCTTTCTGACTTTATTTTCTGAAATTGTGAACTGGCACAGGCTGGAAGATCTGTAATCAGTTCTGATTTCTCAAAAATCAAACTTCTTGGTCAGATACTGAGCTGCTTGTAAAATCGTAAGTTTGAGGCTAGAGCACTTTCATTGAAGTTACTTGGCCGGATATTGGGCACGTGGACTTAATGAATATTGTTGTTTCCTGCAGTTCCTAAGCTATTACCTTAGCCTTAAACACAACAAATAGCTTTCAGTCTCATATGAGTCATCTGAAAACTTGTGGTGCACAGATGAAGAGAATGTAATAAAAAGGACTGTTTTCCTCTGTTCTCATTCACCATTCCTACTCCACACACTGCTGTCATTGATGTCTTGTTTCAGGTTACAGTATTCAGTTCTGTCATTTGTAGATTATGATTTTTTTCCTAAATATGTGGATGACCTACAGCTCTGTCAATAAATTTGTTTCTTGAGGGTACCTTTCAAATCTACTGTTCACGTACTGACAGGTTAATGTCTTGATGAGTTACATGAACAAGCAGGGCAAGGCAATTGGTTATCATCCTGTTGTAAGAAAAAACATTGTGTTGTGAGGAATGTCTGTCTTTGGAACCACATTAGATTTGCATGTCCTTGGTCCCAGCAGTGCTCTTACACATTTGAATAAATAGAATAGAATAAAGATGGTGACCAGCTCCTGCTACTAGTTCCAACTTGATATTCTAGTTGGTGTTTGTCATGTGTGTGACAAAAAGGGGGATAATTAATAATAAGACTTTTGCCAAAGTGACAGAATGTCTCCTTTCTCTGTCTTAAGGTATTTTTTTGATTCTGAATTCAGAATAGGCTAAAAATTATTGGATAGGTCTTCCATAATCACCATTCATTCTGCAACTATAAAAATGTTATCAGATCTGTTAAAAGAAAATTGTTCCAACTTGGACTTACACCTTCTGGATTAACTCTTTACTTACTGGGCAGTGCTGTCAGCCTTTTCCTTTGCAACTGCAGTAAAGCTTACACAAAGTAGGTAATTCAAATAGGAAAAAAATGGTTTCAAAATGCAAATGGAAAAAAACCCCATACTAAAATTGTTGGTATATTAATATGTGTTTGGGGTATGTATTGCTGGTATTTTCTGTGCAGTGTTGCAGTTTGTTGCAGATCAGTGTTTCAGTCTAGTGTCAAGTTTTCTTTCCATCTTGAAATTTCTTAAGAGCCTCATTTGTATTTATTTTCCAATTAGCAATTTGTTATTTTGTTCTGACTAGTATTGCTTTTCTAGAGGTTAGCTGCATTAAAGGAACTATGACAATGAACATGAAATAGTTCTTTGAATTCCTGTCAGGATGATCTGTGTACTTCTGTACTTCTGGGTACAGTTCCTTGCAGCTAATACCTGAGTTAGATGGAGGATAGTGAGATCAGTGTACTTTTAAGTGAATCAGTGTGCTCATAAGCCTAAGTGTCTTGTATATGTCTTTCTAGAAGTACAAAACAGTGATGAAATCAAGTCCAAATTAATTTCATCAAGGTGTTTCAGAATTCTCCTTGGACCAAGTAGCCACTTTGTTGTCCTCCTCCAGCAGGGTGTGACGTTGTAAGAGGAAGGTCTGCATGCTTAGAACACTTACAGAGCTACCTCCTGTAAACTAAGCCATTTTTTTGTTGCTCTTTTCAACCTTTATGAGCCCAAGCTACTGCAGAGTGGTGGAAATGGATCAGAGACTGCATATACAGCAATGGACAAGTACTTGGACTACTGAGTCTCTTTCCTCTAGCAGGCACAAGTGATATTGTCCCCCTTTCAGAAAAGTCTAAACAGCATAGAATAGCTCATCAACTTCTGCCATGCCTTCTGTGTTTTAGATATTAAATTTATTTCCTTAGTGTAGTTAAAATTCCTTACACTTCTTTCAAAGAAGAAGAGCATTACCCAGCTGGTAATCTCTGTGGGTTAGCTTTTCAGATGACTCTTTACCCCACGATGAATGAAGTTCCTCGAGTTGTTGTCAGTGATTATTTGGAACCTTTTGTCTGTGGTTCTTTTGTATTACCAAAAATATTTGTATTCTAACTGGCTTTAGAATAATATCAGTGTAGGTCATGTCTGTGTTGGCCTTTATGCCTTTTATAGGACTTTTTGAGGTGGCAAAAAGAGTGCAGTTCTCTTTAGTTAATAATTCAAAGTGCACAAAGTTTGTGTGCACCTAGAGGTAGGAGCTGTGTTGGTTGTGACATGGAATTACTCTGGCCTTAGACCCACAGCCAGGTTGCAGCCCATTGGTTGATTGTGGTTAACTGATGGTCTAACATGCAAGCCTTACTTGAACTTACACAGAACAGTTTGGGCTTGAATTTGAACTAGCCTGTGTTTGTTGTAGGGGAAGGTCATGTACATGGATAACAATTATGAATCAGTTAGTTGTGACAGACTGAGCAAACACAGTATTTAGGGTCAGTGATTCTTACTCTGTTAAGCAGTGTTCCAAATGACTGGAGATGAGGACAGAATGTTGGGTAAACTGATTCATGAAAAGAAAAATGTTTCTGCTTACAGTGGCTATTAACTAAAAGACTGCTTTTAAAAAAAGTTGATGAATTAATTACTTGCTTCTCTTTCTTTTTTCTAAGTATGTATAGAAAATATGATTCGACTAGAATAAAAGCAGAGGAAGAAGCTTTTTCAAGTAAGAGATGCTTAGAATGGTTCTATGAATATGCAGGTATGTGTGAAATTTAAATTTCCTACTAATAACAATTTAGTTTATATTGGAATATAAAAATTGCATTAACTGAGCTTTCCAAAGTCTGAACTTTTTTGTAAAAGTTTTAAAGCAACTTTCCTTATATTCTGTGTAGTGTGAAGTGGAATAGTTCAAAGTGCAATTTTTTCTGTCTCTATTCTGTAAAAAGAATACAGGAGGTGTGTAACTTTAAATGTTTTGGAGCATGTATACTATTCAAATCTATAGTTAAAGCTGTACTTCTGTTGAAAATGTTGATATCTCTGGCTTTAGAAGGTATGTCATCTGCCATGTTAGTGCTGAACAGTACAGAATTATGCTTCAGGAGAAGTTGGGTGTCTTTAATTAAAAAACCAAAAGGTCGTGGAGGTATTAACATTAGTTTTGTTCCTGCTGAATTTGCTTAACAGTTTCAAGCGAAGAAGTGAATAAATTCAAGTATCCCATAGCAGTTTTGTCACAGAGTTTTTCCTCACAAGGTGTAGGGAAGGTAGGCTGAATTATTTAAAATATTCTTGCCCTTGTGAGAGACTTTCTTCAGGCACATTACTTCTAGGATTGTTAATTATTATTTGCAGTCACAAAAGATGATCCTTTAATAGTGAAGGTGGTTGTTGTGTTTGTTTTTCTACACGTGTTTTTCTGAAAAAGAGAACTTGAAATATGTGGGAAAAATGATCTCATGACTGTAAAGACCTAAAGGAAATGAAACAGATGTTTAACAAAGAAAATAACGTCATCTTGCAGTTTTCTGGTGCAGTCTTGGATAACATGGCTCACAGCTTGTTCTGTTTTGTCTGCTTCTTAGACATAATGAAGAGTGACTTAATCTAATGTAATAAGTAATTTTTTTCTTCTAATAAAAATATATAAATAAAATTAAATACTTTGAGATCTCACTTGTCTGTGGCAGTATGTGAGAGGAGATTCAAGCCAAATCTAATCTGTTAGTTTCTCTGCCTTTCTGACCAGCTTGATTTATTTTTTTACTCTAGCAACAGGCATGACTCATTTTTGTCAAGACTTTCATGGAAAGAAAGGATGAAAGGAAGGCTGTATGTGAAAGAACTTTGGGGTTTCCATTGGATGCACACACCAAGATAAAACAGAGAAAAGTGGAGAGTACGATTCTGTTTACAGTATTGAGTAACATTCTAAAAATTGAATTTTCAAGGAATAATCTCTTGTGTTCTTGCTTCATAAGTCTTCTCCTTTATGTATGCAGACGGTTGACACTGCATTTGTTTTTTCCCCTTGGTGTGTTCTTGCATTACAGAATGAGTCTTTTTAAAGACTATTGTGTACACTCTGAGAACTGAGAGGCTGTCATGAGAAGATGGGAAAAGATATAATTAAACCTGGTTATTTCTAGAATAGTAGGTCACCTAATAATAAAACACAGATTGATCTTCCCTTTATAAAGCCTCTTTTTCTTGCACATGTGATCTTTATATTGGATGAAAGTAGACATTTCAGCCTATTTGTGTTTTGGTTTTTATTTTTTGCAAATGAGCCCTTTTAACATGAGTAAAAATTCTAACAAAATAGTTCAGATACTTAAAGTGTACTTAAAAATAGAGTTGCACAGTACAATTCTTAATGCTGGTATAATTTTTTCAGGAGTATTGTAGAAGTTACAAATACCTTGATTTAAGAGCATGTTTTATTAGTAGTGCATTTTAGTAGCATTTATATATTTTTTTCTTTTATCATTCTTTTTTTCCTTTTAAGTATGCAAAGAAATAGATGTAATATGTATCTTCTTCCCTGCTGCAGTTACTATTTTTCAGATAATGTGTGGCCATGGTATAGCAATACGAATAAAGGGGAGCATGCATTTTTGGGTTTGGGCTCTTTTTTCTAGATAACATTTTATAAAGATACTATATGAGACAATAAGGAATGGGATGTTGAGAATGACAGTGTCTTGTATCCTATATAGCTATACCTCAAATATTTATGTGATATGATCTTATGAAAACAGCAGATATTCAAGCTGACAAATTGGTTTCACTAACATCATCCACTTATTTAAGCGTGGTAATACTATGTAGGTGTTTTGCTAGTCTTAAGTGCATTCTTAAAAGTCTTACTGATTTACACTTCCAAGATTATCTCACTAATTGTGAAGAATGAAAAGTTGTTTTACAGTTACCCTGTTTCCAAAGGTGAGATAAAGATTTAAGTGTATCCAAATCTGATAGTAAGTGTGGAAATATTTATTGCGTGTCAAAACGAACAGACTGTATGAAGTTAGGTTGTACTGTGTGATTGCATTTCTCCTGTCACTAAATGTCACCCTATTTTAATTTTTAGAGATAAATAAAATGCATTTTATTTGCAGGCACTGATGACATTGTAGGGCCAGAAGGTATGGAGAAATTTTGTGAAGACATTGGAGTTGAACCAGAAAATGTGAGTTCCAAGTCCATTTAAAAGATTCCTAATCTGTTATACATGAGTCAGTCTTATAGCTCTTATTTTTCATCAAGAATTAAAAAATTCTTACATTTTAAAATTCAAGAAATATAAACCAGGGAGTTTTGAAAACACGTTTGAGAACAACTTGCCTTTATTTTAAACCCCAAACTATCAACTTGTAAAAACTCCATTTGTCTTTGCTGCTACCCCTTCTCTTTCACTTTACCACCACCACTCGCCTGCCCCCCCTGCCCCCTAAAAAAGGAAGAATTAAGGGTGGAGGGGGGAAAAGCTGATGGAAACAATGAGGTAACATTCAAGATTTAATATAGCAACTACAAAATAACAAGTAATGTTTTCTTTAGATTTTCTAGGAGAGAGGGATTTCAAGTATTGTGAGCTTTAGTGGCACTCCCATTATACCATTTCAAAACACAAATGAGGAATATATATAATTACATATATATATATATTTTCTTTATGTGCGTATATATAGAGAGAAGTAAATAAATTTTAAAAAAGGATAGTTGTGCTTTTTTCAGGCTTTTTCCTAGTGCTTAATTTTTGCTCTTTTAAATGTATTTGCAATTCCCATTTCATGCAGAATTCATGAAGCATCATCTAAGTAAAATGAATGTTGTGGCCTTCAAAGATGTACTGGAAAAATTAAATGTAATTTGCCGATTTCAGTGTTCATTATTATTATAAATGTTGTGATTTATGCAGGCATTTGGGTATATAAGCTGGTATTCTGATTTCACATTAAAAACTGTGTAGAGCTCCCCTAACATTACCTAGTTAATGGCTGAGTAACAAATTTAAACAACTTGATTATTTTTTCTCTTCTAGTCTGCAGGGTCATTTGTCCTGCAAGTTTTTCTCATGTATTTGTCAAAAGTGTTTTCCTAAGTTCATGAGTAAGATAATAATAGTATTATGGTATCACTTTTTCTTAATTCTTCATTGCTTTGGTCTTCTGTGTGCGATGTGAAAAAGACTGTTTCCTTTTGGGCAGAACTGAAGTATTTATGTATTGGCCTTTGTTTTGATGCGTGTTAATGTTAGTTCACCTGGCTTTACTTAACATCTCCTTGAGTTGTGGAATCATTATTAGCTTTAGAATACTTGGATTTCACAGAGCTCATGGATTGCAACTGGTGTTCATCAAGATGAGAGTTTAACAAATGTCAGATATAACTTGTCAAATTGGTACTGAAATTTTGTAGTTGTTTTGGGAGACCTTTTCTCTAGCTTTTGCACCAACTCGTCTTCCTCACTGTATTGCTCACTAGATGACTGTGCAAGCTGCCTTTAAGTCCCTGCTGGTAACTCAGGTGGATGTTCACTCTGTATATTTGTACTGTCACCTTCTTTTTGTTTGGATTAAGTGCAGATTTTGCCACTTTTTTTTTTTTTTAAGTTCTAAAATAGTGTAGCAAGTATCTAAACTTCCCATTTATACAAGTAAAGCATTTGTAGCCTGTTAAAAAGGGGTATTTTAAAAAAAAGTGTGGATCTTTTTGTTAAGTCTTTTCAGTCTCAGTTTTTTCCTGTTTCAAACAGGTAGTTATGCTTGTGCTGGCATGGAAGTTGGATGCACAAAACATGGGCTACTTTACATTACAAGAGTGGTTGAAAGGAATGACATCACTACAGTAAGTGCTTTGAAAATTCTCTTAATTTGGTTATAGTAAACACAGTTTTTTAGAAAAAACACACTTTAATGTTTTGACTCAACACCTAAAGCAGAGAGCTCTGTAGACTAGAAGTCATACATTTTTGGTCTGATTTGTGGTGATATGGTCACTGGGAGACAACTTGAAACCTGACATTTGCACATTTAAATACAGTTGGATTAAAATGTCTGCAGTCTCAAGGAAACAGAAGTGTCATCAGGTTCAATGCTGTTTCGGTTCCCAAGGACATCTGTCTTTGTCACTGGATTGGACTTATCTTTTAGATATTGGTATGTTGTTATAGGAGTGTAAGAAGCTAAATAATAGAAATCCTTTCTGCAACTCTGCTTTGTTCTTTCTAAGAGGTGCTTTCTCCAGTTGAGAGCTTATCTTCATGCCATAATTAACAAAAATGTGGTTGAATAATCACATGTCTCATAGAGAGTTTAGAAAGAAAGAACTGTGTTTTGACTTATTTTCCGGAACAGAATCACTAAAATTATGTAGGAAGTTCTATAGTTTCAGCAAGACTGTAGAAGAATTTTTTCACTGCTGTGGTTTACTGATTGTTTGCCATGTTTGGACAAGCTCTTAGTTTAATCTGTTGAAGAGTGCATTTTCTACGAAACCAGTCACATTTTTTATCAGAGTCCCAGTGTAAGACTTTGCTGCTTTAAGGTTTTTGCACACTGTGGGTCTAATAAGTCATCTTATGCAGACAAACTCATAAATGTGCCTCTGTACAGTGTGATGTGTTTTGAATAGGTTGATGGGGATATGTTAAACATTCTTTCCTAAAACGTCAGACATCCATGTAAGAATGCAGACTCTAAATTCACTTTGTGTTTGTCTTGTAGATGTGATACTACAGAAAAATTGAGAAATTCTCTGGATTACTTGAGATCTTTGTTAAATGAGCCTACCAATTTTAAACTAATTTATAGATATGCATTTGACTTTGCACGGGTAAGTACTGTCTGTCTGAAATAAAAAACTTTACTTTCATAAATAATAGTTGAAAGACTGTATGTTTCTCTTAAGGTAACACTCAAGAAATCTTCTAACAAGTGGAACTCTTGTGTTCTAAAATGGTATATGCAAGATGCCATAACTGGAAAAGTATATAGGATGTGTGATGTTTAGTGGTTAAGTGATGTCTTGTTATGTCTCTTTTTCAAGCTGTTTTTTGATTTCAGGGAAATCATTTAGGCCCTATTCAGTTGCATATTGGAGCTTTACCTGTTACTCCCCCTGGCTTTATTATTACTGTGGGTTTTCTTCTTATTGTTTGAATTTTGTGAAACAGGAAGACAGTTCAGGCATTTCAATAGGTGGTGAAATTGGCCTACATGATAAAAGCTGGATATGATATAAATACTGATTCAGAAGACTGTTGGAATGTCTTTAATAATGTTTTCAGTATTAAATGACATCCTGATAGCAGTCTTCCTATTATAAAATATGTATTGATAAAATTGTACCTGTAATGGAACCCATAATAGACATGACTATTCCTACTTAAAAAGAGCAGTAAGAGAACTTTAATTTTCTGAATGAACATTTTGAAATAAAATTTGGACATCCATCTTGCTACCATGATGGGAGGTACAGAATATTTAACATAAAAAGGCAAAACTGAAGTGCAGATTTCAGTGCAAAAAAAATAAACACATCAAGATAATTTGCAGCAAAAAAAGGAGTATAAGAAAAATAAGAAGAACTGATAGCAGCTCTGTCTGTCCTAAGAAACCCAGATTTTTGATACGTCAGTGCTTTCTGCATGTCAGCATGCAGAGATTTGCAGTAGTTCACTTTTAAACAAGGAAATGTAGAGCTGAATATGAAAAGAAGCATTATACTAGTTAGTATGAGAGGAAAAAAAAAATCTGTATCAACTTCTTAATTCCTCCTTTGCTGTATGAAGATTTATTCTACCAGTTTTGATCAATGTAAAATGCAAAGGCATTACCAAAGAAGTACAAAATACTGATGAAATATTTGGCATAGAGAGCAAACCTGCACCAGCCAATGGCCTGTCAAAAGTAAGTGCAGAAACCTAAAAGAAAGTTAGTGGGTGGGTTTTTTTCAAGAGGTACCAAACGGATGTGACAAACAGTGGTCTTGAAAAAGAGCTTAAACATTGACACACAGATTCTGTGAATTCATTTGTGACAAAAAACCCCTACAGATCATAGAACTTCAAGTCAAAGGCATATCAGCAGGGGAATTAGCAAAACAGTATTTGATTAATGAGATCGTTGAACTATAGGCCTGGAGGAAATCTATAGGACAATGGCATCCAGTAAGAATAGAAAAGAAAAGAATGCTGACAAAGGTGATATATTTATCTAGATGCAGCAAATGAATCTGTACATAGTTTTTATCAGGATAATTGATAGAAAAAAGCTGATGGCTTTAGATTCAGAAGATTGCATAATTTCTCTCTTAAGGATAATCCTTTCAGGGAAGTGGTCCTTGGCAAAAAACACTTCTCTAAGCTTCTGAAGTTTTAAGAGAAATTTTTTTGAAAGAGTTTGTTGGGGTTTGATAGTTAAAGTTAATTGGTGAATAAAAAAAGTCTTATCAGGGTTTCATGTGGAATGCACAATTTAAGACAGCATAAATTTGAGGAAATAATGTAAAACACTGTATACTGATAGTAAGCACAAATACATTCTTTGTTCCATGTTTGACCTTGACCTTGCTAAGTTTGAGAACATAGATGTGCGTATTTCTTGGCTTAAATGCATCTTTTATCTAAAATATTGGGGAAAAAATCTCAGAAAGACTGTCTATAGTCAATGTAAAGCAAATACTCAAATTTAATAGAGTTCTTTAATATATTCTTTCAACTATATTCAAGTAAGAGTGTAAGTGTCTGGAATGTATGTTAAGAATGAAATTGGAGCATCTGTCATGTAGATGTGCTGTTAGGCATTTGGAAGTGGGTATAAAGGACTTATCTGAACAATTTGTTCTGAACAGTAGTCAGAGTGGGAGAGTGTAGAAATGTGTAACAATGTAAGGCATGTAAAAACAGCGTGGCCAAAGTAAAGGTAACAGAGCCTGATTTCATTAATACTTGAGTCAGTGTGAAGAATTTGGAGTATAAACAGTATGGAAAATAAAATCTATTCTCACAGCAGTATGATTTCTGCCTAAAGGTGTTTGTGACAGGTGTAAATAGGCTTTGGAAAGAGAATTAGTTTCTAGAACTATTCGATGTTGGAAAGAAGTGAAAGATTTGTATCATATTAATACAAAAATGCCTTTGCAAGTTTGTTTTTCAGCTTTGTTACTAATTGAAAAGCTTTGTTCATCCTGGAATTTATTTTTTTTACTCCTTCTTAGATTTAGTGCTCAGAATGTAAAAAAGCTTCCCATGTTTTCAGAGTTGCTGGCCTCCCCACTTTTCTTTCACAACAAATATGCATTAAATTCTGTCTACACAATTTAAGAATTGAGGAGTGTTTTGTATGAAATGAGCATAACTTTGTGGCTAAGGCATTCATTTTTTGTCTGAGAACTGGCATCTTGCTCTACCACATCCTTCTTGCATAATAAAGATAATTCAGTTTTGATTTGAGCTTTTTTTTTTTTTAAATAAAGTTATCTATTCTAGAATACATAAAACTGCACTTGTACAGGTGAGGCATAGTGCTCAATTTCCTTTGTCTTGTGTAGCTATCTGTCTTGTAATGTTCTGTCATCTGACACTGTATCCTGAATATCTCTATATACATTGTGTCCTGCTGGACTACAGCTGTCCATGAGCCAGCAGTGTACTCTTGTGGCCAAGAAGGCCAGTGGAATCCTGGAGTGCACTAGGAAGAGCGTTGCCAGGGGGTTGAGGGAGGTGATCCTGCTGCTCTACTCAGCCCTGGTGAGGCCACACATGGAGTTCTGTGCCCAATTCTGAGCTCCTCAGGAAAGGGGAGACATGGATCTCCTGGAGCAGGTCCAGCTGAGGGTGACAAAGAGGTAGTTAAGGGACTGGAGCATCTCTCACGTGAAGAAAGGCTGAGGGAGTTAGGCCTGCTCAGCCTTGAGAAGAGATGGCTGAGAGGGGAACGTAGCAATGGATACAAGTATCTGAAGGGAAGGTGCCAAGAGGATGAAGTCGGGCTCTGGTCAGTGGTATCAAGCAATAGGACCAAGAGGCAGTGGGCAGAGACTGATGCACAGGAAGTTGCAGCTGAATGTGAAGAACTTTTGTACTGTGTGGGTGATTGAGCACTGGAATAGATTGTCCAGACAGGCTGTGGAGTCTCGCTCACTGGAGACATTCTAGAACCCTCTGGACACAATCCTGTCCAATGTGCTCTAGGATAACCCTGCTTGAGCGAGGAGGTTGAACCAAGCGACCCACTGTGATCTTTTCCACTTACCCATTCTGTGATTCTGTGTTATCCCTGGGTTTTTTTGTAATTTAGACTTTGCAGTCTGCAGTCATGAGTACATAGAGAGAAATCAAAGTTCACAGTAGATGATATGGAACTTTATTTTTTTGCAATTTCATTAACTTTTGAATTTATAGATCAATGCTATAACGGAGGCATAAAAGGGTAGGGGTTTACATCCTGTCTCTTGCTAAATTTTTTTTAATTTCAAGACAACAAATGTAGATGGATAAACTACTTAAAATAACAAAATAAAATCTTATATGTGCATACTTTACTTTTGAGATGTGTAGAAGTTTTGTTATCAAATATAGTAACTTAGCCACTGTTTAAATGTAACAAATCTCTACAGTACAGATGCTACTGCTTTTGCTTAGCACAAACAAAAAAGAATCACCTTAGCCTTGATGTGCTACTGCTATTTAAACTAAAACAGGGACAGTTCTGAGAAGAGTCTTGATGTGCTAGTGTATCATGTTCTTGTAATTTGATAATTAAATCGAATTTCATGCAGTCAGAATAACAGATTAAAGATCCTCTTTGGATATAACATGAATAAAAATTACTCTTGCAGCGTTAAGCAGCTATGAAGTAGCACTGACTGTCTATTGACAGTCCATGTAGCTGTAATAATACCATGAAAATACATACAGCAATGCTATTTTAAGAGGCGTGTGGCTGTGCAGAGGCATACATACAAATATGGGTGTGGATCTAATGACCATTGCTTTCTGGTGAGGTCTGAAGTCAGAAACGGGAGTGTATGCCTCATCTGCATTGGCAGGGATGTTTTTTTGGGAACACCTGTAGAAAGCAACGTCTTTGTTTAGCAAGCCATTAGGAATAAGGAAAGAAATTTTACTGGGAAGTTGTGTTTTATAAAAAAACACTGTTAGATACTGCTATATATTATTTTTTATTACTTTGGTTTATGTATGGAGGAGCTGTGGGGGAAGTGAAAAATCCTGGAATTATGCTCTTTTTTCCTTTTTGACCTTTTCGTGCAGGAAAAGGACCAGCGCAGCCTAGATATCAATACTGCCAAGTGTATGTTGGGCCTTCTTTTAGGAAAAACATGGTCCCTTTTTCCGGTGTTTCATCAGTTTCTAGAGGTATGGAGTTGGAAACAGAATTACAGGGTTTTTTTAATCTGTCTTTGATACTTTTAACTAGCAGTAGAATGAACAGCTAAGAATTCTGTGTCACAATCTAGAATACAATAACCACCAAAGCAGCACTTATAACTGATTCTTTCCTTTCTTCCTTTTTCCTAAATCCCTGTGCTGTTAATTTGTTTATTTAATGCAAGGCAAAGTATGGAAGGTCTTTGATTTGCTTTTGGACTTTATTTTATTGCTATATGTTTGCCTTCTAAAAGACATCTTAATCAGAAACATGAATTATTCAACAGCGGTTTGACTACTTGGTGGTTTCTTTAATCTTGTTTAGTTTTAGATGGCATACAGATTAAAATAATCATCATAAGGTTTAAATTTTCTGTAAGAAAAGCTGAGTTTGAGACAGTTGAAAATATGCTTCAGTAACTTCTGTTTCTTGCCTCAAGCAGCAATCAAAATACAAAGTTATCAATAAGGACCAGTGGTGTAACGTCCTTGAATTCAGCAGAACAATTAACCTTGACCTCAGTAACTATGATGAAGACGGAGCCTGTAAGTACTACCATATGTTGGTGCTCTAAAATAATTTATTTCTTTGAGCTTAATCATTCTGTGTCCTTTTACAAAATTTTGTAAAATACAGTTATTTGATCTCTCTACAGGGCCAGTGTTGCTGGATGAGTTTGTGGAATGGTATAAAGGAAAACAGATGACATAGGAATTTAACTATGCACAGCTACTCAAGAGTCACTGTTACCACAGTTATGTCAACCATTAGCCATAAACTGCTATTTGTATCAAAGTGCATGCTGCTTTTCTTGCACTGCATCCCTTTGGCAGGGAACTTTTGATGTTTGCTATTTAACAAGCTAGCTATGCTTGCTGTTTAGCATTGTTCTCTTTGAAGGCTGCTTTGCGTTTTGTATTTACACTACGAATTGGTGAACTTGCCAGCGTCTTCACTGTGATTATGTGTATATTGCTGTCTAAATTTTGTATATGTGTATAAAAAAAAAAAGCTTCACCTAGGGATTATTTCTTCAGAAATGTATTGTAAAAATAATTTTGTGGCATATTTCTAGTCAACACTTACATGTCTGTTGAAAGTTTAGTTATTTTGTTTTTCTTTCGGTCTCAAATGTAGCATTTCAGACTGCTTGGACATAGTTATGTGAAGAACTATTGTTGATTTCAATGTTACTATTTGAGATGCCAATTTCTGAGAGAAGACATGCTGTGACTTTCTTCACCAGAATTCGCCAAACCTGACCTAATGCTTTATAGGAATGAAACATTGGTGTCTTAAAATATAAATATGCATATAAATATTAAAACACTGTAATAGTTGTACATGCCACAGATGATTTCCATTTGAAGAAAAAAGTACTGACTTTTTAATGTTAAAACTGCAGTAGTCATTACAGGTACAAGTGAACAAATTAAAGTACCTTTTAAAAATGGGTTTTAGACTTTTGTAAATTGCCTTTGGCATACTCCTTTTAAGTTTTGGTGTACCCAGAGTGTTTGGTCTAGGTTGTGATCTAGTGAAATTGAAAGTTCTAGCTGAAATTAGTGGTTTGGGTAATGAAGTATGCTTACTCTTAGCACATAGATAATAAAGATTTGGGGGATTTTTTCATTTGTAACATTAGTCTTTCCAAGGGCCTCTAACTTCATGTTTCTAAGTGATTAAAAATATGATATCTGAAAAAATATGATCTTGGATTGTCAAAACATTACTTTTTCTTTCATGCTGGGAATTAAAGTTTCCTGGCAGAATGTCCATTGCAGGCAATGGGCATTTTAAACACCAGCATTAATTAACAGTACTTTTTAGTAGGGACCGCTGCCTGTTTCACTCATTTCTTTATCTGTATAGAACGGTTCCAGTGCTTATTTTGGGGAAAAATGAGTGAATGGAATGATGTTTAAGTTCTGTAATTTTGTCACATTGTCTTTGCCTTACCCTCCTTAATTAAGTAATGAGTGTTGATTTTTATTAAATAGGTTCTTGAAGTATCCGGTGCTATTAAACTTTGATCTCTAAGGATTTATTAAAATGTTCCATATTGATTCACGGAGCATTTAACAACAAAGGGCCAGTGGATGTTTTGGAACAAAGAATAACATTACTTTTCTATAGGAATATTTTACAAGGTATTAGCAGTTTTGTTATTTCCCTAGAATGCAATCCAAGGGAAGGGGACGAAAGCATTTTAGGTTGAATTTGACATTTTCATCTGTCTTGAAGGTTCTATTCTTGCCATCAAATCAGAAACAACTTTCATGAACTTGACTCCTTTCAGGATTAAGCCTGGTTTAGCAAAAGCACATTAGTTTGCTGCCCTGGACCTGGAGGTTGTAATTGTGGTGCTACAGGTGGTCAGTTGTGTTCAGATCTGTTTGTTGTTGTCATTGGTTTTTCAAACTCAGCTGCCAAAGACAAAAATTGTTTGTGTCTGTGTATATTTGTATATACATAAATATACAATGTGTATGCATATACAAAACCTGGAGTTTCATGATGCGAAGAAGAAAATGCTACCTTTCCCATGAAATAGTTTTGTTTGGATTTCTGTGACACTTAATAGCACTTTCTAAAGTTAGTGGTGGAAAAACATACACAGTCAGTGCTTTCTCATGGACTAACTAATACAGATAACCTTAATTCCATGTTTGATGCCAGTTTGCACAAGAAATAATTGAGTGGAGTGTGGTGTTTAATGTTTACAATAAGCCTCTTATGAAAACACACATGTTTTATTAAGACTTCTGATGTAAATGTATATATTACCATAGTGTAACTGTAAGGAAGTATCAGTAGAGCTGCTGGTTTAGTTCTTAAAAGAATGAACTTAGAAGCAATATAACTTTTAACGTTAGGCTAATTTGTGATTGCCAAGATTTTAAGTGAAATAGTGTAATTACTCTTAGACATTAAGCTAGTTACTGACTCTAGAAAACTGATCAGCACAAATTGGCATGAATCCTACAACAATTACAGGTTTGCATAAAAGGTTTTGTATGTCACAAATAGTTGAGCTTCCAATAATGGAAGCAGGAGCCAAAGACACTTCTAATCTATTCCTGTCACAGGTATAGCTTTCATATAACAGGGTCAACAGAAATCTGTTCAGCTCAACGAGGTGCTTTTTTCCCAAGTTTTTGCTAATGTTTATCAGAATACAAAATTTAATTGAAAGCCAAGAAAATGGGAAAATTCAGAAAGTACTCACACTGTATAGTTAAACGAACCTGTTTTTTAATTTGGGTAAAAGTTATTGGGAGTGATGGAAAGGAAGGATGTGTTTGAAAGTGAATCAGATAGATGCTGCAAATTTTTTTCTTCCACTTGCAAACCAGGGTGAATCTGTAGCCTTCAGCAGATTTATAAACATGCATCTTCATAAAGTAAACCACAGATTCAATTATAGCCAGTAGACAGCTTTACTGGCATTTATAGTGAACAAATGGGCTAAAATGGATCCGTGTGGCTTGATGAGCTTCCCCTGTACTATTGATTCTGCTTGTTTTGCTATATATGCTGATAAGCAACATTCCTGATCCTGTATTTTGGAGAAATTCCCTCTTATTTTTAAAGAATTTTGGAAACTTAACTAACCTACTCAACTAACCTTGCATTTAGTACAAGTGACTTTTATGTTTATTATGCCATGAAATAGTTGATGGTTTTTTGTGGTTTGATTTGGGATTTTTGTTTTGGTTGGTTGGTTGGTTGGGGTTTTTCTCCCTCCTTTTGAAAAGTAATGTACAGCATATGTTGACTTCTTGGACAAGACACTGAGAGGTCATTCCTGAAGGGTGTCATGGGTCTTATGCTAATCTTTCTGGTGTACTATTACTGTACTTCTAGCAGAAACTTGATCAATGTACAATTCATTTTGGTATTTGAGAGATGTAAATTGGAAAGACGGTTAGTGAAAGGAGAACAGCATCCAGAGACTATAGCAGTTGGCATTATTTGATAGATGACAAACATTTGGAGCTATTTGGACAGTCTTAAGGATCTTTGTCAACCTAAATGATTCTGTTAATATTAGTAACCAAAACATTCCACAAAATGAATTTCCTTCTACAGCAAAGTGATATTATTTAAAATATTGATATAATTCTGTGTTACTGTTGTTTTTTCACTTTTTATCTTTTTCAAGGAAAGCAAACTGAAGAGCATGGAATTTATTGGAATCCTTTATGTACTTCAGTTTTCAGTTAAAGCCTCTTTAAAGTTGTCTTTAAGCTACAGTTAATACTTCGATTATATTTGTGTAGCCTTTTCTCATATTGTAGAGGCTTCTCCCATTTTACCACAAACACATGCATTTTCTTTTGTCACATATATACTAACGCAATCAAAATTAGTTACAGCTTATTGCTACTTGGTTAATGTTCCCAAGTTAGTTTTTTGAAGGGCAAGAAATGGACTTCAGTTGTGTTAAGCTTTTCCCAGATTTCTGTTGACCCTTGGTCACAAGTCTAACAAACTGTTTAATACTCTTGGAATTCATATAGACAGCTTTAAAGGTTAGCTTGTGCCCTGGTTTTAATTATAACTGCTAAAATACCTCTTTTCTAGGCCTTATATTTTGTCCTTTCATATTGCTGTAAAAGTGTATAGAATACATCCACAACTAGTTTGTTTTCTGTAATTGAGACCACAACTCAGCTTGGCATTTTTTTGTTTGCTTTTATTTTTTAAATCCACCCCTCCCTGTGTGTGTATGTGCATGTGTACATGTGTTGTCACAAAATAGTACCTACTGATACTGCTGTTGCAGGAACAGCAGTTAACCTGTAACTGTGAATGCTTTACGTCTTAGCTATTTGGGTACTATATAAATGAGATGTGCTAAACTCCTGTGACTCACGATCTGATGAAAATACTATTATGCCACTTAACATGAGTTCATCTGATTGATTTTTTAGGTCCTTTGCTGGTGTTGATGTAAAATGGCATCCCACAAATAAACAGTATTTGTGTTGGTTTCAGCAACTGACTTCAGATTTTTCTGTGGTTCGTACTTCAGAAATTCTCATATCTGAACATGCATCACATCAGTGGGCAACATTTATCCTTTATGAACTTGTATATAGGATCTTGTCACTCTTATTTCTAATAGCAGAGCAAATTAGTATTTAAAACTGTTGGAAAAAGGCATGTGTTTCAAAAAGGTCATATTTCAAATACGGTGTGTGAGTATAAAATGGTACTGTAATACAAAAGTTTTAAAAAAAACCCAGTCAATTTGAGCAGGAATGTCTAAGGTGAAATTCTACAAGAAGCATGATCATTACCCACTCATCTTGACTCAGGCTTTCGACTCATGAGGGCCTCATAGAAAGGCTATTGATGTGTGGACTAGATGAGCAGAAGGTAGACCGAAAACTGGAAACTGTAGGACCCAGGGGGTGGTGGTCTGCAGAGCAAAGTCTAGTTGGAAGGCACTCACTAGCCCTGTGCCCAGGGGTCAGTACTGGGTCCAGCCCTGTTCAACATCTTCTTTTCTGACCTGGATGATGGGGCAGAGTGTACCCTCAGCAGGTTTGCTGATGACACCAAACTGGAAGTAAAGGATGGTAAGCTACAGCATCGTGCTGCCATCCAGAGGGGCTTCAACAGCTGGAGAAATGGATGGACAGTAACTTCATGAACTTCAACCAGGAGAAGTGCAAAGTCCTGCAGCTGGGAAGGGACAGCCCCCTACACCAATACATGCTGGAGGCCACCCAGCTGGAAAGCAGATTGGCAAAAAAGGGACTGGGGGTCCTGGTCCTGGTCCTGCTGGACACCAGTTTGAAGGTGAGCCAGCAACACAACATGTCCTTGCTGTGAAGAAGGCAAGTGGTATTCTGGTCTGTGTTAGAGAAAGTGTTGCCAGCAGGCTGAGAGTGGTGATTATTCCCTCCTACTCAGCACTGGTGAGGCCACACCTGAGTACTGTGTCCACTTCTGGGCTTCCCAGTACCAGAGACACTGTGACATACTGGAGAGGGTCCAGCAAAGGGCTGTGCAGACAATGAAGGGATAGGAGGAATTTCTCTCCCATGAGGAAAAGCTGAAAGCTAGGACTGTTTAGCCCGGAGAAGGTGCTTAGGGAGATCTTATTAATGTATTTAAATATCTGAAAGGAGAGTGCAAAGAAGACAAAGCCAGACTTCTCAGCAGTGCTCAGTGACAGAACAATCAATAGGCACAAACTGAAACACAGGAGGCTCCTTCTGAACATGAGGAAACACTTTTTTGTACTGTGAGAGTGACTGCGGTGCCACAGGTTGCCCAGGGAGGTTATGAAGTCTGCCCTCAGATACTCAAAAGCCATCTGAACATGGTCCTGGCAACTGGCCCTGCTTGATCAGAATGGTTGGCATGCTCTAGATACCACTTCCAACTTCAACTCTTCTGTGATTTCTAAAAGCATATGCTAAGGAAAAGTCTCTAGGGTGCTCAAAGGTAATGCTGGAAGAGGACTGGTCTAGTTCTTTTTAAATGTGGTAATCTGAGGGTCTGTTTTTCTTACTTTTTGCAAGTTTTTCAATTATTAGACATGTAATGAGATGTCACATTTAACTTTTTAAAGCAAAAGTGGTAGTGTGTAAGCAGAGAAGTAGAAAAGCTCTTCGCAGTAAGACATGAAAATTACATCCTAAATGTCCATAATGTATTCTCAAATTAAGTTTTTAAAGGAGCCATCAGTTAATCTTGCTACTTTGTATTGGTTGCAGAGTTACAAATCCGTTTTTAAACAGGAAACAGACATAAAAGTTGGCAGAGAGAATAAAGAACACATGTAAGTGATTTCACAAGATTTTTTTAATATTTTGCAGAAACTGAGCTACCAGTCCAAAGGCTTCTGACATAAAGTATTATTTGAAATAAAATGTATTTATGTTATAATTAGAATATTGTACTATAGAGCTCAACCTAGAGAAGTTTCTCATAACATTCATGTTGCTGATGGAGGCTGGGATTGCCTTTGCCAGTTCTCAGAATGTAGGCTGTTGCTTGTATTTATCAGAGGGTGTGAGTCATAGCCTTCTGTACCATGAAAAATGTAATACTACAATCCAGAAAGTTTCTGATGTTAATTATATGTATGTGCATGTCTTCTCCTTATATTCAAGGATTTTTTTCCAGCCCAGTTTTCAGCTTACTCTGGAGAGATTGAAATGCTTTGTACTTACAGCAAACAACTTGATAATTATTGAACTGCCATAGGTAGGTGTTTGAAAATGACAGCTTTGTTTCATTCTGATTACTGTATCTGAAGTTCTTGATCTGCTTTTAAGGCTTCAGATTTTTTTCCTGTACTGGTTCACTGTATGAGGGATACTGTATTCTGTCAGCCATGGAGCTCAGCACACCATTGCCCTGCGAGAAAGGTGTGCCCAGACTATTGCCAGCGTCCTCTTGGCTGCCTCCTCATGCTTCATTTACAAATTCATACAGCATACGGTTAGGCACCTTCGTTATCAAGCCTGTTCTGAGACTTTGTTTAGCCACTATCAGTTGGGATAGTAACAGCAACTGGTTTTCTACTAGTACAGGTATCCTAGAAAATTCTCAGTGACCTAACAAGCTAAAATAGTGGTGTTTTGAGTGTGGACAAGACACAGTGGATTGCCACCAACTGAAATGTACAGAAAAGTGAGTGGACACAATCTCAGGGTCAGTGTATGTGGGACTGTGTAACTTACATACAGAAGGGCACAGCGAGATAGGGTGGGTGGAGAGGAGCAGAGTCTGAAGAGTACTATGTGGAAGTCACAGAAAATATAAAGGCTTTGTATTAACTGAAAGAGCAATCACTAATGAACTAATACAAAGGAGAAGCAGCTGAGTGTTTGGATTTGAATGAATAATAAAAGTGGAGAAAATGGTAGCAGATAACAGTGGCAAGATCAGACAGAAATCTGAAGGTAAGTTTCAGATGGAACATCAACAATATTCTGACAGTAGAATGAAATACTTTGTCATGTGTTAAAAACCCATGATAAAGGAGCCAATTTATTTCTCTGCTGAGAACAGATAAACTTTTTCTGTGACTTCATGGCATAAAGGGAGGCTTAGAAAACTTGCAGCTTCTAAAAAGTAGTGTACTGTCTGCATTGCCACTGCAGCATTCCCATGGCCAGAAAAAAGATGAGAAAATAATTTTCCAATATATATTTTGAAAGCCTGCTGGACTGTATCAGAAACAAGTGACAAAACATTGCTGTGTATGATACATGAATAGAGCCACTCAAGTATTTTTTCCCCTGTGATCCACAAAGTTGGCTTGCTTGTATAGTTAGATTTCCTAACTTGTTAGCAGCTGGTACAGCTGGAAGGTGACAGACCTTTAGAGGTGTCAACACAGTGTTTGAAGACTCAAATACCATGAAGAGCAAGTCAGCATTATTTTTCATGCATTGCATTTTTAAAGTTGCTTTGGCCGCAAGTTACTTGTGCAGATAATGAGCTTTACTGAAAGCTGGCTGTGGGCGTGAAGAAAAGTGCCGGTGGTGAGGAAATACTGTTCTGTTTTCTGCTCCTGGTGGTTCTGTAGCTGTTCCTACAAGGAATTGCTCTTAAATTAACTAGTTCTTTACTTCTAGACAGCCTCTAAAACCATCTAGATTTAATGTCACACACTGTTCTCAGAGAACAGCAGTCATAAATTCAGTAGAAGCCAAGGCATTACACGACTGTTGAGACTATGTGGGGATTAGGAGAGAAAAACTGCAGTAGAACAGTCGCATTTACTGACACTTAAATAATCAAAGAATGCATTGTATTGGAAAACATACTTTATTTCAGAGTTCCTGTATTTTTAACCCTTCTGAGAATATTTTTTTTTTTTTTTTTTTTTGCAAATTTGAGTGTTTTGTCATTTAATTCTTGTCTACTCAGAGTACATAAACAATTCTGGACAGGTAAATGTGTACAACTTTTTCCTGTGTTTGAAAAACAGAAAACAAAACCAGAACTTTAAAATCATGAATAATTTGATGATAAATTACCATTTTTTTTCAGAAGATGATTTCATCCATGGTTCCTGAGCAGACTCCTGCCAAAGGAATGGTACCTACTCTAATTAAACTTACCAGTTCAGATATCACTGAGTACTGGAGTAAAAAGAACAGAAATCTTCCAGGAACCAACTGGAAAACAAGATCCTCTGTGAATGACAGCAGAGTCATTGCTTACAGTTGAAGTACAGATGCTACTGAGTGCAGTTATTTGCAAATACTGTTGTGACCTAAATCAAATCTATAAAACACCTACCTGAAATTGCCATATAATCTGGTTTGAGTTACATTAGAGATTTTGAGAATTGTCCAGAAAAAAACCCCAAAAGAAATCAACAGGAGATTTAAACATAGGTGATTTGGCTCAGTAAATATATAATGGATAATTGTAATGCTCAGTGTGTAAGATAATTATTTAAAAGGAACTCAAGGCTCTAAAGAAAATACTTTTCAAAAGGTTGAATGACAGAAGTACTGGTCTCCTTTAGTTGCTTCTTAAGGTTTGTGCAATAACTTTTTTTTTGGTTCCAAGCATATGAAGCTAACAAAAATTCCTAGCTTCTGTCAGCATCTCTTTGTTCTTTCCTAGTTTCCTCTTTAAAGATAGTTTCAATGATGTAGTGTGCCACTGAGCTTACTCCTTGTCTGATGGACTTGAAACGTGTTACTTCATTTTGGCATTTTTAGCCCATGTCCTCAGGTCTGCAAACTGCAGGTGGTGTCCCATCATAGCTACATCTCCATAACTGACTTTTCTGCAAGGATTGAATTCTATTCTGTTTCTTTGGGAAAAGTTGTTTTCAGTATCCTCTATGTCTTGCTAAGTTGAAAAGTAATTTTTAAAATGTAATTGAATATACTGCTTGGACTTACCTATCTTTGCAAAACTGTAGGAATTCATAGATGCTTAATCCACAAATTTGGCTTAAAAAACAGAAGACAGTAATATGTACTATTTCACTGTATAGGGTGAGTCCCACAGGAAAACACAATAATAGTAATAATGTCATGATAATTTCAATGTTTACATTTATTTTAGATGAGGCACAAAACTGCATATCTGAAGCAAATTCCAATGGAAAATAAATTAGAACTAACAACAGTGAGAAAGTATATATTATAACTCAGCAAAAGCATTATTATCTAATGTTCCAGAGTTGCTTTTCATAAAATCTATTGCTGTTTTTTTTTTTTTTTTACAAGTACCCTTCCAAACAAAAGCCATTTCACTTTCAAACAAAATAATTTTTGCACTTGCTGTAATGACATAATCACTGTGGGAGCTTAATATTACAACTCCGTGTCTTAGCTATTGAAGTTTGTTCTGCTTTGCAAAATATTAGCAAATCCATCAAATGCTCTTTTCTTCTTAACAAAAAACTGGTCCTGTCCTAAATTTGTCTGACTTTTTTGACTGAGATTTTCACTGGAATTTTGGAGGTGTTCTACAGCTGTTGTAGAATTATTTTCCAGTTCTGTCAAAGTGGTGTCATCCTCTGTCTTGCTGGAATCAGTGCTTTCAGAGATTATATTTCCTGTAGGCATTTGTGGGGATGAACATGAACTATATTGAGTGCTTTCCCTAAAGAAACCTTGTGGGACTGAGAAGGAATATGCATCGTCTTCACTCTGATCCAGCTGGGAATGACCATCTGTTGTGAAGACTGACTCTGTTTTCCCATGAGTAGGAAGATGCAGCAGATCTGCTGTAAGATTCCAAGACTCTGTTTCTTCAGGCAGACTGCAGTTGCTGGTATCCTGTAATTCTGTGTATCCATCACAGTTTTTCTCATCAAAGCTTTGTGTTTTATCTGCACAAGCCTTAGCTGTGTTCCCCTGTGGTAGCAAGTCTTCTTGCTGTGTAACGAACATGAAATGTTTTTCAGCTGTGTGCTCAGGCAGCAACTGAAGAGATGATTCATTGCTGGAATGCAGCAGTGATGTTTTTTTAACAATTTCATTCAAACCACTATCACTGGGAACAAAAATAAAGTCATTGTCCTCAGATGTACTCATGTTTCTTCTTAATGCTTCCCCATGATTCTTTTCAGGGGAGTTCCTGGCTATGTGCTTGTCTGTACTTCCCTCTGGTGCATTTTCTTTTTGTTCAGTGGGACAGAAGCTGAGCGAATGCTGTGGCCTGCTGGGAAGCGGATACAGCTGCAATTCGTCCTCTTCAGGAGAGTCCTCTGTATCTGCATCATACGTGGGAGAACGATGTAGTGAAAATACCATGTTACCAAAAGCTCTACTTTGACTGTGGAGAGAATCAGAAACAGAGTTTTGTACTGTTGACTCTGCATTAGTAAAAAAATCAAATGTACCTGGAACTTCTTGACTTGAAAAATGAATTTTATCTGGATCTGACATGCTTACATGGCCACTACATTTGTCAGCGTAAGGGGATGCTGTTTCACACGCAGTGTTATCTAATCCATAATTAACAGTGGTTTCAAAATATGCAGTGTTCTCATCTTCATTTTTCCCAATATACTGAGCTTCAGCAGCAATGTTTGGAGATTCTGGCAGTGTTGAGAGCTTCTCAGTTCCACTGTTTGTACTGGCTTCCTCTAGTGACGGCTGACAGGCTGGCAGGTTGTCACTAACATCAGGTTGTTCCAGTTCAAAGTCTTCTAAAGAACTACAGTCACTCATTGTGAATGGAGTCCCTTCATCAGAGGAACTATCACCAAATATATCCACAGAAGTATCTTTATCATTTGAACGTATCCTTTTACAGTCATACTCTGTAATGGGAGAGTTTTCTATTGTTTCACATCTGCTTAAATTCTCAGTATCTCTATCGCTTTTGGAGATATTGGGTAAAATAGCATCTCCCACATCACTAGGTATATTTAAGTTGCTGCTTAGACCAACTTGTTCATAATAGCTTTGTCTTCCATGCATAAATTTTGCAGTGTGTGTGGGTTCGTTATGTGAAAC
The DNA here is from genome assembly GCA_035222235.1 of Margarornis squamiger. Lineage (NCBI taxonomy): Eukaryota > Metazoa > Chordata > Aves > Passeriformes > Furnariidae > Margarornis > Margarornis squamiger. The sequence continues at coordinate 47,447,527 of JAWWTY010000123.1, read as the reverse complement.
TATACCATTTCGTTCTGGAGAATCTGGTGTAGCCTTTTTGATCTCAGACTGCAGCAGACCAGAGTTGTTGCTTATTTTGCTCTTTCTAGAGTCTTGTGCAACTGAACATGTTTGTACTGTGGAAAATGGAAAGTCAGTTTCTCCCCTGAAGGCTAAATCTGAATCTGGAGGGTTGGTGTGATTTGAGTAATGGTCAGCGTTCAGTCTCCTGGGTATGGGAGGGGTCCTGCTCTTCTCTGAGTCTTTGTTATTTGCATCTGTTGAATCTTTCTGTAATGCAATGTCACTACTCGTTAATTGTCTTGGTGTTACTTCATTGCTGTTCTGGTACTCTGTCCTTGCAGAAAATACTCCATTATCATAAACATTTACACTTCCATAATTGTCAGTGCTAGTTTGGATTTCTGGAAACACTGGGGTTTTATTCATGCTGATCTCAGTATTGCTTTGTTTCTGGTGTTCTGCTTGGGGATTTAGTGGATGTGCACCACTACCAGTGACATTTTCATACAAAGTAGAAGTTTCTGTAGGAAAAATGCGTGTGTTTCTTGAAGAATTCTCATCAAAAATTAATACATTATGCTGTGTATTTGTGGATTTGCTTGCAGGAGACTCTCTGCTCAAGGTTTCATCTGAAAAAGCTTGATTAGAATATGTATGTTCTGAACCTGAATTTTTATTCCTGCGCATGAGCCTCCACAGGCTCACCAGGTAGGGTCTGGCAAAAGCACCCAGACAAAAAGCACAAACAAATGTAATGAGCACTGATAGGGAGACAGCCAGTGCAAAGTCTGACTCTGTTCTTTCTTGTCTAAAAACAGTGTTCGTGTCCCGGACTTTTCTAACCAAAAACGTTGAAACCCTTTCGTTCACCTTTATATTGTAAATGAGATATTTCTCCTTTGGTGTATTAAAAATACACAAATATAATCCTTCAGCAGTTTTCTCAGCATTGTATATCACTAAATTATTCATTTTATCCAGTGTCACATGAGGAGGATGCTGATTTTTTGAAATTCTGCCTTTAGGTGTCCACCAAGAGACTTCGTTATCTGAAATAAAAGAAAATACAAACTCAGTCTTTCTTAAAGGCATAGGATACTGGATTTGCAGGGTCAGGTTATTTCTATAAGAAGATACTCTGACAATTGTAACAATTTATTATAAAATCCATTTTCTTTTTAGCTATCCATAGTCCTTTTTGATGGTATGAAGTCTGTTACACCATCATATATTACACTCCACCCTCCGCCTGCCCCCTATTTAAAATCACAGTATATGTGGGGGCTTAATTGCAGACTTTACAAGAAAAATGGTATGGGTGTGGGAGGAGGTCTCTGAAATCATCTAAGCATGCTCTGGGTTGTACTAGAAACACCTGCTGATGTTCCTTGGGGCAGAGACATACTAATAGCCATCTGCTTTCCAGTGTGGCCCTGGTCCCCACCTGCAGCTGTGGGATAAGAAGTCACCTGTTAACTGTCAGTGTTTCAGCCACTGTGATTTTCCTGTAGTTACTGGTTTGACTCCAGCAAAAAAGGTCTTACATCAAGGATACTTGTATTGATTGAGCAGTTGTTCCAAACTGTAGCTGCTGTGGGCCATGGCTGGTTGGTTTTTAGAGAATGTTTCAAGGTCGTATGTTCACCTTTGCCTTTGGATCAGCGTTTGTTCCCAGAGGAATTTTGGTGCAATGCAGTGTGTTGATTTTAACCCAGGTTTCTGGAACTTTCCTTGTAAACAGACAAAGTAGGTGGCATTTCAGATAGGCCCAACATGTTTTCCTTTGGGAATGAAGTGTTCCCAGGGGAAAGCCTTACCACCTCCAAGTGCTATTATTGCACTAGAGTTAAACCATTTTGCCTCACTGCACATGACAAATACACCTACTCTGTCTGGTCTTAGTTTTCCATCTGCATGGAAAGTCTTGGCTCTTGTACTTTCAGTGCTCTGTATTAATTGTAAATGTAAGTGAAGTGTTTGCTACAGTAGCTCTACTTTTTTAGAAGAAATAGAAATCCTTGCCCTTGCAAATAAACTTCCATTTCCTTTTGCTGTTAACTGAATACTGAAAGCTATTGCATTCTTCTCAGTTTTCTCTGTGCCCCAGAAGTGCAACGTCACTATTTGGTACTTTGTTTCAGTCCAAAATCAACTGATACCTTTGCAAGGTACTACTTACTGAAATTTATTTGTGTATATTAGGTTAACATAAGGAAGGAGATGAAGCGTTTTTTGGGAAACATTACTCAAATATTCTAGCCAGTATATTAATTTCTAGTAAAATATTTTTGCATGTTAAATTGTTATTTTAAAACAGTATCTTTAGAAATCCACTTTTAAACCCAGATTTCTTTGATCATTGTGCATGCATTTGGATTTTAGCAACATTTCGATGGAGTTCCTGAAGTACATACCCCTTGTGTTGTCCAAGTTACAGTTCAGCACCAATGTGTTCCCTGTTGGGATTGTAGCCCTCTTGAGCAAAACACTGTCCCTGCAGTTTAAATGGAAACTTGAAAGATACAGCAGAGGTTTCTCTGAGTTGTTGGCAAACTTATTGTATGAAAGGCTCCATTTTTTCCTTGTAGAGTCAAAAGGAAAATGAAATAAATGCAGGCTAAATGCTTTTAAGCAGTTAAATATCCAGGCATTATTTGACAAATATACTTCAAGTTGAAAGAAGTTCAGACTGATCAGTATCTGTGGCAGAGGAATTCTCAGAGGATTTTCGCGGAGATCCACAACCTATTTGGAAATAATTCATAATTAATTTGATAAGCCTTACAATGGAATCCTTATTGCAACATCTACAATGTTTCTTTTAGTATACAAGCACTTTTGTAGTTATGTGAACAATACATCAGTTTAGGATTTCAGTAATATTGTTCTAAGCTTTTTAATGTACATGAAAATTATAAACTGTGGTATGTTTAGAATTCTCCCATTGTAGACCTGTCTCTGAGAATGAGAAGCTACAGGGCTCTAGCCATGGAAGGGAGAGGGTAGAAAAGGGCATGTGTGTTTAAGGCTGTTATGGTTTGTGCCATAGATAAATAGTGAATGGTTTTGTTTATGGTTATATTTTGTATATTTATGTGTGTGTGTTTTACTATTTATGAAAAACAAATGTATAAAAATATTTTTGTCACCATTCACTTTTTTATAATTGTACACTACTATTATAATCAGAGCAATATAATCATGCTGAATAGTTGATAATTAATATCCTTAATAATTGTTCATGTAAAATATTGAAACAGTTGTAAATACTGCTTTACAACCTGTAATTTGCTGAGATCCCTGAAGGCGTCTGGATGAATTTTAGTTATCTTGTTGTTTTGCAGGTCAATGTCCTTCAGCTGTGAACAGTTTTGAAAATCCTGTGCATCAATCTGTTGTATGCTATTGGATGACATATGGACAGTTTGTAAAGACTGCAGCAGGCCTAGTCCTAGGAAGAACAAAACTATTTTACATTTCATGTTCTTGTTTTCTCACTTGTGTCAAGTGTCTTTATAAAATTCTTGCAACAAAATTCCTTCCATTCCTGTCTATTGCAATAAGTGGTTGCAGCCGTTGTGTTATTATGCCTTTCCTAGGCACAATAACATTCCCATTCTAAAAGCTGCATAGGATCAACAACAGGCATGTTAATACATTCACTGTTAATTCATGTTTTAAAAATTGACACTTTCATAAAAGGAGTAACATTCCTTTGTGCTATCAAAATCATTCCAACTGTGATCTCTGTATTTCAAGCACACTTCTCTGGAGGACTGGAGGTAGGAAAGGAGAGGTGTGAAAAGGGTGGAATATATTCAGTTTACAAGATCCAAGTATGTTAATTGTAAGTAAAAGATGGAGGTACAAAAGGTGATACAGTATCTCCTATCCACTGCCACCTGCAATTTCGTGGGAGTTTTTCATACGTGGAATTAATTGAACCATATTCATAGGATGTAAAACCTGACTGAAAACAAAAATGTGTTGTTGCTTATGCTTGTCTGCCTGTGAGTTATCAAACATGACAGTATATTCTTCAGTGTACCCTGGTTACAATAGCAGCTGTCTTGCACAAGGAGCCTTTTTGATGCTGGACATAGCTCAGTTTTCTTTGGTGCTGTGTAGGCAGCCCCTGAAGCTCCAGCCTGCAAGTTCCAGTGGGAAGGCAGGCACTTGAACACTCAACATCACCACAGTTTGTAACACACGAATGTCACTCTGAAGTGGTTTTTGATCATCCAGCATTGTTGAGAGATTTTTGTTTGGAAAAATTTTGCCCTAGTGTCATCTGGTTTACTGGAAATCTCTTTTCTCAGTTTGCAGTTCTGTTTGCCGAGTAATTGATCTTTGGGTTTATTGTGAAAAGCAGAGGGAATGATTCATTCCTGCAGTAAAACTAGATGTAGCTGATAGGAAAGGCATTCAGAAGTTCTGTTAGTTCATAAACTCTTCCTTGCACCTGCATGAAGAATTGTACTTTGGATGCTTCCCTGAAGTTAAACTTGTGCCAAAAACATAGAGTCATGTGGCAGCAGTGGGCAGCAGCCTGACTCCTGGGGTGGCAGCTGTGAGAAGGGTTTCTCTGTGGGAAACCTCTGCTTTAGAACTGCAGTCTGTGTTTTCTTACCAGAGCTTAAAAACTAGAATGTTGGTGAAGAATTTTGGACGAGGAAAATAAAGTTCTGAACATGTATTTAAATAAATATGGGATTTAAGTAAAACTTAAATAAGTATTGTGGTACCACGCATAGCAATTTGGCCTTTAACATCTAAAAATTGAGTCTCTTATAGAAAAGGATTGCTATATTTGACCCACTAAGGCATCCCATAATATGTAGTTATACCTACCAAAATTTGCATCAATGTATTTTATAAGATTTTCTTTGATGTCTGTATGACCTTACAGATACTACAAATTGATTAAGTGAAATGGGTTTCTTGCATGCCAGAGGATTATATATCATAAAAGGAGAAAAGTAGAACTTTCAGGACCATGTGTAGGTACACATTTATTTCCTTTGTCTGACTTTATGGCATAAGTGGGGTTTTGTTTGTTGTCTCATGTCCCTCTGTATTTTTGAACTCTAGAGCTAATGAATCTGATGATATTATCAGAGATCAATAAATTCAACACACTGTATACAATAGGGTTGCACATCCAGCAGCTTCTGCCTCATTTAAACAGTTTATAGAATGGGAATCATCCCTTTATGAGGATAAAGGCTAAGCTGCCTAGCATAGCTCAGTGACCATCAAAACTTTAGGGCCCCCTCCTCTTACACCAAGGTGTCACTTTTGTTGGGTGTCAGATGGCATAGAGCAAAATTGTTTTGACTGAACAAAATATATTTTCCTGTCCTAATAAAATATTAAAATTGGAGCAAGTTTTATTTAGACACATAGACTTTCTTTTTTAGTATAATATGAAATTCATTATCTGTAGTTTTCTTACTGTTAAGGTTCACGACCAGGTTGTAGAGGCTGGCGTTTTACAGAAGATCCTTACTTCCCTTTCTATACAACAAGCAAGAACACTGCTTAGGCTCTTACAGGATAAATTTGGTTATATTTAACTGATACTACATCATTACAGTTGCAAAGACTGTATAAAAAACCCCAACAAACCCACCCTAAACTGCAACAATCCATTTGCTTTCACCTCTTTATTTGCAGGTGGAACTTTCCCTCACCTTAACTATAACTAAATGACTATAACCCTAAAACATTCTAAATTCAGTAAGATGTGTGAATTATATCCCAAACCAATTTACCCCAGGAGAGTCAGGTCCTTAACGGTTTTTGAAATGCTTACCTCTTGGAACTGTAGTAAGATTATTTCCTTCAATTGACAATACCTTCAAAGCAGGCAGGAGGTGATCAACACTTCTGTACGTTTTAGACCCAGGAGCAGGCATAGGTGTATCCAGTGTGAGGGTGTGGATGGCATTACCATTGAGGTTTAGAGTTTCTAAAACAGGTAAATTTGTACAAGTAGTCAAGGAGAGTTCAGAAACCAGGTTGTTACTGAGGTTCAGGTGTTTCAGCATCCATTCTTCGTTTCTTCCATCAGTACATAGAAAGGTTTTAATATTATTGTAACTAAAATCAGCCACTATTGCTGTTTGTGATACATCTTCTGGAAGAGTAGATAGTCTGGTAAAAGAACAATTCAGTAGGAACTCCCCATCCCACCGGCATTCTGAGTGGTGATGTGTAGCAAGAAGAATCTGCTGTGACTTCGCTCCCACTGATCCAGGAAGATTAAAGGAAAGGACCACAGCTATGACACTCAAGTGAAGGTTATCCATAGTATCTATATGTAAGATGTAAAATTATGGTTAAATTCAGCATAACAATAATTAAATAGAAAGCTGAAACATTTTTGTATTAAAAATATATGAACAACAAATAATGAAAGCATTACCAACATTCTGCCTTAAACATTCAGTTTTGGAGTCTTAGGTTCAAAAAGAACACTCATAAACTGGTAACCTTCCCACAACCCCCCAAAAAACAATTAGAACCTTTTCTTTCTTTTCCAGCCCTTTGTTCAAGAAACACAACTTCTCAGGAGCTTGTGAACTAACAACAGTGGAGACTTTTGAACTCTGCTTCAGGTATCATACACAATTGCCATTGAGCAAAGTCCATCAGATACAATCCATGACAAACAGGTGTGGAGTGACTTTCATACTTACAGTTAATAAAATACCAGTTTCCCTGTCAATAACGTAACAATGTATTTTTAATGAAAAACTATATTCTCAGAAATAACACTTCTGAAACACAGCAGCATCTCTAGAATTTATTGTTTTATTTCAAAACAGGGATTAGAAATTCAATTGTCTTTTACCCATTGAAACAACCACCACCTTTACATATGCTGAGAACTCTTCACATGCAAGTTGTTCCAGCGTATCCGGCATGGCATTTTACAGAGGCATGTAGAATGCACTTTAAACACACAGAATCTTAAGTGCAGCTGTGGGACTGAAATAATAATGTGCCACAGAGTGTTTTAAATACATAGAGAAAAATGTACCTTAGGCAGTCAGTTAGAAGACAAACATCAAGTAAAAGCACAACACAAGGCATATGTGCTGCCAACACTTCTCAAACTGTGTAATATAAATATAAAATATATTAGCAATACATAAACAGTGGGTAGCAAATTCATAATTTATTTCATTTGTTATTTGTATTATTGGGTTTGCTACATGTAGACAAAAAAAATCCACACTTCAATTCTCCACATCATGATTTAAGAGTACCTTTGTGACAAATCTTTCAGTTACACTGCACACAGTACTTTAAAAAGAACTCTTGATAATTACAAGAATCCAATACTAGCATATAGGCATGTCAGTATTAACCAGAGAAGAGCTTGAGTATGCTCTTTGTAACCTACTTGATGGAGGCAGTATCTGTCATCTGCAAATCTATTTCAGCTTTGAGGATACTGCTCTTTATATTTTTTACATGTGTGTATTTACATATAAAAAAATAAAGTGACAAACTTCCATTAGCATGAGAGTGAAAATTACAAAAATGTTTCTTTCCTCTTCTTAACTGTAACAGATACTAAATGAGGCATTGCTTAGCAGCAAAGATAGGTGCATGTTTTCAGCAAAATGGGTGTTAAAAATGTTTATTAACTCAAAACTATGAAGTTCATGAAGGCAGTATACAAAATGTTAATACTTCCCCATAATCTTTAATGTGAGCAATTCAATGTCTTTTGCTACATCTTATTCTGATTTTGTCTGAACAGCTACACTGCTGTCCAGCCTCAAAACCCCAACAACTACTGAGCATTAAAATCCAGCTTTGTCTTTGAGCAGAGAGGGAAACGTGACCCCTGGGAATTCCTGTGTGGTGTAATGCCTGACTTAAGGATCCCCCTCCAAAAATCATTTCCACCCATACACATCCTGCATGAGGACTTACTGACTTCCAGTAAATTTGGGAATTGGTACTTTAGATGTGAAGTTCTTGTTACAGCAGGAACCGATGCATGTTTTATGGAATTCTATATACTTTGAGTGCTGTAAAACAAGGGCAGATAGTTTATCTTCTCATAACAAATGACCAATATTGAAGTTAATGTGTAACATTCACACAACTTTTAGGAAGTGTGTTCTTATCTAGAAAAACTTGCCAAAAAGCTGTTGCAAAGTCACCCCTGTGGCCTACATCACTAAGGTTATTTGATGCTACTGCAAAATATTAAAAATCTATTTTAAACTGAAAAATACATGGGGTGGGAAAAGGAGCATTCTTATAAATAGCTGGTCTGTTTTTAGCACAAAACACCTTACTGCTGCAGAAGCAGTTGCAAGGCTGTAATAGGCCCCAGTTCACCACAGTTCCACTTCTGACAAATTCCAATACACATGTATTTAATCTGCTGTCATACAATCACATTTAGAATTACAGACCTGCAGTTTAACTTCAGAATTTAATTCTGAGGTTTTCAGTAATGCGTCACTACTGACATTTATGGGAAAAGAGAGATCTGATCTCAGACACCGCTGCAACAGTCATGCTTTAGATTATTACCTGTCAAGTAAGGGACTCAGACACTGTTACCATTAAAGTACCAAGGAACACGCTATTTTTGGGTGCTGAGCAAGTTATATCTTTAAAAATGTACTTCTAATATAAACATGTTCTATAAATACTTCACATAAATTAAGCAACTGCAGAATGCCTTAGCAGTACAGAGAGAATGGCAGCTCAAGCAACACTTGAATAACCGCAAGACTATTTCAAAATCCAAGTTAGATTTCCACACTCAGTATTACTTCGCAAATATTATTTCAGATAGCACATTTTTTTTACTGACAAGAGAACAAATGGCAGAAACAATGCAGTATTTTAAAGTGAGTCTGCCATTACCCCTCACTTAGTATGCATCTGGTAAACCATCTCAGTTTGGGGGAAATCGCTGTATAGACAAGAAAGGAAGAGAAGACAAAAATCTGCCACTTCAGCCATCCTAGGCAAATCCACTTCCAACCACAAGTTCACATTCCTCTTGAAGTACTTCAGATCACAGTCGTGTACTCAGCAGTCCTCAAAATCTTGGGACGTAGGACAAAAATCCTCCTCTAAAGGCAACTGAAGGCAGTGAACATGGTTGCTAAGAACATGTTCTTTAAATATATTCTACTACTCCCAATTCAAGAAGGTACCTCAGTGTGCACATACACCAAAAGCTTACTGAATCAGTGCCACTCTTGCAGCTAGCAGGATGATGACATAATACTTCTGACCATAACAGCCTTTCCTTAAAAATATTATGTATGAAATGTTAGTATAAACTGCTGTAAAAACAGAAATCCTCGAAGGCATGCAATTACTTCATACAAATACATGTAAACACCAAAGAGAACTCTCCCAGCAGTGGTTTGTTTCAGTGTGTGGCTCCGCACGGATTGACAGAAGTCTGGCAACCCATGTTATAACCTGTCACCTGAACCTTGAACAGTGTCCCATCTGCACACATACAGAGCTTGAAACGCAGCCAGTTGCCGTTATTAAACTGTTCCCCGTAGGAAGAACTTGGCAGTCGTGATGGGCTGACCATCACAGTTCCGTTCAGGATAATGCTGTTCTCCTATTAAGGAGGAAAGAAAAAATAGTACAACTTCCAATTTAAACAAGGCAGGTTGTTTTTGAGAAGGACAAGCTGGTCTAATGAATAAATGACATCTTTAGGACAGCTGTAGAACCAACATAATAAAAAAGGTATGCATGAAAAGGTTTAATTTTTAAATGAAAATTATAATAACACTCATGGATTTCTCAACTATGCAAAGCAATGCACTTTGTTATTCCAGTGGTAGATTGCACTAGAGACAGCACTAGTGTAACTTTTCACTTTACAGACCTATTAGTAAAAGCAGTAAATCTAAAAATAAGGATGTGAAATGGGAATCAATGTTTGAATTCATATATGAAATTCAGTCACAATCAAAATGCAAGTGCATATACCTCTATTTTTTATCCTGCTTTCACCTCTTCCATCATTCCATATACCCTGCAATCTTAACAATCTCCAAAAATCCTAAAGGAATGCCAGTGAGCCTTACTGTGGCAGCACAGACGGTAGTGCTCCTAACTGGCAAAGGTTACTGACCCCAGT
>JAWWTY010000123.1:47426276-47437274 GCA_035222235.1 Margarornis squamiger | reverse complement strand
TAAAGGAATGCCAGTGAGCCTTACTGTGGCAGCACAGACGGTAGTGCTCCTAACTGGCAAAGGTTACTGACCCCAGTAAAGCTTCCAGAGGAGAAAATTAATTCCCTTTGGTATTCATTTCAGTGCAGAGGAAAATACCTTAGCTTTAATTGCATTGTGGTTTTTTGGTGTCCTAACAGTAGGAAATCACTGTTACCTGAAAAATGCTAACCACTAATTAACAGCAAAACAATAAACCACCTATTTAAATTGTACTAAAAATACCGATTCAACTTTTATGCATGACTACTTTATATAAAATCGGAAACCATATAAAGCTATATTAGTTTACTATCAGCCTGAATTTGAAATTAAGCTGTTTAAAAAATGCTGATTTGAAATACTTACTGCTTTAAGTTCCATGTTACCACCCATTCGAAACTCAATGGTCTTGCCTGTGATGAAAACACCTTCGTTTCCACGGACAATAGCACGGCCATCGACCTTTATGTTTAGATCACTGGTCGCATTGCTGGTAATCTAAGAACATAACACACACAAAAAAAAATTGTATTACAGATCAATGAAAATGTGTCACTTGTGTTTGTCTCAGTAACTTTAATTACCTTAAAAGCATTGCTACACAATTTAATAAAAAACATCAATGTACGTCTTGCCCTTCTGCTTATTTGTTATTTTCCACATTTAAAACCAGGACTCCTTAATTTTGGAAGGCATGTAAAATAGTTTATTTTTGTGATAACAATTCATATGACAATTTTACAGGATACACAGCGAACACTCATAGCAAATACAGGCTTCCTGTTAGGACTGTTCATGTAAACTTACCCCTCTGTTTTCACTTAATCTGTTCCTTCTATGTATTTATAGGTTTGGGTTTTTTTCTCTTGAACAGAGTTGCTTAATGCTTACTAAGGCACCCTCAACCCTCTATAAAGCCACTAGTACTACTCTAATATTACACAAACAAACAATGTGCTATATTCTCATTAATTATAAAAAGTAAGTTAAGAGAGACATACCCTCTCTGTAGAGGCCTTTTGTACATTCAAGATTTTCACTCCATTTGGCAGGTGAAACTCATGAGTTTCATAGTCTGTGCTGAATAAGGTATTTTGTGTCCGTGGGTCTACAAATTCCATGCCAATATCACTGGTAATAGAAGTTTTGTCTTTTTCCACGCTAAGCTTGGTTGTTCCTTGCTGAAATACAATCTTCAGAAACAAAGTCATTATGTTAATAATGTTTCAAATATAACATCAGTAATGGAAGTGCAGTACTCTAGTGCTGCTCACAGACTTTCAATTCATGGTATAACTTACAGGCTGATTATTCCCAGTGATCACCAAATCTTCATTCCGTCTCCCTCCTACAGTGCTTTTATATAAGGGATGTATAACCCCCATGTCAGACACTTGCTTAAACCGCAACAAGCCACTCTCATGGAATTCCATACTGTCACAACCATTGGGACCGATTCGAATCACTGCCCAGATAACCAGGGTAATCTGGAAGAGGAACACATTTTCACAGGTGACATTGACTGTGTCTGCCCACAAGAAGTATTGTATTAACTAGATGCTTTATTTGAAACAATTAGTAATGCTGATGTTTAAGCGAGCTTTAGGTGTGAATTTACTTTAGTCTGTTTAATTCCTACTGGAAACATCATAACACAATTACGGAAAGCATTTTACATTAGTTTTATACTTATCTGAAACAGTAACTACAATTATTTTTATATATATAAAAAGTATTAAATCATGGCCAGAATTATATCTTTTTTGTTTAAGGGTATCATGGTATCATTGGCTAAACAAATTTCCCAAACAGCTCAGCTCTGTATATACTTAACCTTGAACTACAAGAAATAACCCTCACAGGTGGTCATCCAGTTATGAAAAACAACTCATTACTTCTCATTGACCAAGCAGTAAAGAGGTGGTAATTACAACAATTATTACAAGTAATTATTACAAGTGCAGTGCCTTGTTAATTCTGAAGGCTCAGGTGAAGGTCTGTTATGTAAAATGTTCCGGGCATACATCCTGAATGCATTTGTACTAATAACACTTTGCAGGGAGTGACAGTTAGAAGGTTCCTAATTCTTTCTTGCAAAAACAGTAAGTTCCTTGCTGGGATCTTGGTAACTGAAATAACCATGACTGAACTTACAAGACTCTTCCACCTAATCTTGTTCAGGTTACAGAAGAGCAAAACAGAAAGGAGAAAAATGAGAATCTCCTTCAGTACATTTTAAGTCCTCAGCCATACTGGAAAAGTTTAATTTCTCTAATAAGCCATGAAAATGAAACATGATCTAATTAACGTTGCTTACAGTGTAAGTATTATACTCACAATCAGATTGATGACGGCCAAAATGAAAAGAACAACAATCACACATATGGCCAAGTTGCCTTTCCTGCCACGTAACCCTGTCTTATGAAGACGGTCTTCATCAATTGGAATGTATCCTGCTTTGAAATTACTGTTGTGCTCCTTATTAACGTTCCTGCGTTCCACAGCCTTCTCTCGCATAGACTTCTTCACTGGGCCATTTGAACTTTGCTATAACACAAAGCATGGGTTAGCTTCAAAAGGCATGTAAACTCACCAAAATGACACACATATACGTATGCAAAAAAATATAAATTTGAATTGACTAGTGGAACACATTAGATGTTATGTTCCATATTAGATTTCAGTCTGCCACTGGGTACACACTTAGAACCAGAGCAATCTCTACTAACACAATGACTAAGTTTCAAATCCAGGTATTTTCAGATAATATATGGTTTTATACCTCGCTTTTATAATGGCAGATAGGAATTATTAATGACATTATTGCAATAAAAAGACCCAAACCAAAACAGCTGTAAAGAACTTCATCACGCTTTTATCTCTTGGGGAAGATACAGGAGATAATGCTGCAGGTCATTTGTCAATACACAGAATTTTTGTTCCCTTCTAGCTCATGTGTGACAGACTCCCAGTGAGTGTATTCAAAAGGAGTGTGGTGAATACCATTTTGAAGTTGGATAGCACAGGGTTTGCACTGAGCTTCCATTGCTCGCATAGAGAAAAACACCGGGTGGCTCCAAACCAGGCATGGAAAACTTGGCCTGCCTACCTTAAATTTAATAATCTGAAGTTACGAGATTGCAAGGGACATCTTGTCAATGTAACAAATTAATAAAGACAACTCTTGTAGATAAATAAATAAACCCTTTGTTCCAGCTCTGCTGAACGGAACAGATTGCTATTTAAGGATTCCAATCTTCAAAGAAGGGGCTGGATCCGTTCGGTGTGATTTCGTTCACCCGAAGCGAGCCCCACGGCCGCACCGCACGCCTGCTGCGCTCGCCGCCGTGTCTGGGTTGGCGGGAGGGGCCCGGCCGGCGCTGTCGCCCCCTCCTGCAGCGCACAGGGACGGCGCTGGGGGGGGCTGGGACAGCCCAGGGCGGGGTGCCCGCGGTGCTCGGGCCCCGCCGCACCCACGGCCGTGCCCCGCTGCCATTCCCGCAGGAATGCCGGGCTCTTCCTGCCCGGGCCCCAGCTCTGCCTGCCTGTCACCGGGGCAGCGCCCGAGCGGGCCGGCAGCGCCGCGGGACCTGCCCGGCCGCTGCGGACGGGGCGGCCGCCGCCACTGCCACTGCCGCTGCCGCGGGAACGGCGCCCTCCGCCCGGACCCGCTCCCGGTCCCGCTCCCCCCGTGCCGCTCCCGGTCCCGCTCCCGGTCCCGCTCCCGGTCCCGCTCCCGCTCCCCCCATGCCGCTCCCGGTCCCGCTCCCGCTCCCGGTCCCGCTCCCCACGTCCCGCCGCGCACAGCCCCACCTGCTCGGGGGCGGCCGCCGCCATCTTGCCCCGCCGCGGTCCCGCGGGCGCCCCCTGGCGGCGCTGCCCGGGCCGGGCCGGCGGGCGTTACGGGCCCCCCGCGCCCCGCCGCGTTGCCGGGCAGCGCCACCGCCACCGGCACCGCCACCGGCACCGCCGTCACGGGCCGGGCACGGGGCAGCGCCGGGCACGGGGCAGGGCCGGCCGCACCATCGCCGTTCCGCCCCAGCCGGCCGGGTTGCTCCCGGAGGGGCAGAGCGGGCAGCACAGCAGCACCCCGGGGCCGAGCGGACCGCCGGCCATGGCGCAGGGCCTGAGGGACCTGGTGGGCGCGGGCAGCGCCCGGGCGCTGCAGGAGAAGCTGGAGAGCTGGCAGCAGGACTACGAGGTGGGCACCGCCCCAGAGGAGGGGCTGGCAGTGCGGCCGCACCATCGGGGCTCCGGCTGTGTGTGGGTGCCGCGGCTCCCCCAGAGCGGGGGCCGGCAGGGCCGTGCCGGGGGAGCGGGGCGGGGGGGGCGGCGCGGCAGGGAGCGCTCCTGCCCCGGGAACAGCCCCGGGAACAGCCCCGGAACAACCCCGGGAAGGGGAGAGGGAACAGCCCGGGAAGGGCAGAGGGAGGACGCGTTATGCAGCACCCAGCTCCCAGGGGAGCGGGAACCTGTCAGCGCTGAGGGGCTGCTGCGAGGGCGTCCCAGGGCGGGAGAGTTCGGGGTGTGGGCCAGGAGAGTTCGGGGTGTGGGCGAGGAGAGTTCGGGGTGTGGGCGAGGAGGAGGCTGCAGGTGGAGACTGAGGAGGTGAAAGAGGGGAGGAACGAGAGAAAGTGTAGTATTAGGGAAGGATGGATCGAAGGAACCCGAGACTTCACAACTGTGACTTTTCTCGGTGGAAAATCTCGACAGTTCTCACTCGTGCATCCCTAGGCTTTCATTAGCCTCAGGGCAGATGATTTGGTCATGAGCCTGTGACTGTGTACTATGGTTGGTAAGAAAAGGTGTAGAGCAGAGATGCAGCCTTTTAAAGGGAAATCAATTCGTTGTGGTAGGTAGGAATTACAGCATGTTAGTAGCCAGAGGAACTCTCTGTGGGATTCATGGCAAAGGATATTTTTAAGGAGTTTGAGAGTAGCTGGTAGAGCTACCACAGAGGATGCCAGAAGAGGAACAGTGGCATGCATTTTTAAATCTTGCCAAATGGATTGTGTAGGCAGATCTCAGGAGGGCTGAGCAGTAGTGGGAGCTGAATTCTCTGTAATAAGTGAGTTAGGGGTAGTCTCTGAGGTGTTGGGCAATGAACAGTTTCATGCTGCTGTTGCAGAAAAAGAGGAGCTGGCAGATGGAAGCACCATGGGTGTTATGTCTCTGTAATGAGCTGGAAAAACGCACTTTGCAGCCGTGTTCTGGTGGAGGTGAGCAGGTTGAGTGGGCTCCCCGAGGCCAGAGGAAAGCATGTTGCAGCAATCAGAACGCAAGCTGACAGGAGCACGGGTGGGAATTTCAGCTGTTTTGGAAGCTTGTAAAAACCGTATGGAGTCATTAGAGCCTGATGATCTACAGGGTGATCTATGTGGAAGGTGATACACAGGTTACAGATAAAGATTAAGGAAGCAAGTACAAAGTGTGTGTTCTCCTGGCAGGTGCAGTATTATCCTGGACATCAAGTCCTTTTCCAAATTGCATTTGCTGAAAGTGGTGTAATTTTGCTGTTTCCTAGGCATAATGCTGAATTTTGCCCCTTTTTCAGTAGTATTTGTTTCAGTTTGTAACTCTTAAAAATCAAATGAAATTGCATGGGGGCCTCGTGACTGCTGACAAAGCAAGATAATTGTCTTACATGTATTATTTTAGGTAATATGGAAAACCAGATTTTGGACTAATCTTTTTTTTTCCATCCAGCAATCTGCTATATTGTTAATAACTCTGTTGAAAGGTTTCAAAGATCCACAATTATTATGATTCTTTTTTTAGATACATTTGTGGTTGCAACTTCTTTATGATTGGGGAAAGGAGTAAGTTTTCTCAAGCAGAGAACTGGGTGATAGAAGTCCTGATGTCTTCTTCATTTGCCTGTTAACAATGTGAACCTCAAAAGATGAGTATTCTAGTGGATGAAGTACAAAAAGGTTGTGAAGATGTAATTATGGGGGGAAAGACATCTGGATCATAACAGGAATAACTTGAAGTAAGAAAGCCCATACAGATGTAGTAATGCACATTAATTTACAGATTAATTCCAGTGGTGAGAATCTGAACCGGTGCTGTGAAATATTAGAATTGAACACTAGGATTCAAAAGCAGCTCTTCACAATTCTCAATGAAACATCTCAAGAAGGTAAATCAGTGCCTTGTCTAATTACTAATGCTTTTCACATGTGACATTTTTTCAAACTCTGGCTGTTTCTGTAAGCGTTCTCACAATTTCTTAGTGTATGTATTTTCTTAGATGGTAATGATGAAGGTGCAGAAACAATAAAAAACCGTCTCCTGCCACAGCTAGGGACTTGTTCTTCCTGTGCTGCTTCAGGAAAGAGCTTTGAGAACAACCTCTCTCTCACTCAGGTATGTAAGAAATTTACTTTAAGGGAATAGAACCATATGAATTTATACTCGCAAAAGAATTTTAATGACTTCTATCAATAATAGCCTCCTGCCCAGATTTTGCTTAATGTAACGCATCCATAGTTGCTTATGGAGACATCCATGCTATTATGGAGGAATTTATGTTGTAAAAGAAGTGTATGTTATTGAATTGCTTTCCTTTTCTAGGTAAAGATTTGCTATGTTTATATTTGCAGAGACATCAGAGAAATATTTGTGCCATATCTGTGTTAGAAAAACCCAACACTATGTGAAAATACATATGTAAGCTGAAGGTGTGCATAAACTCCATACATTAATCTGTGAGCTCCTTTTTTTTTTTTTTTTTTTGAAGAAAAAAGCGTTGGACTATATTAACATTAAATTATCTCCAGAAGGGTTAAATAAAAAGTGCTCATGCCCATCACGATACCACTGTGTTCCTGCTGTGATATTTGGAGTTAATATGTATTTTTTGTTTACTGAAGGACTTGCAGTACTAACAATTTGGCAGAAAAGATAAGTTTGAGGTGGTTTTCCGCTTTGGAAGAAAATAAGAGCATTGGCTAATGCAGACTAGGGGAAAATAATCAGCATCCCAAGATTTGACAATGATATCTCCGTGTTCTCTAATTTCTCATTTTTATACCTCCTCTGTCAAAATCTTTCACAATTAAAATAAGGACAAATGAAAAATGTTATCCCTTAAGAGTCAAATTCTAGTATAATGCAGGAGGAGGATTCTGCCAAAAACCCCACAAAATATAATATAATGATGTTATTAAGTGATAGTACACCAGGTGTACCAGTTACAGATTTGTCATTGCATGTGACATTCAAAATTTAAAGGAGAACCTCCTGCACAGTTACTTATTTAACTCCAGTAGTATCAGGCAACTGTATAGGTTGTTAAAGACAGAGTTACATGTGTAGTTGTGTGCTTTCTGGAATAACAATATTTGCCTCCTCTGTTCTGATAACTTTTTCTGGTATTTTGTGTACATGAATTCCCAGAAGTTTACTTGAGTTGGTGATATAGCCAATCAGAAGCTAACTAAATGAAAAAATCAACTTTGCAATACATCTGCAAAATGCTTTGTTCTGTTGATGTGTATACAAGCAGTAAATCTGCTTATGAAGACTTTTTAAGTTCTGACATGCTATAAAAGAGAAGTGAATATTTTTCTTAAAATAATTGAGTCTTTGGCATGCTTGGAAGACATTGCTTATGTCTCTAGAAGGTATGCAATTTCTTTTGTTCTCAGTTTCTTTAGAAATACATCTGCTAATAATGCTATTGTACATTGCTGAGGGATTCTGTAAGGTAGTACTTTCAAACAGTGTGACTTTGTGTTTCCTGGTAGGATTCAGTTGGGAGTGAGATGCAGCTGAAAGAACTGGACACCTCTCAGACTTCTACACTGCAAGACCTGGAGGAAAAACTGACTTCAACTCGTCTGCAGATTGACCAGATTGAACAAGAGTAGGGAAATTATCTGTGATTCTTTTTGTTTGCTTTTTGTTTTTCAACAAGTTGCATTTTTCTCTCAACATCTAAATACGGATGGAGATTTATAAAATATTTAATTTCTGGCTTAAAATCAGAGCTTCAAAATGCATCTAGGCTCTTTATCATGTACATATGTATCCAAAGTGGGGTACAAATGATACAGTCATATGTACATTTATAAATTGTCTTGGTGGGTTTTGCTAGGTGGCTAGGACTGAACAGTTTTTGCCTAGTTGCATAAAACATGTTTTGTGGAGCATTATAGTCTCAAAATTACTAAATTGCTTCAGATACAAATTATGCAGTTAATGCTAGTTCCAGGGCCATTTTAGAGATAGCTCCAAGTGGCAGACACCTCCTTGTACATCCTATTAGCATGAGAACAATGAATATTCACAGGTCTTGGTTCAGTACAATAAGTGATATAATTTCATGGCCTTGTGCTTCCAAGAATATCAGTGTGAATTTTCCCCAAACCTGTCTCTAGAACTCATCTTCCCAAATCTACTTTCTGTCCCAGTTGTTCTTTACAGTAGAATTCTTTAGCCTTCTTTTACTACTGCTCTGCTAGAAGTCGTTCCTGAAGGAACTGACTAAGGATGTCCATGGGATTGGACAGTCTTTCCTCTTAGCAAATGGTGCTGGCCTTGTTACCTGTGGTACTCTCAGTCAGCCTGCTCCTTAAAAAGCTGGAACAGGAAGCTTGCTGAATGATAAGTGTTACAGCTTTCATTGGTTCAGAACCTCAAAAATCTCACCAAGATCCTTCAGTAAAGAAAAAGAAAGGGCAGAGTGAATACCTTCAAAATAAATAGAAAGCATTCTTCCCCCCCTCCAACCCCCTTTTGGAAAGAGGAAAACAACAGTAATACCTGTGTTGGGAGGGAAAGCAGAGATGTTGGGATACTTTTTAACATTAAGTAAGAGTAAAGGACAGAAGATAAACTTGCTTAACTGGTTGTCTGCCAATGTTTAAGAAACACTGCTTTTCTTGGGGACAGCAGGAGATGAATCATTAGCTTTTGATATTACTTGAATAACATCTTTGGTGATATCCTTTGACTGACTTATATTTTCCAGCAAAGAAAGGAGCCCTAATACCCAATAGAGAAAATATTTGGGTTCTTAATCTTTCTTAGGAAAGAAACTGAGCTCGTTAATTAACATCTTAAATATGGGAAAGAAAGCAGTTTCTTTTAGACCTCATCATCTGAGTTAGTGTAAGGACACCAAATGTTAACCAGTGATTTCTCCTGTAACACAGAGTGTAGTGTATCCACTCTCCTGCTACAGTACACTTTTACATTTTAAAGTGAGATTAAGAGTCTGCTTTGGAGTATGCTTCTTTAAACTATTCATTTTTCCTCTATTTCAGCATAAGGAGTTTGCTCAAAAATTTTCCTCTTTTTCTGCTCCTTTTGTTTGATGATGAGGATTAACTGGTAGATGGTTTACACTGGTAGAAGGACATCTTGTGACTGACTTTATTTTGTGTGATTAAGTCTGAACGCTTCCCGTGCCGAAGAGGAGAATGCCCTGAAGAAGTTAGAGCGTCTGAATGACTATGAGCAGCAGATTCAAGTGCTGCGGGATGAGATTACTATCCTGGATGCCCAAAAGTCTGTTCTCCAGAGCAGGTAGAGGCATTATTAGAGAAGTCACTGGATTATAGAAATTGTTCATGTTAGGTAGCATGAATTCCCTCCTCATTTGAAACTGAAGTATAAACAAGAATTAAGGTTTTGCACTTTGTTATGAGGGAACAAACTCTTTGGCTGATTTCTTCTAGTGCACAAATACGTTAATTTAAGGCAGTTATGTTAAGTTTCAGAAAAACAGCAGGTAATGCAGCTTTGCAAAATATATTGACAGCAACTGTATGGAATGAGATGGTTATGTTTTTTTGTGTGTGTATGTGTGTTGATGAGTCCTCTTTGAACACTACCATTACAGGGCAGAACTTGTTATATTCACACTTGTTTGACTTCAGGCGTACTGAAAGAGGAACAAATCTCCAAAATGTTGCTAGTTAAAAGGTGTTTCCCTGTAAGAAAGAGCTTGTCTGTACACACTTTAGGATTTACTTTAATTTTACTGTTTATGCTTTAGCCCATAAAATGTATTGACACAAATGCCTTCATATTAAGACTAACCAGCTGCAGCTTCTCTAATTACATTGGCTCAAAATCTTAGCTCACCTTGGTAAAAATTAAGCCAACACAAAACTCTGCCCTAGGGAAAAACTGAGGATGGTGAAGTGACCTAAAGCTTCTTTCCCTGTCTGTTGTAGGCTTGCCCGGAGCCGCTCTCCTTACAGGCGCAGTAGGAGCAGGTCCCGTCGTTCCCTTCGCGCGAGGAGCAGGTCGCCTGGCCGAGCCAGGCACATCAATGCGTCCCGTCGTGCCTGCCTGGTGGCTCGCTTCTGCTTCATTTACGCTCAGGAACGCTTCGATGCAGAGGCCCTTTTGAGGACATACATCAGTGACATGGAGACAGTGCAGAGGATAATATACACTGCAGCTGTGGTAAGAAAGAAGTAGTATTTCTTATTTTACAGGCTGGAAGTGTTTTATAAAATATTATGTCTACATTGAACTAAATTGTGGATGAATTAGCATTTTTGTCAAATAGAAGAGAACTTTTCTTCCTTCATTCCTATTGATTTTTCTTTCTTCCTGTCACACTTCTGCATTGAACTCTCAGTTAGTGTCCTGTCTGACCTGTCCTGACCCAACATTGGAACAGGATCAGTGATCTGTGGTACAAATTCTAAAAGGAATGTAGAAGACGACTGACTGGCTCTGAAAAGTAGCTGATTCCTGCACTGATCAAAACTGCCTTATTTAGATGAATTCTTTTGGGAATACTACATTATATGCTAGAACACTACAAAGCTAAAAATCTTTCCATATCATACTTTCCTCTTGCCTGCGGCTATGGGCTTTTCTAGTTTTATTGGGTGCCATGAAACTACTGAGATACCTCATATTTACTGTGAACTCAGTCTGAAGAAATTTATTTTCATTTTTCTGTACTTAATCTTCTTGTCTATAAAAATGACCTGAGTCAGAGAGGCAGTG
>JAWWTY010000123.1:47350480-47426176 GCA_035222235.1 Margarornis squamiger | reverse complement strand
TTGCCACAAGGATGCATATGATGTTCATGCCAGTGTCAAGGTAGGTCAAGGGCAGTGGGGAGGTGATGTGTCAATCTATTTCAGGAGCTGTTAAATTCAGAATGTGTAAACTAGAAGTGCACTGTAACCTGAAGAAGAAAAACAGTTATCATATGGATTTTGCCTCATAGCACTTTACTTTCCAAAGTAATATTGCTAGGACTAGTACACGTATGGCCTAGTAATCGCTTGTTTTATTATTGTTTTATTTAAATATAAATATTTATATTTATCTAGTCATATGTCTGTGACTAGAGTTTCTCTGTCTTCAAGAATAATATTTTGGCAAGATACAGTGTCACTGTCTTAATCAAGTAAATGTAAGCCAGATTTCATATTTTTCCTGAATTTTTTGTTCTACTGAAAAGCTGCATCTCCTTCCTAAGATTTATGTCAATTTATTTGTAAATTTATTTGTCAATATGTTCATTTATTTTATGTCAGTTTATGTTATTTATTTATAAAATAACAGTACATTCTTTCTGAAGCTACAGTTTTCTGGAATAGTCTAAGGCAACATTACTGTGAGCTTCTTATACTGATTTTTAAATGTAGAAAGCTGAGAGGTATATTTAGGAGGGATTTCCATACTTTCCTGTGAGTAAAATTAACAGTGGGTGAAAATTACTCAAATATGTTTGTTTCCAGGAAGTAATTTGCTCCATGAACATCAACCCAAAGATTTCATTTCCACCAGAAATTGATTTCATTGTGCTCAGCACTTTGATTCAAGAGTTGTGCTGTTTGGCTTTTTCAATGCAGACACTCGTTCCTCCTCTTGATGTTGCCTTTGGTATCGATGGAGAACTTTTCAATGAGACCAAGTAAGAACTCTTTATATTCAGTCAGATTTTTACTATTAAAAAGATCCATCAGGTTGTATAGTCTACTTTTTCCCTAATTCATATAACGGTTTAAGACTACTAAACATTAATTTTGGGCAAATATTCCTGGCCTGTAGTTAATTTGGTATATCTTTAAGGTTTATTATAGTGTATAAATGCCAGGATGTAGACAAGTGTTAACAGTGTTTTGAATGAACAGTGGAGCAATTTTCTGGGTAAACTTCAGTCTCTAGAGCATATTTAATTTGTCATTTAAAAGGAAAATTAGCATCAGCTTTCCTTTCCCTGTTTAGTCTTTATCTACCTTTTATAAAATGTTTCCATCTTTGTTCCTCCTTTTTCTCCTGTTCTGTAAAAGTGATGTTTACTAAGATCTGGCAATTGATGTCTGCTACCAGGATCATCAATATGTTTGCTGCGACCTCCAGGCTGTGGCTGCTGTACAACATATGAACACTAATGTGCTCCCATCTCTTCTGGTTTAGAGCTGAGCAGAAAGAAAAATGACTTTTAAAAAAGGGCATTTTGACTGATAGCTCAAAAAAAAAAAAATTTGCTCTCAAAAGCAAAAATAGCCCAAGATCAATAAGGAGGTTTCTAATAATAATTTAAAGTAGAATGGTACACAGGTGAGGAAGAGCTTGAGAAGCCAATGAAAGAAACAGAGAAGGTGAAAGTCGCCTTTCAATAGAGAGTGCAAAGTCATACAGGACTACTCAGTGATCCTGTCCAAATACAGGGCAGTTAGCTGTTTGATACCTAAAGCTGCATTAGGAAGGCAGCAATGGTATGGTATAGTCTTGGGATGCTTTCTCCACCTACTTGGTGTGTGTGGCCTTCAAAAAACAAATGTAATACGTTTTTATGTGCCGCTGCAGGAGACATATACTCACATGCGTCCATCTGTATAGATAAATGTGGCATATATCTATGTTTATATGTATAGCATGTATATGTGGTACACAGAGATGGAGCAAAACTTATAGAAATTAAAATATCTCTGTTAGTTATGTGTGATACTGCTCTATAAAGGGCTGGCCAAACCTTATCATACCCTATATCTTGCTTCATCCTCTGTTAACAACATTGCTTTATATACCTTGATACTGTAATACATTACTAAAGTGTAGATGCATTGCTATTTTTTATTTCTGTTATTTCTTATGTGTTTTTAGTTTGAATACACAAAGCCAGAGACTTTATTATTTAGCTGATATTCCAGGCTTACGGAGGTAATATATATATCTGGTATGTCAACACAGGCCTTTGAATTAATTTTTCTTAGATAAAATGTTACTGTTTCATTATCAATATCTGAGGATCTTGCTAATAAAGTTACCTCATGTCTCATAAGATACTACGATGTAACTTTATAGTTGAGATAGGGTATTTCTGTAATATCCTTTAGAGGGATCTTATTTTAGCAAGGTATTTCAGGAAGATGGGATAACTAGGCCTGCTAAATTGTTGCTCAGAAGATTTTATATGTCAGTGGACATGGGGGCCCTGGCCTGTATGGGGCTCATGCAAAAATATGGTCTAGTGGTCATTCTGAAAGAATGCTTATTTTTGTGATATGGAAAAATTGTCACAAAGATATTAGAGCTGTAGCTAGTGTTCTGCTTTTTATCGGCATTGGTGATTTGAAACATATTTATCTTGTGCCACTTACATGCAGACATTTCTTGTACTCTGTGTTCCAACAGGTACTATCGTAATTCTGACTCAGATTTCACAGCTGCCTTTGTGGCCTATCACATATGGCCTGCTCTGGTGGAAGATGATGTTGTAATTGTGAAGGGAGAGGTAGTCACTAAAAGAGTGTCTCTGGTATGTATTTTGTTAAGAAATATGTTAAGGGGAGTCATTGGATTTCAATACTGTTTTTAAAATCTAAAAAGAGAAGTTTTTAACTGTTCCCTGTATGGGTGGACTTGTATATCAAGTATCAGTTAGGTTTTAGTGCCTTATCCTATATTTAGGATGAATAGTTCCATTTTCCTTAATGTATTAATTATGCAGATGTATGATTATTTGCAGAACCTGTTCTAAGAAGAAAGTTTACTGTGTTTCCTCTCTGTCCTCAAGCCTTTTCTCCAGCATGGCAAGTCTGCTTGCAGAGTCTGTCTTTATTAAACCTCCTCTCTCAAAAGAGGTTTGTCAAACTCTTCTCTTGTAGTTGTTACGCAGAAGTAAAATTAGAAGCAGAAGCTGTGGCTGTAGCACCCGTCGTTTCCTATCCTGCCATGTAAGTCTCAGCTGAATGCTTATATTATTAACAACATTTTAACTAGGAATGGAGGTAACCTATTAAAAATGCTGGTGTGCCACATGTGCATCTTAACACTGGGAATAAATGTCTTTGCTTGGAGGTTTTGAATGAGGTGAAGCTGAACAGGCAGATAGTTATTGTCTGGTATAATTTTCAGTGGAGATACACAGTTGACATTTCTGAGAATTTAACTGTGATCTACTTCTCTTAGAGTATCTCGGAATGCTTTGCCCCTACTCCCCCTTGCTTCACTACCCTTCTGAATAACTAATTCCATCATCTGGAAATGTTTTAGTCATCTTACAGTACATATACAGCACATAGTTCCTGCCTCCTGGAATTATTAACCTGACTTTACTCTGTAATGCCTCAGTGGAACAGAAAATAAGTGAGTAGAGTGAGCAGGAGTGGAAGAACTGAGGTGATACTGATATGTGAAACCTTAGCAGAGTTCTGCATATGGTATAGTTACACAATATTTTTAATTATTTCTGTAAAAAATGTATATATTTTTCTAATTGTTAACCCATCTTATTAAATTGACATGATTGCCCTCAAGTTAAAACGTGAATATTGAAAATGTGAGAGGCTTTGGGTATGGCTCAATTTTTTTTGTGTGTGTGGGGTATGAAAAAACCTAGGAAGTTGTTGAACTTGACTTTGTAGCAGTGGAGCTTCACTGATAGAGATGTGCAAATTTCCTGAATGTTGATGGGTCCCCAAGTGGTTTTCTTGGGCACAGTTTTTCAGCACACCTGAGTGTCTTTTCTGTTTGTCTTGCAGTCATTTCGAAGCCGCAGCTTTTCACCACTGAGAAGCAGAAGCCCAAGTAAGTGGGCATATTAATTCATAATGAGTCATGGTTTTCACATTTTCTTTGAACAATTGAGCAAAGAGACAATAACATGTTGAAGGTCTTTAAATACTTATCCAAGTCTTATTTTTAAAATGCGTAGCCTTTTTTTGTGTGTGTGTGTAAAAAGGCTGAAATTTCTGACTTGGAGGAGAGCTTGTTTTTTCCCTCTACTCAGACCTCTGTCAGGAGTTCTCTCTGCTGGTTGCCGTCATTGTGGCCAGTTCCATAGTACGTAAAACTTGCTGCCTTCCCTACACAAGAGACCCTTAGCTGCACACCTGCTGGCTGCATGCTGTTCAGATTCCAAAGACAGAACCAAGTGGTGACAGTGAAATGAGGGTTTTCAGACAGTATGGATGTGTGTGCCTATCTTGAAGCCAAGCCAAGAGATTTGGAAAATATAGTTGTACTGAACTGTACATTTTTCTTCCATAGGGTGTTGACTGAACATCGTCCTGTGCTTCAGTACATCTGGATCCAACAACATCACTGGTGCCTTTTTTCTTCAGCAATACCTCAAATCTCTCAATAATATGAATGGCAATTGCACTTCAAATGGAGTTTGTGTTCAGTGTGTTTTTTAGAATTATAGAAGGCTTATTTAAAATTTTAGAAACTAATTTGACCCTTCTGATTTAAAAAAAAAAGTGCATGCAATACAGAATCATAATCGTTTGGCAAAACTTGCAAAGCACTGAGGAACCCACGATGTAATCCTGTAGGTGGAGATTGAATTATTGCATCTAGAATGTTGTCCACAGATTCTGAATGATGCAGTTTACTGTGATAACTTTGATTAAACTTGATGTTTAATATAACCTAAATGGGGAATGTTGCAGAATGTTGAGGTTAGCTCTTACTTGCAAACAGTGTAATGATTTGGTGCTTCTTTATAATTTTAGAAAATAGCAATAATCTAAAGAATGTGCCAGTCTCACACAGCAGCCTTTTAAATATCGTTGTGGCAAACTGAATTTTCTAACTACAATGCAAAAGTTGCACAGAAAATTGTGAGAAGATGGCTGGGGGTAAAAATTAGAAGAAACTGAGAAGTAATATTCACATCCTAACGAAGTACAATGGTACAGAAATTATAGGGTAAAGTGCAGCTGCTATTCCATGGATGGAGTGTGGTCAACATGCTCCACGATGACTCCCCATACAGTAAGCACCTGCTGTGGGGGATGGAACGGAGGGTGAGCAGAGTGGAGGTGCCACAGCCCCCTCCATAGAAATCCTTGCAGGGAGGGGAACATGGTGGTACTTTGTAGTTGGTAAGACTGCATAACACCTGTCAGCCAAGAGAGATGAAAGATCTCCTGCTGCTGAGCCAACAACTGTGGCAAAATCTCTCGCCTTGAATGAACTTGGTTCGTTAGAGCATAATTGTAATATTAATGAACAGTTCTATCCCAGAGTTACCTGCCGCCAAGGTATGACCACCCCCCCCACTCAGCACGTGCCCTATATTTTTTTGACTATCTCTAAAAGTAAAGCAAGACAATTCTGCACAAATCAGAAAAAAAGTATTTATTACTGAAGTCACTCAACCTCCACCTAAATGTAAAGAAATAGTGTAAAGTAAGTTGAGAATGGGGAGAAAATCAGGGAAGACTCCATCGTAACTGCTGGGATCAGTTGATGGGCGGAACCTATCTTCTCCTCCATAGGGATGCCTATTGGGAAAGAATCATACTCTGTGTATGCTGAATACTTTTATTGGGGATTAGAGCTTGCTTGTATATTGCTTTAAATATGTCTTTGCAGTCAAATACTATCAACCGGCAATCTTTGAACCTTGGCCTGTCACAATTTTATATTAATAAAGAGTGTTATTCCATAAACTGTTAGTGGTGATCCTTCCTGGGCACTGGCAGTTGCTGGCAGTGGGTGGCACATTCTAATAAAGTGGGAAGACCTGCTGAGGGGTCTCCCTTATGCTCTTGGCTTAGCCCTCTGAAAAGGGCAGTCAAATCACCCTCTGGTCCAGCAGGACTGTTTGGGGAAGGGTGCCCACCATGGGATGCTGACAGACTGGTCGGGCACAAGGGTCTCAGCGTTCCTGAGGCATGGACAGACAAATCATTAAGGCTCAAGGAAATCTCCCCTTCTCATGTGGCAACAGTCATGAACTACCACTCCTTCAGCAATCCCCAGGACTTTGCTGACATTTATGAATGAACGTGTGTTTTTACATGCGTGCTTTAGCAGGGTAGTAATAGTCCTTGTTAAATATGTTGTCACTTAGAAATGAATATCATAAAAAATTGTAATTTGGCACTAAAAGTATTTCAAGTGTGCCACTAAGTAGTTATAGGCTTGAAATATTTGCTTGAGGCCTCTTCAGTGTCACACATAATGCACTTTCATAACATACTGATAGATTAGTCATTGTTGCAAATACAGTGGAAAAAAATCCTATCCAGTTATCTCTTACTGTGGGCATTTATTACACTTAGGTGTAAAAATTAGAGAGACCTGAAGAGTTTAACAGTGATAATATGTGAGACGACATGGCATCCCACTCATACTAGTTAGATGTCTGAGCCAGCACAAAGTGCCCAGAGGATATGCAGGTCAGTGGGACAACACCTGAAGGACAGCACCAAGGAACTCTGGCCACTCCAGGCAGGAGACTTCACTGTGGGCCCAGCTTAAATACCTCTATGCTAACACATGCGGCATGGGTAACACACAGGAGAAAGCAGAAACGTGTGCATGCTTGCAGGGCTACAACCATATTGGCATCATTGAGAAGTGGTGGGATGGCTTTTGTGACTGGAGTGTTGGGATGCAAGGATACAGGCTCTTTAGGAAGGACAAGCAGGGAAGACAAGGAAGTGGTGTTGGCCTCTCTGTCTATGACCAGTTGGAGTGCATGGAGCTCTGCCTGGGAGTGGATGAGGAACCAATGGAGAGCTTATGGGCCAGGATTAAAGGGAGGGCAGGGACAGGTGATTTTGTAGTGGGGGGTCTGCTACAGGCCACCTAACCAGAAAGACCAAGCTGATGAGGCCCTGTACAGACAGACAGGAACAGCCTGACATTTGCAAGCCCTGGTTCTCATGAGGGACTTCAACCACCCTGACATCTGTTGGAGGGACAGCACAGTAGGGTATAGGCAATTCAGGAGGTTCCTTGAATGCACTGATGACAACTTCTTTCTCCAAGTGAGAGAGGACCCAACAAGGAGAGGTGCTATCCTGGACCTCATTCTCACCAAGCAGTGGCTGGTGGGCAACGTGAAGCTCAAGGACAGCCTGGATTGCAGTGACCATGATGCTGTAGAGTTTGAGATCCTTGGGGCAACAAGAAGGGTGAGAAGCAATCTCACTACTCTGTACTTCAGAAGAGCAAACTTCGTTCTCTTCAAGGATCTTCTTAGAGTGCTGTGGGATAGAGCCCTGGAGGGACGAGGAGCATAAGGGAGCTGGATGACAGTGAAGGAGTGTCTCCTCCAGTCTCAAGTGCAATGCATCCCTACAAAGAGGAAATTGGGGAAGAATCCCAGGAGACCTGCGTGGATGAACAAGGAGCTCCTGGGTAAACTTAAACACAAACAGGTAGCTTAGAGAGGATGGAAGCAGGGGAAGGTAGCCTGGGATGAATACAGAGCAATTGTCTCAAGAGCCAGTGATCTGATTAGGAAAGCTAAATCTAGAGCCAAAGCTAAAGCACTGGCAGAAGTAAATCTTACCAAGGACATCATGGACAACAAAAAAATCTCTTTTAGGTGCATCAGCAATAAAAGAAAGACTAAGCAAAAGTATGGGTCCTCTCAGGAAGGTTGGTTACCCAGAAGACTTGGTTACCCAGGACATGGAGAAGACTGAGGTATTCAATGACTTTTTTGCCTCAGTCTTCATCAGCAAGTCCTCCAGCCACACTGCCAAAGCTGCAGAAGGTGAAAGCAGGGACTGGGATAGTGAAGAACTTCCTACGGTAGGAGAAGAATGGGTTTAGAACATTTAAGGAACCTGAAGGTGCACAAGTCCATGAGACTTGAGGAGGTACATCCACGGGACCCGACTGAGGATGTGGTTAAGCCACTATCCACCGTACTTGGGAAGTCATGGCAGTCTGGTGAAGTTCCCACTGACTGGGAAAGGGGAAACATAACCCCCATGTTTTAAAAGGGAAATAAAGAAGACCCAGGGAACTACAGGCTGGGCAGTCTCAACTCAGTGCCTGGCAAGATCATGGAGCAGATCCTCCTGGAAACTACGCTAAGGCACATGGTGATTGGTGACAGACAACATGACTTCACTAAAGAAAAATTGTGCCTGAGAAATCTGATGGGCTTCTACAACGGGGTTCCAACAGTGGTGGATGAAGAAAGGGCAACAGGTGTCATCTACCTGGACTTGTGAAAAGCCTTTGACACTGTCCTGCTTGACATCCTTGTCTCTGAATTGGAGAGACATGGATTTGATGGATGGACTAATCAGTGGACAAAAAACTGACTGGATGGTTGTACTCAGAGTTGTGGTCAATGTCCATGTGGAGACCAGTGATGGGTGGTGTCTCTTAGGGTTTGGTGTTGGAACTGCACTTAGTACCTGTTTGTGACATGGATAGTGGGATTGAGTGCACCCTCAGCAAGTTTGCCAATGACACCAAGCTGTGTGGTGCAGTTGACACGCTGGCGGCAAAGGATGCCATCCACAGGCACCTCGATAGGCTTGAGAAATGGGTCTCTCTGCTATAGGCTGAGTGGAGAATGGATTTCTCATAACAGAGCTGATGTGTAATTCATCAACTGCACTGTCTCATTCCAGTGAGAAGCTTCAAAGGTTTGTAGTTTTCCCAAAATTCATCTCCAGGATTTTGGAATATAAGGAAGGAAAATTCCTTTCTGCATCCATTTATTCAGCCTACAGCCTGGAACAGGACATCTCGTTAGTACTACTTTAATAACAAACAAAAATATTTTTATTAGTTCGGAAACTATTTACATGAGCAGATTTTGTGATCTCTTTCCAGGGATCTTGTGGAGATTTACACATCCATATATTTCCCCTCTACTTGTGTGGCTTCAGACTTTGGCACAAGGCTCTGGCACAGGATCAGATTTCAGGCACACTTTAGCATTGATTCCCATGAGTTGACTCTAATTCTACAGTCGTATTTTCGCTGGGATTAGTCCCATTGGTAACCAACAAGAGGAAAAAGAGGTCCTGTACATAGGGACATTCACAGACCTACTCTGAATAAACTAGGGGGGCACCATGGCACATGCACATATGTGGTGTACTTTCTTGTTATCTAAAAAAGTCACAAGAGAAAACAAAAATCAATATATTTCCTCTTCTAAGAGCCTGATTGTCATTCACAGCAATGGATCTTGAAGTAAACCTCCATATTTCAGCACTGATCTCATGACTAAAACCACCACAGTTCGGGAAAAACTGAGCAACTGCAACTTGTGTGGCAACAGAAGACAATTAGATATCCCAAATATGGTTTTGAGCAAAAAAAAAATAAAAATTATCAAAGCCTTTTAATTACCAAGGGCTAAGGAAATGTAGGTTTTTTAAAAAAATTAGGTGTATAATTGTCTTCTGCGTATAATTATCAAAATGTTATGGGAAAAACTGTTTCCATGCCAACTGTGAGAAAGCTAAGACTACATGAAGGGTGTATGTTTTCCTTGACAAGCATGAGAGGCAGGATAGTTCCAGACTTGCACACACCTGTGATGCCACTAGGAACTAGTATTCCCAAAGATCTAAAATTGCCATAAGACAAATATGCAGTGCTTAGTGGACCATCTCATCTTAATCCCCCAGCAAGTACCCAGGGAATGAGTCAGTCTCAAAATAAAAGAGAAAACCAATGAAATGACAGCCAGTGACTTGTTTAGGTAGTGAGAAAACAGCTCCAGGATTACTTTTTTTTCATAATGTTTCAAACCAGAGCAAACCATTTTCAGAAAAATAGAAAGTTTGTCCACAGCACAGTACCAATTAAACAAACCTTACCCTTCTCAATTGTACTCTGTAGCCCATAGCCTGTTTTTCTGCAATGTACTGGTTTATATTGGTTGCCTGCACTGCTTATTTATAGTCAATTAAATCTGTAGGTAAGATAGAAGATTGCTTTTGGTGTCAAGTTAGACACTTACAGCTCCTATGCTGCTTTCTATTCTCAGCAGTGCAGAGAATACATACAAACAAGATTACGTGGCATTAACCAGAAAATGCAAAATAACTTCTAAAAAGGGACTTCTGTAATTGCTTGTAAGACCCTATAAAAGAATGGATCATGAATGTGGAATTAATGATTTGCTATTTAATAAGAGTATTTTAAATCTGAAGTAAGATGTTTTCTCTTCTCTAAATCACAAGCCTGGATAATGCCATACCTGTAAATACAGCAAAGTAGAGACAAGAAGGGTGAATTCTAATAGATCACAAAAAACCAGTAAGACGTCTACTACAAGATAGTTCTAGAACAGTATGATCATGGTCAAAGTGTTGATATCAGGAAAAAGAAGGCTAGATTTTGAGCCAATTTAACCTCTGCAGATTGCACTGGTGGAAGTGAGACTGCACATGATGTAAAAACCCACCATCTTTGGGCCAATGTGTTCGTTGTAGAACGTGTTTGTGAGGGATTTTGAGATTGCTGGAGAATTTCTGCTGCATGTTAGCCCTTTGAAGGTGGACGTTGTCTGTCTCAATTCCAAGGCTGTTACAGAGTCAGTCTGAACACGTGGATATTTTATCATCTATTTCAGAGAAAATACAATGTCATCAAAATATCTTCAGTCTTTGTTCTTCAGTGTTTGCAGCTCAAAATTATACAAACTTTCACAGAGTTAGCAGATGCTGAGGATAAATGACTTGGTTAAATCTGCTACTGCACAATGAAGCTTTAATTTCCAAAATTGTCATAACTAGATTCTCCCAGCATAGGAGACAAAGTTGAGAGCAACAGGTTAGTGGAGTCCTCCCACCTAATCTCACTGGCAATGAGTTGTGATGCTGTTTGAGGCTTGTAGGAGGCTTTGGAGGTGAGTGGTAAGTTAGAGATAAAATACTCCACAGCCTGAAGAAAGCAAATGTGAAAGCCAAAAATTATTAAAATGCTCCTTGGAAGATATAAGCCTGTACATCCTTTTGACTTTACTTTTATATTGCATCTATGTACGGCGAAAGTTTATCGTCTCATAAAAGTGCCATCAGAATTAAATACTGTCTTTCAGCCATTTTTGATTGGTGTTAACTACACAATGATTTTCTTACAGTACCATTTAACTTTGTATTAAAGAAAGGAAAATCTGTTCCTCTTTGCAAATCGTTATGCATAATTTTATGCCTCAATCAGAAATTGAATGTTGTATTCTTTAAAAGTCTTTATATATCACAAATGTGTGATTTACTCTTCAGGCTGAGATGAATTTTTCACAAGGGCATGTGAACTATTAGCTTGTTCAGTGCAAAGTCCTCCCCAAGGCACACTGTTAGGCCTTCAGCTTTATCCTGAACATCACACCTGTGCTCAGCAAAGGAAACTCGATTATTTCTACATGTTGCCGTAATTTGGGGAGAAATCTGCCCAACTAAAACCAGACACAGACAGAGCAGTGCCAGTCCTTTAATATAGAAATATGATTATTATTTTAATTTCTAGACACTGTATGGTGTATTGCTCAACCTAAAGGGCTTGTGATTTAAAAGTAGGATTGACCTCAAATAATTCAACTGTTAAATGAAATGTGTATGAAATTTTGAATGTAACTGTTTTCAGTTGATTAATACCAGTTAGAAACATTTTTTTTTTTTCACCCAGATGGAAATTTCAGGAATGACTAACTGCAATCTAAATAACACATCTGTTTTGATTAGGCTGAATAAACAGTGTGTTTCAAACTAGTACCTCAAAACTGTATTGTAAATTGGTTTTGGTTTTTTCTTTTTAGAATTTATAAAATAGCAAGCCTTAGTTCTTCACCTTAAACCAAATCAAACCAGATCTCAATTGCTGTTATTGCAAATAGACATCTGATGTCAAACCTCTAGGTGACATCTGTTCTCTGTAAACTGTTGTTGTTTTGTTAATACAGCTGTAACTATACTGGCACAATTGCGAGTCGTGATAAGTTGTCCGCCACAGGAATTTTAAGCTCGGGAGTGCATGTTTGTTTTCCTCTACATGGCTAACAGTCCAGAGCCTCATACAGGAAGACAAAAATAGGTGTGACAGTTTTATTTTATAATACTGGTGTTATAAAATAAAAATACCAATTTTGTATGCTCTTGCCAGTATTATAAATGAAGGTAACAATTTATTGCTTTTCCTGATGCTTGGCTTCATTGGTAATTTCAGTGTCTGTAAAGTTATGGGACTGACCTGATCTCTTCTCTATGGTGATCAGTGACAGGACCCGAGTGAATGGCCTGAAATTGTGCCAAGGAAGGTTTAGGCTGGATGCTATGAAAAGGTTCTTCCCCCAGAGGGTGGTTGGGCACTGGAACAGGCTCCCCAGGGCAGTGGTCACAGCACCAAGCCTGACAGAGTTTAAGAAGTGTTTGGATGATACTCTCAGGCACCTGGTGTGTCTCTTGGGGATAGTCCTGTGCAGGGCCAGGAGCTGGACTCGATGATCCTTGTGGGTCCCTTCCAACTTGGCTTATTCTGTGATTCTGTGATTCTGTAAGGCTGAACAAAAAGCGTGATGGAAGTACCAGCTTGAGATTCATTGTGGATCATGACTTTAACCAGGGAGTGCAGACTGCAAAAGGAAACTTGCTGTGAATGCAGGATCCTGTATAATTCCTATTTCTGGTTAATATATCTCTGATGGCTCTATAACTCACCACCTTTATCAGGGATATAGCAAAAAGAACTCTGCTGAGATTTACCAGAATCCAGATGGTGTTACAGCCTGCTGCGATTTTGATGGCAGAGCCCTTAAAGCCTTTGAGGAGTCACAGAACACCAGCATGGTGGTAGGAGGAGAAACCTTGCAGAAAAGGCTGGAATCTGAAGCAGGCAGTCTGTTTCTGTTTAAACCTGCCTTGTGCCAAAGAAAGATGATTTGGGTCAATTGGTTTTCATCATCACTGAGGAGCCATGCACGTGGAGCTCACTAGATGAAAGAGCTTTGTTTCTGACACACTTCTTCCACTGCTTGTGGAAGAAACAGATGCATCCTCATTATTTCCCTTCTGTAAGACAGATGTAATTTTAAATGTGAAAAGGTTTCTGGTGTGTGAGATATTGTTTGTGTTTTGGCTCTGCAGAGACCAAAGAAAAAAGCCATTAAAAAAGTAAGAAGGCACAAATCATATAAAATGGTCCAGAAACGTTGACAGGAGAAGAAGGGCTGAGATGTGACTGTGTAGTGCATGTGCAGCAGAATCGAGGACTCGTGGCATGGACTTGGACAGTGAGGCTGGTCTTGCAGGACGATGCAGAGACACAGGCTGGTATTGCTCTGCCTGCAGAGTTGGGCTTGGGCTGCGTCTCTCCTTCCTGCCCGTGGGACCTTCCTGGCAGGATGCAGGACTGGGGCTCCCCTAGGCTGTACCCAAACACAACGCTGGGGCCATGGTTTGTAGGAAAGCACCTTGGACCAGAGCAAAAACCCTACCACAGTACCCAGAAAAGGTCAGTGGGCATTCCAGATGAAAGCTGATTTGTTAACCTGCGGGAGCCAACTTAAAAAAAAAAAAAAAAGGTCTATATTTCTCGAGGAGTTTGGGTGAAGAGAGGCTCCGGGCTCCTTTGCACGAAGCAGAGTATTTCCCACAAGATGGCACTATTGCCTTAAGAATAGGAAAAGCAAGTTTCCAACTCCGTTTTAAAAGCTGGTTACCAAAGTGGGGCTTCCAAATAAATGTATGAAAGTCACAGATCTAAGCAATATCAACAGATGTCAAAAGGAAATTTGGCTTGCCGATTGAGCTGTTAAAGGTATTGCTGCCTGATAAGGACGTGAATATCCTGATGTGGGGTTTAAGATGAATATCACTATCAATCCATTATTGGAGAAACTAATTTGGATTTAGGGTTTAGGTTCAATTTTTCAAAATTCGCGAGTCTCTCCAAAGTGAATGGTATTTAGCTGGCTCTATTCTGACTGATCTTCTTGAAGAACTTTTCCTATTATAAGAACACATCTCAAACTGAAATTCACATTGAGTACTAACTACTCTTAACACCTGTCCTTTAAAAATTATTTCTAGTTCATATCTAGTTCAAGAAAATGTCAGCTCACAAAATTGTTATATTTTGTGTGATTGGTCAGTGGCTATGGCTGACTGGCAAGTTACTCCACTATTCCTTTTGTCCATGACTGAAATAGGCATTTTCTTAATAAATTCTGCAAAGTCTCCGAATCAGGAACATACTCCCTGTTTTTAGCTGCACCTTCTATTCATTTTCTATTTAAAGACAGAGCACCTGCTGAACCATCAGGGTGCAACTGGATAGAACCCTGCTGTCAGAGCAACTGGTTTGGATAATCATAATCTTATTAATTAATGTTCTAAAAGCAAGTTTCTTCTGCACTATGCTCTATCTTGTACTGCAGTGTTGTTCCAGAATTTCACTTCTCTAATACAAGGAAGTTTTTTTCTGAATCCCAGCCCAAATTTCTTCACTTCCAGGCTATATCTCTTTGTTCTTCTGCCAGTATGATTCTTTACCTATAGAAGTCCTTGTTCTCTCCTTCGGTATTGGTCCTACTGATGCGAACAATTACCTTTTCCCACAGTTTTTGTTTCTCTGCACTAAAATCACCACTTTCCATCGCCTCTGAAGAGAGGCTTTTCATTTCCCTGATTATCCTGTTTGGGTAGCTCTGGGAATATTTCTGTTTCAGTCCATCTTTCTTGAGCACAGGTGACTGGAAATGGTGCACAGTATTCAGGAAAAGGCCTGGCAAGAGCTTTGTATCATACATTTATCAATCTCATTGTACCGTTTTAGTTTCTCTGGGGGAGGTGGCTCAATATCTGTGATCAACTAATAAGCTTTATTATCCTCAGTTGTTTCAAACTAATAAGTCTTTTCCACCCTAGAATTTCAAATCATCCACACTTTGTTGTTTGTTTGGATTTGGGTTTTTTGGGTTTTTTTTGGTAGGCTCTTGATTTAACAGATCTAAATGCTTTTCATATGAATGGCACAGTTGTTTTAGAAATTCGGAACTTCTTACATCTATTTGTACACAAAACATGACAATGGTGTCTATGAATGCCATAGGGCATCATGGTTTGTTCCTCTATTGCTAAAACTTACTACAGAGTGATGATTTGTGCTAAGCTGTCTGAGCATAGTTTAATAACTGGCCTTACAGAGTTTCAAAGGACCTGCTTGGAGCTGGATGATACAAAGGAAGATATTTCACTTAGATCTATTTTTGTCCATTTTGCTAAGAGAAGAAATAAATACTAAGAATACCACTATAAACTTGTTGAACTACAGGGTACCATTCAACGGACAGGTCTCTGCCAGTATTAACAGAATGAGATACTAAAAACGTTCCTGAAAAAATGGCATTTAGGTACATGATGATTTGCAGCAAGAGCTTCCAATAAAATTGAAAATATTTTATGTTGTCTAACTCTTTACCTTTTGATTGATTAACAACATGGGTCTCATTTCTTGAGAAATGCTTTTTTTCTCAGTCACAGTTGCCCACCCATTAAATTTGCCAAGGCCCATCATAGGCATCTCGACAATACATATATTGGACTTGTCAAAGACAAAATACCCTATGAAAGTATTTTCTGCCATGCTTTTGTATTTGTGCCATTTATCTCTAAGTCCTGGGTCATCCAGAGCTTTAAAGTCTCTTCCCTTGGTTGAATTGGACTTTCCCCAGATGAGGGATGATTTGGTGCCATCACTTCTGGTCTGAATCATGCAACCAGTAAGAGCCAAGCAGGCAACGTGTATGGGGCTGCCTCTGTCCCTGAAACACCCTGTTAATGTATCTAAATCTCTGTGCACCCACAGGATATGCCTATTGTCCCCATGGTTCTTCCTCTGCATTTCATCTACTGTACAGCACCTTGCCTCTTGCAGACTAAAATCTTTGGGTCAGGGACAGTTTCTTACCTCTTCATGTGCAGCAGGGCTCAATTTCACAGGTGATGTGTCTGCAAAGTAGATGCAACCCTACCATTATCATTGCTAGGTTCACCGTGCTTCCCTAGTCCCATGAGACATCTGTGAACTCATCCACCCACCCACAGCATCAATCACTACCTCTGCCTGAGTATTATGCTGTTTGAACAGCTCTGTCATCTAGTATAAATAAAACCAACTCAGGCATCTGGGTGAGTGTTTACATGCACAAATTCCTATGAGCAATAAAAGCAGGGCAGGAGGATTATAAGGAATATGATCAAAAGACAGATTGCCTTTTACTCTAAGAGCCTGGAAATGTAAGTGGGCCTTTAAATGTTCTTGAAGGTAATTGTACAATTTTCTCTAATTTTTGAACCGGCTAAAAGGTAGTTTCCTCCTTATCTCCCTGAAGCATGGAGTGCATGCAGGGAGCAAAGCAGCTTGGGAGGGTCTGCCGGGCCAAGGATGGGAGGGTTTTCACAAGGTAAGCTCTTCCCCTCCAGCGGCTGTCTAGGAGACTTCCCACAACCTGAATATCTGATAGATAGGCTGTTATTATAGTCTACTTATTTTTTTCACCTGGCCTTATAATAATATCAGATGAATGAATACTTCAATGAATGGTGAAAGTTCCCGGAGAGAAATTGCTTTTGGCAACCATTTCTTCTAATTAAAATGGAAATCTGAAAAGCCTCAGTCTTTGGGAACAATTAATAAAATGCCAGCACTAGATAAGATACACATAATTCTTTGTGCCTCTTAACTGCTTTCTACAATTCGTGTGAGTGTGTTCAGCCAAATGCAGCTTGACCCTGGTATGGTAGAAAGGACAGATGCAGACTGAAATGAGGACAGCAGCACCTGTTGCTTGCCCTGCCAAGCAGGCCAGTGTTTTCCCACCTTCTTGCTAACAATGATAACAACAATTAATAGAAAGTTTCAATACTGAGGGACTTCCAAACTGTCCCCAGGACCCTGCAGTGGGCATCAAGGGACTTTTTTCTGGTAGCTTGGATGCAGCTACAACATCTCTGTAAGCATTTGGGTGGATGACCAGACAGAAAAGAAGAGAAAGGAAAGAGAAATTCTCTCCGTCTGGGGTCCAAGGTACCAATTTCCTTGCTGGAGGCTTAAATGCTGATCTAGACTGGTCAAAGACACAGATATGCAGGGCCTCCATGTTGTGTTTAGGTCTACTTATTTCTCAGGCTGTTAAATAATTAGCAGTTGTGAAAACCCTGAGGAAGTGGGCACTTTCTGCCCCCTGGAGTGGCAGTCTTGAGGCCAGGGCACTTGTGCAGGGGTGGGGGACACTCAGTTGCTGGAGAGGTGGGGACTAGCAGCTGGTGGAGGTGCTGGGGGAGGCTCTGCACCCTCAGGGACCTCAGAGGATGTGCCTGTCCTCTGACCCAGTTTGGGAGGCCAAACGCATGTTGAGAAAGGGCCAACCAGAAGCAGCAGACAAAACACATGTGTGCATATGTGTGCAGTGCTTGGGTGAACCCCCCGTAATAAACATGCAGCCAGAGGCTTTGGGAGGCAATGCTGGATTTATGGCAGTCCAGCAGTAGGAGAATTATTCCGACCCTGAGAGATGGTGCTGTGTGGGAAAAGATGCAGACAAGCGCCTGGATGAAGGCTCTGGAGGACATGCATGGATCTGCACATGGGGAAGGGATGCATTGGAGCTTGTGGGACCCAGATGAGACAGAGCAATGTGAAGTTTTGAGCCTATTATCTTCACATGGAGAATGCGTGAGTTGGGTGTGGGAGCGCTGAAGATCCACATGTGCATGCATGAAAGGGAGAGAGGCTTGGCTGAGAAACAGCAGAGGCAGGGGGCTCAGGCAATCCTTCCTAAGTAAACCCAACTGTAAGTAGTCTTTCAGACAGCACAGAGTGAGAGCTGAAGGTGACAGGGCAATGCCATCATCTAGGCTGGGGCTGCAGACCTCACTCCTGGCATAGATATATAAACCCATGCGCACTTAAGAAAATAAAAGTACAGTACAAGATAAAGGGGCTGGTTGGCATATCCATTCCAAGAAGGGCAAAATGCTACTGCATATAGAGACATCTGAGTGTAGGACAGGAATCATGTTCCAGGGATGGCAGCCCCACAGGAAGACCTGAGCCACACCTAGAGGAGCTCAGGTGCCATGAGAAATCTTGCATTGCCATCTGTGTGGCAGCCCAGGAAGATTTCCTCAACTGAGGCTCAGAGACGTGTAGAAAAACTGCAATCAAGCAAGGTACATAGAAGAAAGTATTCTCAGAACTATTCTACCATAACCTAATGATTTCAGAAATGACTGGAAAGCAGCTGTGCTGCTCCTCCATTGCTGGGCTTTGGTTTCAAGGCAGGGATTTATACTGGTTATACTAGAGCTCAGGGTGCCTGCACCAGCCCAATTTTCCTTTGCTTTGTGTGTGGGAATGAGGGTCTGTGCCCATGGCCGCCCTCTGACTAGGCTCATTCCCAGAATAACTCCTCTCTCAGCCTTCTCTGCGCCACAAGAAAAAATATTCTTAAATAAATGTATAAACACTGGCAGCCTTCAGGTTTGTGTTTCTTTCTGAGCCTAATTTAAATGAACAGCAGACATTTTATGGGCTTTTCTAAGTGAACCTACAGGGGCTTATTTGCTCAAGTCTGACTTTCTGA
Organism: Margarornis squamiger; assembly: GCA_035222235.1. Classification (NCBI taxonomy): domain Eukaryota; kingdom Metazoa; phylum Chordata; class Aves; order Passeriformes; family Furnariidae; genus Margarornis; species Margarornis squamiger. The sequence goes on along the minus strand of JAWWTY010000123.1, from coordinate 47,407,415 downwards.
CAGCTCTGTACAAGCTTAATCAAGACCAGACTTACTCTCATGCGAAGCAGAATAATATATATTAATGCAGCAACAAAGAACCAGGCTAAATGTAATAAGTCATAAACCACTACTATGGCAGCAATCATTCAATCATGTGCATGTACCACACTTGGATTTTGGAGCAAGGAGTGCATTTGTTTTGTTCCCATTGTATAAGGAAAGTTGTAGTGGCAAGGAGACAAATAAACACAAAGGGTGCTTCTCCACTTGTGTCCCCACAGGTGGGAGTGCTGAGTTGATACATCTTGGGTCGGGGTGCAACCAGTTCCCTTAGGGGAAGCTGCATGTGGGGAAGGCACTTTCTTTGAGCTGAACAGGACAAACTCTAGGACCAAGCTGGATTTCATTCTTCAATACATAGACCATATTTATGAAATGTTCACAAGACTTTCTTTATCTAGATGAATTCTGGATTGTATAGTTTGGGCAGGGAATTCTGCAGAGACATTAAATACTTAAGGTGTTTTGACAGAGTTAAACACTGCCCTCTAAAAGAAGACTTTTTTCTACTTCTAATTGTCCCACAGTGTTCCCATCACATAATATCACCTCCCTCTGTGCAAGGATATGTTCATCTTCAGTTCCTGACATCTGGAAGAAATTATCCTTTATCTGGCATGCGCATTTCCAAGTGAAATGTGAAAAGAGGTGCTGAACTGATAAAGCAGGGATGTACCTTTGGGCTGGACCAGATGGTGAGGTGCTGCAAGCAGGAGGCATTCTGCCCAAAACAAGGAGGAAGGGGAAGGAAATTTGCAGGACTCGGCCAAGCTGGAGGAATGGTAAAATTCTCTGCCTATCCAGGAGGTGTCACTTTGTTTAGCCTTCCTTTTCTAACAAAGATGTTAAGTTTGTCTGAAGCTGGAGAGACATCAAGCAGATTTAGATTGTGAGTTTTCTCTGTCAAATTTAGATTTCAGTGTTTCCAGTTTCTCTGTTCAACTATTGTGTGACTGAAAATCTTATCTGCTAGGACACAGCCAGCATTGGCCCCAGTGTATATAGTATGGTCCACCTGGTTTCCTTTAACATTTTGCCTCTTAATAAAGATCAGCTCTTCCATGCTGAAGCCACAGTTTAGCCCTTTCTGTATTGCCTTACTGTTTTTAGGGTGATGACAATTGCTTTTGCCTAAAAATCCCACATTATTTGCAACTACTTTTTGCAATTTGTCTAGAGGAGGGATTCTGGCCCACGGGCTGCAATTTCTTCAGACATTGGTCTTGTCCAAAGAGTAAGTATTGATGTGGGATTTTTGACATCCCCACTTTGCTGTCTTCCAGTGATTTGGAAGGAAATGTCTGACCCTAGGGAAAAGTTGCCTTGTCTGGTTCTTTCAAACAAGCCTGAGCTCCAGTAGACCAATATTTTTTTTATTTCTTGTCCAATAAACATGTGCCTGTCCATTGTGCAGACCCCATCAAACTGAGCTGTTGGGAGTCAGTGGTGTTTGAGGTCCGTCTGACACATGATGCAGAACATCTCCCATGGAAAGCAGTAACAAGACCAAGACATGGAGTTGCACTACCTCCTACGTGGTCGTGTTTCATGGCCGTAGAGTGTTTTGGATGAATGTAAAACTGATATAAAATTCACTTGGGTTTTTTGTTTTTTTTTTCTAGTGATTTGCCATGAGTGAAAGGTAAAATTTTACTTCATCTGTGTTGATTAGACTATTTGTTTTTTTTCTGGGTTTTTTTTTTTTTTTGGACTCTCTTATTAAGAATTTTTTGGGGGAGTTATCTTTATGTTGTTGTTGTGTTTTTTTATTCTTTTTTGTTTGTGCTCTTTACTTTGCACAAAGCCAGCAAACAGACAAATGTCATTAACTGCATGGGCCAGGTATTTTATTTGAAGTCATTATTTTTCACTGCTCTCTGCAGAGCATAATCACTGATTTTTATTTTTTTTTAAATATGTTGTAGCCATCTAATAGGTTTTCCAGGTGTAATGTCTCTCAGCACAATGTGTTACAGTATAACTTGTTTTTGGAAGGGTGGATGACTATAGACAAAACACTACTTTAAAAGTATGGAAATGCCTTTTATTCTTGTTTTTATGAGGAGTATCCATTTTTGGCATCAGAATAATATCCATGCAGTATAAATCAAATTCTTTTAGATACTTACCTTTTCATCATTTTTTAAAAAATGTGGGTATGTTGACATTTTATGAAACCACCTTTAAAGTATTTTTGGATAGACCATTTATACTGCATCTTTTTTTAGGCTTTAATTTTAATCTTTCAGCCTGTCCAGTTTTATAGGTGTCATGGTGAGTCTTGGAAACAGGAATTTCTGTTTCTTTATGCTGCTGTTATAAACAGGCAAAGTGATAGTAATAGGTGGCTGAAAAACATCAGAATTTGGTAGGTGGTTTTTAACCTCTCTGTGTAGAAGATTAAGTAATTGGAACCTTTTGGATGGCTTTTTAGCAAGACTACTTTTCATTGTGGACAGGAAAAATGACTCAGACAGAAGCAATAATGTTGCTATTTTATTGCGTAGACTTTTAGGGGGTTTAGTGGTGCCTGTTGCACTGGATTGGAATAAAATGGAAGTGCTTTTCTAGGAAATGATTATTAAAATTGTAGTGCTCAGTTATGCATGAACTTGATCAAAATTTGAAGAGTCTCAACAGGGACTGATTTGCAGCCTGGCTTCTGGTGCCTTCCTGTTGCTCAAGAGGTCAGGGCAGTTCAGACAGCTGCAGACATTTTTACATCTGTACACTGAATTTCGTATCGTGCAGGCTCATGGAGCACAAAAAGCCTATGGATGAAAAGTCTATATGAAGAGAAAAGCCATTTTCCAGGAATGTTGAAAGAGTGACACTCAATATATTAAGGGTTTCATTTGCAAAATGTTGGCTGGGTAGGATATCCATAAAAATGGGTGGAAAGGAGAATATTCCACGCGCACCTGGCTTCGCAGAACCCCACTGATTTGTGTCCTTCTTTTCTATGAGAGGAATCAAAAAGGTGCATTCTATGTACTTCTATGCAGAAGATAATTGAGTCAATCTTTAAATTGCCTTTCAATGACAAATAAATAATTTTGCCTGTACACTTGTATTAAAGATAAGTATTCAAGTTGAGGAAGTGGTGCTTTTTTTTCTTTGAAACTGAATGCCTTGTCTAATGGCAGCATAGTGGAAAACACAGGAATGATATTAAATCAGGTTACATTGAAGAACACAGATCTATGTCATTTGGAGAGAGCAGGTTCCTTAATGAATGAAATAGGAATAATAATTCACAAGGTCAAATTGATAAAACCAGAACGTTCTGAGCTCTATTTAGCTATTCCCTCACTCAGTTACTTCTCACGGGAAACCCTGAGCCTGCAGAAGAGAGCGCAGGCACACAGATGAAGTTTGAGTCAGTTTGTCCCTTGCCAGCAATAGCAATTATTTCCTTGTCTCATTTGTAGGTGATTTTGAGATCCTGTCTGGGTAGGTTTTTTCCCTTCTTGTGTAAATAGTCTTCTACTTTCCCACTGTACCAAATCTGAGTCTCAATATCAAACTCCAAACTCAGCTTTCTTGCACATGGTGCTGGCAGTCTTTACCAGGGCCCCTAATTACTTGTGATGATGTAAACACCACTCAGGTGACAGGTGCCACCCACAGACCACAGCCTGGTGAGGGCCTCATAGGTGAAGTGTCTAACTGTGCCTTTCAGAAAAGGTTGATTAGTGAACAGTAACAGTTAAGGTTTTCTTCTGGACACAGAGCATCAAGGTATGTTGTGTTCTTTGGACTCTTTATGTAGACATACTCCAGATGTGTTCCTTGCTGCTTGGTAGTCACTGCATTCCTCAGATAACTCTGAGATAATGATAATATTAGCAAAATTCTAGTTACTAGTGGTGCACAGCAGCTTTCAAGTATACAAGAATTTCTTGCTTGAAAAGAAGGAGGTTCAGGTATGGGTTTTTTTTTTTGTTATCTTATTAGGAGTATTGTCTTACTTGTCTTTAAAAGGAGGAAAACAGAAGGTGATACATACAAAGACTGTATTTTTGCTACCTCTCTCTGATTGCCAGCAAAATGTATCTTTCACTACTGCTATGCTATTTTTTTGCATCTGGATATTATGCCAAATTTTTCTTTCACTTTCCTTTTTTTTTTTTTTTTTAAAGTAAGGTATATGTGGCGGGAAATTGGAGCTTACTGCCCAGTTATTTCTTGCCAAGCTTTTTCAGCTGCAGGATATAATGGAGGCCAAAATCCTTGGAACTTATTAGGACTGTCCGTATAATCAAGGGGAATTGCATGGTGATAAAGTTATGAATCCATGCCATAGTGCTCATGTGTAATGGATGGCTGTAGACATAAATGTGTTTATTATGCCAGGGTGCTGTGGCATAGCTCCATGTTTTTCTTCAAGTGTAATTTCTCTGGATTGCAGTATATGGGTGTACATACACAATCACACAGGAGAGAGAGAAAAAGAAATATCTCCTCCCCCTACGTTGTCTAAGTCTTTGAAGACAGCATCTGCTTATAATGATACAGTCATTGACAGGCAGATGTTCCAAAGCTGGGCTTAACTGTCACATAAATCAAGATTTCAGCAATTCCTTTATATTTTGATATGGCAATTTCAAAACACCATGTATTTTGAATTCATGATAGACAGAAATATAAATGCTTTCATTTTGTCTCATACCTTAGCCTCAGTAGTGGTTTGGGGTTTTTTTGGATGATGAATTCCTTTGTTAGGAACATGTTCTATGGCACACCCACAGTTCCCTGTGGAAAATTTGAAGGAGACATTTGTTCAGAGCTGGGGGTTTGCAGACTACACCTTGGCTGGTATGTGGGATGCACCAGCTTCCTTACAGTAGTTCCCATCAGGATTTGTAAGGAGGTTTTTGTTTTTGTTTACCAAAGGAAGACATGGCTTTCATTCAAATATAGCATGTAATGACACTCACAGCTACATCAGCTTTTATGAAAATAATTTTAAAGACCCTGCTTACAACAAAATGTGTCAAGAAATGTGTGTTTGAGTCAGAAAACCCAACCTATGTTGTCACCACAGGAGGGGAGAGAGAGAGCCTAGGCAAAATGTAAAAGGGTTGCAGAAGGTTTGCCAGCTAAGTCCTGGCTCCCCATCTTCTTTGGCTTTCCTGTTGTGTGCTTTGAGGGGAAACTCCTGCCCACAGCTCACCTGGTGCTGGGGTGGCACGTGGGATAGGCACACAGACAGGTAGAAAGCATCTAAGGGTCAAGCATGTCCAGTGCTCCCAGAAGCCTGTGATTTAGCCCAGAAGCTCTCTGGGCTGTTCCACAAAGCTGAGATTAACTCAGAAGGGTATTATCCTATGTAATTTCCAGTGAGTTTTGATGGGATGAAGATGGGGAGCACCTCCTTGTGCAGGGCAGTCTGCTGGCCAAGGACGTGTTCTGGCCCAAGGAGACATGCATGGGATCTTGTGCTTCACTCTAAGGGAAGTAAGGTCAAAAGACTCCAGTCATCTTAACTTGAGGTTTGGGGCACTCTTGGTTTCAAGGTTTGACTCAGAAAGTAACCCCTGACAAAGCAGGCCATTTAACTGTAAAGCTCTTCGAGTTTTCCAGAGTTACAAATCTATATAGCACACTGCAGTTCTGTATTCTATAGCTACACAGAACACATAGCAGGATTCAGCTGGGTGAGCTCCAAAGCAATGTTTTGTCTCTTATAGATAATTATTTGTCATAGGCAGATGAAGGAAACACCCCCCTCAACAAATCCTTGTTAGCTTTTCAATCTGGGAGTTAATTTGTCCATAGTTAAACAGAAGATATTTATAGAGACATTAGCTGGTTGTACAAAATACTTCAGAAGTTTGTTTAGAAGTGATTGGAATCAGCTGTTGCTGAACTGAAAAACCAGCCACACAAACTAAATCTACAGCCCTTGGTCTGTCTGTTGTCTGTTAGTGTAGTGCTTTCTTCTTCATTACTAACTTGGGGAAATAACATCAATCTCCCTCATTTCATTGGTGGGTATTAATAATTCAAGGATTAAATTAGTCATTGAAAAGGGGCAATTTCAGTGGGTTTTAATGAAAAACTGCTCCAGCTCTTATATTAAAATTTATTTAAAATATTGCCATATTTGAGAAGTCAAGCAGTCAAGCATCAGGAAAACCAGTGCAGCCCCCAGCCAAAGCCCCCCTTGCCAGCAGCTGCAAACCTAGTCAAAAGTGAATGATGCGGGAGATAACAGAGGGCCTTTCCCTGTCAGAGTCCTGCAGGTCAAAATCTTCTACTGCAGTAAGCTACAATTAAGAGAAGGATGGGATTGGTGTGAACCAGGCTGATCTGCCCTTGTCCAGCCCACCTGGCAGGCAAGGGCTGGCAACTTTTGTTCTGACAGCCCTCCTTCTTCCCCTCAACAAGTTGTGGGCCCAAGTACAACAGTGTGTTTTGTACAAGTTGAGTGAGTAGAACAAAAAACTATCATTGGGGTAATGAACCAAACCTGTTTCATGTGAAAAAGAGCTCTCCAGACCATGCACTTCCTTCCCACTGAAGGCAGCTACACTCCACTGGTGCCCTTCCTTTAGGCCATTTTGATAGTATATTACTAAGCAGAAGCATTGCTTTGACTCCTATAAAATGCTCAAACCGATAACTGATTTCCAAGAATTAATCGCTATGTTGATAAGCAGCAAGTTGGTCCTATTTTATTTTGGGGTTTTTTGTTTGTTTTTCTTCCTACATAGAAATAATCACCATCAGTTAAATGGCATGCTTACCTTGCCATTATTAAATAACCCAGGATAATGCTTCTTGTAACATCCTCGTTTGTGAGGTAGCAGCAACACCTCCACAGCTCACAGCTTGGCAGCCCTGTTTAACACCCGAGCGGCTCAGAGCTGTGCTCTTCCTTGGCATGTTCCCTAGTGGGAACATCACAGCCTTTACACTGGGATTGTCCTATGGTTTGATGTCTCCCAGTGCTGGATAGATTCCTGGGGACATATTTCCTTGATGAACAGGATGAAAAACACTTTTGCAACAAAAAATGTCAGAGATGCCTTTAAAAGATTTTGATGCAAGGCACCTGAATATGGGGTGAAAGGAAAACTCTCCATATTTAATCTCAAAGTCAGAAGTTTATTGCTGATGTTTACACAGATGCCATAGAGCTGTAGCCACTGCACATCTGGGGAGTAGGCAGCTAAGTCTCCCTTTCAGTTTTTTACTGGAAACACAGCCGGTGGAGGCTGTCTGACAGCATGAATAAATCAACATGTTGTCCACAGGAAACAAGGAGATAGCTGGAATGAAGCATAAATAATGTAATACTAACATGGAGAGATTACTTCATACATGGTTTTCAGAGGACTGTAGTGAATAGTTTGCTGGAAAAACTCTGAGAGAGTGAGAGAGCTGCTTTAAATGCACTATTATGAATGATCTCTTCACCTCCATGCAAAAAGCTGGATTAGCAGGATTCCACATGGCCACAGACAGAGAGGCAGGGAAAGATATGATAAACAGAAGACAACACAGAAAGATCTTTTAATGTAGTCTGTCCTATCTTTGATAGGCAAGTAAAAGAACAAAGACTTTCTGGTTTCAGCAACATGAAAGAAATTATTTTGTCTTTCCCATAAAACTGGCCAGATTATAAGAATGAAGAGGTATGTAGTTTTTCAGTCAATTGCTTGCCTCCTACAAAAAGTTCCCATGTCTTATCTTTGACAAGAATAGAGTTGCTTGCTTAGTCAGAACATTTAACAACCTATTCCTTCCCAGTGTTTTCCTTCTCTGAGCAGAAGCTGTATCCCCCGCTCTACCTGCTTGCACTTGGGCATTGAGGGAGAGGTACCAGCCCAAGGGCAGTGTTTGCCACCGAAAAACTTGGCTGTTGTCAACAGCAGAGGTAGTCTGACGTAGCCAGAAGTGTTACCGAGGGAACTGCTTGTAGCAGTCCTGTCAGTCATGGCTGGATTTGGTTTTGCCTTGTGCTCACAGTGGTACCTGCTTCGTGGTGGGGTTACACTGCTCACAGCCTTGAAGTCTATAGAACACCATCTGGAAGCACTGACTTGCCAGGTACTTCAGGAAGACTCATAGAAGCCCAGGAAGACAGTGACTGGAGAGCATAATCTCATAAGAATTTTGTTGTTTCCTAAGAAGATCCGGCAGTTTCCAGGTAATTCAAACTATTGAGTTGACCAGATTTTGGTCCTTGCTGAGCCAGATGAGGTTTTAGTGTTGCCACTTTGCAAATCCATTGCAAGCCAGCTGCACAGAGATGTTATTTCGAGAGCTACATCCCCGAGAAATGCTATTGCAGGAAGTTAAAACTCCAGTTTGAATTCCAATTACTTCCCTTTGGAGTATGGGCATATTGTTGGGTTTCTGAGGCAAAATGATTAGAGGAAAAAGAAATCATGAGCTTCTCTGAATCACTAAGTGCTAAAATCCTATTTAATGCAAAGCATAATCACAGTCCAAGGGAGAATGCGTGGAAGACCCTGTGATAGTTTTGGTGGAGTTTGTATATGTTTGATGTGCTTGTGAGAGTTTTGATGGCAGGACCCTGTGATAGTTTTGATGGCGTTTGTATATGTTTGATATGCTTGTGAGAGTTTTGATGGCAGTCAGGGTCTCTAGTTCCCAACTTCTGTGTTTGGTGGTTTTTTTCTGAAGTAGCCTGTGATTGCTAGAAGACGCCAGAGGAGCAATTGCCAGGAGCAATTTCTAGTCAGGGGAAGGAGGGACCATTTCTTCTCATATCCACTTGCTCCTTTGAGAAACCTACTGATTCCTTTCTTCCTACAAAGACACCTTTAGCTCTTAACAATGCTATATGGCTGGTTCTGCTCATGCTAAAATCTTTGTATGACTCTAAAATCAAAGTGCTCCAGCTTTTCCAGACAAGGTTGCAAATCATCCCTTAGCACTCCTGAAGACAAAAGTCCCTAGCAGGGAAAGTGACTATGTCCAGAACGTAAGACTATATTCAGATGCATCCCATGAGTGATATAATTATTTATCTGCAAGGATCCCCAAATAAGCATTTGCCATTGTTTAGCATACATCTTTTCAGCTTAGGGTAGTGAGGCACTGGAAGAGGTTGCCCAGAGAGATTGTGGTTGCCCCATCCCTGGAGGCGTTTAAGGGCAAGTGGATGGAGCTCTGAGCCACCTGGTCCAGTGAAAGGTGTCTCTGTCCACAGAGTGTGGAACTATGTGGTCTTTAAGGTCCCTTCCCACACAAGCCATTCTACGATTCTGTGGTTATAGTTCCACCCTTTCTCTGTGCTTCTCTTACTGATGTTAGCACGCTGGTAATGCCAAGACCCCACACCCACCTGTTTCAGATTTTGGACTAGCATCTCCTATGCCCTCACAGGGACAGGAGAATACTTGCTCAGACTTCATGTGACCACTGTTGACTACTTGCTTCCAGAAACAACACTTTCTGTCTGAATTACAGGAGACTATAACTGTCTTCACCTTCATCATAAGACAGTCATGACACAAAGATACGAGAGCATAGACTTACTCAGCAGCATCTATGCCTCTGCATCAAGGAGGGTTTTTATGATATGTGAGCCTACTCAGTTACGTGCTTGGGGAAAAGCTGAAAACCACAATCGTCACACCAGATGAAACTAAAGCCAGTCTGGTCTCTCTGTAACTATGCTTCAAGTAGTTGCCTAAAGAAAGGGAGCATGACAGAGGAGCAATTCTTCTTCTGTACACACTTGCAGCCTTTGGGATCTGCTGTCCCAGGCGAGACAAGGCTTTGGGGAATCAGACCCTTCCAGCCCAAGGAAGGTGAAATTCACGGAATCTTCTACCAGCCTTGGTATTTCCATTTTACTGATTTCTCAACTATGGTATGAGCCAACATCCTACAGGCTGTTTGGTGACCCTGAATTCGTGCCATTACTGAGTTAAAGTCAGACTCTTAATTGTGCCCTGGGTTGTGGTTTGGTATGGTTTATATGAGTTAGTGCCCATAATCCTGATGAATTGTTTTCTGGTGGTTTCTATGCTTATGTTGACAGTACTGCTCTCTCCTGAGAAATGTACAATAACTATACTTTATATTAATTTGCTTTGAGGTATTAGGCCACAGCTAATAATTCTGCCCTCGCTAGGATTTTGTTTTCTTTAGAAAACAGTTTAAAGATTATTTGGTGCTCTTGTTCTGTTTTTGGCCAGACTCCAGGAAAACAAAGTCTAGGAGTTACACTCTAATTAAAACAGTCCTTACTGAGAGCTATCAAGCCATGAAACATATCTGTGTTTTCAACTTTGAACTTCCTTCCTGAGGACATTATATGTTTTAATGAAAATGAACATGATTTCTTCAGCATCTTTTTTCCTCTTCATGAACCACAAAGATAAGGCCTGTCACATATGTTGTGTATCAGAGAAGCACTCAAATGGTTAAGAGAAAACCAGAACATTTCAGTCAGCCTGTTTCATTTTGATGATTTTTTTATTTCTTTAGCAAAAGGGAGGGAAACTAAATGACATTAGCTGCAGGCCCTGCCAAAACAGACATTTGTTTTCCATTAGCTGCACATATCCTTTCTTGAGGGCTTACTACGAGCTGAGACACAGCTCTGGGCAAAGATCTGGTTTATGTAAGGCATTTTTGATAAGGATAAGTAAACTTCACACTCAGAAGTTTCCTGTCTATTCTAATTCTACGTTGATTATCTCTCTCCTTAACACCCAAAGACTCTGAGCCTGTCTCACCTGGGGAGAGGTGTCCCAGAATAGGAGGCAGTGATGTAGTTAGGTGGCTTTCAGAGGTCCTATAGCAATTTAAAGAATAATATGCTATTTAAAACTTTGGTGTTGTTCTCAAGACTTAAAATATGCTCCACCTGGGCTCAGGTGGGTCCCATAGAGAAAGGCATAATTCCTCAATACATCTACTTAGCAATCTACAGCAAGTGGAAGAAAAATTTGTTCCAGACATTTTTTATTTTTAGCTGAAGTGTGGATTGGAAGCAATCCATTGGGCAGTCTGTTACCAGTAACCTAGTCCATGCGTGAGTAGTAACTTTCCAAACCAGATTTTCACATGTTCCAGGTGCAAGAAACAGTTCATGGCCACATGGATGCCAGAGGACTCCAGAAGTAGTTATTATTTATATTTTTAGATTGAAAACACTTTTGTAAGTAAAACTCTCAGACTACAGTGGCTATATTTTCCATGGTGTTAGGCAACAAAAGTGCCATGAGAGGTCACTGCCTCTCAAAAATCAGGTCATTGATTCTCTGGATAGCACAAAAAATAAGAGAAAGCAAAATACGGTGCTCATCACAACCACAACCTCCGAGTGAAAGTGAATTGCTGGAAAGCTGAAGCCCAGCAATACCTCTTCAGCCCACAGGCTCCCAGGCTGTACTCTGTTCCCCATCATGAAGAGCTGGAGGAAACAATAGCGTTTTCAGCCTGTTCTGGAGGTCAGTGGACTTGTGTGCTCTTTGATTGAAGAAGGAGGGAGCCTTGTGTACCTAAAAAGTCCATGTAAGTTGTGCCTTGCCAGCAAATTCCTCCTGAGAAAGCCCATGGGAGGCTCCTGCCACAGACTGGAAAGAGAGCAGAAGAAAGCAGACAGGAAGTGGGTGGTGCAGTTCAAGGTAGACAACGTGCTTGGCAGGTCATCTGGCTTTAATCACATCCTCCAGGAGGGATGGAGGTTAGTAGCCAAGTTTGGGTCTACCAGCTGTGCCCACCAGGGTAAGTGGAGGAACTTCTGCTGTTTCTCTCTGTGTGGTCACTCCACAGTTGTTTTGGTCTTGGATTGTAAGGGTGAACATCTGAAAATAAGGTGTGAGACTGTGGCTGAAGGGAGACAGGGCATCATTACAGAAGAATACTGTGCAGAAAGAGTGGAAGGATACGAGCACGGCCAGAAATGCCCACTTCAGCAGAACCTCTGTGAGGCAGACACATCTGCTTGTGGGCAGCCCTCTGGAGTCTCCATTCACAGACTATGAAGAAAAACTGATTAGAATAGGATTTCCATCTTGGAGAGGAGACACTGGGAAGACATAAATGAAAGATGAAAGAAGAGATGAAATGGCAAAATCTTTACCCAGAAAAATGAAAAGTTTAGCAATTTGTAGTTCAGGTTTCATTTTTGATGGTATAGTATAATATAGGCAATGCTGCCTACGTGGGGTTCTTTGCTGTTTAAAATGTTGGTGAGCTGATATTTGATATATATCATGTGGCATAGAGAATGGGGTAAGTTAACAAAATCACTGATATATCATAGTGGCTCCCAAAGCATGGGAGATTCCACCTCAATGGTATTTTGATGATTCCTCATTGTTTGTTGAATCACTTAGTTTAAATGAACATTACAGTGTGGAAACAAAAAAGAAAATCCTTCCTTCACCAGTCTTACAACCTGAAATTAAATGAGGATACAGTATTTTCCTAACTGGAATTTCAATTTTTTTTTTTTTTTTTTTAACCTTTCTCTATCGTAAGATCCATTATAGTCACAGGAAATGGTTCAGGCATGAATCAATCAAGACTCGTGACTGAAGTAGAACAACTAAAATCTGACAACCTTCTTTCTTCTGTAGAATGTCTGAGATTGAGAGGAAGATAGTCCTGTTTATATTTGGTTCAATTGCTTTGGAAAAAAGTGGGATATTGAATCCCATCTCATGAGTGGACTTAACCATCTGAACAGACCCCACTTAGATTCTGATGCCCATCAAGGGCCTGTCTGCTGTGACCTGTGCTGCCTCTCTGACTTGGCTGCTCTGGCAATGGACTTAATTTTTCTGTTTCTGAGCACTACAGTCTGCAATGCTTTTCTTTGCACGTGCTGTGGCAATCTCAGTGTCTCAGTGCAGGGAACAGATTCTCGGAGCCTGCAACCAAACTAACCTCTGCAGGTAAGCTAGTCCCACAAGAAAATGTAGACAACATCTAAGCAAATTGCAGTTCTCGTGACTAGACATATGGAGGGGGAAGATATTTCAGAAGCAAACTTGGACAAGTATAACTTGACATAAATGCCTCAGATATGCTTAGCTGTTCCAAAGCAGCTGAAAAGATGTTTGCTAAACAATGGCAAATGCTTATTTGGGGATCCAAATAAGAACAAATCCCCCTTTTTCATGAAAGGGAATATTTAAAGAAATACTCTGTTTTCTTCAGTGTTTGTTTAAGCTTTAGTCAGGCATGTAGTTATTGCCAAAATAGGCAATGGATGCAAATTCTCTAGCATCTGAGTACTTTTAGCTTAAGAAATTTTATTTCATCTTTCAATCAGATTTTTTGACAAATTATGTTTTCCTCCTATATTCAGTAGCAAAGGCTTTCTGCTTTCCAGGGCAATAATTCACATAAGATGGTCCAAACGAGATCATGAAGATTTTATCTATGCCTTTTTTTTTTTCCTAGGAGCATACGTTCCCTTTCCTAAAGCATGTTCCTTCTGAATAACTTATGCCAACTGCTTTTCTGGCTAAAATTAATATAGTAAAGCTTATTTCAAGACTTTCACTTTTCTCTTTAAAACTTAAATCTTGCTTTGAAGCTGCAGAAAAGTGTATATTTTATCATTTAAATGCATGTGTAATCTTTGTTTCTACAAAGTTGGGCTTAAATCAAGTGTTATTTTAACTCAGTCCTCAGCTGGGCTGGTTTGTCCATGAGGTGCAGTTTCACCAGTCCCAGTGCTGGTGAGAGCACCGGAACAGGAATCTTAGAGGCCATATCTGGTGTTTGCCCTTTAAGCCACCTTCATGAGCATGTCCCAGGCTGCCACTGCTGTGGGCAGGAATGGTGTTGTGGCCAGCTTGTCCTCTCTCCTTGCCAGCCTGGCTAGCATGACACATGGCAAGGATTTTGTGAATGATGTGCTCCTAGAAACTGATGCTGTCAGAGGGACGCCTGACACAATGAGTTGTTTGTCTGAGTGAATACTGGGAACTCTTAGACCTGAAGAAAAGAGTTGCAACATTTTTAGAGGGGCCCACTGGAGCACAGACCTGCCCTTTGGCCACCCAAGAAGGATGGAGGCAAGCCCAGGGCACACTGCTAGGACCAGGTTTTATTCCCAAGCTTGTACTAACCTCTTTTTCTAGCATGAACCCTTTAGCTTAAAGACACAGCACTTGCAGTCTGTGCATGGGGCTCAGGCTGCATGCAGGAACTATCTGTGCCTGCCTGTAAGCCCACCTCAATGCTCTCGGGTCAGAGTGGATGGCCTCTGATGGACAGCAAACTCTCTTCACTGCTTCCCCATGCAGGAGGGCAGCAAGCTGCCCATTCACTCCTGCATGTGCCTGGGGAATGGGGCAGAGGAGCAGATGGCAGGTCTGCAATACCAGGACCTCCCTCCTGCAGCAGAAGGGAGTCAAGATGACTGCTGCCTGGAACAAAAATGGGAATGAGGACCCTCAGGGGTGTCTGCAGAGCAGTGTGCCTGGCATGGAGTCAGTGCACTCAGCAGCTTGTGGGTGCAGTGGGGTTGCCAGATGATCCCCACATCTCTGCCAAGCAGGCATCTGGGCACGCTGGGCATCTTGCTGTCTGATTTCGTCAGCTCCTAAGGTGTCCTGACAGATAGATTAACCTTTAGCACATGGATGAGGAAACATCTATAATGTTCTGAGCCTTTATGGAGGGATATCTCCCAGGGAAATCCCTTGGCAATGGTGGATCTAGGTAATGAGGAAGCTACTGGATGTGGAAGCTGAGAAGGGATCCTGGCAGTGATTTATTTTTCCTTTGCTTTTGCCTTTGTGGGGTTGGCTGTCGCAGCCACAATTGTGCATGTGATGACAGGACTTTTGAGGAGATGTGCAGTGAGTCCCAGGGGACTGTTGCTTATTTCTCTATGCTGTAAATTCTGCAGAGCTCCTCAGGGCTAAGACACTGTACTGTCCCTTTTTGGTCCTCACCTCCTATAAGGGCCAGATCACCACCTGGGCTGTCTTTCTCTGGGTTATGTGCCTCAGACTCACCTTATATGGATGACCTTGAAACCTGACAGACTCAGAGGTGTTCAGGTGGCCCCATCAACATAGGAGACACCTGTCTGAATGAGCGTACTCCTTGGATAGGCTGTACCTCATTTCTTTTGGCCAGTAGAGAATGTGCAGCTGGCTGTGGGTGTATCTGCCCAGCTCCATAGACATCACCTCAGTGTTTAAATTTGCATCTAATCTGAACTGGCCTTGGTGAATCTGTGTGGCTCTAGCCAAGGACTCTATGCCAACTGTTCGCCAGGAGCTGTGGTGCAAGGGCTGACCTGTGTCCTATGTTCTGTTGCTTCCCGGTCTCTGAGGTAGGCAGTCCCCACAGCACTGGGAAGCATGAAACGACTGTCTGGACTTGTGTCTTGCCAGCAGCCTCTATGCAAGACCCCAATGGCTGCTTTCATTTGTCAACATAAAAAGGTGTTTGCAGCAGTCAGCAGTTAGGTATTTTTGTGTTTTAAAACATGTATCTGTTCTCTAGGGTGAGAGTCCTGTGTTTAGATGTGTTATACCCTTATTGCCTGTGGACTGCAGGTGTTCAACTCCTCTGTGTTCAGCCTCTTCATGGGCAGCAGCTCCATGTGTTCAAGGGCAAAAAGCTTGTGTAGGAAATGGGCAGCCTCTGAGACACTGGGGAATGACCTGAGGGGAGACAATAAGGTTTGGTTTGATTTGGCATTCAGAATAGCAGCCCCCCAATGCTTTGCCTACAGAGTCCTTTTCCTCTTCTCTCACTTGGTTGCTTGTGCAAATGTGTTGGGCAGAATGTGCAGACACGTGCATGTCCTTCCTCACGCAGCCCTGTTGCTGGGAAGTCTGACTCCAAGAGCTGTCTTTGTCCCCCTGAAAAGCGTGCATGGACACATGCTTTCCAGGCATGGTAGTGAAGGGGTGGACAGGCCCCAGTGCAATGCGGCTTCTCCCGTCTTTGTCACCAAGAGATGGGAGGCACAGGAGGGAGTGATTGCTATGTCTGAAGATGGTTTTGGTACGCAGCACCACACACCTGCCTAATGGGAAAATGACCAAGGGAGCAAGGAGAAAGGGGCAGCTAAGGAAAATTGATGGGGAAAGAGGAGACATTTGGCAAGGAAACTGAACTAGGATATTCCTGGGATATTTCTGCTGAGATGAGGTGGGACAAAAAATGGGGCTGCTTGCAGATCAATGAAGATCTAAAGGAAGGAAATGGCATGTGAATGTCTTGAAGTTTTAAAAATGTAGTTAAGGCTAGTACTGAGGCAGAGGTTTTCACAATACTGAAGGAACTTTGGGTTTTGGAGGTTCCCCAGAAAGAACAGATAAAATACTTCCAGGCACAATAAAACTTTTTCTCCTTTTTTTCCTCATTTTTTTTTTTTCCTTTTTTTGAAGGAACAGTTGGATAGATGGGAAATGCAGTGGTGACACCTCTGGCCTACCAAGATGAACTGATGAGGTGATCAGCATCCTGGCTGCCATGACCAGGAAGCTTTTTTAGCAAAATACCATCAAGTTGGCTCTGGCCAGCTTGGAGCTTGTCAGCTGATGTGAACAGAGAGTGAAAGAGCTGAATTTCAGCTCCACACTGAAAGAGTCAAAGATGAAAGAAGAAACCCTCTCTGTGGACATGTAATTCAGCCAGTTAAAGGACTTGGGTAAGACACAAAACTTTTATAAATTTCCTACTCTATTTATAACATTCCAACCTGCAGAGAGAAGAATTCTTATATTTACAGCTCATAACTCCTTAACAGCTTTTTTTTAAACTACAGTGCTAGAGCTCAAATAAATGTGTAGGTGGACGGAGATTTTTTGAGCAATGAATGTGACTCTTAGAAGGAGCCTACAGATCATGACTCTTTAGAAGTGACCTCAGCTTTCCAAAGAGAGGCAGAAATTTCCAGAACAAAACAGGTTTTTGAGCTTACCACTCCAGGAAAGGCTGCCAGAGGAATCTCCCAGGTGGCAGAGAAAAGTCTCAGGGGCTCAAGGTGGCTCCTTGTTCAATTTGATTTTAGAGAAGTCAACAAGAAGTTTTTTGTACTTTCTGAAACAACACCTCCTTTATGAAGGAAATTAACAAATTTGGAGTCTTCATTCCAGTTAGGAAGGAAAGCCTAGAAGACTATTTGAATTTCTGACAAACTGAAAATCTCATTCCTCATGCTACAAGCCTCCTTAGAGTATGAACTAAACTCTTGTCTTTATAGTTAATGGCTACAATAGAACCGGGAGTTTTCCTACTTGGTGTTGCAGACGTGGATGATTTTACATTCTGTGCCATAGTTACTATGACTGTCCTTTATCTTCAGCAATGAGTATCACAGCTGTCCATTATTCACCTGTCACCACTGAGACAATCTTGCAAACTGCTGTTCCTCTACAGGTATAGTCATACTTGCATTAAAAAATGTTAAAAACATTTTTTCTGAAATTAAGAAAAAGGCATATAGTAATGAGTGATAGCTCTGGTAGTTCTGGAACTAAGTCCCTACACGAAGTTTTCAACATTTGAGGGAACTGATGAATGAAGGAGACATCCAACATCCAAATGCTGTCTGTTATCAACTAGGCCCTTTCACTCCAGTTTTTCTAGCGGGGAGCAGCATTGTAAGGATGGGGATTTAGATTCAGCAAGCAGCTGAGCACCTTGGGGACTCACACAGTTATGCACTAGAGAGGTCTAATTAACTTAACCATGGAGCTATAAAAGGCAGCTGTCAACAAGGGTACAAGGGAAGGGGTATTTTGGAAGAGAAGGTAGTTATGTGTGTTTGTCTGGAGGAATAAAATGTTTTGGATTCAGAAACTGTGAGATGAGGTATGCAAGAGAGCACAGGTAACATGAGAAGATGATTGCCTTATTAGTAATAAATATGGTGCTTAAAACCATTTCTAAGAAAGAAAAGGAGCGATTAGCCCAAGGGAGAAAGTACCTGAGTGCCCTGAGGTGGGCACTTGATGGCACCTTTTGGTAGGACAGAATGGCACTCCCAGATTCGGTCACGGATGTAAGTATCTGAGAACTCTGAGAGCTCAGCTATTATTTTCCTGTGCTGTAGAAAGTGCTTGGAGAAAAGCTAAAGGGGTTAATTACTAAGGTTGCTGGTGGTGAGTATAGCATTAAGAGGTGTTAGGGATGACATGCTGTGAAGCTCTGACCTGTTCGTCTCTCCAGTGCTTATAGTTGTGGCAACAATCAAGAGGCAAAGGTGTATGGTCACCCTGTCTTTTCCAGAGCAGTGATATGAAAGAATTGATACTGGCTTTCTCCACTGTGCTGCAACTAAAATAGCTCTTTAGAGGGGAAAAAAAGTCAACAGTCACTTCATTGATTAATTAGGAATTGTTAATTGTTAAATAGGAATCACTGTGTTTGTTAATTAAGTGGAGCAAAGATGATGTGAGCTGCTTTTTCCTCATTTGCAATCCAAGTATTGTGCTTGCCTTGGCATCCAGTAAGTCCTTACACTGGCAGCTGAGTTTGCTGTTGAAATGTGAGACCAAAAGGTCCAAGCTACACTTGGGATGAAAATGAAGAGGAACTCAGAAGCATTATGTAATACAGAGGATCACTTATGTCCAGGAAGTGTAGTTGATCACAAAGCTAAGAACACCGTGATACAGAAGAACATCTGCTGAGTAGTATGAATAAAGCAGGTATATGAACTTTTAATAACACCTGTGCAGAAACTGATCAGATATTGATTTACAGATAGAGGACTGAATATATTTTTACCATGTCTAAGAATGGCAGTGAGTCCTCTTGCCAAGCCATGACACCACTCCCAAGCCAACAGTCTAGATGTTTTTTTTTTAATTTTTTCAAACTTCCTGAGCTCTGGGACCTTTTCCTTGCTTCCTGTTGCATCCTTGGTCTGTTTTCTGCATCCTTTCATTATTTCTTTTTACTTCCTATGCTCCTACTGAAATCCTGATAATATTTTCATAAATGACCTTGAAGTATTTTCAGTACTTGGTGATGGACATGAGTACTGAAAAATAGCTTCTGAATTATGTTAAGTTTTATTGTTATACAGTACTAGTCATTTTAGATGAAGAGTTGCAACCGGCTTTTACAATAGTCTTTAGCTGCCTGGTGAAATTTACCCACACCTGGAGAATTACTGCCCTGGATCTTCTTGTTTGGCTTTTTTTCTCGGATACTTTCTTATTTTGGGGGTTTCTGTGCAGCTGGTATGCTTTCAATACCTGATAGAAGAGATGGAGGGAAGAAGGTATGTTCCCTGCTCTAACAAAATCCCTAAAACCTTGGGTAAAAACAAGTTGAAAGGACATATGTGCAAGTCAAGAAGTGTTAGAAACTACAGGAAGTGTTCTCACTGCCTGTGCAGATCCTTGCTTGGACTAATCCTTCAACACCAGACAGATTTGCCAGTAGATAGCAACATCTTTGTTTAGCCATAGCTTTTGGTTGGAGGCTGAGGAAATAAGGGAGAAGAACTCACAGCACTGAGGAAGAGGATCCTTCACAAGTGAACTCTTCTGGAGCCAACCGTGTCTCCTTTTCAACTAACCAGAAGTGAACTGGAGCGTGCAAGTTTAGATCATATTTAGGGGCATATTATAGTTCACATGAATTAAGTGTGCCTTGTATACTAAAAGTCATTTGAAATTGCTTAAGGAAAGTTAGAGATCTCACAAGTATTTTGTTTTCTTAGCACATTTCAGTCTAAATACTATTAAGCTCCTATCTTTCATCAATGACAAGCTTTCTTCAGGATGGTGGTGCATTGTATCTCTATTGCTCTTTGTACTGTGAATTTCCCCAGGCAGAAGGGACACATAATCATGTAATGATCAGCAATTTCTCTTGGCTCCAAGAGCAGGTAGCTCAACCAGGTGTTTTGCTTGTACAGACTGTACTATTTCCTCTGTTAGCTTGTGTAAGAACTTGCCTGTGTTAGATGCTTTTGGCCCAAAACCAGGCAAAAATCGTACTAAGGACAGTATCAGTACATATATAGCATTCTGCTTTTCTGTATAGCATTCTGCTTTTCTAAAGTACACATTCCAGGCTACATACTTCAGTTCTGAACCAAGTGAATACACTTCCATTAAATTACTTCAAAGGATTTTTCTACAATTATATATAATAAAAGTGGAAGATAAGGACTCTCAATCATGAATTTTTTCCAAATTACTTTTCCACTCCAAACTGCTTCATCTTATCAAATAAAATCAAGTTATTTAGCTTGTTCTTACTGTTTTGTTGGGATGTTTTTGGTAGTAAAGTGTATCAAGGCTAGGAAAGGAGCTGATTTAGGACCAATCTTACTGGGGTCTTACTGACCTTGAAGCAATCCAAGAAAAGATGTGTATAAACATGCCGGAACAGATTTGTCCCCTTGCTATGATGGAACTGGTACTGGAGTATTGTGTAGATTTCTTCCTATAGTGGGGTCATAGAATGGTTTAGATTGGAAGGGACCTTAAAGATCTTCTAGTTCCAATTCCACTGCCATGGACACGGCACCGTGCACTAGACCAGGTTACTCAAAGCCCTGTCCAACCCAGCCTTGAACACTTCCAGAGGTGGGGCATCCACAGTTTATCTGGGCAACCTGTTCCAGTGCTTCACAACCCTTACAGTAAAGAATTTCCTACTAATATCCTGTCTAAACCTTTCAGTTTGAAGCCATTGCCTCTTGTCCTCTCTCTACATCCCTTGTAAGCTGTCCCTCCTTGGCTTCCTTACAGGCCTCTTCTAGGTAGTGGAGGCTGCTGTAAGGTCTCCCCAGAACCTTCTTTTCTCCAGGCTGAAAACCCCCAACAGTCTCAGCCTGTCTTCATCAGAGAGGTGCTCCAGCCCTCTGATTATTTCATTGTCCTCTTCTGGACACATTCCAGCAGGTTTGTGTCCTTCTTATGTTGGGGCCCTCAGAGCTGGGCACAGTACTCCAGGTGGGGTCTCACCAGAGCAGAATAGAGGAGGAGAATCTCCCTTGACCTTCTGGACAGACTTCTTTTGATGCAGCCCAGGATTCAGTTGGCTTTCTGGGCTGTAAGTGCGCATTACTGGGTCATATGGAGCTTCTTGTCCATGAACACCCCAAGTCTTTCTTCTCAGGGGTGATCTCAACCCATTCCTCACCCAGCCTCCATTTGTGTTTGCCCTGACTCAGGTGCAGAACTTTGTACTTGGCATTGTTCAACTTCACAAGGTTTGCACAGGCCCACCTCTCAAGTGTGTCAAGTGTGTCCCTCTGGATGGCAGCCCTTCCTTCCAGCATGATGACCACATCACACAGCTTGGTGTCATCAGCAAACTTGTGAGGGTGCATTGGATCCCACTGTCCATGTTGTCAACAAAGATGAGACTTCTCTGCCTCTTTGTGTTCTCAAACAAGGCAAAGTGGCCTGATAGGACCTTGTTTGGATAGGATTTGCAAGCTCTGAGACCATGAACTGGATGATCTGACTTGCTCAGGTGACCTGGGAGTACTTTTGCCCTATATGATGTGTCTGTTACAAGTCAAAATGGAAATGTGGAGCAAGCTGACAAAATCCAACACAGGATCTTTGATGCTCTTGACGGTGTCCTGGAAGCTTATGTATGCTGTGAATAGCTGTCTGGCTCAGGCCCTTGCCAAACCTTAGCCCTTAAAGGAAATTTTAAATGAGGGAAAAGTAACTGGTTATTTTTATGAAAATGAGCTTGCATACCTAATTTTTTATTAATCACAAAAGAGCAGAAATTTCCAGGATCCCATTGAAACTTCTGTTGTAATAAGAATTATTATTCTATTTTCCTTTCCTATTTTTGGCACAGATCATATGGATTTCCATAGCATCTGGCATGCAGTTTTCAGTGAAGTAAGAACTATAAAGGACCTTATTTCCCTTAGGAACTCACATACTAATTAAACCTGTACTGCAACAGCTGATCTGAGCCAGATGAAATCAAAGCTTTAGGTCCATACACCTTAACTTTGAAGGGTTCAGTTTGCAGGGAATGGATCAATTTTAAGGCTTCAGAAGGCAGCTGTGGTTCCTTGGAAGTTACAAAAGGTGAGGGAAAAAAAAAGATTTATGCCTGCTGAAGAAACCATAAACTGACTTGGAGTTTGCCAGCTGTCATCCATTTTTTGAAGCTGTCTTCAAAGCACTGGTACATCTACCCCTTTCCTCTCTCCTTTTTGAGAGCTGTGTGTTTATCCTTCTTATTATTGTCAATAACAATAGTATATTGTGATCGCCACATTCTTTAGGATGTATTGCTCCTTTAAGTTCTTATTCTCCTTAGCATTGCAGACAACTGGCAGCAGAAATATTTCTAGATGCTGCTGGAAATAATGTCTTGACATTATGATTTGTCTAGTAGCACTTAGCATCCTTCTTTAAGTGGACTCATAATTTCTCACAACCCTGAGGCTTTGAATTTTGATCTGTAACTCTTTGGAGAAATAAAGCCTCTGTAAGTTAAGTTGGGTTAGCAACTATTGCACACTCACCTCTAACCACACCTGGATGCCACTTGATCCTGAACAGCAGATGTACCCATTACATTGCGCCACAGCTGTAGTCCAGTACTGGTGCAGAGTGACTAGCTGAACGGAGATCCAGATTGATCTCACTAGGGAGACAAGAACCAAATACTTTGGAAGAATTGCTTAGAGCAGGGTTGACTAAGCAAACTGTGTTGTTTTCTTGAGTTGAAAAAGCCTCTGTCAGGATACCACAAAGGCTTGCTCCTGTTCTTCCAGTGTGCAGGTAGGAAAGATTCACATTATGTTCTCTGCTCTTGCAGGTGACTTTGGAAAGCCTTAAGAATAGTGATGTTTGGAACATAGTGTGTTTTCTGAATATCCTCCCTTTTAAAAGTACAAGGTAGGCAGAAATGTTAAGTTGTTAATAATGGAGCTGTATTTTAATTTGGTATTAGAAGGTAACAGGAAGAAAAAGTATAGAGAGAGCTTAAGAAATAAGGACAGTTTACTCTGTGTGTAGCAAAACACATTGAAATGTGGTCCCATTTAAGGACAGCTGCAGAAGTCAGACTTCAGCACACATTGTGCATAAACCATGCTGGAAACAGACCCTTGGTCATGCAATTTATTTTCCATATCAAAGTGCATCACATCATTGTGTTTTTGAACTGCTTTTAAGAAATGGTTAGAGCAGAGGTTTGAAAACTAACTCCTCCATCTTTTGTCCTACTCCTTATTTGCGTGAAGCTGCAAGTTCTTTCACTTCTGTGAACTACACTCCTCTATGGAATATTGCAATATTGAGTACCTCTACCTTCTACATTGTGCATATGTTTTGGTGTATAGAATCATGGCATTCCTGAAGCCTGAGCTAATGATACCAAAAGTCTACAATATTCAGTATTTCATTCCTGGATCTATCCAGTACAAATGATTTACTGGAAGCTGTTTGAAGTGCTGATGTGCATTAGGTCCCATTTTAGATTATAGATTTAGCTTAAATCTTGAAATGAGGAATGTAATAGTGTAAAATATTTAATGGCTATAACTAAAGGAAGTTCTGGCTATTCATATAAATACCCAGCTTTTTGAATCTTGCTGATTGCTTGGCCACAGATTCTGAAGCTGAATTATGCAATATACAAACCAGGTTTGTTTTCTTTCTTTTTTTATTTTATTTTTATTTATTTTAATTTTCATCCTTTAACTTGACTGAAGTGCCATTATATTCTTTAATTCACATGTATTATTTAGCAACCCTCAGATAAGTGACCTAAAAATGTACAAGAACACTTTTGATGCTATATCCAAAGCAATATGCTGGACTCTACATTGCAGACCTGCAGAGGTATGCCTAGAGTTGTTCTTTTTTGAGGATACAGGGGAGAGAGGATGTGATAAAGATGCAGGAAAGAGGAGAGGAGGGTTTGAAATATAGCTAGTGTGAGAGACTGTTTTGGGGATATACAGCTGGCCTATATACTGGACCTGCGTGAATGCTGCTCTGTAACTACTGTACTGCTGCTGCTTCCTAAGGGTCATATTTGGAGATGACACAAAATGTCTCATGGGACTTTGCTGGCAAGCAAAACTTAATCTTGTGTTTTGTCTCTTTAATGTTAGCGGACACTGGCAGAAAGAAGGGGTGGTCATGATCTGTCAGGGTCTTGAAAGGCTGTCTCCCTGTCTGTACAGCCAATGACATTCAGATGGGATGTCAAACTGCATGCAGATCCTACAGAGAATTTGTGACTAATGAAGTTAATAAGCATGACATGCAAATTTAATCTGAAACAGACTTCTCAACTACTTGTTACTGCTTGATAGTACTGAAGTGATTATATTCTATGAAACAGTTGATATTCTGACAGCATGGCTTTTGTTACATCTTCCTGCACTAGATTCTGAGATTATTTTTGGCTTTGCAAAAGACAAGGTAATATTACTTGAGCTGCAAGCATCTGTAAGTGAGCTCTGGTTCCCTGGGGACTGGTTCTCTTCAAGCTGTCTGACTGGGTTTGTCTTCCTTGGAAAAGGGAGATTTCTGCCTAGTCCATTTCCATTCCTGCCTGCCCTGTGGCTTCTGGCTAAGGCATGGCTCTGATATTTGTGAAAGCTGCTGGTTCTCATCAAAGGACCCAGCCTTTGTAAACAAATAAGTGGCACTTTCATTTTGAGTATTTGGAATGATTAACTGAAATATGACTAACTTAATAGAAAAGTTAATTCTGATGCAGAGTTCTCTTGGAGACTCCTGCAAACATCTTGCACAAATCTCATCAAAAGCTGGAATTACAGATCTCAGTTACTTTCCTTAGGCAAAGCAGAACAATAATATTAGTTTGCTTGGTCACAGGAGTCAAAACAAAGCACTCAAAACAGGCTACAGTAAGAAGAAAACAAAGTTATTAACTTGTCAACGTTATTAACTTGATCAATTGCTGCAAAGAGGAGAAATGAAACTGTTGAAGCAGAGAAAAGCTATGCAATGTTATGAAACAGATGTAGAGGAACTGATTAAATGCACATATTCTTTGTACTTGGAAGTTATTTCTGGAAGTTTCAACCCTAGTTGTGGCATATGGCAGCTTAAGCATCATGCATCTGAGGTCTAAATATAGTGAGCCAGAATCTCATGCTCATGACAAAGGACCTGCTGAGCATTAGGATAATCCTTTCTGCCTGTGCCTTGTGAATTAGTTATTAATTATATTTAATCATTGATTACTTGGTTATTTGAAAGCCTGTTTATATTGATGATTACAGCTGCCTTCATATCTAGCCAACCTACAAACATGTCTGGGTTTCAGATGCAGCTTGTTAAGCTTAAACATGTGGTTGACCTGCACAAGGAATCACTACACTCTAGTCTGTGAAATGGCATCTCGGTTAAGGACCATGCACTTTCCTTCTGTAGGAGGAAAAGCTCCCTGGAGCGAGCTGACTGCTTTTCATCACGCTCCCCACTGCCATTAAGATGCAGAAGCACAGCTCTTGCTGGGAACCCCATGGGTTCAGGTGTCCTTTTATGACAGACCCCAGCATCCCTAATGTGAGACACTCCAGGAGCAGCAGGTGGTCAGACTACAAAACGATTTTAGCTATCTAGGGTCTTCTAAGGCATAACTGTTGCCCCTAAGTAAGGGTAGGGTGGAGAGAAGCCATTCAGCTCTTGAGTTCCATGGCCTTGCAATAACAACACTGAGGGGTCATTGCTGAATCAGGTCATAGGCTTCTTCCCACTAGAAAGGTGACAAATAAGGTACCTTAATACAAAGTGTAGAGAAGGAATTTTATTTCAGATTTTTCTCTGGAGTAATCTATTTGTGGCTATACAAAAAGCAAGTGGTTTAGCATGGTATCTCAGTGTGTAAGGGATGGATGACCAAGGCTCCCCCATGGCTTAGGGTTATGGACAAGACAAACTGTCCACACACCTGAAGTGCTGCAGACCAGCTTAATGCTCTCTAAGACAAGATATTGAGAGGGAGCCAACTACAGACCCGCAGTACCTGTGGGGAGGTTAGCTGAATGGATGTAAGGAATGCCATGGGGTACAGCAAAGGATTGGAGTGGTTTAGAGACCTCCTGTGGTTCTTTTCAACTAGAGTTACCCCATGATCATATGGTCAACCTGTGTTTTATGTTAACTTTAGTAACACCTCTGAGTCAATGGCATCTGGTTATTTTGCCAGGTCTTTGAATGATGGGTCTAAGTCCTTCAGATCTGGTCCGCAGTCATGCTTGGCTTGATGGCAGTGCTGTCTCAGATGACAAATATGGCCCAGCCAGCCCCTAAGAAGAAATCAGTGCTCTTACAGTTAAAAAGCCATGAGCATATTCTTACAGACTATAAAATCCCCTTCAACTGGAGACAAGTAACTACGGTGAATGAAGATAGAGTCTAGTCTTAGCAGAAAAGATTGTCTTTTTTCCTTTTGATGTGGAAAACTCTATTTGATCAAAGAAGTTAATTCTGTTTAAATGGTTTATACATGCAAGAAAAATCAAATAAGACCTTGACTCAGAGAAGAAAAAGCTTCAGTTTTCTGAAAGGCAAAAGCTGCTGTTAAATTAGCTGCAATGATGGCAATCATGGTGTTTGTCATGAGTTACAATACATTCAAGAAGGACGAAAACCTCAGAGTAGTGTCAAGTTTATTTTATTAATATGGCTTAACACAGCTTTCATATCTGGCATATCACCTCTATTCAACAACCTCGTTGCAAGGTTTTCTGAAAAAAAGGAAAGGGTCAAGTTGCAATGTGTTGTTTAGGTTACAATGTTTACAGTCCTAACAGATACTGATGCCTTCATGGATGTATACAACTAGTATGTGGTATTGTGGGCTCCATAAGTGCATCATACACAGTAACCCCTATTAAAAAAAAACCCCAAAACAACAAAACAAACAAACAAAAAAACCCCCCAGAAACAAAAACCCCAAACTGTCATAAAGCAGTTATAATTCTGGCTCTGGGCATTTTATCAGTTTGGTGAAGGTACTTGGAGACTGCATGCAATCTCTCTGTCCAAATGGTCTGTAGCAAAATATTGGGAAACAAGACATGTAAAAGCAGCTGATGTCCCAGTGGCAACTCGCTTAGCTTCTGAATAGACCTGGCTTCATTAACTTAGGAAGTAACATAGCATAGAAAACTTGCTTTTGAGAGCATGACTATTTTTTTGTGTGTCTTGTGGGGCTTGTTTTGATCACAGTTTAATGTCAATAACCTAAAGTCATGTACTTCACCTGAAGGTATTAATTTCTGTGCTGTCTATGCTGACTTGAATTTAAGTTATCTTATTTTTCTTCTTGCTTGTAACTTAAACCAAAGGAGCCTTGGTAACCTAGCACATCTGCCAGGACTGTCACTTGCTTGCCAGTCACATTGTCTTTCAGGATGTTATCAAATACACAGTGGATGTCTTCCCAAATTTTATAAACACATATTTTTTACTTGATTGCACTAATATAAATACTAGGGACATACAAAATGATATTCACTATATTTCCTTGCCAGAGGCAAGAAGAAGTTGCTTGCAGAGCAATTGCTTATGTCTCACATCTGAGGTTTCCTCCACGTGGTTTTCTTCTGTATATCCCAAATTTGTCCTTATAACTTGTTTTTTCTTCACTTGAAGGGTTTGTTTAAAAAGAAAACAAAGGGTATGAACACATTCATGCTCCCAACCTCCAGCCAGTTTATGTGTGTATTTCAAATGCTTTCCTTAAGTTACCTGATACCTTAACTGTGTAGCTCTGAACAAATTCCTGAAATTTATCAGCCCATTGCTCTTGTTCTAGGCATGGTAGGTTCCCCTAAATATTGTTCAATATCCTGCATATTCTCTATCAAATGCTGCTCTACTGTTAACTAGTTTATCAGTTTGTCTTCAGAAATAGCAACAGAATTACAGTTCCTGATGCTTCAGTGGGCTGAGATCACTTTTGGAACATTCCTGGGTGTTTCCAGCACCATGCTTACAGACTGGCTGCTGTGGTCACTGTTGTCCATTGCAGTCAATACTGTTTTTTTCAGGCATTGTCTGCCTCTGCCTAACAGAGGCACTTGAAGTGATCTAAGAGACTGATTGAAGGCGGTGCTTAACCAAGGGAAATACCCAAGTACAACTGGCTTGCTGTTTCTCGCTCAAAAGCCGTTAGACACAGAGGGAGATGCTTCCCTGCAGTGCAGCTGGGATTGGAGAGGGTCAGTCTCCTTCCTGCCTCTTGTGTGGGTAGGAAAGCAGATCTTTGGGGACCCTTCAGGTTGGATCCTTCAGGTCAAGGACAGGAGACCATAGCTTTGTAGTTTGAATGTGTTCCTTCCTTAAAGAATAACAAATGATGGATGACCTTATTGAATTTGCAGTTCCTACTGTAAAGCAGTTATTCTGCTGAAGAACTGTGAGCCTGGGGTGAGCTATGGACCAATAAACAGGACTGAGTACTATGAGAACACTGAAGGAAAGGACCGGTTTGTTACACATATGGACTTTTGTTTGACCGCTCTCTCTGCTCTTCCCTCCCCCTGCCTGCAGACTACTCAGTGCCAGTGAGGCTGAAATAACAATAAAAAGGATACTGTTTGTTTCAAACCTTGCTTAGAGCAATAAATGAGGAAATGGAGGGAATCTGATCTGCTTGGCTTCAGTCCTTAACATTTGCACTTCTTCATTAGCTTTAGCTGTCAGGGCTGAAGGTGGGGAACAGACACCAGAGAGCCCCCTCCTCTTAGCTGGTGGGGAAACCATCACACAGACACGTCATATCTCCCAGTGCAGAGTTCCCTGCCTCCCACTCCCCTGGCAATATGTGGATTTGAGACACCTCCTGAGGATGCCCTGGGTCTTCTGAGGAAGAGATCTAGCTCTCAGTTTACAATATGGGGAACTGTAAAATATGGCACCTGTCTGTTCTGAGGGGAGCCAGTCCACATGATGGTGAGGCTATTGCTTGTCTCTAGTGTACTGGTCCACTGGTCAGAGCACAGGTTTCCCCCTTTGGCTGACCCTGAAGTGAATTAGATCTATCTGTCTCCCATCCTATCTGGGTGCCCTGATCTCCAGGTGTCCTGGTTATAGTGGCCAGGACCAGTTTGTCACTGTGTGGGTGTGGCCAAGGCTGTGTATTCTACACCCTCTATGTCATTTCTCATGGACTGCTAACAATGGATCATTTGCAGCAGCTGCCCAGGGCACACCTGACCCCTCAGGCTACAAGCTGGGTGTTTAGGAACTCTGTGAGATAAGGAAGTTTTCCTGTTTTCACATCAATGACTCAGGTGTGATAACTCCCCTCTGGGAAGTCATTAGCACCTTCACACCCAGCCTGAGGGGTCATGTCTGCTCATGGGCTATCAAGGAGTATCCCATGACTCACAGAGTAAATCACCCATTATGAAACTCCTCACCCCGGAGGAGGCACTGGGCATTCCCACCTGAACCTGGGCATATATAACCTGGGGGGTTTGGGACTTCTGGTACCACTTGTGGGATCCAGAGGAGGACCAGAACCTCAACAGGACTGTGACCACCATCCTCACCAACAGGTTTCTTCTTTCCTTCTACTTTGCACTCGGGGTGGGCATGTGGTGCTCAGCACAGGGGCTGTTTGTGCCCCACGGTGCTGGGTTGTACATCTGTTTTTGTTGGTTAAATGGATTTTTTTCTCTGTATTAGTGTACTTATTGTGATTTTTCTTTTTTGAATTGTGATTCTGCCTTGTAATCTCTTTCTGAGTTGGGTTAATTTCTGCTGCTGGTTTACCTTTAAAGCAGAACAACAGGACACAGTGAAGTGCTGCTCCAGTGTCTGTCTGCCTTTGACTGGTTTGCAAGGAGTTTCAAGTAGAAGATAAGCATCTCCTAGTGAAGACAGTTAATGGATTTAGTCATATTGACAACTGTGCAGTGGTTTTTAGAGACCAGACCATTGTTTAGGACTTCAACATAAGTAAATAAAACCTATCCTGTCATAATTGTTATTCAGGTGTTGTGTATCCTTCCTCATAAGCTTAAATTGGTGGGTACTATTGTTATATTTGGTAGCAATTCACCAAGCATTTAATTTTGTCTGCTATATATGAGTTTAATGTAGTTATGAAGTTCTTACTCCTTCCTTTGGATTGGTGAATTTAATTTACGGGCACCTTCCACAGCTTCACTGCAAAGACAAGGAATTAATCCTGTACTTAAACAAAGAATGAATAGTAACTATTAGCTGACTGCTTTCAGTCTTCAAGTTCTGACCAAATGTCATCTAGAAGAACTGAGCTGTATCCTGTGTAATTAACTTTAATTTGAAACTTTACCAGATTCATCGTTAGCAAAGAAAGTTAAATGCCAATCCTTAGAGCTATTCTTGGCAGTGAAAAGTGTGGCCATCCTGCCAGACAGCTATATCAAATGATAAATGACAGAACTCTCCCTCCTCCCATCACCCTGCTGGGACTAGACCATTAATGATAACTACCTAATTCTACCAAAGGGGATCTAGTTGTCAGTGAACAGTCCTGGTCAAGGCCAAAAATTTAAAATACAAATGTAGATCTAATTTATCTACTTTTCTTTCTGTCTGTCCCACAAACCTCTAACTCCAGGCAGCAAAAGTTTGCTGCAATAGAAACTAAGTAAGAGCCCAGACTTACCAAAATAATAATCTAGAAACTAACACTTTGATGCTTGTTCTAGTCAATCACAATTGTTTTTCCTATCTGTTCTGTTGTGGCAAGGGAGAACTACAAATGCTTAGAACTGAAGCCTGTTACAATAAATCTGCAGGTAATAGTGTATCATTCCTGTAAGTCTTCAACTGGTTTTACATTACGGAATTGGCTGGCTTGGAGCTACCTGGTCCTCTTCCACCTCCTTGCTTAGCACACCTGAGTGTTTATTCTTCTTCTTGTTTTCATGCTGTTCTGAGTATGTGGAGAAGCCCTTCAATATGTGGTGTTTGTTTTTTTTTCCATTTATCGTTGAATTTGCTTGCATTTGCATTGTGTCAGACCTGCAAACATGCTTTGCTCTTGTGATGAGTTCAGAACACTTGCACCACACTGGATCCTTCAGTCAAGGCCACTGACTCTTGCCCTGTCTTATTAGTTTAATGTCACTTGCTGAGTTCCTTCATTAAACATTATAAAAGGTATCACCCAGTCCCCCATCTTGCTAAGGTTGCTTTAGCAATGGCCCAACGGGCAGTAAACTAATTGTTTCCAAAATGGCCTGCTGGTTGTCCCCTGGCTAGTGTGCAGGAGGGACAATGACAGCCTGAGAGAGGTATTTAAGAGAGGCTGAGCCCTTTCTGGGTCTACACTCAGTCAGGACCAGGAGCTCCTTGGTAGCAAGCTTGTTACTGTATGAGTAAGACTTCATATACATTTCTGTCCAAATTATGGACCTAAAACTGATTTTGTCAGGCTGACACATAATTATTTTGGACTGTGATATGGGTCATTGTACAGCCCTAGGGTTTCTCTCAACATCTCTTTGATAATAAACTTCTCTGCTGAGAGCTTCACTGAGACTTACAGATGTCCTTCTGTCAAAGAGTTCTCTGAAACTAAAGAATTATCTGAAATTAGAAACTATAAATATCCCAACAGTAGCACTTTTCTACTGGTAGAAAACCTGAAGGGCTGAGGTGTTTTTTCATTAATTAAAGCATTTATATGAGTTCTTCCAGTCACAATTACTGATTGAATTGCTAACGCAGATGCCTGCTCAGCAGTTTGCTAAGTAAGATACAACCTTCCTGTAGAATGTGAATTTTTCATTTTGGTCAGATTTCCAATCACTTCCATATCTTCCTCTGAATTTTCTGCACAAATTTGCTTTTTGACCAGTTGGAGCTCTTGGCTGGGTTGTTGCCAGAGCCTATGACAATCTGCAGAACTGAAATATTAAGGAATTGCTTCCAATGTAAATTGTGGTAGCTTATTTCTGGCTTAATTAGCAGGATCTGCGGTGCCAAGCTTCATTTTTCATGATGTGAACAGTCCATACCTCGGGCTGAGCTCTAGGTAATTTGAAGCAAATTAATCGATTATTAAAATTAACCTCTTCAAATGGAAGAAGGCTGTGCAAGAAAACCAAACTCAGAGGCTGTACTCTTTTCCAATTGCCACCAGATGACAGTGTTCCATCGGATTTTAAATCCGTGATTTCAGTCTTTGCTGCCACTGAGAGACTGTGCCCAGGCAAAAGCTAACTCAGGTTCTAAAGGCTAGGACTTCATGGTAATCTGAATGTGTTCTGTATAAAATGTTTCTAACATTTAGAACCTTAATGCTGCATTTCTAAGCTTGAGATCTATAACCTAGATTAGTTTATTTAATATGGATATTTTCATGTCATTTCATCCAGAGATTCAATGTAATAACTGTTCAAATACAGCATTATTGGTACCATTGGTATTGGTCTTGGCAGCAGGCTGTGTTGAAGATAACTGTCTCAGGAAGAAAGAATGATGACTCTAGATGTTGTTTAAAGTTCTGAGAAATCTAGCAGGAGACACCTCGTTAATATGTGGATGCAAGTGCTGATCTTCCCGTACAGAAGGAGAGATTTCAGCCTTCTGAATGGTGTTAGCACAAATATTTATACACGTGTTACAAGCAGGATATTTGTACCAATTTGGAGAACAGTGAGACTGCTGCTGGTTTTGACTTGGTGCAGGAGCATGGGTTAGACTAGAATTACTGTCTGTCATTCATGGGCTTGTGGTCAATGAAGTATTAAATGTGGAACGTGAAAGCACTGCTATGAATTGAATGATTAAGTCATAATCAGCCATTACAGAGATGTTGATTTGAGAGTGCTATTAAATATTTGTATTAATTGCATTTGTAATCTTATAGGAATGAAAACATGTCTGGAAAATAGCTCATTAGTCTTAACTATGCAATTATCTTTACTATCAAGTGTTAAGCAATTACATATGTCAATCAATTTGATTAAATCAATTAATAATTTCATTTATTCTCCCCCAATTCAAAAGGTCTGTCAATTCTCTTAAAAATAGATCAGTGACCTCTAGAATTTTCTTTCATCTTTATTTTTATTTGCCACTCAGACAATTGATTAATCAGCAAGCATTTATGAAGTAAAACATTAACTGCAAGGGTTAGTGGAAAGCCAAGATGGTAGTAATTAAAGTTGACCATACACATATGTATATTTCTGCTAACCTGATGATAAAACATCATCGCTATTATTTTTGCTGTGAATAGAGCATACATGGTCCTATTTTTCTGACTGCCAGTCTAAAATAACACATTCAAAATCTATAAGTAAGCCCATTATGAAACAGCTAAATATCCTGAGTCATAAATTGTGGCACAATCCTTTAGCACTATTAAGTGCTGCTTACCTTTCCTTTCTAAGTGGGTAGATCATTTGGCTTAATATTTTTATGTCCTTTCCATACTGGCCTTTCAGCTGGTGTCTACTGAAATTTACAGAGACAGGCTTGACATGTCTTGGTAACTATAGAATGAAATACTCAATTCCCTTGGCATCTTTCTTCCTTCTTAGGGACCTGATTTACTGGAGGTTCCTGTTTCAGCTAAAAAAGGGAATGGATATATTTGAATTTTTTTTAGAGAACCACATAGCTTAAAGTCAATCATAACTGAGCCTAAAAAGGCTAACATAAGGGCTGCACATAAAGCATATTTTTATTAACAGAGCCCTCCACCCCTTAGAGTACAAACCATCTAACGATGCCTGCAATATCAATTCACAGTGTCAAGGAAAAGTGGTTGGAATAGCACTCAGGCATACATTTACTTATAATGCTATCTTTAACAGCCACCTAAACTAAAAATAATTCAGTCCAGTAAATGACTCATGAACATTAGCGGAAATGGATGATTTTTCCACAGTGAAAGTAAGCTCTCCAGTGAGGGCATTTCTACTTTACTCCAAGTGTCTTTTCCCCTTTATTTTACCTACAGCAAATTCTCCAATGACACACTTACAGATGGCTGAAGGTCTCCAGGGGTAAGCCAGCCTGAAGCACTAAAGACAAGCTTGCTGAGAATAGATGGTTAAAAAAATATCGGGAGGTCTGGGAGGAACACTTTGTCTCAGCTGGCCAAAGCTGTCTGCCTAGGGAGTTCAGCTTTCTGTGGGCATGGTAACAATGGACATGGGCTCTAGTTTTTAAACCACCGCAAAAAAGACTTAGTGGCCATTTGAACCCTTGCCTTCCAGACTTTATCTCTCATAGGCTTTCATATGCTGTTGTAAGAAGCTGTCACTATGCAATGATTACAATTAATTGTTTAGCTATTTTAGTTCCTTACACCTGTCCTGACTGCTGCTTGTGTGTCCTGTGTTTTTCTCTAACGTCATCCTACTGTCTTTTTTACCCTCTTCAAGCCTTCTTTGCCCTCAAAAACATGATGTCAAGTTGGTCCTTGTTGTTACAAACAGCTTTAATGTAGTACAAGGAAAGACTGATCAACAGTATCTGTATCTGTTTCCAGAAACTTCATTAGCAAAACTTGAGGAATTATTTTAGACCTAAACTGTCTAATTTTGAACAGTAAAAGTGAAAAAATCCTTGTTCTTGTGTGAAGAAGGCAAACAAAACACAGATTTCTTTTGTCATAACAAATCAGTTGTTCTACTTGGCCTCCTGCCTTTCTCTGCTCTGAGCCACCACCACCATGAGCTGAGATGGAAAGGCTGGGCAGCTTCCTTGCACTCTCCCAGAAACTTACCATCCTAATGAGAGCTGACCTCAGGCAGCAGGAGGGGTTACAGTTAAAGGACTACAGTATTTTATACTGGGATTTCCAAAATGAGCTCTACAGGCAGACAAAAGACAGTCGACAGCACAAATTCTTGTCTGAGTGTGAATAATTAAAACATCTTTCTTGCTTTCCAGTCTGTTTTTCTTCACGGCCAGTGTTTATTCCGTATCTTAGCCAAGGGATCTTAAATATCCTTTGCCATGCTTGAATAATTTTGGTAGGTGTGTGTCCCTGTAGGCACAAAAACTCCTGAGTTTCCTGTTTATCTCTAGTTCTCACCATTTAGAAATCAGGATTGAAATTAAAACCTTTATAGGACGACTGGTAACTGCTATCCTGCTGCTGCATGAAGTCAGTCCCCTGGAATAAAGCCAGCCAATATTTTTGGCAGTTTTCCTGGAGCAGCAAGAGGACTTGCTGACCCTGACATCTGGTGCACCTTATGAAATCCAAGCAATTAATCGTGATCCAAGGTAGAATCTCTCTAGACTGGCTAAGAACGTCTGTTTAGCAGAAACCTTGTGGTATTCATTAAGACCCTTCCAGATAATTTCCAACAGGTAATTCTCCTAGCCTTGAACAGCATTAGGTAATATGTTATTCAGAGCCCATTCTAACATTCATCTCTGTTTTTTTTGGAAGGTAAACCGGGGATTATTTACCAGGGGATATGACTGACTGAAAACAAGACTGAGGATAGAAAACAATCTTTGTGCTGTTGTCTGAGATGCCTTTAAGGTTAAAAATATTGAGGAATAGTGTGGGTCTTGGTAGCATTTCCCTTCTTGCCCCTGATTGTTACCCAGTCACACTGTGTATATGATTACTGTAATACTGTCATCAGTTTTCTGGGAATGGGCCATAGACTTATTTTCAGCAAAGTTACTACTTAAAATTTGGTGGTAGCAGATTTTGTTCTTGCCGCAGATAAGCAAAGAAGAACAAGTGCAAATTTTATGTCATTGAGTGTGAAAGTGCTTCCCTACTCTATAAGAGGAAGGGGAACAAGCTGTTCAGGTAGATGCACAATGCTCCAACAAACCATTTACTTTGAATGGACTTGGCATGTACATACATTGCCTAGAAATAAACAGGAACCCACAGGGGAAATTTAACCCTGGTGTAAACAGATGTAACGTAGGTGAAGTTAAAGGAGTTTATATTATTTGCACTACAACTGGATTATACTGCCCCAGACACACTGCAAATTATGCCATGTTGCAAAATGGTGTTGAAAATTATAAATTTATAATATTATTTTAATTACTTCACATTGGGACTGGGGTCACATCTTTTATTGTTTGGCCAGTGTTTGCTGGAATTTATTAAAAGGCGTATCTGGTTGACATTATACCTGACCATATAAGACTTTTGACTCTCAGCTCCCAGATCACAGTTACACTATTTACAGATGGTCTAAATACAAACTTTTAAATAATATCTGGGTCCTTAAAAGTAGGATCAGGACTAAGTGGAATTGATTATTCCACAGTTTGTGCTTCAACTAGCTGTCAATACCTAACAAATAAGCATAACTTGTTCTGTTCAGGCTTGGAGATCTTGCAGTGCAGGTGCTTGCTTAATGCAATTGCTACACTGGGAATCATGAAATCCCAGTTAATGTGTGCAAAAGAAACTCATCATGCAAAGAAAATTCCCAGTTTGTAATAAAGCATGGATTTTCCAGCATCTGAGGTTAAATTGCTCTCAGTAGGATACTAAAGAAAAAAAAATGCTTGGAAAAAGTGTATAAATTTCCTGTCCATTTCAAGTAGGTGTCATTTCACAGTCCCAAAATTATTGGAAGGCATATTTCTTGGCACTGCAGTTTTAGCAATCAGGTGGGCTTTAAACTTGCTTTCTCTTGCAGGGAACAATCCTATGCTTTATGGAAGGGCCATGCATAAAACTTGAACACATTTAGATCCCATTTAGCCAAACAAGAGCTAAGAGTACCCAACACTTGAAAGATTATTACCCTGTACCCTCGGATACATAGGTTAGAACAAAACAGTGTCTTTATTCATCCATGTCCATTTTATATGAATGAAAACGCTTAGTGTTTCTCTCCTATTACTACTTTCAGGCTGTGGTGTTCATTTGTTAATCCATTTACAGGTGACTTGGTTGGGTATAATACTAGTACAGTCATAGAAGACTACAACAATAGTCAATACTGTTTCAAAAGTGGGGAGAAGGTAGCTCCCATTTTCCTGTTTGTATGTAAGGTACTTCAGTCACAGCTTGGGGCATAAATTAACTGCTGTCAAGAACTGGGACAGCCACACTGACTGGGGAAGGGTTTTATAATTGTCATGAAGATGTTCAAGGCCAAGAGATAAATGGAAGGATGTTGAACTGGGGCTGCTGCAGGTTTGGTAGTTAATGCTTTTTTATTTTGAAGGGAAGTATTACAGCTCTAATTTTGAAAATGTCTCTTTAACACCAAGGACTTCAGGTGAATGACTCCTGCCTTGTGCTGTTAAAAGACAAAACAGAACCAGGCCTTGTATGAAAAGTAAAACAGGATGTTCCCTCCAGTATAACTGCAGGACTCATTACATGTTCTATATTTAAGTGGTGTTACAGACGTTCATGCAATACAGACAATACATCTTTGTCAAGGTGACAGGTCTTCTTTGGAAGGAAGATTTCTTCTGCACACTATGAAGTACTGTATGTTCTGTATTTATTGTGCACAACACTGTCTGAATTCTTAAGCTTTGTGATTCCCTGTGTGCCATCTGTACATCTTATTGGAGGATGGGATGCTGACAAAAACTCTCCTGTGCTTTGCATTTGTACCTTTAAATCATCACCTCTTTACAAAGAAGGTGATTCTTGGTGCTCTGTCCTGTTGCAATCCTCACATCAGCATTGCTCCTCTGAAAAATCTTTCTGATACTGTAGTAGGTCTGCTAGGCACCCCACAGTTGCATATGGGTGGAAGGTATTCCCAGATTATAAAAGAATTACGATACAAATGGAATATTCTTTCAGGGTGGAAAAACCTAATATGCATCTGTCATGTATTTGTGTGTTGAGACAAAGAAAAATTAAAACAATGTTGATTAAATGTAAAACTCTAAGCCGGCATCAGAAATGGGAGAAATTAGGGAGATTATTTAAAAGGTAAGACTTTATTTCTACCTGCGCATCTTGTAAAGATTTTGCATTAACAATTCTGTTGACTACAGGGGAACTGCTCTAAGAGACCCAGAATATGTAATTCTGCCTAAAATTACTTAGTTTTGAGTAATTACTGCTGAGTAAAAGAGAAACAAATTGCTTTTCTGTTTTGCTTTGTAAAGGAAGCTCAGTGGTGTGAAGCTGGTAGAAGAGGCAGGGAGAGAGGAATGGGAACTAGGAAGGCAGAGGTATGTGCCTGCCAAGGTCATTGAGGAGTGTAGGACAGAGGCACAGGGAGACATGAGAATATGTAAAGCTGGGCTATGGTTTTGCTCAGGGAATTCAGTCACCATTTATCTTACTGCTTGGCAGTCATGTACGTAATGAGGACCATCTTTCTGGGAGTGTTCAGTCTCACAGTCACTTTTGCCTTTCAATCTTTCTTTATTCATCATGTGGTGTTTTGTGGTTTTTTTTTGTTTTGTTTTGTTTTGTTTTTTCCTGACAGAAGGAATAACTTTTTGCTGTATCTGTTTCTGTTGAAAAGCTATGGCTTCAGTCTGATTTTTTTTTTCTTTTTAATCCATAGCATTTAAAGCATTTTACAGAGCAGGTCTATACTGAGGCAGAAGCACAAGCAGCTGCTAGTCCTGTGTGTGACCAAAGGCAGGAACACATCTGGCTCAGCCTCCTGGCATGTTACAAGCAGATGAGTGATGTTCAGGGAAGAAAAGTGCTCATGCATGAAGAAGCTAGAGTAAAATACATCTACATTTCCATTTTAGCCTCAGAGTATGTGAACTGCATCTCTTTGGGGAGGAGGGATGTGAAGGTGTGCACCAGGGGAGCACTTCTTTTGCTGCAGCCACTGGCGGCTGTCCTGTCCACGCAGCTGCTCTGATGGACCTTCTCTGAGGTGGTCCCCTGTGAACTGGGGATTGTATGGATGTCATATCCTTAGGACCAGCTATTTCGAGTTACAGACCTGATCCTGTAGTAAAGTGTTACTTACACATGTATGCAAATCCCAGCAAAGTCACTGTGTTCAAACCATGAGAAATGTACGGAATACAGGATGTTAAATCTTAAAGATGAATTTCTTTGCAGTCATTTTCACATTTCCCATGCAACTTTTGTTGATACAGTGAATTACTACAAGAACTTCAAGTGGGCTGCATTTGAGCAGTTCATTTTTTTAAATGTCTGGGCATTTACTGAGCTTTAGGAACTCAAGGAGTAATTACTATTTTAAAGTGATTGGATACTTCCTTAAGATGTGCTTCCAGGAGAAAGGAAAATCCACTCAACTTCTTTGTAACAATTGCACATTGTTTGGAAGACCTAGAGCTCACATGGAGCCAGTTCTGGGAAGGATTTGTATCTTTCTTTTAACCATCGTGTAACAGATGAGAAAAAGTTCTCAAGAAAAATAGCACAGCTTTTTAAGTGAGG
The DNA here is from genome assembly GCA_035222235.1 of Margarornis squamiger. Classification (NCBI taxonomy): domain Eukaryota; kingdom Metazoa; phylum Chordata; class Aves; order Passeriformes; family Furnariidae; genus Margarornis; species Margarornis squamiger. Next base: position 47,368,106 of record JAWWTY010000123.1, on the reverse strand, counting down.
TGCTTGCAGTGGCTTGCTGCAGCAGTTCTTAAAGGTGGGGCATGAGCCTGCAAACCATGTTAGAGCTTGTATTTGAAAAGAAAGGGTTCATAAAGCCTGTAGAAAGACCCCTTGCATTTTCTGGATTTGGTGTTGTGCCTCACGGGTCTTCAGTACATGTTGCAGCAAGTGCATTCTTCAGGGGAGAATATGGGGGCTGGCTAGGGTTTTCCTATATAATTTGATTTTTTTGAAGGCTTCATCCTGCAAAAAATTCCTAGGAGGAAGTAAATTAATTCTAAATATTCTGTTAAGAAGAAAAAACTCCACACTTACTTGCCACTAGATGTCAGAAAAACTACATGGTTCAGCTGCAGAGGAGGATCTAGCTGAGGGGTTTTGTTGGCTGTTTAAGTACTTGCATAATACTTTGGACAGGACCCAAGGAAAACAATTAGACATTTGAGTTTATTTTTGTTTGCATGAAATAGTAAATATGCTGTTGGGTCAGACTCTCCTCTCATTTCCCCCAGAGAAAAATGGAAATAAACTTTGTGTCTAGAGTTATGCCACTCTGGAAAACAGAATTGCTTTTAGTCTTGTCAGCAAAACCATCTCATTTAGAGAGCTGTGGGTTTGTATCCTTTGTATAAAGCTGGTCTCTGAGTTTTAGGCCACTCTAGCAGAAATGTCGTGAAAGGTGAGCGGGTTAGTACTGCTTCAGCAGAAATGAAAGCTCTTGTGGCTGGAACGCTTGTGCATGTGGAGTAGACATCAGGTGCAATATTTCTTTATACAGGAACATACTCAAATCTTAGTTTGCTAGGATAAAGTCAATGCAAATTAGAAGTATTTATTGTGAAGAATAATGCCTAAAGCCTGCTGCAGAATTGCCATAAAGTATATGCAGATTCACCTAAAGCTGTGCCTGTATCTCCACAACACAGGTCAGTCTTAAGAGGACAATTTGCCCTTTATGGCTACTGTTCTGCCGCTTTACTGATGCAGCTGCAACGTTTGGTTTTTATAGCTGGCTGCAATTCCATACATAAATGAGTGGTCAAAATTATATATGCATGTTGTATATAATGTGAACAGGCAGGTCACATTTTGCACATAAATGCGTATGTATCTGAATGCTTTACAGGCTAAAATCCCATTTGGAAACAGCACAGAAGGTCACAGTGTATTGATTTTGTATGCTAATGTGTGCATTTTCTTCTGAGAGAAAAGCATGTTCCAAAGGAAAAAAGAATATGGCTTGTCAAATATGAAGATGTATGAAACAGTTCCATATTTCTAAACTCTTGATGTTTACTGGACTTGAACAGTATTCAGTATTAAAGAATCAGACTGTGACTTTCACCAGGAAAACTAGAGGGACATTATGCCAAAAAGAAAGAGTCTGAGGAATGAGTGTAGAGACATCCAATTTACTCAGTGTCTTGACTATCTAAATGATTGTGCTTCCTTACTAACTATGAATTGCTGTAGCAATATTAAATAATGGTATATGAGTTGAATACAGGCTGTTTTAAAAAGGCAAGTATATATTTCCACTCTGTATTGATAATTGATAAAATTATAACATAATAATAATAAAGAAATAACATTAACACAAGAAAAAGAAATGTAACTATTCTTCCTGAGCAGTTTCAAATATTGTATCGTGGACATCAAATATTTGAGGATTGATTGATATAAAAATAGTTTTGAAAGATTTTCATAGTTTTCTTTCTGTTTCTGAACTTTTGAGAAGAGTACTTTTCACTGTGAGGTTTAGAGATTTACATTTGGTAACAAAATCTGAGGCTCTCTAATGCTGAGTGACCCCAAAGTTAGGAAAATCTTTAAATGTGGTAGATTTACAATGCAATTCTGAATCAGTGTAAAAACATATTGAGGACCGCTATCCTCCAGCTGGAGGGTGCAGTTTTGAGGTAGCTCTATAGAACAGCTGATTTAGCATCATAAATCACCTTCCCATTCAGAAATAGAGTGAACAGTGCTGGGGAGAAGTGCGCAGGCAGAGGAGGCTGTCTCACACCTTTGCCGCTGCAGCTGCCAACCATCAGGAGGGATCTGCATCTCTGACAGCTCTGCAGGGACCCTTCTTTTCCCCAGGAGCCTGGAAAGGGCTGTTGACTGCATGTAATTTAGTAAAGGAGAATAAATAACACCTCAAAAGGATAACCTGGGACGAAGGATTCTCACTGGGTCTGAAATTCAGGTAGCCGTAGGCTAAACCTGAACTGTATTGAAACTTGGAGTGAATTCCAAGGTGGCTCCTCCTTGGTCTTTCTTTCTTTTCATCAGTGCAGAGCTGAGGTCAAGGCAAAGCCAGCCTTTGGATAGTCTCATGTTTTTTCCCTCTCTGAAAACTGTGTGGTGTTTACACTCACTGACTATTGATTATGTTTGTCACATTTGTAGTTGTATTTTAGGGCATAAGAGTTGTCTTTAAGCTTCTATCCCTCATTTCATTTTCTTTTATTCTCATGTGCTCTGTTACCCTCTGTCGCTTGCACAGAAGGACCAGAGAAACACAGCCTTATCCTGTTCCACAAGAATAGTGTGGCCAGCAGGACGAGGGAAGTGATGCTTCCCCTGCACTCAGGGCTGGTGAGGCCACACCTTGAGTATTGTGTTCAGTTCTGGGCCCCTCAGTTCAGGAAACATGTTGAGGTGTTGGAACAGGTCCAGAGAAGGGCAACGAGGCTGGTGAAGGGTCTCGAGCACAAGTCCTATGAGGAAAGGCTGAGGGAGCTGGGGGTGTTTAGTCTGGAGAAGAAAAGGCCTCATCACGCTCTACAACTCCCTGAAAGGAGGTTGTAGCCAGATGGGGATTGGTCCCTTCTCCCAGGCAACCAGCAGTGGGACAAGAGGGCACGGGCTTAAGCTCTTCTAGGGGAGGTTTAGGTTAGATATTAGGAAGAAATTCTTTACAGAGAGAGCAATCAGGCATTGGAATAGCCTGCCTAGAGAGGTGGTGGATTCACTGTCCCTGGAGGTTTTTAAGATGAGACTGGACGTGGCACTTAGCGCCATGATCTAGTAATCACAGATAAATCAAAGACATTATTAACTTGTGCATCATGCCCAAGTGAAACTGGAGTCACCTGGTGACTTGTCACTGTTGGGTGAAGAAAAGGAATTTATTCAGGTGCAGATGGATACCTTGCTAAGCTTAGTGCTGTTACAGAAAGCTCTCAAGTTGTAAGGAAATTCTGAATGGAGTTAGATTTTCAGTACAAAATACATTGCATGATTAGCAATTGTATGTGATAATAATTTCATACAGAAATTGCAGTCTTCTGACTCCTGTGATCTCCACATAGGCTCAGTCTTTTTTGCCTGATGTTGCTTTATGAAAACTTGCTGATGATTTACAGTGACTGCTTGATTAATTGATTTCTTCTTTTTTGTGTCTTGCCTACATTATTACTTTCTTAATATAATTTTAATAATACTGTCATTGTGGCTCCTCTGTTATAACATTTCGCTAGAAGGCTTCTTCCCAGTGTTGTATGGATTTTTTTAATAAGAAACTTGTGCTAGCTTTGCAACAATATATTTAGAATTGCAATTTTACACAGGGGCATTTGGAGAGGGAATTTGCAATCAAATTTTAAGCATCTAATGGAGGTGCTCAGAAATGCCCCCTCTAGAAGCCTGTCACTTTTCATTTGCACATTTGGGTCTTACGCATTTTGAATTTTGCCTACAACCTGCAACATGAAAGCCTCCTCTTGAGAACCACAAATATATATGGCAAATACACAGAGAGATGTTCTACACGAATTAAATGAGAAAACTCCACAAATTGTGTAGCTGTAGCTTCCACGACAGGATGGCATTGCTTCTGTTCCTAAGAGCTCTGATTTGCATCTGAAGATTTTTAATATTCCATGATGGTGTGGGAAACAAAGAAGATGTTCTTCTTTTGTGCCACTATACTCATAAATTCCGAAACAGCAGCAGTGTTCTGGGTAGGGTATAAACTGTTGCATTTGGACTTTGCAGGAAAACAGATGTTTCTTCTTGGGAGTTTTTAATTTGTGAGGACAGTGCTCTGAACCTTTTATTAGGATCTAGATCCAGTTGGCAGATGATTGTGAGGTCTCATTGTGAAAGCTATCTTACAGAAGTTACCGCTGATGTTTCTCACATGTAAGTGCACACATACTTGTATACAGACACACACATGCCTGTGTATATTTTTTATTTGTCCATAAAACCTCTTGTTTCTCTTAGCTAGCTCTTGATTGTGCAAAACTGGCCTGGCTAAAGCGGAAATGAACTGTTGTATGTATCACTATTCATAAGAAAAATCTGAAAGTTAGAGGAAGCTTTTGGGTGATACTTTCACTTATGGAGGTCAACTGAGGATGCATAGGAAGAACATACTACAGCTCTTGAGTTGCAAATCAGATTCTTGTCGTGATTTGTAGTCTTAAGGATGGCACAGATGAAAAAGAATAAAAATGTAATTTGAATCCTTAAGTCACCAGAATGCAATTTGAATATATTGAGTAAGTATTCTTGTTAATAGAAGTAAGTAAAAAAGTGATCTCTTTCAAGATGAGAGACACACTTTACATCTGTTTTCAAACCAACTCAAAGAGACCAAAGTCACCTGCATGGAAGATAACGACAACAATTTGTAGTTTTCAGGAGGGGTTTCTGGAATAATGAGCATGCCTAAATCTGAAATCAGAATCGTTGTTGATCTCCTCTGTCATGTTTTGTAAGAGTCTAAGATTTCATAGGTGCAAGACTACCCCTGAACCCTTAAAGCTCCTTTTCTGACAGCCAGCCTCTTGGCGATTCTAGCCTAAAATTTTCAGAACCCTAATATGTGCTCATGGAAGAGGCACTTCTGTGGGAATAAATAAATTCTTAGCTACACTTATAATAAATGTCAAACTACAAGACATGCTGCCCAGAGACCATGTACATTTCTTCTTTAGCATTAAATTTACGCTCTTCTATATCTTCAGCTGTTGTAGAGGTACAATAGCCAGTGAATGAATACAGGCTCCTTACTGCTGTTAGTCTTGCTAAGTGTAAATTTGAAAAATGGAGAAATAGTGCAAAATGGTGAGATCCATGCCCAAACTTCTTCTGAAGATGCTAATTAAAGGGATGTCAGAATTAAAAAGCATGTAAAATCAGTCCAGGAAAATAATGCTGGCAGTAGCTGTTCCTGAGTTGAAATTCTAGACAGTCCCTGGAGACAGTGGAGGAAAAAAAATTCTGCTGTGATTGCAAAAAGAATAGTAACTGACTAAAACAACATCTGCCTTGATTGTGAGTGTCACTTTCTTTCTCCAACTTATTTTGTACCCAAGTCAAAATTCTAAATTTCACCTTTTTGTGTATAGAAGATAATCTTACATTAATCTATTTTGGCAGATATATAAAATGTATTCACAGGCTATTGTTCAGCATTTAATTCATCATTCAAATTTAATTAGGTCTTGTAATATTTGTACTTGTTGTAAATTCCATTATACAGAACATTCACTGAACCATGTACCTATAGGATTTAATTATGTCAGCTATTATTAAATTGTGGAATGGGAAAAGCATGCATAATGATTTCCTGTATGCCATCAAGGAGACCAGTGATGACAAAGTGGCAAATTTTACCCCTGCAATGTCTTTGCATTGTGTTGGCTTCTAATGGAGTTAATAATTCCTCATAATGTTCAAAATGCTATTTCCTCAGACCTTACAATGCTATAGCTGCAGGGAGGAGCCAGAAAGCTTTTGTGAATGAAGAAAATCTAAGAGAAGTGAAGACATGAAATGCTGTCATGCATCCTGCATATGCTAAGAGGACTTGGTGTAACTATCCCATTTGTGACTTGAATCCCTATTTAGACAGTAAGCCAGCCACTACTTTTAAGGAGAGGGAACAAAAGATCATTGTGGCTGAGGACGAAACAGAGAAGACAAAGATGTAGGCTGGGAAACAGGAACAAATCAAAGAAGTGGCCATGTCCATCATGTTCCCTGAAGAGACTGCACGGCATGTTTTCTTGGATACTTCTATGTGAATGTGACTTCATGGGTGCTCTCAGACACTAAAGCTCTTTTAGTCAACTCTTCTAGGCCGCCAGCAGAGTGAACGAAAAGTTTCCTGTGAGCACAGGTAGACAAGGTTTGCTGCCTTCCTGACATACTTCTAAAGATACCATGCATGGCTTTTTGTCAGCCTTGACATACATCTGTCATTGCAGCTGCCTCAGTTCATTGCCAGTACATTCAGGTTTAGTTCATGTGGCTGCTGCATGCATTGAGATTAGCAGTGAAACTACCTGTGTAAATAGAAAGGTAAATGCAACTCCTTCAGCAGGTTCAGAAGGCTCCCCTTGCTAATAGGCTAGAACACTTTATCAGCACTTGCTAGTGTCCAGCAACATTCACTAACTACTTCCAGCATGAAATGAACTCCACACTGAAGTTAATTCTGCTGTGAAATTAAATTCATGCTAAAACCCCAAGAAAAATAAAGAGGGGAGATCTACTTGGAAACAAAAAAAAAAAGAAAGAAAAAAAAAAAAGAAGGGGAAAATGGATAGCATATATAAAGTATGTACCTGAACCTAAAGAAGAAACACCGACGGAAAGGAAGGTACAAAGGAAGGTCGATTCAAGTAGGAATTCAGCAGATTGCTAACTAGTGAAAAACATGCTAATAACCTTGGATGCAAAGCAAAACACTGTAATAAAGAACAAATTATTATAAATACTTTCTTCCTCTCTTTGCCAGGATAAGTAAACATGAACAGATATGCCAGCTTCTTGCTGCCGTGTGTTTTCACAAGTGTGTTTTCGTTTGATATGTAAGAGATGCTTTTCCCTGGTCCGATTTGATTTTTATATTACTGCATGTGGCTTGAACCTAAGATCTGATTATTTCTTGGGAAAGGAAAATGAATCTACCCAACTGTGTCCTTTGTGGAAACAGAGAAGACAGTGTCGTTGGGTTCTCCTATTACTCCTGTAAAGGGTTTTGCTAACTATTTGACGTCCACACCTTTCCTCTACCAGCCCTTGGAACTGGCCTGATTTTTGTTCACCCTTTTAAATGGTGGCAGTGGTCTTTTGGCTCAAATGAAAGCTTGTTCTATGTAGATCAAATGTTTCTGTTAGGTCTGTTTAGCTCATTGTAATAATAAACCACAAATGGGGTCCAAAAAAATTGCTTTGCATTTCAATTTGTTTTCTTTTAACATAACTTCAGAGATCAGAATGTAAGATGAAACTCAAATCTGCTTTTGTTGGCCTGTATCCTTGGTGTATTATGACATGTGAATTATTGCAGGCTTTGAGGGAATATATTATGGGGTATATTATGGCCTTGAGAGTTTGTGGGGATCTGGAGGAAGAAAGAGATTTAGCTATTTAGTCTATGAGTCGTGTCGGGACACACCGCTTGTGGTGTAGAGTGTCTTCTGTGAGGAAGTGCAGGGACCTCAGTGACATATGAGCTCCTTCCTGGCCCCATGCTGCTGGACTGAAATCCTAGATTCTTGGTAGTGAAACCTGTCGGACAAGTCCTAGTGTCACCAGCATCTGCTGCTCTGCACTGGGTGACAGTCCCCTCCCAGCCACTGTCTGCTGAATGTGCACATCCCAGTCCCTGCGGCTGATGGTGGCCTGGGAGAGGGGATGTGCAAGCAGGAGTCCCTGTTCCCGCAGGCAGGGGAGTCTGTGCGTTTGGGGCAGCTGTAACAGGTGCCCACGGCAGGGAGAGCTGCAGTTACCTCACCGCTGTAACACTGGTTATGTCAGCGTGATTTTAGGTAGGTCGGCAGCCCCGTTACCCAGGCTGCTTATTATTTCCCACTGTAAAACTCTGGTTTTTTGTTCCACAGCTTTTCCAAAACTTCGTTTAGGAGAATTTTCCATGCCTTGGGCAGATTTTTGTTTCTGAAAACATCAGTCAAAGTAGTTCTGCTGTTTATGAGAACAAGGCAAGGGATAAACAATGCACTGGTTTTCAAAGCTAAAAAAGGTTAGGTAACCTTTTCTTTAGGAACTTCAAGTGTCTTGGAACTTTGCACTGGGGGCTCTTGGTTTGGCACCAGAGCTGTCTTTCTGTCAGGGATGTGCTTTTCCATCCTTGAGGAAAAACCCACTCATGCTTTGCCAAGTCATAAACAGTTGACAAATTGCAATTTATCCATACACAGAAGAATTTAGCAATGAAAATCTTTGTGGTGTGTTGGAACCTCTAAAGCTCCCTGTGCTAGATAGACCTGGCTTTGTACACTTCAGGCTTCATGTTTGCTGCCAGAAGGACTTTGTGATGCCCATTTTCCACCGCTTGGTCTGTACATGGTCAGAGGCATTGCACACCTGTCTTTCCTGTGACTCCTCTATCTTCTGCACCCAGACAGGCTAGAAGAGGAACAGCAGTATAGACAGAGAGACTTAAATCAGGTTGAGAGGCTGACTTGCCAGGATGTAGGGCAAGAAAGGGACTAGCTGGACATGGTAATTAGGATGAAATGCTGGAGAACAGAGGATACTGAGGAGGTACTGGATGTTGAAGTCAGGTGCTAAGGTGTATATCTGTGGGAGATGTCTATCTACCATGCAGATATATTTCTTCGGCAGAGCAAATTGTGATAATTTATACTCCTTCCAGAAGCATGTTCATGTTGTTGTTTGATATCAACTTGAAAAGAAATATCTAGATGATATTGTGACTATTAGTATTGTTGTTATTGTTACTTATTATTTCTATTCTCCTACTACTGGTGTTCCACAAGTATTCATGAAGGTACAGTAGCCAAGTTTGTTTTATTGCTGTTTCTGTCCTTGACAAATTGACAGACATAACCTCTTCCTTGTTTTGACCTCTTTTGGCAGTGGGAGATTACAATCATACGTGACTTATTTGGCTTTTCATTAACTACTGATAATTATTGTATTCACTGTTGAAAGCATTATCAAAGACTGAGGATAATAGAGTGTATAGGATCTGTACCCATACAGTTTACACAGGCACACATTGCGGGAGGTAGAACAGGCAAGACATTTCACATGCTTTGCAAATTCTTTAGTGAAATGATGGTAACATGGATTCTCCTCTAGCCCCCACATTTACTCAGGACATCTGCACACTGCTGTGTTTATTTTACATAGGTGTTAAAAGCTCAAACCTGTTACTCAGTGTTGTGTTTCACAGGGCCATGCTGGCAGTCTGCTGGACCTTGATCTTTGGAAGAATATCTCCAGTTTCTTCTCCTCTGCTTTGCCATCCTGAGCATTTTATACCTCCTATTGTCTGTCATTCTTCTCTTGGCTACCAGAAATTCACATTCCCAATGCTGGGCAGTGATCTGCTGGTTTGGCAAGGCTTCCCTTGGGGCTGATGGGGGCCCTGTGGGAGAAGCATTGGCTTGCTGCTGGGGAGCAGGAGCAGATCCAGGCAGGAAGTGCTGACATCAGTGGCACCGAGGGAAGCTGTCAGTGGGCAAACTGAGCTGGAACATTGCTTACAAGTCTGTGGGGCCTTGTTCAGTCAGAACAGAGCTGCTGCCAAACTGCTAATTGTACTTCTACTTTTTTGTCTCCTTCCTTCACAGGTTAAGAATGGAAATTCACTCCTTTGCAGGGTACCCTGCCTTCCTTTAGCTCTGGGGAAACTCTAATCCTCTACCACCTCCTGCAGTGCATGGCTGGCTGTCTGACAGTTTTTGGCATCACTTTTTAAGACATTTGTCTTTTTTTCAAATGCTTCCCTTACCTTGGCCCGACATATGTTTTCACTTTAAGAACACAATGGTTTTCCACAGGCAGCTGGTGAGGTCCCTGAACACATGTTCCTCCAAAACTCAAAACCCTAGAAGACATCAATTCCCATTAGAAAGGTTACTTACAGCTGCAGAGCACTGCTTTAAAGCTTTTGGAAAATAATATTACAGTCAGCTGACATCATTTAGTCACTTTGATTAGTTTCTTGTGCCTGATTACTAAATATCCTGAATAAAGACAAATGAGGCTCCTTCGAAGATCGCATCTATATACACTTAAGTAATAACCAGAAAATAAATCATTTGTTTCAGAGCTAAACCCAGGGAAAATGGCCCTAGGATATAACCAGATTAGCTGGACAGCATTTAAAACAAATGTAGTTACAAAATAGTCATATCATAGCCAAAAGTATTGTTTGAAATGAGGATTCTCCTAGGCTTTCCAGTCTTAAGTAAGGCATGGAAAATGTTCTTTCTGAAAAGGAAATAAGGCAATTAAAGAGACAAAGGCCAGCTTAAGAAACAAAACCACATCCATTTACCCACAGGTTTTCCCTTTCTTGAATGTGTGTGGAAGAATGGGCAGGTTGCAAAGTCAGAAGAAAGCAATTTGTTTCTTCCTGAGAACAGACACTGGATTTGGGTAAACTGATCTTATTTCTGGCTCTACAGACAGAAACACTCCTTTCAGGAGCACTGTGGCTTCCACTTGCAGCCTGCCCTGCTGTAGAATCCATCAGCCCCACAGCGCACGTGGTGCTTTGCCATCCACTGCTGAGCTTGAGCAGGGTGGAGGGGCAGTGCCAGCGCTGCTCTGGCGTTTGGCACAGGGCGTCTCAGGAGCACACTGTGGGATCCTTTCTGTAAGGGAATGTCTGACCTGGCTATTTTAGAACGCTCTATTTTTGGTTCTTTCCCTACATTAAATAGAGCCATTCATGACAGTCTGCTCACATGCTGCGTCTTTCCTGTCCCAATTGTATTTTTAAGTGACTGTTTGGGCCAGCCAGCACTGTTCCTTTTCAAGTCTAGCACTTTTGGTTTTCCTGTTCAGTTTCTTGTGGTCTTTAATGTTTGCACTCACAGTATATAGCTGAGTCCCTAACTAGAGTAATAAAAAAATGGGAAAGAAAAAAGAGAAGTGCTCCATGGATCGCAGTCCTATCTGAGGGAGCACCCCACAGGTCAGGAGGTCACTCCAGGAGTATACACTCTTCCTGCCTGCAGGTTGGGTGTACCTTGTAATAATCTAAATGTCCACCCTGGCAAAGCAGCCCAGGCCAACAAATTACAGCCATGGTGCTTTGGAGAAGGCTTCATGACAGCATGATTTGCTCTTTTCTTTTCTCCTGGACTCCTGGGTGCTGCAGAATGCAGGAGGTATGTGGCTGTACTGTCACAGCAGATCACAATCGGTACTGCAGCAACTATGCTGGGCCATCAGGAAATGTAGGACTGCCACACATGGTTTCCTCACTGGTTTTCCTCTTTTCTGGGCTACCCTGAATGGAAAGCAGAATTCATTTGTAAGTTGGTGTGTTTGAATTTCTGTTCTTCTCTCTCCAGGGTCTTCTCAGCTTGACAAGTTACTATCCAAGCAATGGCAAAGCTATGGCTGCTTTTTCCCTTTTTCCTTTTTTATAATCATGTTTTTTTCCACATACTTTTTTTTTTTCTTTTTTTTTTTTCAGTTTGCTGCTGGTGGGAATGCTGAGAGGTCCCTAGCTCAGATCAGAACTGTGCTGGGAGGATACTTTCAGTCTGTAAGCTGAAGGCTAACACCCAACCGTGAGAGCTCATAAATGTTGGCTTTTACCATTGGAATAATACCTTATGCTTGGAGCTATAGGCTTTACTCAAGAGACTGTGCCCATTGCTAGAAACAAGAGGTTAGGAGTGTCTATAAAGGTGTCATTGCAAGTTTTGTTTTTTTGTGTTAAGGCTGATTTGAATTTAAAAAGAAACGATGAGAAAGCAGGGCAGTATTTTTCTTATCCTTCCACTACTAAGCTTCATTTCCTTTAAAGCACTCCTTTGAGATAAATGGAATGTGGTTTGGTTTTAGCTGAAGATAGAAGTATTAGTAAAGACTTACTTAGTATTTTGATATTAGCAATTTGGTATTAAACCATATGGGGCCATTTTATCTTTAATGCCAAAGGTTCATGTATTTATCTTTATCATATCTGCAAGCTGGATAGTAATTTTTGCCATAGGCACAGGCAACATGTCAACAGCCCAATGATCCATTTCAGAAAAAAGAGATTTTTCTATTAACAAGAATATGGATCTGCTCAGCTCCTTCTATTAAGCAGAAGCCTGACATGCCTAAAGATTATTTTTCAAAGTTGTGGAGGAAATAGCTAGCAGTTTAGGAATTTAATATATTAGATTATGCTAAACCAATGCCAGTTTATCTTAAAATAGGAGCAAATCCCAACAGATCTTTTTGACAAAATGGCAGATTCTGATTAATTCTAGAGTAATGCTTCTCTTCAGTGGTATCAAACTTGGGTTCTTTAAGTCCCTTCTTGTTGAAGGCACTGTGTTATATAAAGAAAAATAATGGGTAAAATGCACCACAATTTCTCGAAGTGAAAATCTCCAAATAATGGCTCAATGGCTTTTCAAATCTCTGTTACAAAAAACAGCCACTCTGGACTGAATGCGTGTATTTTAAAACTATAAATGGGATTGCAATGTGATAAAATCTGCAGGATGATTTTTAGACAGGAAGACAAAATTCTTGCATCTGAAGTGCTAAAATGTGACAACCATTGCACGTATTTTTAAAACAGGTGTGAAAAATCACAGCTTTCTGCTTTCAATAAAGAAAGAGCAGGAAATTCACAATAAACCAATAAAGCCATAAACCTTAAAATATGCACATGCAGCAGGTGCTGATATGTACAACAATATTAGAATGCAATAAAATGTCTCACTAGTGTTCAAAAAGAATCGCAGCCAAGATAAGGCATTTGTCTACGTTTTGCCCTTGACTTGAATTAGTTCAGATATCCAAAGCTAACAAGTGTTAGATAAAGAGAGGAAATGTCTTTGGGAAAGACAATGAAAAGAGTGTTCTGACTCAAATCACTTGCTTTACTCCATTGAGAGGTTTCTATTGTTTTGGACTTTTTTAGCTCTTTTTTCCTAACAAATGATTAATCTGAAATATGAATTTACCACCCTTTAATTCCCCAAATTTCTGTGCCTGTGACTAGCTCCCAGAGATGCTAGCGAGGTGAGGATCGCACACATTTTACCCAATGTACAAAGTGATGGGAGCAGACAGGCTTTGGTTTCCTTGTGTGTGAGATCAGTCCTTCTGTCCTGCTTCTCTTAGAGCTGGTCTGCTTTCCTGGCATCAGCAGCAACTGAGAACAGAGCGCGACACATCTTGTGGCTTCCTTTTTTGGAGCAGAGTGTGAGAGCACAGAGGAGATCAGTGAGCATTCAGGTCAGTGGCCATCCAGCTACAGAGAGGTGGGCTTGGAGGGATGAAGATCTGAACTCACCTTGTCTCTCTGAATTTGGTTTGGTATGAAGCTGAAGGGGATGTATTACATATGGACACCGTGTAATACCCCAAAAAAAAAAAAAAAAGGCTAGAAAAGGAAAATAGTATTGCAGTCTCTTCCTATCCAGGCTGATTAATTACCATAGAAACACTGTTAAAAGTGTGACTGCAATCTTCTGAATGTCCTTGGTACTTTATTTTCATGGCATCCTCATTGAAAGAACAACTTCTCTGCCTGCACCCTGATTTTCTGGGCTGACTGTGAAAATCTGTGAAAATGTGTTTGGTTTTCAAAAGAATGCTGGTGTCAACCAGATGTTCTCTCACAGATCTCAGATCTACACTGCTCTGTTTCTCAGATTCACCAGCTGGTTCAAGGTTATGGTTTAGCTGAATAGCAACCTAGGATCAGATCAACTGTTGGTGTAATATGCAACTCTACATATGGGGTGGGAGAAGTTGCAAAGCTTTTGTTTGTAGATTTACATGGATTTACTGTGTATTTACTTTTAGAAAACCTCAGTTATGTTTTATGCTGTGGGATCACCTTGATCCCCTAGACATAGCTATGTGCCCAATCCCTTTCTTTATAATTTATCCTGTACTCCTAGGCTTGCCTTCTGGGCTATACCATGGGGAGATACCACTACCATAAGTATAACCAGATACCATGTAACAATCAACCTTTTGTAGCCCCTTGGTCTTGGGTGAAGCAAAAACCCCTTGTATGAACACTGTGTTTTCTTGGCCAAGACATTGCCAGTTCCCTGTGTAATGAAGGGAAATTAATGAATGAAACATAGTTAAATAGATCCAAAATTGTATTAAATGGAAACTGAGAAAAGGAAAACTATTCTAAAATCAAGTATGCAAGTCTTTACATTTATACTGTACATTAATTTCCATAATTTCTAAAAAAAAAACATATTTTAGTGAAGTGATTAGAAACAAATGAAGTAGGAATTGAGCAGCTGTGTCCATTTCCTTTAGGAATGTCCATGTATCTACAACTACCTGAAAGGAGGTTGTAGTGAGGTGCAGATTGGCCTCTTCCCCAGGCAACAAGCTATAGGACAAAGGAAAACACCCTCAAGTTGCATTACTAGAGGTTCAAGTTGGATATTAGCAAAAAGTTCTTTCCTGGAAAAGTGGTTAAGTATAAGTATAAGTGGAATAGGCTCCCCATGGAGGTGGTGGGGTCACCATCCCTGAAACTGTTTGAAAAATGAGTGGATTGGCACATAATGATATGGGCATGGCGGTATTTGGTCGAAGGCTGGACTTGATCTTGGAGGTATTTTTCAACTTTAAGGATTCTATGTCTCTCCTATCTGTAAAAACTAGACTTTGTATTAGAGACATTTTTTGTTATAGCTGAAACAGTCATAATTATGACTTAGATTTCAGTTTTAATTTGATGTTTGTTGTTTTTGAAAGTGTTTGTAAATTATAGTGTGAATGTTCATCTGAAATGAGGGGCAGGGGTATGCAAAGGGGTTCATGATGAAAGAGGTGCCACGAAGCTGTTTCCTGCATACAGTGTTATATTTACATTGTGGCAAATCCATTGTTCATTGAGTTAGGATCCCACATCGATGGACCCTAACTCCTCAGTTATTCAGTCTGAAGGGTTTACAGAGCAAAAAGAGACTTTTACTTGATCCAGAACATTTGCAAGGAAAATAAAGTTCAGAAGATGAGAGATGAGAGGTTTTGCCTTTTCAAGATATTTTTTTAATTGAGGGAGACTTCAGCCTTTGAATCACTGTTACAAACTACTGAAAAAAAAGGCTGGTCAAGAATATTTTGTTTAAATTTTGAATGTTTTTCCTTTCTTTATCTGAATTACCTACTCATGATCATCTGTATAATTTCAAGATGGAGGCAGTCCCAAAGTGTTCACATGAGTACTTCACTATGTGTCTCACATGCACATGAAACTCCTCCATGCCATTTGTCCCCCTGTATCTGCATGCTTTATTTCCCTTAACGCTGAGTGGAACAAGATTTTCAGATGCCCTTACACTGCATTGTTCCAGTAGCCTGTGGCTAAAACACTTTATAAGGGCACAGATATAAATCTGTTATGCCTTCTCACAGTTTTCGGTGGGATGCCATGCTCTCCTGAGCACTAATACTGTGATAAAACAACATCTATACTGGCAGTTTTTGCCAGCACAATTATGCAAGGCAATAGACCTCTCTGGTGCATGCTATAAATAAGACCCAACAAGTATCCTATATTATAAACAGATTATGGACCACCGCAGACTTCCCCCCTCCCATGGATTTGTTCATTGTTTCTCCATTACAATTGCCAAACCACTGACTGAAAAACTTCCTTCAGTTTCTGTTTTATTTTTCATGGTGGATGCCACAGCCTTATCAACATGTGTCATATGCACAATGGCAGTCACTACCGCTTTTTTTTGCCATTCTCTACTCTTCTGCTACTGTAATCCAGCAGTGTTCCTGTCTGTGAAGGAGCAGATCTGATCAGCAAAAATCAAGTAATTTTAATGAGAAAAATCTGCGTGAGAAAGGAAGGGATGTGACACCTTATTAAGAAAAGAACTTGAGCTGAGGACAAGAATCTCAAATTTCCATTATTCCTTAAATACATCCCAAACTGTCTGCAGTAGCCTTTGTTGGCCGTGAAACATCACTCATTGCATTGGACTCCACGCCAAAGGCTGCAAAAATTGTCTTTGTTTTTTCCTTTAAAATGTTAACATAACTGATACTTTATTTTACAAGAGTTAGAGTGGCATTGCTCTGTTGAAACAACAAGCAAGGAAGTGCAGCAGTGTGAAACAAGAGTCAATGCCTCTGCAATGGGGTCGGTTTTGGCGAGAGGGTGTGATGCACATCTGGTCTGCAGCTCCGCTCTGAGAACAGCTCTAGTCACACTTTTTACACTTGGCCTGTGTTGACTTAGAAGTTTTGACATGCGCTTTTGCAGGGCAATACTGATGAAAAGGGCAGGGCATAATTTAAAACTAAACCAAAACAAACCAACCAAACAAAAAAACAACAAAAAAAGCAGAAGGGAAGTTTTTTTACCTGTTGTTTTGGTTTTTTTAATACATTTTGAAAAAACATGTATGTTGGCTGACCAATTTAAAATTCATGCATCAGGAAAGGTGGTGCAGTACAAATCAATGAAGGTAATAGCAGAATATCATGCTCATGTCTTTCTAAAATCAGCAAGGATACATGATACATTGTCAGAAAACAGACCTATGATGTTCACATCTCATATTTCATGTTTTCTACATTTCTCTTCCTATCATTCCTTTGATGCTAGTTTAGACACCTGTTTAATTTCTTCCCGTAAACAACTGCAGCTTTCTATGCTATTTCTGTGGCAAATTTCCTAGGTGTACGTCTCTCACAAAATGAAGGTTTACTCTGGCATAGAGGGGCAGTCCTCCCTTGGTCACAAACCAGAATGTCCTCACTTCAATGGTTACTGCAAAAGCATTTAAAGCTCCTGTTCTGTAACGTTAAGGCTTGGAAAAAGTCTCTTAATCTAAATAACACCAGTGAGGGTGCAACACTAATTTTATATATCATCTTCTTTTTTTCCCTCTATTTTATTTATTTTTTTGGCTGGGGAAGGGGAATTATTTAAAAAAGAAGTTGGAGATTGAATGAGTCAGTTTGGAAGAAATTAATTGCACCAATTGCTGCTCTATTCCTCGCTGAAAGAAGAGGGAAACAGATAAAAATCTAGATGTTTCAGTATACAAAGTTATCGAGAAGCTGAATTTAAAAGAGAATACTGGATTTTCACTATCGACTTGTCAGCCTTCATTCACTGCATCAAGTCCTAAGTCCTATCCACCAAATAATCTTTCTGGCCTTGCTGAGTTCTCACTCTGGGCAGAGCCTATTTGCTATAGATCCACTGAATTACTAGCATTTGTTTTACAAGGTATTTCAGAACTGCTGAGTCACACATGGTATTATTTTGGAGGACACCACCTTTCCATGCAGTTAGTTTTACCCATCTGTGTGGTGGGGCACTGCTAGAGTGACTGCATAATGGAAATATGCAGATGGTTTCTGTCTTCTGACATTTAGAGAATCTGATGCTTTAAAGCTTCTCGGTTTCTCCTGAGAAATAATTCACTATGGTAGGTTGCCTTAGATAAAGAGGAGGAAAGAATGTGCTATACAAGTGCAGCCTGATGGTGGTAAAGCCTCTTGGATAACATTTGAGAAGGGCAAAAAAATTATCGTGCAGAAGCAATTGCAGTGAGCAAAAACTCTGCAGACACCAAGGTCAGTGAAGAAGGAGGAGGAGGAGGTGCTCCAGGTGCCAGAGCAGAGATTCTCCTGCAGACCATGG
>JAWWTY010000123.1:47317236-47350380 GCA_035222235.1 Margarornis squamiger | reverse complement strand
AGACACCAAGGTCAGTGAAGAAGGAGGAGGAGGAGGTGCTCCAGGTGCCAGAGCAGAGATTCTCCTGCAGACCATGGAGCAGACCATGGTGAGGCAGGCTGTACCCCTGGAGTCCATGGAGCTCCATGGTGGAGCAGAGATCTGCCTGAAGCCCCTGGACCACCCCTACACTAGAGAAGGTGGATGCTCTGTGCAGGCTGTGACTCTGTAGGAAGCCCCAGCTGGATCAGCTTTGCTGGCAGGACTTGTGACCCCACAGAGGACCCATGCTGGAGCAGTCTGTTCATGGAGGACCCATACTGGAGCAGTTAATGAAGAACTGTAGCCTGTGGGAAGGACCTACGACATCATCAAGGTCAGTCTTGTTCTCCCATGGACTCTGGGACATCTCTCACCTCCATTTTGGACTCTTCACCCAGAACTGCTTTTGCTCTGACCCACGTGTGATCTTTTGCTCTGCGCAAATTCTGCCCCAAATCTTCACAAAATGGGTTCTGTGCTGGGATGGCCATCCCTCTTTAGCTGCATATTACTCCCAATGCATATTTCTTCCTGGCAGGTGCAGTATCATTAACTACCATAAATGAGTAGTCTGGGCGTATGCTTAATCTGAGTCTGTCTTCTAATGCATTTGAATTTCCTCACTGATCATGATTTCAGTGGGATTATCTAAGTCTGTAGTAGGAATACGCATAGTGCACTCCTATGGATCAAGACTTGATGATTACTGCAACACATTTCAGTAAAAAGCTTCTGTGTGACTTTTTGGACACCAGAAAATCTCTAAGGGTGAGACATTTGAAGAGCTGGTTTATTGCTGATTTGTAAGAATGATTCTCTAGCATTTTATAAAATGTAAACCCTGACTGAAGATGTTACTGAAGTTAGGCTGGTTGTAATAATGTTCTTCTAGGG
Source organism: Margarornis squamiger (assembly GCA_035222235.1). Classification (NCBI taxonomy): domain Eukaryota; kingdom Metazoa; phylum Chordata; class Aves; order Passeriformes; family Furnariidae; genus Margarornis; species Margarornis squamiger. The sequence goes on along the minus strand of JAWWTY010000123.1, from coordinate 47,349,465 downwards.
ATACTCTGGGTTATGTTGGGGGGTCATCCTTAGGGCCTTCATTTTTAACTCTTTTAGAATTCAGAGAGGGATTTCATCCTATGGGTGGCTTCCACCTCTCACCAGCTACCAACAGCATCATTCTTGTATTGGCTAATGAGGTCAAATCTATTGGTATGGGATGAGGAAAAAGGGTCACCTCTTAGAAACAGACAGACAAGCAAACAGAACAGGATTCCTTAGGAAACTGGGCTGAAAAAATAAGAATGAACTGAAATGACGAGAAAGTAGCCTATCTCCAGCACTTTGTTTTGTGTACAATGTTTTCTGTGCTGTCTTCTTAGTGTAAACTTCTTGGAACAGAAATATCCACTTGTAATTCCACAGAGCATAGCAGAATCTTTGCATTCATTAAACAAATAGAAATATAGCAATTAAATACTGGTAATTTTCAAGTATGAGGTTTTCTAGTTTAAATGAGGGACACCAAACATTTTAAGGTCAAAGCCAATATAAAATCCTTTTTTCTCTAAGACCTGAAATTTCTTAAAACAAGTACTGATAGTTTAGAATTACATTTGAGTGGATGCCAACTCAAATGGATGCTAGCTTTCTGGATTCCAGATCTTGGACTTTCAAACAACTCACTTTTATTAGTCACCAATTTTATTTTGAAACAGTTTGTTTGCTTTCTTCTTCTGTCAGTGCTATCAAGTCTTTATATCTCGCAAATGCTGGTCTTGATATCTTCAAATCAAAAATATTTTAAATGCTTGGTATAGTAAAAAAAAATGCACAACCATTTACCAGGTATGGTAAATATTTAATCTCAGAAAGTATAAGTTTCTGTCTTTAATTATCTAAAAATATCTGTTTGATTGAAATGATTGATGGTGCTTTTCTGAGAAAGTGTATCATGTCTTGCTCCCGCTGAGTTCAAAACATTACAGCCAGCTACCTCCCAGCTGGAGAAGGCCTTGAACAATAGTGGAATAAATCATGGTGAAAACATAGCTTTTCTGGAGGATTTTTGTGTTGCGTTGTGTTTTGGTGGGTTTTTTTAGATACTTTTTTCTTGTACAGAATTAAGATGCGGTTCTGGGGCCAGGATGTACTTGACTGGCTGGCAGGATTGCATTTTGCAGACTGATTTCTCATTGAAAAGGTTCATTCTCCTTGTTTGAACTTGGTTCTGTATGAGTTTTGAACGTATGATATAACTGGTAACAGGGTTTCCCTCTGTAAAATATTTCTTACTGAGGAACACTGTGAAAGAGGGGAAACAGTTCCCTAATGACTGTGATAAGTCAAAGAAAACCTGTGAACAGCATGGGTCCTGCTGGAATGAAATCACAAATTAGTCATCAAACCTAGTGATCATTTTAGCAATCTACTAAACAGAAAAGCCTTAAAAATTTTGTGTCATAATGGTCATAATATATACTAAGATTTCAGAAGTTATTTCATATGATGAACAGAAACCCAGTCAAATTCTGCTTGCTTAGCAAACAGTTTATATTACTGGAATATAAACTAATAGCATACCAGGGGAAAACTGCCTTGTGCCATAATTCATGTCTTAAAATCGTATTTGGGGGACTTTACTTCTGACAAAAAAGGAAAAAAATTGTTTTCTTTCACAGACAGTGAAAGAGGATTCTTTCTTTGTGTAAATCAGGAGGAGTTCTTTATATAAATCAGGAAGATACAGAACTGAAGTACGATTCTGCCTCCTGATTCTAATGTAATCAAGGAGTAGCTGCACTTATTTCAGGCTTGCATTAAGGTAAATTAGAAGAGCATAATATCACTCTTCTCTTTGGTCATTATTAGACATACAGCCATCTTATTGTATTGATTTGTAATACATCTTCATAGGGAGCACTAGGACTGGCCTGAATCTAAAGGTTTGAATTCTTATTTCAGGTTTAAATAATTGTTGTGTTCATCTAAATTTACTATATTTATTTGCCTGGGTTTTAAGCCTTAGGTTACTACAACTTTTTATGATCATATTAATTTTGAGAAAATTCATTGTTAAAACAATAGCTGTTGATTAGACAATTGCAAATGAACATGATCAAATTAAAATTCATAATTTCAATTTGAATCATGTATCATTTAGGCCTGCAAATGGTCCCCTTTTTCAAGCCTCGTCTTACTAAAATTACTAATGTAAATGCATAAAACTTGAATTATTAAACTGTGAATTTTATACAATGGACTCTATTCCATATAATTTCAATGTATCAAACTAAGTAAGTAAAACTACCACTAAAAACCGGTGCCACTATAAACTACAGCTATGGACTTGTGCAAGTCTCTTGTTCCAAACAATTCAGGGGAAAGGTATATGGCAGGTCAGACGGGTACATGAATTGAATTGTTGCTAAATGAGGTGGTTAGTACTTTTATCACTAACTTTGTCTGCCCCAAAATATCTGCCTGTCAGATCCTGTCTTTGAATTCTGGTCTGCCGGCATGAAATGGATACTTCCTCTCCAAATAAATCCTTTTATATTCAAACAAACCAGAGCCTGGGTGGGGAGACACAATCAGGGCTCTTTCATCAATAAAACCGCTAGCCCTGCCATATTTCTGCTGGCTCAACAAACAGCTGAGTGGGATTTATTTGCTGGCAGATGGATGTGAATAGTGATATAAGCAGAATTTTTTTGCATGGATGAGCTCCAAAGGTTAAGCTAAATGATGCCTAGCAGGAAAGGCAACAAGCATCAGACCCACATGTCAAAAAAGGACCATTCTTTCACATTTAATGCTTTGCTGAGGTGGTGTTGTTGTTGTTGCTTTTCTTTAGTCTTGGGGGGGTTTTGTGCTTTGGTCTTTGGGGTTTTTTTTTTGTTGGTTGGTTGGTTTTTTGACCAGGACCTAGACCTCCCTTTGGGCAAAGTGTCTGCTTAATACAAATTCAGTGGCATGTATCCATCTCCAGTTATATCTGCATGCAGTTACTCTGAGAACAAAAGGGAGAGTGTTCTGATGAAGTAGCTCTGACTCCGTTTGGCTGAAAGGTCCAGAATACATTACAGAGACCACCACGTTTTATTGACTGTACTAATCCTGCTTAATTCAACTTCTTGCCTAGGACTGGCATCACAATATTTGTGAATGTGTCAATCAAAAACAGAACAAAATGATATTTCCTGTGGTGATCAGACATCTCCACCCAGAGCTTGAATCCTTTAAAATTAGTCAAATTCCATGGATTGTGCTGTTTGAACCCATTTTGAAGCCCCCACCAGCCTTCTTGTCTGGTATTTGATTCTGAGACTGGACTTGACTCTGGTTTATAATTGTTTTTGGAGCCTCTGGAAGGTTTTATCTTTTATCCAGAACCTTCATCCTTTCTGTCAGCAGACACCAAGCACTTTTTTCAGGGGTGTCCTATTTTCTCACACAATCAAACCACCCTTTGGATGTTCTCCTGGAGAACCCCATTCTCCTGAGATACTGCCCAGATCCTCTGGAAGAGCACATTGCTATTCTTCAAAGGTGCTGTTGACTTGTTGCTGTTGAAAGACCATGTCACTGAGAACAGTCCCAGGGCAGGCAGGACACCCCTCAGTACTGGGGAGGCCACCCCACCCCTGTCTGTGTGAATCTGCAGCACTGGGACAGTGAGAATGAGAGCATCCCAACTCCAGCACCATGGCAAGGTTGTGGCTCATCATTTTCTGGTCGTGAGCAGTCGCCCTGCCCTGTACCCTGAGCACTGTAATAAACCAGAAATGGTTACAGATTTTGGAAAGAGAAAAATTAAGTGTTTCAAACCTGAGATGTGACGGTGTATTGTGGACTTGTGCACTTTCCATGGAGATTATCAGAACTGCAGATAATTTCAGCGGGACTGAGATCAATGGTGCACATGTACTATATTTCTGCCCTCACTTCTTGAGTGTGAGCATAATGTCTATTACTGATGCTTCATGGACTGTTCACATCTATTGTTTTTCTCAGTTCTGACCTTCATTAGTTGCCTTATTTTTGAGCACTCCTTTTATGTGACTTAAACCAGCTGTAATCAGTTTGATTGACATGCTGAAAGCATTTATGCTACAGTGAGTTTTGCTTTGTGGCTCAACTCCTGTGTGTCCTGAACTCACTTTTGTGCTTTGCTGATGTAGCAACTGCTCCGTGGGCGATCCCTGTATTTTCAGCACCTATGTGTGCAGCTGAAGCCAGCTATATCTATGCTTTGGTATTCTTGAATATTATGCTCTCAGTATTTTCTTGATTAGGAGATTAGGGAACATAAATCTATGAGCGTATTTGTACTTTTGTCATGTCTTTATGGGGGAAATAAATCCTCCCTGCACAGATTGACAATAGATTTTAAAATATCCCTCTGTTCTTCCTCCTCATATCATTTATTAGGATGCTTGTCATCTCAAAGTCACTGTCATTATTAGGTATTTTATTCTATCAGTGTTAATTTATAATTTGGATTTTCTTTGAAGGATAATTTGGCAGATTATTTTTAACTGTTCCTGTTCATATCACATTTTGAACTGGGATTCATATCAGTCTAATTTTCTGTGCCCAAACAGAACTTCAATTTATCCAAGTTCCTTCCCTCCCTCAAGTCTCCTTGGCAAATCACTTGTAGTGTTCCATAGTCACTGGCTAAAATGTTTTAGTCAAGCTGAAACAGCATGAGTTTGGGTGCCATGAATTCTGCCATATACTTTTTTGTCCTCCAGCTGTCTCTCAAGTTCTGCAGAAAATTCTGTCCTGAAATAATGGGAAAACTTTGTTCAATTATATAAACTTGCATTACTATCAAGAAAAAATGTGCAAGTCTATATCGAAACCCATTGAATGTGATAAACATCTTTCAATTTTGATCTGTTTGTGAAGGACAGATGGGAATATTTCTAGTTAATTTCAATCATTTCCCCAAATACTTGCATTTCCCCTTTAGGTTTATAAATGTATACCCTTCTAGAGGGAAATAAGGTCATATCTAGTGTATTTTTTGTTTGAGGAAATAATTGAAAACCTTTGACTTGTTTATAGCTCTCCCTCATAAGCTGACCCTCTTATGTGTCATCTGAAAGAGAACCTCTCCCAAAACAAATCCCCCCCCGGTTGATTTTGGAGAAATAAGTATATGGCAACACGAATGAGAATTCCACAAATTTTATTTACCCTGGAATGCAAGTTCCTGATGAGTCAGAAACCTCCCTCCCAATTTTTTTCTTTAGACATTTGTTATAGTCCTAGAATTACACTAGATGATAAAACATTTAACTTTCTTCCTCAAAGTCAGATGAATGGACTTGAATTAGAGCAAAATCCAGCCCATTTTCAAGAGAGCACAGCCCAGCCAGCAGACACATCACACGTGTGCCTTTTAGTGTAGTCCCAGGCTGTTACCTCCTTAGCTCCTGCTGGGAGTAGTGGAGAGCCTGTCAGTGTCCCATACTAATGTTGTCTCAGGAAAGATTCTTATGACAAGGTGGACAACAGAAGCGATGCCTGTTTGGGGGAACGCTGCAAACAGCTCTGTGCCCAGTGTAACTGATTGGACAGCCAGGGCGCTACACAAGGAGATAAAATACCCAATCCTGTTTGTTGGAAGCAACGTTTTGCTGCACTGTTAAAAATGTTTACTTTTTTTCTGATGTGAATGCTGTGTTTTCTTCTTTTGTTTCAAGGAAAGTGGAAAAGAACCATTGGGCAAGTGCACCTAGCATGCATGGTACTCGAATAATATCCTAAATCAATTTTTATTTGAAATCTCCAGCTGGATCCAATGATGCTATTGGCCACAGCCCAAAATTTCACATAAAAATTAAATGCTGAGGGAACAATTCAAGCAGCCAGTCGCTCTACCATTGCAGAGCTTCAAGTATCCTGAAGGCCCTGAGAGCAGGAGGAATAACTCAGTAATGCACTGAGTAAGGCTGGGAGTGCCCTGGCAGCCCTGATGTGTCCAGGGAAGAGCTGCATGGCTCCAGCTGCATACTGAATCTTAAAAATGCACATTTTGCTCTGTGTAGTGTTTTGGGGTAGAGAGATGGACCTAAATCTCTGCTGTGTCCCATGCTCTAGTTAATCTGCTTTGGCTCATGCTTGTGTCAAATCAGAAAGCCTGAAGGTACAGAAATACTTTAGGACATTTGTCATCTGCTGCTTGTTTGCTAATGCACAAAGGGTGAGTGCAACAGGGCAGAAGAGAACAGGAAGGGCAGGAGTCCTTCACAGCACTGAAACCTTTTTGTTAAGAGAGAAGAGTGACTCAGAGACGAGTCCTCAGCTGAAGAACTGTGAGATCCATGTGTTTGCAGAGAAGTGGAATGATCACTGATGCCAACAAGGATTCCTGGCCCCAACAGCACATGTCCAGCTTTGGGCCTCAGGTAAAACATTTTAGGACCCAAAGGCACAAATAAGAAACTTAGTTTCAGATATAGATATGCATGAGGATTCACATCTTCAGAGTTAAACTGGAAGACATCCCTGACGATGAAAATCAACACTTATTTAGTGGATACTGACAAAACATAAGGAATGATTCCTCAGCCTGTACTGAATTTGCCTCTTTCCCAATGCAGATTGCAGATGCCTTTGCTCTGTCATAGATGCTTAACATCTAGATGTGCTTAGTTCTTGTGGTTGCAACTCCAGTCACTGCATTGACAGAAATTTCTGTATTTCTTTTGCATGTTTTGCAGTTTGAGGAGCTTGTACACACATGTGGGATTTAAGAGCTTGTTTAAAATTTTAGATGGAATTTAAACAAATGTCTTGTACACTGAAAAGTATAAACAGCATATTTTTTGAGCTCCAGATGTCTCCTGGGGGAGGTAGTGAAGAGCCTAGCAATGTGAGATTGCACACAGCTACTCTGAAGTATTGTACCTTGGCACAGTTTCTACATGATGGTGAGTATATTTTAATTATATTTTAAAATCCATCCTTCATAGCTGCTTTTTATTCTGAACACATGCCTGGCCTTATAATTGAAAAGTAGTGCTGGGATGATGCATAACAAACACACTAATTGTCCAAGTCCAATAACAGGGTTACAGAAATAGAGGTAGAGCTGATGCAGATATTAAGAAAAATAAAATAAAACAATTAAAAATCTAATCACAGAGCGTGTTAGAAGACCTGAACCATCTTCATTTGTAACATTCACTCTATCAGTGGAAATTAATTAAATTAATTAATTAAAATAAAAATAAAAAAAATAAAATAAAATTACTAAATTCAGTGATTAAACCATATAAACCATAATATTACAGTGGGTCTGCCTTATAAAATTGCTATAGATTCTCACAGTAAGAGCTGAATATTTGAAATATTTGCTCTAAGAGAAATAGTTGTCATTGTTTTCCTGCTGACTGTAGGCCCTTGTTCCATGTTCATGACAAAACTAAATCTTTAGGGCAGAAATCATGAAGTGTCCTGCCCAAGGGTCATTATTTCCCCTTCTCAGCTGTGGGAAGTGGGAATGTGGAGGAGTTGAGTCACTTGGCCAGGATATCAGAGGTTAATAGCATTGCTAGGAAGAGAAATGAGATATTCTGGTTCTACTCATTTTTATAGGTTTCCATGTGGCTGTTTTAGAAGGAGTTTACCTATGTTTTCACTATTCTTATAGCAGTGGAATGTCCTGAGAGAGCAGCTAAGGCAACTTTATTCTACTGCGGCTCTGTGCTGTGGTGCATCTGTGTTTAAGCCCATATAAAACCAAAAATAATAAAACGTAGGTTTTGAGAGCTTGATCTGAGACCCATCAATACTTCCCTATCTTTATGAGCCTTGAAGTGTCCCAACTTGTGTGCCCAAAGGGAAAACTGAAAAGAGTTGAGGAAATGGTGCAGAATGAAGTTCTGTCACCTGCAGTAAGAGCATTTACAAGCCAGGTTTCATTACTGCGTATTCACATTCCACGAATTGTAGCATTGGTGAGTATGATAATACTAGCTAATTACCAGATACTAATCTAGGAAAGCTCTACTGAGGCATGGAGTTGGAAACAATGGTATATATCAGCCTTAAAGATTAAGGCATATTGTCACCAATTTTTTATGCTAATCAGAGTTGAATAGTGGATCTGCCACGTTTATTTATGTGTGACAGGCTGTAACTGAGCTAAAGACCCTTGGGCACTGTACAAAAGAATAACTGATATTTTTGTTTAAAAAAGTAGTCCAAACCTGAACCCTTTGGGAATCTAACATCTGTTTTGAAAAGGGGTTGAAGAGGTTGCCCCTCAACTTTGTCCCCTGCAGGTTGAGACAGGAGAGGAAAACAGGAAGTTTTATTCATCTTGCTTTCTCAATTTTCCAAGTTATAATCTCCAGCTGTTTCCATCAACTTTGTTTTCTGAGAAGAAAAAGAAAAAAAAAAAAGGAAAAAGACCTCTATAGAGCTCTTTAGCTTTCTTTAAGTGACTCTTTGTTGAGACCTGCGTTGCATTTTTCAATAATTCCAGAGTAGTCTTCTTTCTTCTTTTCCCAAAACAAATATCTCTTACACAGCTTCTCCTCAACTGAAAGAAAAGAAACGAAAGCAAAATGAAAACAGTGGGCTGTGGGCAAAGGGAGGGGAATGGTGTCTACAGCAAGAAATGTGGCCATGCAATGTCAGACCTTGAGTGCCTGTTGCAAGTGAAAGCCTACCTGCAGGCAAACAGCAAGGGCACCTTCCACTTCACCTAAAATCAACAACATCTTACATAATATTCCCAGATAAAGACTGACCATAGCACTTAGCAGTTAGGAACAGGTGGGCTGGTATTTTAAGTGGCACTCATCACATACCCTGCATCCATTTGCAGGGCAAATTCTCCCAAGTATGTCCATTCCGAGAAGTGCATTAACCCACATGGGCAGCAACAGGTAGAAACTGGCTGCTCTCATTACTTGCCACCTTTTGTACAGGAGCAGGGGCCGAAACCCCTGCAAATGCTGGAGATCAATTAGCCATCTTTGATTATGAGGGCATTGAAGTAACAGTCGCTGCTGTTTCTTTCTCTCTTTCTTTGCAGCTCAGGGAAGAGAAATTATTGAGTGTTTTTCATAAGGTGTCTGGAAGGTGTCTGAGCTAAAGGGGCATACATTGCAGAGGTGCCTTTTTATTTTTCAAGTTCATCTCATGTACTGTGGCTGTGTGGCAGGAGGTAAAGCAGCAAATGATATTTACATATTTACAGATAACTGATATTCCACTTTTGAGGCCAAATTGTGAATACCCTTAGATGGAGTTTTAATATAGTCTTTATTGCTTTATCTTGTGTTGTTTTGTGGGCTTTTAGTTTTAGGGGGTCTGGGGGGATTTTATTTTTTTGGGGGGCTTTTCTATACTTCATATTAACATAACTGTTATCAGTACAGAGTGTTTAAACAGTTGGACATATAATGCCAGGTTTTAAACAACTAACTTCTATTCATATCAGAGATAGAGTTACTTTTGTTTCCTGAAACATTTTCTGTTTTTCAGTCCCTTATAATTTTGTGAAACATTTACCATTTCAAAGGTAAGGGTCTGCTTTGGACTGATTTCTCCTGAAAAATTCCTGTAAAGTTGTTAGATCATTGTTTTCTGCCATACCATTAGCTAAACAGCAGAGATCTGGGCAGTGCATTTTAAACTACATTCTGGAAGTTTACCTTGTGAATGGCAGCACAATGTCAAACATGGAAATTTGTTCCTTTTCTTGAAAAACAAGCAAAATACATGCCAATTGATGAAAATATTATCAATTATGAAAACTTTGGTACTTGTATTTATGCAGGCTATCTTTCATGACAAAGTTCATTCTACAATGAGGACAAAAAGTTGCAGGAACTGATAATGGGAAAAGACACTATAAGAACCATTTCCACTTCATTGGTCCTGGAAATGGGAAAGAGTATAGAGAATGAGACAGAATTTTTAAGAAAGCATATGGCAAGGGGGTGATGTTCTACCCTGGAGAGTTGGATACTGTCCCTTTTTCTGTCAAACAGCACCCATGTGGTGATAACTGAGTCACTCGAGCCAATCTTTTCTAAAGCTGTCAATAATTTTACATTGCTTTTATTCTTAGTGCAGGACTTGTAGGCGTGCTGAGCTTTCTCAGCTGCAGCTGAAATCAGGGGAAGCTGTGCTTCGAACATGAAATAGCATTCAAAAAAATCTGGTCAAGGAATTTAAAATCGTGTTCAAATAGTTATGTTTGGCCTTAATCTTTCTGGGACCCACCAACTTTCAGCATGAAGGGATATTGTCAGGCCCTCTCATTTCAGGAAGTTCACTGTGAAGCTCTCTGTTATGGCAATGAGGGATATTGTCTTCAGAGCAGGTTTTGAATGTTGCCCAGGAAATAGGGCAAATATAAGTGTGTTGAACTGCAAGAAGAAAACAAAAAGGAGAATAACCTGCTTATCTCACTGTCATGCCATCTTTTCTGTGCAGCGTCGGTGTACCAGAGCCATGTCTGTGTGTAGGATTTGTGGAGTCCTGCACATGGGTCACAACACCCCAAGCAGCACTACAGTCTTGGGGGAGTGGCCGGAAGGATGCCAAGTGGAAAAGGACCTGGGAGTGTTGGCTGACAGCTGGCTGAACATGAGCCAGCAGTGTGCCCAGGTGGCCAAGAAGGGCAATGATATCAGAAATAGTATGGCCAGCAGGATCAGGCCAGTGATCTTTCGCCTTGGCACTGCTGAGGTTGCACTTTGAAACCTGTGTTCACTTTTGAGTCCTTCAGGAAAGATATTGGGGCGCTGGAACAAGTCCAGAGAAGGGCAACAAAGCTGGTGAAGGGTCTGAAGCACAAGTCTTATGAGGAGTGGGTGAAGGAGCAGATTGACAGTTGGACTCAATGATCTTAAAGGTCTTTCCCAACCTTAACAATTCCATGATTCTATGATTCCATGTCTTGTCATCTGCAAATTACCCCAAATTCTCATCTTGCTAGCTGTATTCTGTGAACATTTAGTAGATTAGGAGGAGTGTAAATGAGGAAATAGACATCTTCCCCAGTTTAGTCAACTTCCTAAGTAGGAAGAAAGCACTTCTATCACTTGTATTTCAGAAAGTCAGATGGTCAGTATTACAGCAAGTGGTCTCAGTCCTTTTCCAAGTCTGACAGTGCCAGCATTTTCTCAGGACCTACTGCGACAAAAAACAAGGCAAGTACACGCTGAGAAAGAAGCCACTGAATAAACATAGCCACAAGCACTCTGCCCTGCACTATTGCCTCCTGCTCCACCTGACCACTTCACTAGCTTGTCTGAAGCCTTCCTGAATTGCAGCTCTTTCAGTGTTACACCAACAGGCATTAGAAACATAACTGACTGTCTGCTGAGCTGGGTGTGCTGTTTTAGGGGTACATACAACACTATCACTTTCTGAGGTGACTGAGTGTAAACTTATGTGAGCTGGGCAAAAATTAAAGTAAAGTCCCTGTGTCATAGGGGGTTCCAGCTAGGAAGAGAAATTTATGCTTTCTGAAATGAGGTTTCTCTGATGCAATCCCACTGAATTGCAAAGAAAGTACAAAGCCCTCTTTTTCTTCACACAGCAAGAATTACAGAAGAGGCATGGCCTCTGTTTACAACTCAAGTCTATTTTCCATTAAACACTTAGTGTAAAAGCTCTTTTGCCCTTTTCTCTTAGCTTTTCTCGAAGGCACATTCCTGGCCCTTGTTATGTCTGTGTTGTTGTCTTTTTCCTTGCCACCATCTGTCTCTTCCTTTGATCTTTTTGTCTCTCTCTCATAGACACCCAACTGATCACAAAACAATGGCCAGTAAAACCCTTTCACCCATGTGTCTTGCAGGTGCTGTCCTTTTGGACAGTGACGTGTGCTGGTGGTTGGAAGGAAAGCTATGGTACTTCCAGCTGTCCGTTCCAATAATGGACTGAACTGTTTCTTACAACTGACCATTAGAAGGGTGATGTTCATCCTGATTTAGAGAGATTTTACCCCAAGGGCTAATGAAACTGTTGATGAGAAATCAGACTGTTGCTCAGCAGCATTGAGAAACACTGAAAGCACAGCACTTAAGGCTGTACCAGAGAGAACAAAGGTCCTTTCATCTTCTTCTGGTTACAGTCTCTGTGCTTCATCTAGTTATAAATTTGATGCTCTTTCTCAAAGATGTTCTGACTTAGAAGTTTGAAGAAATGTACTTCATGCATTTAAACATTACCATACTTCTTTTTCATTCATTGCAAAGTTGTCTTTTTTTTGCCTGTGTGTTGTCTGAGAAAAAAATATCTAGATGTAGTATATTGTTTCTCATCAGTGCTACTTCTACGTGGCTCCTGAAGTTTACCAAGTGAATTATGGAATCACAGAATTGCTGGCTAGAACTTCTCCTGGAGGTCTCCAGTCCAACCTCCTACTCACAGCAGGTCTATTGCTTCAGTGAAAGCAGGTCAGCCACTGATTTGTCTACCAATCTTTGAAACCTGTCAAGGGTAGAGAGTCAGCGTCTCTGGGCAATCTTTTCCAGGGCTGCACTGCCCTGCTCCTGGTGAAACTTCTCCTGTGTCCCTGCCCAGCACAGCAGGCCCATCTCCACTGTGACTGCTCCACCTGCCCAGGCACCCCTGGGGTGGGGGGCTCTGTGAGTGGAACCAAACAATGACAAGGCTGATGGTTTGTACAGCGTGGAGCTGTTGCTGAGGTTGAGTAGCTGTATACCCTTCATCAAAACCACTGCCATAAAGGAAAAAAGACAGGTCATTGTCATGGGAGACTCTCTCCTGAGAACAGAAGAACCACTTACTGAAGACAGGTCTGCGTTGAAGATGTGAAGAGAAAGCTTCCTACCCTGGTACAGCCCTTGGGTTACTGTCCATTATTGATTTTTCAGATAGGCAGTGATGGAGTTGCAACAAGAAGTCTGAGAGCAAAGAAGAGAGACTTCAGGGCCTTGGAATGTCTGTAAGTAATGTGATTTTTGTGTATAGGTAAATTTTGTGAAATTTATTGCTTGGGTAAGTAGAGATTAACCTGCACGTGGCACTGTTTTTTTAACTTTTACAGTATGAATGGGAAATGGTCAGCTCACTCTAACAATGGTCATGAGTAAGAACAAGTAAGGAATGAAGAGAAGCCTTGTCTAAAGTTTGCTGCGGTCTTTTGTTGAAACATTCTAGAGTTTAAAAAGTTTTCTATAGTAAAAACAAAAGAAAATCATGTTAGATCCTTTTAAAGACAAGATAGACAAAATATATCTTGTTGCAGCACCAAGACAAATTCCTAGTCTAAAAAGAATGTCGGTATTCCATATACAAAGAGCACACAGCAATCACCAAAATTAAGACTTCTTCACTTCCTCAAAATAGAAAATTCAGACTGTTAATAATTACATTCTTCTCTGGGCTAGCCTAGCATCCAATACTTTCATCCCAGTAGATTTAGCAGATTCTTTCTTTTCATTTAAGTTTGAAAGTTTCAGCAGGCTTAGGTGTCTTATTTGGGACCAAAGCACTCCTGGCATTCATTTGCTAATATAAGAATCTCATCTTTGATTGGAAAGAGCAAAACAAAACATAGGGATGATGAAGATTTCAAAACATCTCTTTCAAATAAAAACATTAATCCCACCAAGAGCTGATTTCTTATGTAAAAAAAGAGTGACAGTGCTCCAGTACCCTTACCCAAGCTCAGTGCTTAGAGGTGTGCTGGGTATTGGGCTTTTAGATTGAACTCAGGATGTTTTAGGGCACAACTGGTTTTACTATTTTTCTGGTTTAGCAAATTTGAGTTCTCCTGGAGTCCACACTTTTCAAAACAAACATTGAATTGGAAGTTTCTTGGAAGAACAATGCAAGAATGATTCAATCTGGAAAGTTTTCCTTATACTGAGAGACTGAAAAAAAGTTAACAAACCTCTGTCTTGTTCTTAAAATACCTAAGTATTCTTTTCTGTGAATAGATGACAAATTATACAACAGCAGAAGGAGATTTCAGCTCTGGAACCCTAACCTAGAGAATAGTACTGGGAAAATGGTGCATGTTTTATAGCAGCATTGATATGATGAATCCTTGTAACTGGGTGTCTTAGGAGTAAAGAATGAATGTCTTCCCAACCTCTGCACATTAACAGCCATGGGTAGAGCCAGGTGCAGGAATGACTGGTAGAGGCATTGGCCAGAAAATCAAATTAATAAGGTAGTTGCTGACAGCTTTTGCAACATGACTTTCCTGCTGCTGCCTTCTATTGTTCTTTCTCATACTTCCTATCACCTATTTTCTCTCTTGTCAGCTCCAATTGCTGCCTCTTGCCCTTCTTGCGTTGCTTCCTTGGCAACACCATCCTTCGCTTCTGCTCTGGCTTTGCCTCCTCATCTCCCACATTTCTAGTAGCCCATGACTGACTTAGGTAATGCTCCTGGCTTCTCTTAGTTGGTGTGCTACTTGGTAATGTTCCTTAAGCTGCAGTGTGAGATATCCCACCAGGCAGACACACACTTTGCTGACAGGAACAGGCAGCCCAGAGAGTCATAAACAAGCTCTTCCCTGTCCATCTGAAGGCACAGAGCAGTCCTAAAGGCAGGATTTTAACTACATCTTTTCTACCATCAGTTTCAGACCATACCTGAATAGTGTGCAGAAAAAATTCTTAATTTGGTTCTGAGTTAGATATGAACAGTAAGATTAAAGGACATGTGTGGATTTGATGGATAGATAACAATAGTATCTGTGGCTGAAGATCAAGAGAGGTGGTTTAAGGATATTGCTATTTTTTCCTGCTGTCCATGGCCGTTTAGAAAATTCCACAAATCTACCCTGCAGAAATCTGTTTGTGGAAAAGAGGAGGGGTATCCTGGCACACAAACACAATATGTTCTGCCATATCTAATGCAAAGTAATGTGGGGTTTTTTTCACTTTTTTTTTAAACGATGATGTTCAAAACAAATGGAAACATGAGAAGAGACAGTACCCTCTGTGATGTTTCAGTTTTGATAAACCACATGAGAGAATCCAGGTCTTTCACCATTTAGTGAGACCTGATACATCTCCAACATTTCCATTGTCTTTTTAGACAAAAAAACCCAAGAATTGTGGACTTGGCAATACTAATACGTGACTGAAAATGTGTGTATTATTAGCATGACAGTGCTTTTGGCAGGCCTGTTTTAAGTATGTGTGCTCTAGTGTTTTCCTGGCTCTCTGCTCCTGTAAACAAATCTGAAAGGGGATGAAGATTTAGAAGTGAACTAATGAGCATAAACACTACAGAAAGGAAATGGAGATGAATGGCTATTGACCCCGCTCTCCCTTATTAGACAGCAATTAATTTTCCAGTTGATAAAACTACTTCATCCTATCAGTGACCTGTGATGGAATCAGGCAATCAACACCCGTTCTTCCCAATAACACTACGCACACTTGATCTTAGCTGAAAAACTGAGAAGTGATAACACCCACAGGGCAAGCCTTTTCCAGCCATCCATGATCTTTGTCTGGCTTTCTCCATTCTGGATTTCTCTGCTGTGGTCTTAGGATTAGCCTTCCCTTAAATTGCCCGTTTGAGTGACATTGAATGATGTTGGCACTCTTGCTGGCTCGGCTCAATTTTGAAATAGAGAAAGTGGAAGGCTGTGTCTTGGAGCCAAAACTCTATGAAAAGAGGATTTTCACCTCCAGAAATGCATTGCAACTGATTTCCACTGTATAATGGAAGGCAATCACAACATCGTGTATGCTTTGTCTGGAGTTGATTCTCCAGCTGTTGAAACAGTATCTTTTTTCATTAAATTAAACCAAACCGTAGCCAGCATCAACATCAAGCTCCAAAAATGTAATGCTTAAGTCTTTTAGGCCAGATGGTGATCTCCCAAACACTGGTGTGAATCTAAAGGAATTAGAGTTTTATACTAACATATGTAAGAGCAACAAGCTTATTTTGTGCCAGTGATCTTTCACAGGTATGCCTTGTTTTAAGGTGCCATCAAACTAACTTCTCCCCATAATTCTAAAGCTGTTGAAGATTAAAGATAAACAGGAAACAAAGAAAAAGATGTGGAAAAAAGGTTCTTTTTCTTTCTTAAACACTAGTTAAGGGAAAACATTTCTGGACCATTTTCTTTTTATCAATCAAAATCAAAATAAGCAGGAAGAGTACAATTGAAAATGCTGTTTCTTAAACACAAAAACATTCACACAAGCTTAATGAGGAAAACTTAACTGTCAACTGTCTTTTTTTCACTCTTTTTTTTTTTGCCATTGTCTGTAAATATTCAGGTTTTATTAAAGATAACTGATATAAAGTTTGTTCCATCACACTCCCTGTTAGCTTAGCTATGAGAACTCCTGGAGAGACTTGGTCAGAAACTACTGTTCTAGTGGGTTTTTTTTGTCAGTGCCAGACATGGAGACACTGAGGAAAGGGGAATGGAATCAAAATAAGATTTTTTTATACTGAAAAATGTGTATATGTGAATGGAAGGAGTGGAGGGCTCGGTTTTACACTGCTATACCTCAAAATTAGCTGAAGGGAATTTTTCAACAATTTCCACATACCATGCACAGCTCATCCCTGGACTGGGCCCAAACATAGGAAAGATTATTCCCCAAAGGAGAATTTGGGAGGGTTTTAAATAAAATGTGAAAACAGGGAGTGATAATGGAAATCTGCCCATAAACAGAACTGTTGCATCCTATGTTGAATGAAATACTGCCTTAAGGAAGTATTTTTTCAGTACACAATCACATTTAAAGTGAAGTACCCAGGTAGCACTGTACCTTTCTCTTGTCCTCTGTGTTCACACCCAGTCTAAAGCCCCCACAGCCGTGGTCTTGGCACATTTACAAGCAAAGCTGTGCCAACCTGGCTGTGATTCCCAGGCATGTGCTGGCTGCTGGAGCCATCCTGCAGAGACATGTCTGAACTCTGACACAGCACCATGAAAAAGCGTGTGCTACAGCCTTAGCTTGCATTCACCACCCAAGTGTAGTTCTTTGGCCAAGAGTTTCAGCCCTTCCTTGCCATCCAAGATCATGCTTGGACATTACATGTGGGGACAGTGGTGTTCCTAGTGATCATCACTTTTTGCAACAGGCATTTAGAGCTTTACTGCTAGTTTACCCAGTCTTGGAGAAAGGAGCATAAATCCCAGGGACAACATTTCTTAGTAGGGTACTGGTCTAAGAAAGACACATTCAGAGCTCCCCAGTCTTAAAACAAACTGGTCCACTTGAGTTGGGGAGACTTGGAAAAAGGAAAAATACCTTTCTATGTTCCTTACAGAAGAAAATCTCCCATTTTCCTACTAGATTTTCATAAGTACTGTCCACATAATACAATTATGTATTTATGCATCAACTTTTCCATTTTCTGTCATTTCAATAAAAATAAGCAAACAATAGAATCACTTTAGTAACTCTTCCAGAGAAGTCCCAGCATGTTGCAAGACAGCTTCATGTTTTGCCTTGATGATTTCCTTTACTTCTTAAATGGTGAGATTTTTATCTCTTTCATAACACCAGAAAAAGGGGAACTCATTCTCTCGCCTCATTCCTTTCCACCCTAAAATCTTTTCTTACCTTTTAATTAATCAACATTATATGAAATACATGAGGCTTGAATCCATAAGCATAGCCTCATTGGTTTCAGGATGAATTATGCATTGCAGGTTTGTAAGTATAAATAGCAACACTGAAACCAAAATTCTTTCAGAGCCAAAACCCTTTAAGCAACAGAATGAATATTGTGGTCATAAAGCAGTCCAGGATACCATGGTATTAGAAATTCAAGCTGAAGTGCCTTTCCATGTGCATTAAAAAATTTACATATTAAAACAAATTACTCCCTAAGTCGTCTTTATTCTGTTTTATTACCCTTCTAGTAATGCCATACATAGATACCTTGGCTAACCTCATTCTTATTTTGTAGAGATGGGTGTGCCAAGAATAGCTGGCCAAGAAAAAATTCTGCACAGCAACTTATCCTTATTCACAGGGAATACCCAGCCAGTTAGTGATCCGAATGATTCATGTGCAAGTGTCAATGGCTCTATGCAGGCCTAGTGCTCTGTTTGCAATAGTCTTTTGTTGCATATTTTCATATACAGTCCCTCTCGCCTAGGATAAACAAACCTAACAGCACGCTCCATAAGCAATAGGAAACCCAGGCTGAAAAATGAGACCGCACAGGAAATAAACTCTAACAGAAAGTAACATGTCAATGTAGTACTTTTTCTTCAAATATGTATTATGTATTTGTATTGTAGCATTGCTTAAAGGCCAGGGCTACTTTGTGCTAACCATTATGCAGGTTTAATAAAAAGCCTAAGCTCCAAGGGCGGGCTTGTCTGTCTCTATATTTACATTTGCTGGTTTTATATTGCTCATTTCACTTCAGAATATCAAAGCTTTAGAGGAAATCTCATCTACCTCCCTTTCTTCCAGACCTAAAATGCCAAGAGCTCCAATTCAAATCTTCTCCTGTATATTTAATGCTTACTAAATGAGATACAGGAAAGGATTATAATTCAGGCTGCAAAATTCTACCTTCAAAAGAGTGAAAATGCCATATTAAATATGTAATAGCAATTCAGTCATCTTAGGTATTATAAACATTATGACTCAAGGCATAATTTTGCCTTTCCCCTGGCAACTTTGCCTCATTCAGTGCTGGCAAACAAATCGATGAGCCATGGCTCAATATTCCTTTGATTCAGGTGGCTAAATGTATGTTGTATGCCTCCTTCACTGCATGCTAGTCAAAGTCCTGGGTGAAAACTGAACATTTTTCTCAGTTTTCTGTGGTAGTTCTTGAACATTTCAAGGTTGTTTTGGTTTTGTTGTGGGGTTTTTTTTTGTTTGTTTGTTTTGTTTTGTTTTGTTTTTCTTTTCCAGAAAATTCTTTTTTACTTTACAGGCAAAAAATAATCTGTGAGCTGGAACACTGCTCTTGACAGATGGTGTAAAGAGTGGTTACTTCAGAGAAATGCAGATATTGGGGAAACTGAAACAGAAACTTTCCAGGATCTGAAGGCAAGTATGCACTCAGAGCACATCCTTCTTGCTGTTCCCTGAAGTTCTTCACCAGTCTTCTTCAATTCCAGCCCTTGACTAACCCAGCTTTTTCTCTTTGCTTCCCCAGTCTTCCTTCCTCAGGCATTTAATGACAGTGCAAGCACTTTCAGTTTTTTAAGTTTTTTTCTCTGAGTTCACAGTCCAGGTGACAAATCACGCTCGTCATCACCCAATCTCTTCCTCTCCCATTGTGATGGCTGTACTTGACATCTGCTGGAAAAATAATATGACTGGGATTTTGACAGGAGTGCTCCAACACCTCAAGGACTGCATCTGATTTCCTGTAGTGCCTTTAAAACCAGGTTTCTGGGCTGAAAGTGTATTTTATCATCATTCAGCTAACACTCCAGGACAGGAATGGCCTTCTTGCAGGTATTCGTTCCTCTTTGTAAAATTCCCACCTTTTTTGAGGAATGTCTGAGAACAAACTATCAAAGAACAAGCTGTCAACACTCTTCAGTGTTGCAAAATAAGTATTTCCTTGCCCTAAACTGCCTTACACAATTTTCAGAGCCTACTCCAAGTTTTGGGGGAAAAAAAAAGACAGTTTTCTAGATTGTTGCATAGAAGTTGGAGACTCCATCTGTGCTTGAGAGTGTTTTAGCTTTTGGTGATTTGCAGTTGCTGCTGTAAGATTCACTTATTTCCCAATGCCACCTTCAGAGTAAGCAATACCAATGAGGTAGGATATGCAATAGAGGAACAACAGTGAGAATTCTGCCAGTGAGAGTCCACAATACCACCTGGGTATGCTGTACTTCTAGTTACAGTTCAGCACTAGCATGTTTTTTAATCTAGAAAAACCTTGACACAGTCAAGTTGCAGATGAAAAGAATGTTGCATTAGAACTGCAGTTGTACCAAGCCTTTCAGTGCTACCTGCATCTTCTGCAGGACAGTCTGGCTCAACAGTGCTTTGTAATGCATGTAACAGAACAGGCATCAAAATGAGCATTTAAGACCCGCAAATCTTGTTGTGGAGTAACCCACCTCTTCATGCATTAGAGGAGCATGAAGAGCAAGTGGCACTTGAAGCAAACATGAGGGGATGAACCAAAAGGGTACTTTGGTTGTGGTTGCCGTAAAGTGGTTTCTTCTGCATCTCAGTGCCTGCTGGGTGCCCCTTGGTGACACAACTCTGAGCAATATCATGGACTGGCCAGAGCAGCAAGAGAGCTCACCCTGAGTCCATAGGTGTTCACCAGACAGTCTCTGAGCACACTCATGCATTTGGAAAGGATTTGAGAAATATGACTGAAGTCTCAGCTCTGCTCTGGCTAGAGGCTTGCTGCTGCAGAAAGAGTGGATTTGTAGAAAGAGGTCACTGGCCTAAGAGATTCAGCACACTGAGTTAATGTAATAGTCAGATTGTCTTTGATTACAATTGCTGAAGGTGAAATTAGGATGAACTGAGCTTCTTGGATTCACTTATTATATTTCAAAACCTTTGGAACCACTACAGCTATGATGCAGGACTTTATATGAAAAGCCAGGATAGTACAGGTCCCTTGACTCCTGTGTGCTCTCCCTTCCCAGGTCACGACACAGAACAAAGACAGTGCACTGTGTTGCTTGCACATCACATCCGTCATCTGACATCTCACACCAACAAGGCACGAGTGGATTCCCTCAAGGACAAACTTCAGAGTTGTTTCACAGCGACCAGATTTTCAAGCCCTATGGTTGGTTTCCCTTGCACTTCAGCCGTCGTTTCCAACCCTCCCGACACATTTTTGTGCTTCGGACTGACCAGCCTTGCTGTGGCTCCTCCATCCTCGCAGCCCTCTCCGAGCCACTCCGGCGTGTGACAGCAGAGGGCAGCAAGAGACAAAGAAGATCGTTTCATAAATTGGGTCAAATTCCACTTCGTGACATTTGCTCTGCGAGTACAGTGGCTGCAAGAGCCGCCCGCGGTTCCCGGGCTGTATCCCAGGCTGGGGCTGGGGCTGGGGCCGGGCTCCTGTGCCGGCTGCCGGCGCGGTCCCGGCCAGGGCGGTGCGCTCCATGGGGCCATGACAGGCAGGGTTAGGAAGGGAATCGTGCTGGTTTCGGAGACTTTGCCCGGTTACAAGAGCACCATATGGCATTTTATCATGCTCATGTTGAAAAGCTATAAAAATCTGAAATTAGCTATGGTTGGCTTTCACCAAACAGCAAAATGTAGCACTTACTTTAACTATGAATAAATAATTTCTTGTATAATGATGAGAGCTGCTGGGCTGCATTACTTTTCCTCTCTACTCTGCAAATCTCTAGAGATGTATGCTAGGAAAATACTTTGTACTGGTGGACAAAGCTAAAGGGTTGTAGCTACCAAGTGGTTTTTAGCAGATATTATTTTTTACTTCTATGGGCTCATGGAAATGGACCTTTTTTGCTTGTTTGCTTGCTTGGTTAGGTAAAAAAACCCTGGGGTAATGTGGCTTTCTCTTCAATCTTCTGTGAGTATGTACCCAAAGCAGGTGATGCTTGTGCAGGGTAGAAACCCAACTGCTGGTGTCCTTTCAGGAGACAGCAAGAACAAACCTGACAGCCACATTTCCTGGGGAGGGGAGCAGCTACCCTCAAATGCAAGAACTGAAAGTGCTGCCACAGTTGGTCTTCATGCCTGCCTGTAAATCACTCCGTTGAGAACATGTAAACACAGCAAATATGACTTTAGGCAGGTACAAATCAGCTCTGTGATCTGGAATGAGCAAGTGCAGTGGGGTGGTTACTCTGCTTTCTTGCCCTTAGCATGACAGCAGCAATATCCAGCTTGTATGTCGTCTCCAGTAATGGCCTTGCTATCTGGAAGGTGAGGCCTTAAGCTCTTTACATCATTAAGCTTCTCTGAACAGATGATTTATTTCCATGATGAACAAACATTTGCAAAATCCAGCATAATCTTCATGTTAGCTAAACTTCTTACATCAGCAGAATGATTGTGGAGGTTCTCTCCTATACAATGGAAAGAGCAGTTGATCTCATGGACTTTAAAAAATCTGTTTCTTCAGTGCAGGGTCAGAGATGTTAAAGAAACATGGCTAGTGGTTTGGATGGATTTGAGAACCATGCACGGGAGGTGATAGAAGAGGAGACAGAAGATGAAAAACAGTCTGAAGGGGCCTTCACTTGTAATAAAAATATGTTCCAGAAGAACAGAGCATTTTGACCGGGTTGTGGTTATAATTTCTTTTTAATATTGTAAACTGAGACAGAGCACTGTCACATGAGCATGTGACAGAGTGAAGCTGTCTGGTTTAGTGTCACTGAAACTTCAAGAAATTCATCCTAGTTCAGATTCTCATTAATCAGTTACTACTTAGCACTGTTCCCAGTGAGTAAGCACAAGCATGCTACAGTCCCTGTTTTATTTTTTTACAGCTGCTGTCAAGCAGTGTGCTCCTGCCGAGTATGGGGCCAAACCCTGGTGTTTGCTCCTGCTATCTCTGGCTGGTGGAGTGATGAGAGTACTCAGCATGGCAGAGTGTATTTTGATGTCATACAGCAGATGAGAGAGACCTCCAGTTTTGTGCACTGAAATTATACTTATGTTTTTACATAATGTATTCTTAACACTTTCAGGTTTTGTTGGGGTTTTTAAAAACATCTTCAGTTTGGACCATCTTCCATGTTAATTCCACATTTCAATGTTAAATTAAATTTTCTGATAAAATTAACTGTATTCTGTGCTGCTGTAATCTGAGAGCTGTACAATGTAAAAGAGGATTGGTTTTTGTATGAAAGAATTCTGTGTTTTTTTAATTCAATAGGAGCAGGGTTTGGGCCTAAAATCCAGGGCAGACTCTATGTTGAATTCAAAGCAACCACAACCTTTTCATAAACAGGCTGTGGTCACACATATTCCATGGTAATGAACATTGTACAAAAATTGCAGGCAGACACATCTTACCTTCAGGAGGGAAAATTAATGAAACTCTGGGTGACAAACACCATTCTACTCCATCTCCAGGGACGACTCTTAAGAAATTTTTACATAATGATCTGCTAAGAAATTCCATGTACTGATGCTTTTTCTAAGTTCAATATTGCTGTCAATTGAGAACTTTTTAAGTGGATTTTAGAAGCACTCCATCTTCCAAGAGGAAAAAAAACAGTAGTGTTTGTTCACCCCACATCAGGGAAGCACATTCCACTTTACATTATTCATTTTAGTTGTGATTTTCCAAAGGCTTCTAGGATCTAAAATATATAGTTGAAATTAAACGTAATTTTAAATTAGCAGAGAATTTCTAATATTTAAAGGTTTTATCATAAAACAGGTAATAGACTGAAAGTTCTATTCCTTTTTTTTTTTTTTTGACAATGGAAAATGCATGCATCTCATAAATTTGGAAAAAAGTTTGTGGGTTGAATTACATATTTGGTGAACAAAATACATGTATAGAGTCAAAGATGAAAATTTCCTTCTTTGTCCACATCCTACCACTAAGCAGAAATCTGACTCTAAACGATTTTTCACAGAATTTAACCCACTCTAATATTTTGTAGAAATCTATGAAAAACACTGCAGAATATATTTTCCCAAACTGCTATATATCTCTGTTGATATTTTCCTTATTTTTTTCATCCCTTTTTCCTCCCTGGAGTACTGCTGCGTAGTGAAACTCCCTGCATGCTTGTTAGTGAGCTTGAAGAAGTGCCGTATACCCTACCCTTTAGGCATAACACTGTAACTTCATCCCATACAATTAACTGCTTACAAAATGTTTCTTTCTGTCACTGTTCACAGCACATATTATGGATTACTTGCTGAAATTTGTCTTCTCACCTAGGGCAGGAATCTGCTGCATGGCAAACTTCCAGAACGTGTCACCCAGGCGTCAAGGCAGACTTACACTCCTTAGCATGAAAAATCCTTTTCCCCACCTGGAATTTCACAGTGATTGATTTCCTACGAAACACCTCACTCCAAAGTGAATTAGGGATTGGACTCACCTCCTGCCTGCTTCAGGAACTAGGAGCATTTCAACAACCAAATCCTTGTGCTAAACTAAGTTTCTCCCCGAAGTCTTGGCCAGTCCACTGGACATGGCATTGTGGAGGTGTGGCTGTGAATTCTAATTTTGATCCTTTGCTCACTCCTGCACTATGTGAACTTGATCAAATCATTGGGGGCAATGTTTTTAAGCATTCCTTCATTTTGACGTTTCCAACAACTTACATTTCCTTAGTAAACCCTTTCTTCTTTTCTCCTGCCACTCTGTGCAGGGCTGTTTTCAGAAGAAGTGCCCAGTGAATCTTGTAGGTGTTGACAAACAACTCTGTAAACCAGGTTGTAATTCATTGTTAATTCCTCCTTCTAAGTAAGGCTGAAAGTCTCTTCCCTTTTTCTAGCCTCACTGGCCCCATCAGTTTTTTTTCCCCCAAGGCTATAATCTGTGTTCCAGAAAGTTAAGTTGAGTTCTTCAATAAAATTGACCAAGTGTGGGTTTTTTCTGCAATCTGTTAACATCATGAGAACAGAAATTTCCAAACATTTTTTAGAGATACACATTCTCCTTGTAACTATTTATCTCTGAGACATGAATTGCCTCTCCTATATTTATTTTGTTAATGGTGCCTAGTTACAGCACTGTTGGGTACATTGGAAACTAACCTCAATAGAACTGGCCTGGAGAATTAGTTTGGAAAATTACTGAAATCTTTTGAGATGAAGGTGTCATCACAAGGACTTCTTAATGGACTCTATTTTAAGTATAAAGCATTTTGCATTTGGCTTAATACCTTTATGCTTCATTTCAGTCTGATTTTGTTAAAAA
Organism: Margarornis squamiger; assembly: GCA_035222235.1. Lineage (NCBI taxonomy): Eukaryota > Metazoa > Chordata > Aves > Passeriformes > Furnariidae > Margarornis > Margarornis squamiger. Next base: position 47,324,703 of record JAWWTY010000123.1, on the reverse strand, counting down.
GCAAACTGAAAATGCTTTATCTTAGCAGGTAAAGGGAATTTTAAACCTAAGAACACACATGTAGATGACAACAGAGGAGCAACTAGTATGACAATCTGGCATATGGGATAGGCATACAATATTTGAAAAGCCTTGCCAGAACTTTGGTATTATAAAATTCTTTTTTGACCCGGGTGCCTAACCAATAAGAAGAGTCCTGTAAGATGTTCCACTTGGCATGAGAAGACAATGTGGAATCTAAACACTTTCTCTGATGCAGGAGACAGATCAAATAGGGGATTATTTCTTTACTGAGGAAAATTTCTGGTCTGTTTAAAAGGTGATGGAAACTCACCTGGACTGCTGTGTTTGGGCCTGAATTGTGGACCTACCCTTTGCTATGCTACCTTTGTTTGCTCCAGCAGACATCAATAGGGACTTCTTGTACCCTTTCAGTGTTCTCTCTGGTCATTCCTGTGTGTCCACTTTCATCTACACTCTTATTTATGATTTATAGCTTTTGTGGCACAAATGTTTCTAAAGCAGGGTTTTATTTCAACAGCCTGAGGACAGTAAGGATCTAGACAAAATGTTTACTCCCATGTGCAGGCCCATTTTTCTCAAAACCTGAGATGGCTCTTTGGTTGAAAGCTGTCTTCCTTAGCCATGGAAAACAGCTTCAGTAAAGGCCTTGCCTGGGTGATCTGGTAGCCAGTTACCCTCTTACCAGGGCACAATTTTTGTCGTTCTCTCCTCCTTCTTTGTCTCTTCCATGAGAACAGGAAATTATCATAGTTTCTCTGTGTCTCCAGTACTGATTTAGTACTGAGTTGTGTAATTTTTCTTCACATTTCTTTGGTGCTATGGAACAGCCTGAAGCTATTTCACAGTCAGCACTATCTAAAAAACCTGACTGTAGAAATACAGTTGACATTCATAAATCAATCACAGCTAGCCCTTAATCCTAAAGCTCTCTATCAGCGTTTATACCAGATGACACACTACATCAGTGTGTATATGGTGTTTCTTTGCTGCCTTCATTCTCTGGTATTTCTTGCTCTTTTCATGGACACCTGAAACTCTTTAGAAGAGCCATGAGTTTTCCTTGGGTGACCCATGCCTGCTTTTGTTCTTTTTGGGGAATGCTGACACATGCCTGGTTCTGGCAAACTCCTATTGTTTCAGCTGCCTGGTTTTGAAAGGGAGTTTCACCACACTAAGAAATTCTTGTTGTTATTGTTATTAGAGCAGTAGTGCCTCCTATAATGCAATCTCTTTCCCTCTTTTCAACTCCCATCTACTCTATATGAGCAGATTTGAATCAAGGGGCTGAGTGCTGAGGGTTACAAGCATTGATGCGTCTGTTTTACGGTCAACAATACACAGTTCAGGGTTGAGGCAGTCATTTTTGGATATCCCTTCAACTGGATTGTTTAATCACTGCAGTGTGCCCTAAATACCACTGACACAAAATAGGACTGTAAGGTTTGCCATCTGTTGTTCTGTCAGCATCTCAAAGAAGCCAAAAAACAGAAAGAAAACACTGTTAGGAAAACATACTTTTCCTGCATTAAAACATAGGCAATTCACATTGCATATTGCATTAAAGAGATTTTTTTATAAATATTTTGAAAAAATCTGAAGATTGAGTATTAAATATTGAAATTTCTCTTTCTTCTCTCACTATCAAAATACATACTGCATTCTACTTTGTTCTACCATAAAGGCCACAGAGCTGGGGATCAATGTGCTCTTTGAGATGCAAAACTGTTGTTTTGGGAAATAAAACACTGGGGCAATTCACAAAACATTTAAGCAAAGCTCTTTGGCTCCTGCATGGCATTCCAGCACAGGCAGTGAGCTGTGGGGAGCATACCAGGTAATTCATATCCAAAAGAATTCAAAAGGGAGGCAGAAAAATCTATTTTTCTGAAGACCAGAAGTTCTAATCCTAAAATAAAAGAAGGAAACTATGCAAACAGGATTTGCCCACAAAAAAATCACATGCCTTGGGTGTGCGATGGGCTTTGTCCCATGGCCCATCTGCATTACAAGGCTGTGTGGTGCCCAGGTTGTGGTATGCATTCATAGCCCTTTCAAATCAAATGTGCTCGATGCTGTAACAATGAGACAATTGGACAGACATACCTCTCACTGTTCCATGCCATTTAGGTGAAGCTAATCCTTTTACAATCAAGATTGTAAATAGCTTCCAACCAAAAGCTGAATTTATGTATCAACATTTCATTCTGTGTTTATACAGAGCCTGATGCAATGAGATCCTAATTCATGACTGGGCTTCTTTAGCAATGCTGCAGTATGATTAACAGATCTTGCCTTTTGTGCCAAGAGTGCTATGGGGCCAAAGGAAAACGTCAGAATACAAGAAATAAAATGCCTGTGGAGAAAAAAGAGGAATCCAGAGTATGCCTACTCTTTGTGGTCTAGTGATTAGATTTCTACTGATGTCAGTGGTATTGAATTAAGCCACTGGTGCTTGATATGAAAACACACAGAGGGATGGAAATAATTATTTCAAAATCCCAGATGGGCATGTTGCAAGATGATTTCTCTGTGCTTACGCATTTCAGAATGTATGAAGGAAAGTTCTCCTTTCAAATATGAAGTTTGCAAGCTTGGCACTTGAAGTCTTGACTTCACATCTGCAGGTAGTCCTACTGCACTGAGTGGATTCCCAAGTGAGTGTGGAGATGTATTGCACTGGCCTATGTGAAAATATCTATATTTTGTAAGTAGTGCTCCAGATGTACCACAGCAGTTAATCTGTGCATTCACAACCAGTGTCCTCTCTGCTGAAAATTCAGAAGTATGTATTTATTTAAGTATGTATTTATTTATTTGCTTCGAATCCCGGGTTTGCACATGGCTGACATTATTCTCTTTGTAGTTTTAGATTTTGAATTGCATTTTGCCTCTCCTGTCTTTCTCCTATCTCAGTTCTGTTATGTTCCAGGAATTTACAGATTCTATAGAGATTAAGGTGAAGAAGAAAGAGTAGTTTAACAGTTTATGACTCCCTTTATATAAGGAACTTCAATATTTTCACATATTTGTTTTCATTTTAGTCCAAAGACTTTCTACTGAACACTTTAGACTGAAACTTTTAAGACCTTATAGATGAAATCATATACCCCAAGGTGAAAGCAGATGAGATCTCTGATCCTTGTCAGTATAAGCTGAAGAAAATTCCTTTCTGATCCCAAATCTAACACATCTGCACTCTAAGCAGAGAAGTAAGACATACAGTGGGTTTTAACTGCCAGTGGTGCTTGATCACAGCTCTTGGAGTGAGGGGAGAAGGTCTGACACACCGAGCCATGTTCATGGCATTTTCAGTCTGTATTGTACCATGTCCTTCGTGGTAGGATCCTGGCCCGTGTCTGGGTCTCTTTAACAAATGGCTTAGTCATTGTGCACCACAGAAACCCCTTCCTGAGCCCCATGGGAGGCCAGCAGAGGCCCTGAACTTTGAGCTCTGATTTGACCACTGTTACAGCATAGCACTTGGATATGCCTGGAATGGTGTATGTCCAAGCTGGGCACAGGGAAGGGATTTGTAACAGAGGGAGTCCTGGCCTTGTGGAAGAGAGGCTGTGGGTGAGTGCACTGATCATCCAGCCCTCACCTCTGTCTACTGGGATTTCTCTTCAGAGCAGATTAATGTCCTCCTCTACAGCAGTGTCTGATCTCACACTGAACCCTGTTAAGGTGAAATCCCACAGGAGGTGCCCTTGGGAATCTGGGACAGGCAGAGGGCTCACCAATCTCTGATTGCTGTGGCTGCAGAACATCAGAGTCCTCCATACCATCTGGAGACCTTGCTGAATGCCCTGAGGCATCTCAAAATAATACTTGCTACCTGTGTTTAGGAATCTGATTTGTGCACTTGGTAATAAGTTTCCTCTTCCCCTCACAGGCTGTTTCAAATTATAAATAGTCACATATATCTAAGCTTAACTCTCAAACCTTGCCTTTTCCAGCATGAGTAAACCTGTTTCTCTCCAGACTATTATAAATCTTTTTTATGGTGTGTCATGTCTCTTTGAGAAGCTGGATAAGTTAAAAACATTTTCCATGCTGCCTCTTGTATTCTCACATCCTCCTCAATGTAAGCTCAGTGAAAGGATTAATTTTTCCACAGCATCTTTACCCAGACTGTGCACAAGGCCAGGTTCCCTTTGTTATCTCTCTTTGTTATTTCTCTTTGTATTTATTGAAGGGTTATGGCAGCTTTTATTAGTAGTATTTACTGTTACTTGCAAAAATATGTGGGTAGTGGCTGTTACCACAAGTGTGACTCTCCCAGTCCATGACTTTAATCTGTGTCCCTGACTCCTAGGTGCAGGTTGGACAGCGACCAGCTGACCTTGCAATTCAGATAACTCAGCCTCCCCAGTCTGCTAATGGACTCTTTTTATTTTGATCTGCACTGAATGCCACCAGCAAATATTCCATGTTCCTAAATGATTGATAAACTGTTAGTGTTCGCTTAGGTCTCTGTGGACCACACCGGAATGGCCTTGGTAACAGATACCTCTCCATTAGGACATTACAAGATTCACCAATGAGACAGTTTTTAGTTATTTTAATATGTACTCTCTTATTCTCCTTAAAATATTTTAAACAAAATATCACCTATTCCTAAACCAAATGCCTTGCAGAAATCAAAATAGTCTATATTAATACACATGACCTTGTCAACTGTGCCTAAGATTCCTTCAAAAAAGGGTATATTTAATGCCTTGATTTTCTGGTATATGGAACAGCATAAGTGCCATTTCACCAAGCATATGAAGTACAGCCTGAGGCACTCCTAGTTAATGGAGTGTGAAGATAATGCACTGCTCTTAAACCTTCTTTCTAAACCTGACTAAAGAGTGATATCAGTGCTTTGATGATTGACTGGAAGTAATTTTGTTTCTGAATAGACTGAAATTATCTTTGCAAGCCATGATTTGCATTTTGGAAAGGTGATATATGAAAAAAAGACCACTCATTTACAAATAATGTGGCTTTTAAATCAAAAAAGGACAATCTTGTCACAAGACTGACTTGTTTGGTCTGACCAACTTTGCTCATAGATTGTCAATCATTTGTTTTTAGGACGGGTTGGCATTTTTTTTTCATTTTAAGTGGTGGTAATCCCATAGTCAGAGACCATACAGAGAATTATTCTTCACTGTACTTGGTTTCTTCTATCTGTTTGCTACTTTTGCTGCTGTTACCTTAGTATCAGCTTCGAGACAAGTAGGCTAATGTGGTTCTTGAGGCATAAATGACAATACACTTTAATAAAGTGTACAGAAGGCTTCAGTATAGATTAGTGAACCAAATTCTACTTGTCTCCCACAGACCTGCAGTCTGGACCATTACTCAGTTGACAATTAAAATTCCAACAAGGCAGTGGACTCCTATTCTTAGGACTGTGCTTGAAATATATTACTGTGTGTCTTTTTGAGAATGACCTTTGAAATTAGAATAAACTTTATCCTAAGTAGGTCTGAAGATTTTAGACCAGAAGATATAAAACAGATGAAGATATGTCTTGGTTTTTCTCATTAAATTACAATCTATTTTTATTCCAGACATGAATTGCATAGAGACAATGTAAGTGAACTCAGATGGGATCAAAGAGGAGTCAAATGGAAGGTAATCTAATTGGTGAGACCTCAAACCTATTTATCAGCTGTTTGCATATTAAGCAGTTCTTTAGAATGCTTTTTGTTTCTTTCTTATACCTATTTCTGTAAGGTGGCATTAATCAAGCACAGCAAAGCATTCGGGTAGGCTTGATCCCATTTCTTTTCATCTCAGAGCTGGAGAAGCTCAGCTAATCCATTAATACAGAATCACAGAATATGCTGAGTTGGAAGAGACCCACAAGGATCATCAAGTCCGATGCCTGGTCCTGCGTGGGACCATCCCCAAGAGTCACGCCATGTTCCTGAGAGTATCATCCAAACACTTCTTGGACTCTGTCAGGCTTTGTGCTGTGATACATCCCTCTCTTTTCAGACCAACTCTTTAAAATTTGTAGTTCATAGAGAATCCTTCTTGCTTATGTTTTGGGGTCATATGAACATAGAAATGCTGTAAAGGGGAGGCTGAGGGGAGTGACCACTGCTGTTGCCTCAGAGACAGGCTCTCACTGTGGGGCACACCAGCTGCCCAGGCCAGGGAATGTGGTATCTTGGGAGCTGTTGGAAAAGATAACAGGCATAGCTGCCTCATGGTGCCTCCACAGAGGTAGGGAGAGCTTGGTCTGACCAGCATCCTCATGGTTCTTGGTGTGGGGTAACAAGGAATAGCTCTGTGGTCTAAGTGAAGCTTTGCTGTGTAACTTGAGGAACCTGGCAGAAAACCAGCCTGCCCATCTCATGTCCAGGGTTATACTACTCTAACCACCAAGAATCTGAGAAACTACTGTAAAGTTACAGAAGTCTGTGATAGGAAGAAGAAAGTCAGTTAAAGGTAGAGACTGAAATATAAGACTGAGAGGTTTTTTGCCTTTGTTTACACAATGTTATTAAAATAAATTGGCAGGCTAAGACACATTTCAATAGTTAACAAAGACTTCAGACTCTGCAGAAAGCATTTATCAACACCTTTGTTGAATGGTTGTTTGTCCAATCTTTTGCTGGATTTTTTGCTGCATTCCTTGCAGTCACTCAGTAGTTTCACAGCAATAAGGCACTGAACTGCTGCCTCTGAAGGATAAGACAGCACAAGGCATTTAGCAGTGATTCTGTGCCTACAGTCTGCACAGGAAATTTGGTCTCCTAAAGCTCCTATGAGGTCTCTGGAAAATCCCACATTCAATATGTCAGCTTTGCAGTTTTGTGCCCCAATAGCTCTAAAGAGATTCCACTGTTTCCTCACCCATGGGCTTTCTATAATGCTGTCCCAGAGAGATTTACTTGCCTAACTGGTTGTGGAATCACATGGGAGTGAGAAACCAGAGCAAGTACCCTGCTTCCAGGGCTGGAATGGAAGGGATTAAGCAGAGAAATGCAGCAGACAGTGTATTTAGCAGCATGAGTGAATGCAAAGAGTTCCTCTTGGCATTCTGGCTGGACCAGCTCCAGTTGTGACTGGTGGAAATAGTGTGTCAGAAAAGTCAGCAGTGCCCTGGCAGCCAGGAGGGCCAACCATGTCTGGGGCGGGGCATGAGACAAAGCATCACCAGCCAGGAGGGGATTGTCCCTGCTCTGCTCTGCACTGGGGCAGCCTCACCTTAGATATTGTGTGCAGTTTTGGGCACTGCAATATAAGAAAGATATTAAGCTGTTAGAGAGCGTCCAAAGGAGGGCAATGAAGATGGTGAAGGGCCTTCAGGGGAAGCCGTATGAGGAGTGGCTGAGGGCACTTGGTGTGTTCAGCCTGGAGAAGTGGAGACTGAGGGGAGACCTCACTGCAGTTACAACTTCCTTGTGAGGGGAAGAGGAGGGGCAGGCACTGACCCCTTCT
>JAWWTY010000123.1:47294391-47317136 GCA_035222235.1 Margarornis squamiger | reverse complement strand
TGGTGTGACTCTTGGGGATGGTCCTGTGCAGGACCAGGCATTGGACTCGGTGATCCTTGTGGGTCCCTTCCAACTCAGCATATTCTGTGATTCTGTGAAATGTGGCAAAACATCTCACTGTTTGCTCTGGGCTGTGTATTTCCTGGATGTGATTAGGTCTTTGTGGGGAGAAGTTTCCTTCAGCCTTCCTGGCCAGTTATGGGAGAACATGGATGGGATGGTGAATGTTATTTGTACCATGAGGTTGCTTGTTTAAATGTTATCCAGAGTGGCTTGTAACTAAATATTGTTACAATTTAATTAGAGCTCTGTTTTTAATATCAATTGTCCAGTGAAAAAGGAACTTTTGATTTTAACTTGATTCTTAGTAGACAGATATCCATGTCATATGAGCTGAATCCCATGTAGCTCATCTGGAATGGACAAGTGCAGCATTTGGAAAAACAGCTAACCATAATCCTGGGGGAAGCCTATAGATATGATAATTATTGAGTGTTGCTATATTCTTCATGGCAGAATACTTTCCAGTTCTTTCTGCTTTCATGTACAATCAAGTCTCTTTAACTCCTTGCCTCTAATTAAGAATGGAAAGAAAACACAGTTGTAGTAAGATACTCATCCATCATACAGTTAAGGACAAATCCTTTTCCAGGAAAAAATGACATTGCTTTAATGGCTTAAGGAGAACTTCAGTCAACTGAAAATCTTCCCCATCAATTTGGACAAGTTAAGCCCATAAGCCTGTTGCAGTCCACAGTAATGATTAGCATGCAAAAAATAGTGGCACTGGCCTCTTGGCAGTGGTGCTTCATTAAACTATTCAAGGCCAAAGTTCAGGGAATGGAGGTCACTCATAAAGAAGACCAAGTGCAATTTCTGTTCTCTGAGTGTTTTCTTACAGCCGTACCAGGGCCTCCTACTAAGGAAAAAATATCATACCTTAACCTGGGTGATGAGATAACAATATGAAGAATAATTTCTGAGATATTATCTTCTTTTGAGATATTATCTTCTTTGCCCAGTATAATCCTTAGCTCCATAGCAGGAATGCTGTGATCAGAGATCTGCCACCTTGAACCTAATATTATATAAATAGAGTTTAAAAGGAAGACAAGCAAAATAGGAGCCTTCCCTCATAATATTAATCCATCATTTTACCTTGTAACTGAAGGGGTTTTTCTACTGTCACCTAGGGTAAAAGGTCATCTCCAAGATGCACAGTTGAACTGAGCTGCAAACATCAAAGAACACAGTGGAAGTTCTGTAGTATTTACTCATATGTTTCAGATTCATGATGTAGACTAGAAGCTGATAGGAGGAGAAAAAACCCACAAAACCCAAACCACTTAGTAACTGGTTTCAGCAAAACCCATCAAGGTTTATTTTTATCCTGTCCCAAACTTTTCTTTAGTCAGTCTCTAAAATCATTTTATATGTTGGAGAGAAATATGATTGCATAAACATGGGAAAAAATTCTTCCCTTCATAAGTAGAAAAATATGGCCTTTTATAAATGTTGACTTTTCTTTAGGTAGCCTGTAATATATTAGTGTTGATAATAAAAGTAACTGAAATCCAGTATAAAGAGAAACTGGGTGGTCTGGAAAGAAAAAAAAAATCATTGTAGATTGATTTACTTTTTTTTTGTGTGGAGTCTCTGACAGAGCAAGATGCTGTGAGACATTTTAGCTACATGACAGTTTGACTTTTTACATCTCTGATCATTCAGTATAGGATAGCAACAATGGTTGAGATATCTTTGAAAGCTTTGCTGCAGAGAAAGATCTGAGACATCCCAATAAGCTCAGTTTCCCAGTGTTTATCAGGACTGCAAACATATTTATGGAACTGGGCCAATTATAATACAGTAAAAGAGTATAGGAGCTTTTTGAAGACGTGATGAAAATTTTACTGGTGGTAGAAAATCTTACTATTGATTTCCATTTTACCTATTTAGTAGCTGATGCAAACTCACAAGAGCTGCAACAGTGATAAAAGAAAAAGTCAAGTATGAACCAAACAAGATACATGTTAAAATCACTTGCTTTGAAGTGTTGATCTTGGTTAACAAAACTGGGAAGGAAGGAGAAAATGGCTCTCTATCTGTGACTAGGTAATTCCAAGGGGTTTGGCTTACCAGGTGCTTCTGCTGGGGAAAGGACAATGAGGAGTCTCCCAGGGCTACCAGAAGGGACGTGAGCAGCTTCTGCCAGCAACTCAGACCCCTTCCAGTGGTCCTAGGGGATGTTGTTCATTAAAGAAAAAAGCAGCACTTGTTTGGTTTTCTTTTACCCAGCGAAATCCTCAAGGAAATGTAATGTACTCATAAGAAAAATATAAAGATAACTCTCCTCTCACCTAGGAAAATTCAAGTAACAACATTTGCACGATCTATGCATTCTTGCTTATAACTAATTGAGAAACTGTCTGAACTTTTGGCAGTTGAACTTTACAGTGTAGAAAGTAGTAGAGAACAAAACATGATCGTATCCAGTTACTGCCTGTCCTGGAAAAAAACCATGTGAAAAAGCACTGTTTGGCAAGCAGTACTGCTGTTTATTAAGTATTAGAGTGTTTGATAAAATGTATGATATATAATTTAATGAAAGCTGTAGAAAATTAAACATCTCTTTCCGTATTCATTATTTATGCCCATTGTAAGTGTTATTCAAATAAGATAAAGCAATTTGTTGAGCAATAGGTTTAGTGTTGACATTTCTTTGGTGGAACAGGTTCTGTAAAGATAAACTGAACTAAAAAATCAGTTTGCTGACTTTAATGAACAGAGATGATTTATATATGAATAAATTCATGGACATGATTAGTCACATGAGCCAAATTCACATAGGATCAGTCTTTATTTTGTAAGAAACCTTGAGTCAGAAGATATATGTTCTTCTTGATCTACTATATATTATGGACATGGACTGAGCCTCAATCCTGATGAAAATGTTTCCTATTTGAATACAGACCGTCATGTAAATATCATAGCTGACCATGACACCTGGATTACAGCTGAGACCAAAATCTTAATCTATTGGACTTCCCTAGAGGTGAAGAAGAAATTGAAATCCAGCTCTGCTGGTAAAGGTCAAGTTCATCTCTAAAAATAAATAGGAAGTCTAACTTTAAAATGACAGTGGCTCATGAAATCACCAAGCAATCAAACAAGGTAGCACATCTAGTGTTTAAAATCCACCATTTATTGACAGGTGTTGAAGACCAGTGCAAAGCCAGCGTTATACTTGCAGGGGAGTATCTTACAAGCCCATTAAGCATCTTCCCCCTACACTCAGACATCAAAAGTCTAAACACATTCTATGGACACAGGAAATGATAGACATTACTCTATCTGTGATGGCTTTTTCTTTCCTTTGTCCCAGCTACTTGCTTACAGACTCGCATTTCCATACATTTGCAAAGCGTGTGGTCAGGGCATTCTCAGTAGTGTAGCTGCCCTTGTTGGCATCTCCCATGACTTGAAAATGTCCGCATGGAGGCAAGAGGGTCAGCACCTTCCTGCAGGTGGATGAGGAGGGACAGCTGGCATGGTAAGTGAGGAACGGTGCCAGGTCACTTCTAAACCTGTGGCACTGCATGCCTATGGGACAGCTTCTGTTGGCAAGGCAGCATGTAAGCTTGCAACTGCCTGCTTTGACTCAGTCATCAGGGTTGGTGCAGTAAAAGTCCCTTGCACCACTCTCATATTTTGCAAAGGTGAACCAAGTTTTCAATATTTACTGTGATTTAATATTGTAATTTAATTTTGCAAGAAGAGACTTTTCTCTTCAAACCAAAATCGTCATGTTTTAGTTTAGGAAGAAAATGTGAGAATTCTCCCAGCATCTTTAATATTGTCCATGGTATAATAAAAAACTCGAGTAATATCATGGGCATCAAGTCAGAGTGTGACAGATACCATCAGCTGCTTTTTAAAGAAGTTTAACAGACCACATAGGGTTTTTAATCCCTTTATGTTTTATTTGAATGCTGGGTAAACATCTGAGCTCTACAACACATGTAGGCTGTGTGAAAGATTAATGTGTAAAAAATAAGCCACATTTGCATATATCTGGAAAAAATTATTACACACTTAGCACTGGATGTAAATATTGTCATCATTGCAATCAGGAAGGCACAGAAGGCATGGGAGCACACTAGCTTTTCTCCTTTAGAGAGACTGGTTCAAAACTTGTTTTCCAGCAAACATGCAAAGAGGTTTGTTATTCTTGCTTATTTAACATGTACTTGAGTAGCCTATAATCAAGGGACCTGAGAACATCTTATTTTGATATTGTGGGAAGTATGTCACATCTCCTTTTTTGCAGTTTTTGAGTTCAGCCTTGCAGCCCCTCCATCCACACACCAGTGTGCTGTCACCCTGCTGTCTGCAAGGACAGAGTGTATAGGGCTGACTTGACTGGATGCCCTCAGCTCAAAGTCACTGCAGGAGGCTTCTCTTAGAACTGGGGCAATTTTCACAGAGGCTGAATCAGTGAGCTGAGTGCTGTAATTCAGACTTCGTGAGCAAAGCCTGCATCCACTGCCCTTCTGCCATCTGTGCCTGAGGAGCTAGAGGAGTAGTGCTGGGAGGGAGGTGGCACACCTCGAGGGAGGGTCTTGGTGGGTGACACTGACCTCGAGGTTTGGGTGGCAGCATGCACAGAAGAGATCTGTACAAGAGGCTTAACTAGGTTATCACAGAATCGTAGAGAGGTTTCAATTGGAAGGGACCTTGAAGATCATCTGGTTCTAAACTCCCTGCCATAGGCAGGGACACCTTTCTTTAGAACAGGTTGCTCAAAGTGCATTGAATGTTTCCAGGGATGGGGCATCCACAACTTCTCTGGGCAACCTGTTCCAGTGCCTCACCACCCTGACAGTATACCTTCCTGATGCAATATAAACCTACTCTCTTTCAGCATGTAAACATCCAGAGTAAAAAGAGTGGCTGCATTTTGGCCAGGAGTGGTGGACTTGGGACCATTCAATGGTAGGGTTATTTTGCGCTACACCAGTGATGAAGTAAGTGGACATGGAGTCATCTGTAACTATTCCAGTATTGTAAAACAGTGAAAGATGATGTTGGCAGAAGATTTCAAAAACTGGTAAGAAAAGCACCACTGACATAGTTAGAGCAGCATATAGTCTCCTTGTTATCCTGTCATTCAAGTCTAAGTAGACCCATACACACAAACAGCACAGAAAATGAACACTTTGTAGTGATTATGTAGTAGGTGGTTTAGAACAAGTTGGTTCAAAGGGTGTGTTCTGTATTTCAGCTGCACTTGACATGACAAATCTTCCTCTTGTCTTCAAATGCAGCACTGGCAAGGACATGCTTTGAGCTCATTTATTTCCCTCAAGAAGCAACAGCAACTCTTGTGGAAATTTTTTGATCCTGCTGCAATTCATCATAAACAATTATGCCTGTGGTCTTTCAGGAGGAGACATGAACATTTTCCCCTTGAGGCATCTGAAACCTTGGATCAAATTTAAAAAGAGCAAAATGCTATCTCATGAAATAAAATAAGACACCAGGAAAGACACATGAAGGGGTTAAGTGGCAGAGTCAGAAGTAAGATGAGAGCCAATGTATTGATTTCATGATAACGAAATGATGGGTTTCACAGCAAGGATAATTACTCTGAACTTCACAGTCTTGGACAATAAAGGCTTGGCTTTAATCTCAGCTGCAAAATTAAGACATAAATTCATATTTTCACATCTCTCTATCCACTGGAGTTATTGATTTTGATTTATCCTGTAACAGGAAGGGAACCTGGTGTTGAAATTTGGATCTTGACCCAAATATGGTGCAGAACTGAAGCACTTTGGAAAAGATAATATTGTGACACACTTGCTCATATTCTGTGATTGGATTTTTGATTACATGTAAAAAATGGGAGCAGATCTTTCTGTATGCTTGTTTCTAATACCTCAAAAGGGAAGATAGAAGTAATTTGATTGTGTACAGACAATCTCTAATATCTGTACCACAAAATTCCCACTCTGGCCTCATAGCCCATTGTAATTCATTATGTAAAATTTCACCTGGCCATACATACAGAAAACTGCATGTACTAATAGATCCAGTTACTTGTTTGGGAATGCTCACTATGCATATCATCTGTGCTGTCATTTCCCCATTTTGTTCTTTCATCTGTTTAAAATGGGAAAAGGGAAGGGTCCTGGTCAAAAAAGAAGTGTTTCTGCATCACGGAGTGATGACTTGAGCCTAAACTGTATGTCCCACTCCTTCCTTTTCCATGATGTGTACCAAGCCTATCCCTCTGCACTGCATGAAGTTCCCCATGTCTTGCTCCAAACTGTGGCACTGCCTGTGAATCTGTAAGATCAGGTTCCTTTCAGAGAAAGGTGGATTGGAGGCTCTACTCCAGGTGCACACTCATGTCACAGAATCACAGAATCACAGAATCACAGGTCAGTTTGGTTGGAAAAGATGTCTGAGATCATCGAGTCCAACCTATGATCCAACACCACCATGTCAACGAGACCATGGCACAGAGTGCCAGGTCCAGTCTTTCCTTAAACACCTTCAGGGACAGTGACTCCACCACCTCCCTGGGCAGCCCATTCCAATGCCTGATCACCCTTTCTGTGAAGAAATTCTTTGTAATGTCCAACCTAAACCCCTCCCTGACACAGCTTAAGACAGTGTCCTCTCTTTCTATCACTAGTGGTCTGACAGAAGAAGCTGACCCCTGCCTGGGGGACCCAGGGCACATATTGGGAATATTTGGCTCAGGAAACAGGTCTGCAGTAAACCCCTTGAACTGCCTATGCCATAGCTTAAGCTTCTTCCATCTTCTGATACATTTCTGCTGGGCAAAATTGCTTGCTAACATGGATTTACCACTAAGGCCTTAAAAATGCATTCACTTGTTATTTTAGTGATTGCCTGGGCAAGAAATCTGCTACAAAATCATAGAATGGAACTGGATGGTCTAGTTACTTCTGCCAAAATACAGTGTATGGCAAGTATTTTCCTCCATGTGGCTGTGCTTCTCTGGCCAGACTCTTGAGTACAGGGAGGCCATGGTGGAGAGACTAACAAGGGAGAAGACAGTATTTTTTTTGCAAAATGGAGCACAGTGAGTGATCTGAAACTGTCTTCAGGGCAAAGAGATCAAATACTCTGAAGGAGACAGAGTTGTGCAAAAGCAGATACATTACAGAAATAAAACTGTAGGATTTTTGGCTGGATATTTCCAGAAACTGTGCTCTGTAGCTTAGATTACATTCTGATGAGAAAGATGGATGGAAAGGAAGGTGTTCTTAAATCCAGCAGGTTATCAGAGCTTTGGCATACAACAGGTTAACATTATTTCTTGCGTGCATTACTTAGCATGAGTTTGAGGAGGCATTTTGCAAAGTAAATTGGAATAAGAGTGTATATGGAACTTATCTTTGAGAGAAATGGTTATGCATTCAAATTTAAATTTCAAACATTTTAATAACAGAAGTCAGCTGAAGTGGAACTTTTTTAAATTTAAAAATTCTGCCTTTGCTTCTGCTGGGGTGACTTCAAAATCATACCGCAAAAGTCACTGCTGTCCCATGTCTCCCACGTCATAAGGATAAGCAAGCCAGGAATCTAATGGTTAGAGAAACAGGGTAAATAAACCTCTCACTTACATGTGATATCACTTCTGTTTATGGATGCATAACTTTGCCATGAGGCTCACAGGAGGATCCTTCACTTGACTGCTGCAGTCTGCCTCTGGTGGCATCCTCATGTAACTTTAGGTTTCTTTTGGTGGTCACATACTCAGGTCTGTTATATCTTACATGTTAATGCCTGGGATTTCTCTGCCTGACTAGTAGGTGATGAGAGGAGCCTGCGAACTACAGAGTCATGTCTGTTGGGGTCATGGATGAGGAAGACTTGCAGTTCGGCATCGAGCCTGTGGACAGTCTTTGTAGCCATTGTTTAAACCAATCTCCAGCTGAGCTAGAATCACCAAAAGGATCACTGAACCTGAGTAAGAAAATGGGATCATTAATGGCTGCTCCCTGTGTGCACAAGTGTGTATACTAAAAAAATAGAGCACTTGTACTTGGAATCTGGCAGGTTTAGGAACAGGCAGGCTGAATTGTGTAAGCATAGTATCTGTTCCTTACCACTCATGTCCCATAAAGTCTATCTGGAAAGAGTTTATATGACAGATTCCAGTAAACACTTAAATGCTGTTGTTAGGAACCTGGGAAAGGATCATTACATATGGATGAAACCTGTTAGCGGCTAAGCCTCTAACAACACCCTTAAAAATATGTCTTAGTCCTGAAGCTAGTGAAGCAATTACTTTTGAGTGCAACTGCATTGATTTTAGCTGAGTTTACTATGGGGCTGAATCTAAGTTTTTCTTTGCTGGAATTTTAAAACTTTACAATGAATTGAGATATATGTAACCCAGAACATCTTCTAGTGCTTTAAAAGTTTTGCTCCCTTCTGTTTTCAAAACAAAGCCAGTATAAACTTACATTGACATACCATAAATGCAGCAATTAATTCAGTTATAGCATGTTCCAAAGGACATGTTGTCCCATGACTGACCACTAAAATACCAAGCCAGTTTTGCATAATTTATGTATCATTTAGGCAACACAAAGCATTTAAGAAAAAATGGACATTTAAAGTGAGTTTTATACAGTTTCCATGGTGATTGTACTGAAAGCAATAACAAAAGGCTTAAATATGTTTTCATTTAAAATATCTTGAAGAGAACTTGTTTGGTTCAGACATGCTGTGTTTATGCTATAATTTGTTCCAAATCACCAATTACTATAAAATGTAGATAAATTGACATGGCAGTATTGTTCAAACACTTCAACAGAGCACTAAAATAGTTCAAAGCTTGTTGCTCAATATTTTTATCACAGCTGACATGCACATTAAAATAGGAAAATGTTCCAAAAAGGCAGTAACATTATGATTTAAATTCAGTGCCACAGTTTTGAATTAGGCCATCTTCCAGGGTACATTTTGCTCTTACTGTTTTATTATAGAATTCAGGAGCTTATTGAAAGATAGCTGAACTTTGTTGGCAGCTTTTCAGAAGCCCAAAGCAGTTTAGAATTTTGAGTATTTGCATAGTAGTGAGGGGTAGAAGTAATAACTGATAAACAGATTGCATTGTTCCCTCTTACTTTGGCCTTCCCTTAAAAAACCCCACAGAAATGGCATCATCTTTGAGTCTACCTGCAACAAACAGCAGTAAGAAAAGGTGTCATAATGCAATGAGTATAAAGTAAGGCACAAGGATTTTGGGATGGATTTTTGCAATAGCGATATTCAGCTTGAACGTCACAGCCTTAAGACAACATAACACAACTATTGCAGTTACTTCTAGCTAACTGCAGCGTGGAAGCCCCTTGAAAAGCTCTCCTGCCTCTCAGAGCAAGGTAAGTGAGCCAGTACTATTTATTCCTGCTTGGTTCGTCCAGCAGAGACAGGCGTTCAAAGCTATACTTCCATTTAAGTGTAGTGATATTTTGCTTTAGTGTTTGTTTTCTGAATTAGGACCAGCACATTGATCAAAGTTGTGCTTTCAGTAAAATTGTCCTTCTCTCACTTTTAGATGACCAAAATTAACAAGGCATCTCTGAGATGATCTGTTGCATCCACTGAGCCGGGAAACAGCGAGTGTGAACAATTTAAGAAAGAAAGGTAATTCTCTAAAGCCTCAGTAATTATCCTCTATTTCTGAATTGCTCTCTGGCAATCCCTTTCATGGTAGGGGGAATGTGGCCTTAGGAAGTACATCTTTCTGAGCTGCCTCTTCAGTAAAGGAATGGAAAAAAGCTCCCACAGAAGGCAGCCAGGAGCATGTAAGGCTTGATTTCTGTACTGGATGGCCCTACAGAGGCGTCTGTCAGACTCTCACAGCTAGGAGAGGTGCTGTAAAGATCAGCCTTACCACGCTCAAAATAGGATTGGTGACCACCACCACTCCATCCACATGTGCTTCCAACCATTCAGAGCTAACTCTCTGGACTTAGATGAAAAGGGAAATAAGGTATCTCTGAGAAACAAATTGGGGTGATGTCCTGGTTATAGTGGCCAGGACCAGTTTGTCACTGTGTGGGTGTGGCCAGGGCTGTGTATTCTACACCCTCTATGTCATTTCTCATGGACTGCTAACAATGGATCATTTGCAGCAGCTGCCCAGGGCACACCTGACCCCTCAGGCTACAAGCTGGGTGTTTAGGAACTCTGTGAGATAAGGAAGTTTTCCTGTTTTCACATCAATGACTCAGGTGTGATAACTCCCCTCCAGGGAGTCATGAGCACCTTCACACCCAGCCTGAGGGGTCATGTCTGCTCATGGGCTATCAAGGAGTATCTCATGACTCACAGAGTAAATCACCCATTGTGAAACTCCTCGCCCTGGGGGAGGTGCTGGGCACTCCCGTCTGAGCCCAAGCATATATAACCTGGGGGGTTTGGGATTTCTGAGAACACTCGTGGGATCCAGAGGAGGACCAAGATCTCAGCAGGACTGCAGCTGCCACTCTTGACAAGTCTATGGTCATCATACTCATCAACTGGTTTTCTCTTTCCTTTTACTTTGTACTCGGAGAGGGGCACGTGGTGCTCAGCACAGGGGCTGTCAAGCTCCATTATGTTCATGCCCCAAGGTGCTGGGTTGTACATCAGTTTTGTGTGGGTCAAATGGGTTTTTCCTCTGCATCATTGTACTTACTGTGATCTTTTTATTAAATTGGAATTCTGATTTGCAATCTATTTTGGAGTTGGTTTAGTTTCTCCTGGTTTACCTTTAAACCAGTACAGGTGAGTATTGAACAACCTAGACTTGGCCTCTCAACTGAGGAATGAGGTGGGTTAAGACTTTCCAAAGCTTTGGCTTTTGTTAACTAGTGTAAGGTTGCAGCATGCACGTAAAAGCCTTGTATACTTTTTAAAAGTCAGTCAAGACTAAGTTATGGTGATCTCTAAATTATAAATGCTGCAGCCACAGTTAGTTTCCAAGGCACAGATCAAGATAAATGACATCTGGACTCTGAGGTAACCTTAGATGAAAATGCTCCTTCTGTGCTTGACTCAATCTTCATGGAAGCTGCTTCTCCATAAATGTTTAATAATGCACAGTAACTGCAGCCACCTGCCAGCTGGGATATGGATGCTTTAGCTTGTATGCAACTACTTACTCTGAAAAGTTGAGATAACATGAGGAAGATGACAGTGCTTGAACTGAGAAATATTCGTGTTTTTTTCTCCTTGACCCCCACCCCCATACCTGACTTGTGTCTGTCTTTCCTCAGGTCTGCATGGAAGTCTGCACTTTCCAACAGAAGTGAGTACAGCTGTGTACAATCATGTGCAAATGCACAAGGACAGTGGTTCAGGAAAATGTGTCCCTGTGCTCTGAGACAGCAGGAGCAATGCTGATAGAAAGTTGCTACTGCAGTCCCAGCTTCTTGCTGGAAGGAAATTTGTGTTTAGTGGAGCTCTGAGGTAGGAATTCAATTCTTCTGTTTCAAAACTGTCTCTTCTTTAAAGCACATTTACTTGGGATCTTCCAGAGAGAGACATGGCTTTACTTTTACATGAGATGTTGGATTTTGGCTGATGTTCTTCAGCTGATTACAACAGCGTTTCATATGCAGATACTGAGTTCAGCTCACATAGGAGGCTTGCAACCTACTGCATAGAAGGACCTACTGCTACTCTGTGAAGTCCTCCATTCCAACCCTGTAAGGGTCAAACAATCAAATCAGATGATTTTTGGCAACATTTCATTTCTAATTTTATTTTTTTTAGCTTGGAAAAAGAAAGCAATGATCACACAGTGATCTCAAGCCCTTTATAGTTTTCTGTAGTTCCCTGGCCTTCACCACAGGCTTTCTGTAAAAGCTGACATCTTGACTCAGGTTTTCCATGTCCTGCCTTTAGACAAAGTCCACCGCTCATTTCACACCTAGGTTTGTCCTACACACCTTCTTTGACTTGTAAAAGTCAGCTTCTTGCTCATTTCCCCTACCTGATTCTCACCTCCTCACCCCCACTCCACCTTGTACACGGCTAAAGTAATTTGTAAGGTTAGCAAAATTACTGGAGGGAGCTGTTGAGGATGAAAACAGACTAGATTTTTCTCTCTTAGAACTAATGTTTCCCTAGATCATCAGGTATGCCTGTGCATGTGGGCAAATGGCCTCAGTTTGGGATAGATTTGACTCAGATCAACATTTATCTGCAGCTCTAGAAGCTACACCCATGAGCCAAGCATAATGATAATCAAGAAAATTGTCTCCTAAATGTCAGAGGGTTGCAGTGACCCAAAGGAAAGCCTGTAGCACTAATAACTGGCTTAGCTGAGAAGTGTTCGAGGAGTTACAAACAGCCTTTGCTTGTTTTATAAAGGCAGAAAAAAGGAAACCTGTGATACTTCCAGTGCTGCTCTGTGTGTGTCTGTGTGTGTGGTCTTTTCCTCACAAAAGCTTAACTGAAAAGTCAGTTCTATACTCACAAGCATCCTGCAGTTATTTCAACTTCTTTTTCTTGACTATAGTTCTAATATACCTTCTGCCCAGGTACCAAACTGTGCCAAACAAAAGTAACTACTCAAACAGCAAAGTGGGTTATCTTGGACCACACAGCCAACAACACACATGCTGTTTTGCACTCCTGTCTATAATACAGACAGCCTTTGCCTGATGTAATACACTTTTGCTGTAGATAAAACTGACATATCTTTAATAACCGATGGTGACTTGCAATTAACTGTAAAGTGCAAAGCAATCTTCCTAATTAAAACACGGGAACAAAGGGCTTTTAGATCTTTACATAGCATTGTGCATACCCTGAAAGTCCTTGAATTAGATAGTCCTTGCAAATTACTTGCTGTCTAATTACAGTCAGCATAATCACTATACTTCTTATAATGATGCATCATTGTTTTCTTATCTCTACCTACGTGGTAATAGGGTGTTCTGCTTTGGTTATGACATCTTCAAATAAAACAAGTCTCCAAGATCTGTTTTTCTCTCGTTTCACAGAATCACGAAATGGATAAGATTGGAAGGGACCCCACTGGGTCATCTGGTCCAACCTCCTTGCTCAAGCAGGGTCATCCTAAAGCACATTGCACAGGATTGTATCCAGATGGTTCTTGAATATACTTATTACTGGATAGTACTACAGTGTTGTGCTTTGTGTGTGAATGCTGAAAGTGAACAGTAAGTAGATGAAAGTAACTAGCCAAAGTGTGAAAATGCATTTTTATTGCTTTCACTGTCTTTTAAAAATAAGCTTTACACTAAAAAATATCTTCACTCTTCCTTTCAGTTTTACTCACTCCTGTCCTGGGTTGGGGGGGCAGATCAGAATCTGGATCAGACTTGTGAAATTTTTGAATCTGCCAGGAAACCATTGCTATGATTCTCAAACATTTCAGGAAGTGCCACTGCCCTGATACATTGCAACCACTGTGAGTGAGGCTGTGAGTGCACCCGCCACTGTGCAGAGGTGCTTTGGGCTGTGTAGAGACTTGGTTTAACCTGCCATATGCGAGGAAAGAGCCTGCAATCAGATACATCCAGAAGCTTGTGCCAGAGGTGTGAATCACTGCAAGATCTTTTTGTCTTGTAAAGTTCTTGCCAGAAAAATAAGCAGAAGTATTAGGGTACAGATAATATGCTGGTTCAGAAGAGAAGCATTTGGACTTCTGGAGCCTGAGGCTGCCTGCACTTTAATTTGGTCACTTTTCTTGATTTTCATTTCAGACAGTACAGAAGAGGCAATACTGCAAATAAGTTTACTTATCATACGGTAGTCTGGGTTTAATAAGACCACATCAGTTCAGCTCAGCAGAGAATTTTACATATTTCTTCTCCCTGGTGCAATTGTCAGTCCTCCAGAGCACTGCGTTATTACTTTTTTTCAATATAGAGCACTGATTACTTTTGAAACACTGATGCAGTTTGTCAAAGCAATGTGGTTGTTGTCATTTATGAGAAAACTTCTTTCTACAACTATAGTGCAGGGAAGGCTTTTGGAAAACAGTAACTGAAGTTCAGTGCCTTTAACGTGCCTGTATTTTTTTAAGATGAGTACATATTACTGTCACAACTTTTATCCCCAAGGAATCAGACAAAACATTGCATATAAACACACTGAAGTCTTTAAGAAGAAAGGAATAAATGGACTATGATGATTATGCAGTTTTTGGTGGTCTATGTTGAAGAAAATTCCTTTTTGTGACAGCTCTATCCTTACTGATATTTCCCATCAGGCAGACTACTTTTATCTGCTAGTCAGATATATACACTAACACTAGTGACTCCTTTCATAACAGCAAAAACCAATGAAGCTGAAGTCAGAGATAGTTTGGTTGCTAGTAGAGTTCCAGCATGATGCAAGATAGGTTTTCTTTTACTGATGGGTTTGAAATTTTGGTGATTTATATAAGGGGAGAATTTATTGCTTTAATAATCATACTAGGTACGTACTTAGCCTTCGTATTTAGTTTTCCTATGTCTCCATGCTAATTCAGAGAAAACAATAGTGAGATAGGAAAGATGTGTCTGCCTAATGCTGCAGACAGATGTGATTAGTTTTATACTTTTTTCAAGTTATCATGTTATTAAACTTGCTAAATACCCTTGAGAGCAAGAAACAAGACAAAAAGGCTTTTAAAACCACTCACACAATTAAAATAGCCTTGTCAAAAATTCCAGCCATTGAATTCCCTGAGAATTATAAAATATTATTGGAAAATTATCTTAATTGTTCTACAGACCTTTAGATAATATAAATTACTATCTTCCTACTGTAGTAATAGCTTATATCCCTTGAGGATTTGTCCCCTGTGTTGTAAACCAAACCAGCAGACTTCTCAAGCAGGTCAAGCAACTTGCTGCTTAGAGGTGGGACCTGAAGTAGTGGTCACAACATGAATAGTCCCTGTTAAATTCAAGCTCTGTGTGTGTGCTCACTTATCAGAAAATCTGAAATCACTTAACATTTCTCATCTTGGTTCCTTCTTTCTGACCAGTAACAGCACCAACTAATTATTCCTAAAGAGAGATCCCTTGAGAGAAGGTTGCCATCTGTGTTGCGCATTGACAGCTCTATTAGAAGTCTGCTGTTGCATGCTGCGGGTTCTGATCAGATTTCATGTGCCTCGAAAGGCAGACAACCTGCAATAGGATACTCCTGGGCAGTTAAATCACATCAAATATTTAAACATGGAATTTGATATCATTCATTAGGTCTATTAAAGAATCTCACTTCTTGCTGTAAAACTACCCACACAGATTAGAGACTGTAGGACTTTTAAAATAACTAACACTTTCTGCTTCATATGTCCTCCATGAATAATTTTTCTTGGTAGTTTCCAATGTTTCCACAATACTGCCAGCAGTTTCTATGAAAGCTTCTAATCCTATTTCCACTAAAATCAGTTTTGCACTAATTTAAAGAGAAGGGAGAAAGGAGAAGAGAGGTAATAATTGACAGTACAGAAATTAATGAACAAACCTGGATGAAGGAAATTAAAAATGGTGAATTTGTCAGCAAAATTTGAGTTCATCAAGCAAAATACTTTATTGTAAGACCTCTTTGGTCTAGTACCAAATCACCAAGAACCCCAGAAGGGAGTCTAACAGAGCATTGCCAGCTCCAGGAATGAACTCCAGCATGAAGAAATCAAATAACTCTCTTGTGGTCATGACTGATGACAATGGCAAAGCTGAGGGCTGCAGCCAGGTTTTGTGACTATCAATGCTGTCGTATGACAGCATACAGCAGCTGTCTTCAGATGGGTAAGTTGTCTTCTATCTTTGGAAAATGCCATGGTATTTTTGCTCAAAACACTCAACGTTGCTTTAGCTCTGCTCCAGCTGAAATCAGTTAAATATCAGGCCCATACTCCATATATAAAGTAATGATGCCATATTCAAACTGCATTTTACTTTCCTAGAAAGTTTGGCACTACTCTAATAATAATGAAAGCCCTCTGCATTGTGTACTGCTTTCTCCTTAAAATGTTTGGGGCTTGTTTCTATATAAACGTATTTGATACTTTTTGGATCACCAATTTTTTCTGTGGCTTTCATCAGAAAGAAAACTTTGTTCCTGTTTTGCCTTATTTCATAATGTCATAACAGTATTTTTAAAGATATTTATTCAAGAAGAAAGATTCCTTTATGAACATCCTGTTGCCTGTTTCTGAAAGCTGTTCTCTTCTAAGTTTTTGCAAGGTTCTGAAAAAAACCCAACTTTTCTAGTGTTTCCTACACATTGTTCTTAAATTTAGTATCTGCTCTAACTTAATGCCCTGATAAATTATTCAACTTCAGAAATTGCTCAACTTTCTTTATTCTATTACATTTTCACTTTGATTTCAATAGGATGGTAGTTTAAGTAAGAAAGCAGAGCTAAATACCACATTATTATCATTTCTGCTGGATCTGCAGTAGTCTGCTGATGTGACATTGTGATAACTTTGAAGCAACATTGGTGCTGAAGTTAAAAAATGCTGCTTTCAGGGGATGTTGACATCGAACATTTATATACAAAATGGTGCTATATCAGAAAGTGTGATATTACACATGACAGCAAAAAGAAAAAAGACAAATTATATTTGAAACAGAAACAATGAGTCGTGGTTTTTTGAGGTTTTTTTGGATGTGAGATAAATTGATATGTTGCATCTGCCCACAGGATACTACAGGGGTGGCGGCTGCCAACTCCTGTAAGCAACCTGGAATTCAGTGTGATGAGTTCCTGGTTCTTGGGGTTGCTTTATAAGATCCCATGGGTGACAACCCACGAGCCTTCATGGCAAGTTGTTCTCCCTGCTATATAGAATGATTTCTGTGAGAGCAGGAGCCCTTCTGTACAACTCAGTTTGAAGGGTTGCCTCCATGTCTGTGTTTTCAACTCCAGTCTTAGCCTAATCATTGGCAAACTGCTTTTTTTTTTCTTTTTTTTTTTTTTTAATTTTTATTTCAGCTGATACAAACTTGACTGATTTTTCCCTCCCAAAGGAAGATGTCTGTGGTTTCTCATGTAAGCAAAACTGCAGACAATAAACAGAAAGATACAAAGCACAGATGCATTTATTCAGGGAAAAAAAAATTCTTCGATGATATGAAACTTACCACTGGAAACAGATACTTTAAAATAAGGCCAAGCTTAAGACCTTCTGAAATTGGCATTTTCAAAGGTAAGAAGAACCTTCTGGACCCAGCTGCGGGATAAGATAATAAGGTCATGTGGGGACAGAGAAATGTTTTGGGTCAATATAGTCACCCCAAGGAAATCAACAGAACCAGATTCCTTCCTCCTTCAGAAGTTCATCTCTGCCCTCTTTATCTTGATTCTTTGCAGCTTTCTCACATTTCCTCTGTGTCTTCAGCTACACTCTCCTGTCTGCAAACCTCCCACCTTCCCCATCTGCACCCTCCTTTTCTCTTCAGCCTGCCTCAGTGAATGCCACACACTGAAGGAGTCAGCACAATGCATAATCTGCTTGTTTTCTCACTCTAACACTGCTCTGGAGATGCAGTCTCCTCCTCACTGGTTATCTTTTATGTGTTCTTGACTTGTCCAACAGACCTCTAGGAAACAAATTTCCTTCTCTTGCTCCTGGAAATGGAATGTTGCTTTCTTGGCAAAATACAAGTCTTTTTAAAAGCTTCTGGAATTATTCAAAGTTCTATGAAGTGGAAGAAATCTTGAGGTAGCTGATGCCACTTTTACCACTTTAAGAGTGAATTGTACAGTAGTATATTTGTATTATCCTGTCTTCCCCCAACTGTAAGCCATTATTCACAAAAGTATTTCTGTCTTAGTTGCATTGCTATGCATCATAATATTTCCTTTTTTCCTGTTGTTTGTTTGGGTTTTTTTCTATTTGGTTTTGCCTAAACTTTTCCGGACTCCAAGTTTTGCTCTGCTTTTCCTTCTCCAAGGAATCTGACTTTAGCTTCTCTTTGCTTTTGAAGCTCTCCTGCTAGTGCCCACCTTCATGAATAACAATGACTTTTGTGCAGGCAAACAGTTTTGCAGTCTTTGCTTAGTAAAAACTGATTGAAAAGCAGTATCCTATTTCCTCTGAAAACATCTGGCTTTTTTCCCCTGCTTAACTTTTGCCAAAAGAAGTGGAACACTCATTTAATTTCTAGCACTTTCCAGTTTCTCAGTGTGTTGGAGTTCTTTGCTGCTGCCACATCCAGCCTGAAAGACTCTTCATTGCTCAGGGATTTCATATCATACAGTAAAGAAAATCAGCAAATACAGTAACAGCTTCAAATACATTGAAGCGGTGGAAAAGCACAGAAGGAAACAATTACCACTTTATTCGAGTTATTAGGCTAGACAGACAATCCCTTTCAGCACACCATCTGTCTTAGATTAAAATGGAAACGTTCCTTATGAAATGATGCATTTGCAAGGAGTTCACAGCTGCAGAACCAACCAAATCTTTTAACATCTGTTCAGTCCAAAGAGATCTGGGCCTAAGGTACTTTTGAGAGAATATTCTTGAAACGATGCTTTACTTCAATGCCAGAATGCGTTGTGCATTACTTTTGTGCATTTATTGTTCTGCATTTACTAATGGGGTTATCAAATGGAACCGTGAAAGGAACACCCAGTGGAGAGAGTGGGCTGGTATGACCTGAGAAGGCCTGCAAATATCTCTAGCCTTTTTATCTTCCCGAGTCTATTCCAGATTTTCCAAAGTATATGATGTGAGAGCTTGAAATTTTTATAGCTCTAAGAAGACTACGAATATGAACAGAGACAGACACTATGAGATCATCAACACTGCTTAGTCATGGATCTTGCTTTGCCACCGGGCAATGATAAATGGTAGTAACAATTTCAGCATAGGTTCAGTCAGTAATGAATGCCTTTCAGACTACAACAGTTTTTGCTCTTGTCAGATTTCCACTGTGTTTGTTCACTGAAGAGAATGATGAGTTTACTCTTACTTGAGCATTCATCTCAAATGCGTTTCTGATTAGTAATCTCTTTGTTTGAAGCACAGGAAATGACTGAGTGCCAAAAAAAAGAACCAAATATTTAGATAGCAGTCCAGAAAGGTCAGGCTTTTATGCATAAGGATAAAGATAATCCATCTGTGTTCAGCTGTCTTATTTAAAAGGCAAATAAAATTACTACCTCCAGATATGATTAATATGTCTGTGCAACTAGATCATGCATGCATGGTCGCTCCAGAACTAGGGCATAGCAAAGTAAAGAGGTTTCATCTCATTGGAGTTACCACTTCCCAAATATATTGTCTTTAAACCAAGACAATTTCTTTTTTCTTGTTCATTGTTGAAGAAAGGCAAATAAATGGAATATTCAAACAGTTTCTGCCAGCTTCCCCAGTGTAATGCATTTACCATCACCCTGTCAATTAGTAGTCACAGTAGCTAAAATCCAGCCTTTGTCAGTGTGTGCTGTTGTATTATCTGAGTTAATCTTGATTTTGTTATGCTGCATAGCAGAACTAGAGGGAAAATCATCTTGGATCTTGTGTTTCTATTTCCTGGTAGTACACATGTCCTAAAGAAAAAAACTATACTATGTGTTAGCCATCCTTCTCCATTTAAGGAATGAATATTTATTCTAGAACTCCAAAAATAACATCAGACTTCTTTAATAAAGAAGTGGTGTCTGTTTCTTGTGTATTACCATCTGATATAAGGGTGGCTTCTGTGAGAAGCTACTAGAGACTTCCCCCATGTCTGACACAGCCAAGGCCAGACGGCTTCAAGACAGACCCACCACTGGCCAAGGCTGAGCCAACCAGTGATGGTAATAATGCCTCTAGGATAATGTATTTAAGAAGGGAAAAAAAGTATTTCGTGGAAGTAATTGTGTCCAGAGAAGAGAGGAGTGAGAATACATGGAAGGAACAACTCTGCAGACACCAAGGTCAATGAAGAAGGAGGGAAAGGAGGTGCTCCAGGCATCAGAACAGAGATTCCCTGTCTGCAGTGAAGACCACGTTAAAGCAGGCTGTCCCCCTGCAGGCCATGGAGGTCCATGATGGAGCAGAGATCCACCTGCAGCCCATGGAGGAAACCCACACCGGAGCACATGGATGCCCAAAGGAGGCTGTGATATCATGCTGGATACAACTGTACTCTTGTGGGGTTTTTGTTGGTTTTGTTGGTTGGTTTGTTTGGTGGTTGTTGTTGCTGCTGTTTTTACCCCATGAACAAAGTTTACAACTCTAACATCAAAACACTGAGATCAAATGGATAATAATGATAACACTGAAGGCAGTTAAACAGCTTTAGCCATTGTTTGAAGGAACAGAAAGTATGTTATGCGACACTGAAAAAAAAGGCAGTTCATGACAAGACTGAAAGTGGTGCTTGAGGTCACTTGCATCAAAAAGTGCATTCCCCCAAATAAAAAAACTTGATACGCTCTGTTTGACCTTATCCTGTCTTCTCTCACACCTTCTTTTGCAATGTAACTAGCTGATGAAGACAGTTTGAAAAACTAAAGAATGATCAAAGATCCAAATATAAGCATCTGGAAATAAGTATGTCACAGCACATGGACCATGGTTTAGCACTGAAACTATGACAGGTGTCCTGTAAAATGCTGTATATGACATGCACTAATCTACACTTTTAATTAGCTATCTCTTCCTTGCCCTTGTGGCATAGAAGCTTAAGTGAAATCCCAGAGTCCAATTTAGACTCTTCTCAATGAACACCTCCCACCCAAGCTGCATTGCTATTTCAGTTGTTTCCTGGAAAAGAGCAGTTTGTTGATCAATGCAGAGGAAACAACCACTGCCAAACTGTTATCAGTCCCCATTTCTCTCTGCCTGCTTCCTGAACTACATAGCGTGCTCATTGACTCAAGATAAAATTTGCATTATTCATGATGTTCTTATTTATTTTTCATATTTGCAGAAATCTATTAAGAGGTTTTCTTTTCCTGGCTGCCATCTCCCCACTGTAGCCTAGACTGGGAAGGAAAATGACTCCAGTAGAAAAAAAGAGGACAGAAGGTAAAGCTGGTGCCTCAATGAAGACTGCACAGCCCAACTACCAGCAATGGCAGAACACAACAGATTGTCTCAGGGAAGGGTTTCCAATGCAATGCGCTGCTTATGGAAAGAGAATGGAAGAGAGTCACATCCCATCATCAGGCATTCTTTGCTGTGGTTAGAAAGTGCCACAGTTTATACAGGTTTCACTAGGCAGGAGAGAGGCACTTTTTTGTGAACAGGGAATGGCTGCTTAGGCTTGAGCAAAATTTAAGGCTTAACTACATAGCTGTCAAAACTGAAGTTCTTGAGTAAAACTGCCATTGGCTTTAATTACTCAGGTATTTGAAATCTGGTCTGTACTTAAAGGCCAGAGGATGACTAACACAGGCCAGTTTATTTAAATTTCCTCATTCCACAGTTTATAATGGTTTTAGATTATATCAATCATGAAAAACTCTAATAAATATCTTTAGAATAAGATCATAACAATACACTTACAAGAAACTAGATCTTTTGACCCAAGACTTTTTTATTTATTTATTTTTTAAAATCACAATGCCTTGCAAAGCTGCTTTTAAAGTCTGTGAAAATTCTTAAGTGTCTAAAGTAGCCACCTGGAAACATCAGGATAGAGTAGGATTGACTGGGAACAAAAGGCAAAGTGGCCCATCTTTTCTTTCAGAAATTTCCAGACACAAACCGGAATGATCAGGTTTTGTGACTAAATTAACACTTGTGTAGAACTAACCATGCATCATGAAATAAACCTGATACTTGACAGCGCACAGTGAACAGTGAAGAGCCTTATTTACAAAAATTTGGTGACCTATACTACATCTGAGACTTCCTATAGTGGCCACTGCTTTAAATAAGAAAGGAACTGGGGGTCTTGCTCTACTTGCTCTACATAGTTTTCTCTCAGAAAAGTCAACAGACATGACCATGAAAAAAGCCAGGAAATAGCTGCCTGCCAAATGGGAAGACAAAATTTAGAAAAAGGATATTCAAGAATTGGAGCAGAAAGCTCATATTCCTGAAATCCTCCTTAGATCATCACTCTGTCTTCCTTGTTCCTGGTTCCAAATTATGTTTCAAGGGGACCTACTCCCAGAAGCACATCATCAGCACTCTCTTTGAAGTGGAACAGAAAATTTCTGCCACTGTGTTTGCCAATCAGAAAATTCTGCTTCATAATCAGGCTTTTTTTCTTTTTTTTTTTTCTTTCTTTTTATTTATTTAATGCTTGGTTGTGTGAAATATCGCTCTAAAACAAGACAGTGTGGTATTCCAATAAGGGTGATATTCTCTCTTCTCCATTTCTGCAGGGTTCCATCTTAGGCCCTGTGCTCTGCAACATCTTCATAAATGACTTGGACCCAGGATCAGATGGGATACTCAGCAAATTTGCAGGCAATACAAAACTGGAAGGAGCTGTTGATGCCCTGGAAGGCAGGGAGGCCCTTCAGAGAGACCTTGATGGATTAGAGCGGTGGGCAATCACCAACCATAGGAAGTTCAACAAGGGAAAGTTCTGGATTCTGCACCTGGGATGGGGCAACTCTGAATCTACGTGCAGACTGGGGAACGAGATGCTGGAAAGCAGTGCCAAGGAAAGGGCCCTGGGAGTCCTGGTTGATGGCAATTTGAATGTGAGCCAGCAGTGCCCTGGCAGCCAGGAGGGCCAACCCTGTCCTGGGGGGCATCAGGCAAAGCATCGCCAGCCGGTCGAGGG
>JAWWTY010000123.1:47192719-47294291 GCA_035222235.1 Margarornis squamiger | reverse complement strand
AAGAGGAGGGGCAGGCACTGATCTCTTCTCTGTGGTGACCAGTGACAGGACCTGAGGGAATGGCCTGAAGTTGTGTCGGAGGGGTTCAGGTTGGATGTTAGGAAAAGATTCTTCCCCCAGAGGGTGGTTGGCACTGGAAGAGGCTCCCCAGGGCAGTGGTCACAGCACCAAGCCTGACAGAGTTCAAGAAGCATTTGGATGATGCTCTCAGGCACATGGTGTGACTCTCGGGGATGGTCCTGTGCAGGACCAGGCATTGGACTCGGTGATCCTTGTGGGTCCCTTCCAACTCAGCATATTCTGTCATTCTGTGATTTCCCAAAAGTAACTTTTTTGTTTGTTTGTTTTTTGTTTACCATTTAGAACCAGCTTTATTTCTAATAGTTTTAGTTTTCTAAACATTTAAAAATTTTAACCTTTTAAAGTCAAAGTAAAAAGCTACCATTAATATAAATAATCAGATAAATAATCAGATAAATACAATTCATATAAATATTTTTACACAGTCCAAAAGAAAATCCTTCAAATACTTTCAATATATGACAAACATATTTTGCTTCAAACTTTGATTGACAGCAAGAATTAATTTGAAATACCAAAACCTCCTTATAATACAGAGGTTATGAATTTCAATCAGCTCTATTCATTCAAAAATCCTGGGCTGATGTCTCATTAGATGTGTTGTTATACTTACAGGCGTGCACATTAGGAGGAACTGAGTAGGGGAAGGTCACAAGGAAGGACACCATGGTCAGTAGGCTCCTAAATTGGCCATGATTGCAGTAACTCCAAACCTGGTCATCATGCCAAGAGGTAGGACTTTTGTCTCATCTGGATTTCACCATCTGCAATAGTGTCTGAACAGAGTGCGACACTGTCCTTGTTTTGGTCGCAGCCACTGATGTACCCAAAGTAGAGACAACCAAAATTCATGCTGGTATGTGGCATTTGGGAGCCTGTCTGGGTTCCTGCTCTAGGGTGTTGTCCCAGACAGCCACCCTTTGTTTGAGCTCATACATTGAGAAGGACAGTCTTTGTGAAGAAATGGGCTCTCCTTGGCCTTTAGAGCTGGCAGACCCTTTTTTGATTGACAGGTGTGGAAGTTGCTTACTGGTCACATTTTAAAACCAAAAAAAGTCCAAGTATTTACAGACCTATCTACAAAGAAATAAATAGGTAATAGGAATATTACCTGGAAAGGTGGTTAACCTTTTACATGCCTGAGAGCCCTTGCTATTTGAAGGACCTGCAGCTTGGTTTTCATGACACATTTGAGTAGTTAGAAATATCCTGTTCTGAGCTGTATTGGGCTGAGAAGCACCTCATACAGGTTTTGCAGTCACTTTGAATCATGTGAGTCAGAAACAGCTGTTTTTGTACCACATCTCACTGTAACCCTGAGCTTGATTATACTCTGAATATTGACACATTCTCTGCTTCCAATTCAAGCTGAACTTTAAGCTCTGGCTTTGAAATCTCATCCTGGAAAAAGGCAAGGACAAACACCAGAAAATTTCTTGAGATGCTTTTAATGGCTTTTCATTCCTCATTTTGCCTTCTCCTTCCTTCCCACTCAGAAACAAAAATTGCTTGGTTTTCCATTTTAACTAAAAACAAACTATGTGAAAAGCAGGTATTACCCTACTCCAACAGCTGTATGCAATTTACAGCACATATTGAGTATGTGGTTTTCCTTTTCATCACTTGTCTCAGAGCAAATGTAGCTGTCTGCAAGTGTGATATAAGCACAGCACACAAGCACTGGCAATCTTGCACATTTGAGTCAAGTCAGGCTAGGAACTTGGTCCATTATCACTGCTTGTGAGAGCTGTCTGAAGAAATGTTAGCTTTGTGGCTGGTGGATAGTAGGAGAACTCATGATTGCTGGAGGCTAAGACCTCCTGCTTATGGGAACAACCACTATTTGTCTTATTTTAACCTGATCAGATCTTCTGTGGCTTCTAGTCAGTGCATTTTCAGTGGAGAAGAAAGTCTGAATGATTAACATCTCCCCTCAATTTACACTGGGTTAATGCTGGGATTTGCCAGTCCTAGCTCCTCCATCTGTGCAGATCTGGAGCAGGATTTTTTGATGGTTTAAGTGCACTGTGCCTGTGGATAGCATTATTAACATTATCCAAGAAACCTTTCCTCGTTTCATTCCCAACTCTATCTTTTCCTCTTGTTCACCTAACAGGGTTGACCTGCAGTCATTCTAGTTACAGTTGGAAGGTATCGATGTGTCAGTGCCTAATCAGGCTGCAACTCTTGGTAATATATTACCTGTTTGGGACCTAGAGGATTATCTTTTCTTTACCCTAGTTCTCATGCCATATCAGTACTGCAATGCTTTTTTTTATGAGGCTAATAAATTGCAACTTTCTTTCTATGTTCTGTGCAAAGACAGAAAGTTGCTATTATTCTTGCAAAACCACATTAAAGAGAAAACAACTGCAACTGGAGTATTGCTGACATTGTTTAATGAAAACCAGAGCACTGCAGTGGAAAGCACACTGGGAAGGACAGCTTCAATTAGAGAAAAGGGGAGATTAAAGACCTCTCTTTTATACAACCTAGGGAAGGAATGTGAATGAATGGATTTGAAGAAGGGTCTAATTGAAGGATAAAATGGAAATGGTAAATGGGTTATGATAAGATCAGTAAGCACAGACAGGGAAGCTGGTATTGCCAGGAATATCCGTAGAAGTTCATAAAACCCCCAAAAGCCAATTTAGTCTGGAACAGAGAGATACAGAGGAAATATTCCAGGAATTGTGAGTAAGTAGAAATCCTACTGGACAAGGACAAAACGTTTGAAATGGAAGAATGTAAGTAGTGTGAAAAACAATCAAGTATTTTTCACTTTAAAAATTATTCCCTGAAATGAGAGGAGAATCAGGAAGATCAAGGTCTTTTCCTGAAGGAAAAATGAACAGAATTTGGTGACAACATATGCACCAAAGATATCCCTGTGATCACAGAAAATTAGGAAAACTGCTATAGTTGGAAAGATAAAACCTTTTAAACTTGAAACTACTATTACCACATGTAATAGTTCTTCTTAACACATTATACAAAGGAGTTTTGACTCAGAGAAGTATGTTTTTAATTAATTTAAATTGTTAATACAACTGAGCTAAGAACAAGGTCAGGGAAGGAGGAAAGCTGGATGAAGGAAATTATTTCAACTTCAGGGAATGTTCAACTGCATTAACAACAGCAGTAGAAATGAGATACCAAGAAGAGGAGATTTTTTGCAAAGAAGTCCTTATTCTCCCTAGGTTTCCTGTAATAGCTAAAAAAATTTAGTCTTTTTTTTTTTGTTGCTTCTCTGATTTTGAGGCAGGGCTACCCAACCTTGTTTTCACTCCCCTACTGATGCTTTGGAAAGCAGCTCCACCTGAGCAATCTGCCATTTGTATGTCAGTGGAATCTTTTTTTCACCTTCCCTGGTTGGCACCACAGGTTAAGTGCTGTTATCTCCTTTAGTTAGTATTGCCATCTGATGCTACTGACCGTTTCTTTTATTCCGTGAAGTGTTTGAATGTATCTGCCTTCTTGAGAGGCCATAGATGTCCCATTTCTTTCTGGTTTTGACCTGCCAGGCTTCATACCACACACTTGATTTTTGCCACTTGGTCCTTTCTACTGTCTGTGCTTGTTCCACCATCTTTCTTTCTCTATCTACTATTAAAAGCCCTGAGACTACTCCAGAGTGTGTGCATGGGTAGGTATGTATATGCACATATGTTTGTATTTCATCTAGTCAGGCCATACATATATACTACTTTTTGATGGCAGATATTCCAGGAATGGTGTTTCAGGGATGGTTGCCTGGTCACATGCAGACATTTGCCATAGTGGGAGGAGAGGAACCAGCCCTTGAGAAAAATGGGTGCTGCAGGTCAGGCATTACAGACATAAGTATGTGAGGAAACTTGGCTGTTCCTGCCTGTACCATATCTAGCTCTTTCCAATGCCCTGTGTCCAGTTATTTCATCAGTACTTAAAACCTCTTTGAAGTATTTATAATTTTTATTGGGTGTTTCTTAGAGACACACATAATAGAGTTGGTCCAACAGTAAATCTGCTATGCTGTGTTTATAATGCAGGCTTTAGTGTCTCTGGAAAGGTCAGGATTGAACGATGCAAGTTTAGACAGAGCTAGAAATGTGAAACAGAAGAACTAGGTCATTATGGGAGGGTTTCTATTTTTAACTGAAGTAGATGAACATTGACTGACATCCTTATGAAAGGATGATGCTGGGTTTTTGTTGACTTATTGTCAGTGTGTTTTCTCTTTAATTTAAATTCTGCCCTGGTGAAGCACTAGGGATGTTCCTGTTGCAGCATCAGGGCTATGTACAGCTATCCAAATTTGTCCTGTTATTCAACAAGGTGTATTCTTCCAGGCTGAACTGATGTGATTTTTAACTTGGCTGCTTCACTTCTTTGGCGCAGCTCTGTCATGTAGATATCTTCCAATTGACCTACATGATATTCTTCGTGACTGGTATGATTTTTCCCCAATTATAAGTGACAATCAGTGGGTTCACAGGCGAAAGTCATGATCCTGTGATCCTGGCCATGAAGCAGAACAGGACCTGGAGTAGCTCTTTATCAACAACTGCCTCTGGTCAACTCTGACAGCCTAACAGGGCATGACACTCCTTACACACATTCCAGACAGGTGACTTCTACATTCTTTTTTAAGTCAGCACATACAGCTTTGTTAATGTTCTGAAAGGAGAAGTATTGCCCTGGATAAAGATGATCGAAATTTAAAATTGCTACATTTGAAGCAGTCAGTCTCTGTTCAGGTAGATAGGTACACCTACCACCAGGATATCGAAATGGACAAAGGTTGGACTCTTTGTTCACTGCTATGGCTGAACGAGCCCAGAGAGGTGAGCAGTATGTGACTGTTAGTATGGACATCAGCAGTAAGATGTCCTAGAAACACCTTTTGTGCTTGGCTTACAAACTAGAAAAGCTTTGAAAGCTATTTGTCAAGGAACTGGAAAATGTCTCCAATTTAAACTTTTGTGAGCTGGAGAAAACCATTTCCCAAGCAATTCTGACCAGGTGGATGTTGCTGTGCCCTTTCCTTCATCTGTATGCTGCCACACCATGCTGCAGATCCTAGAGGAAGATGGGTCCGTAAGGCAAGATCCTGCATGGGCAGGTGTTGTTACTCATGTAACCCACTTTGCTTGGGACTGGTCTAGGGTCACAAAATAGTTGCTTAGTGGTGTTATAACACCAGCTGCCTGAACAGCTCTGTGGCAGTTTGCAAGACCTTGTGGCCATGCTCCTCTGGGAGCCTTTTCCTCCATGATAACCTTCAATTACATGCTGCATTTTCCTTGCATATTTTATGCCAAATTGTTCTCTGGACAAATAAATCCCCAAAATTAAATTGGGTTGTAAGAGAATTCATTTATTCTTTTCTGTTCCTCAGTCACTCAGAAGATGCCAATCCTGAAGAAGAGGGACAGTATATACTATTATATATACTAATATATACTATTTTATATACAACATATGCATATATCTGTTCTTATACATTTAAAAGGACTGCTCTATCTACCATGAGGAGAGGCTTCATTGTGATAGATGTTTTATACATATGCCCTTTAGAAATCACAGTTTGAACACCTGACTTTGAAGCTGCAGTGAGCCAGATTCCATGTCTGTTATACAAAATGATCCATCAGTTTTGACTTTGTTTAAACACAACACTGCTGAAAGTACTTTTTAACATAAGCAAAGGTAGTGGAAATGGTCTGCTTCTTCAAATGCAACAGCATGGCTCAGCTTCCCAAAGATATTTTGGTACCTAGTTGTCACCTCTGAGATAGTTGTTATATCAATCATTTCACTGACACAAGAGTTGACAATTTATTTTCTTTTAAGCCCTTAGTAAAAAAAAAAAAGAAGAGGGGATTGAGGAAGGTATTTATCGAAATTGAACCGGCCCAAGCCAAATGTTTTTGCTCCTGTGGAGAGCATAGCATTTGAAGCCATTAACCTCACAGTAATTTTACTATTTCCTATTTTTAAGTCTTTTGAATTATATTTGAACATAACTGAAATTTTTAAAACTTAGTGTATTGTGAATGATGTTGGAAAATGTACTCTGAAATCCCAATGAAGAATAATCTGTGCTCAAGACAGAAACTAAGCAGCAACCAATGAAATTGTAATCATGTACTAAAAGAAAAGGAGAAGAATGATTTGTGAAGTGTTTAAAGAAGTTAATATAATACAGTAAAGATGACAGTGGCATGTCTAGGTAGTTTATTCCCTAGTGGGGGCAGAATGGCAAAGACATAAAATTTGAGACTGGTGCAACTCTGGGCCTCCCACAGAGAACCACAGTCCTGCTTTTGAGGAATGAGCAGAAATAAAATCCTGTGAAGCACTATGGCAACCATCACCACGGAGACCATCACAGATCTCAAACATGTTTATCCAGAAGAATTACAAGTCACAGAGTGAGATGATAAACTTGGAAATGGCATTTTAGAAGTAAAAACACTGTTACCTGCTAATTGCAGTGGTATGGAAATGTGACACTTTGAGTTCTTAATAAAACAAAACAGTTTTTAAGAGACACTGCAGTGAGTATCTTCTAGAAACACTTAAAGAATTGTATTTGCAAAATATCTCTACACAAGAGAACTGATCATTGTGCAAGAAGGGAAACTAGACCAAAAACTCACCATAGAAGAACTCAGTGGAGATTTTTAAATACAAGTTAAAAAAAACTGAAATGAATAATCAAAAAATATTTTATGGTTCTGTGTAAGACCAATGGATACTGACACCCACAGCTGATCTTGTTTGAGGGTGAAGCAAATTCCACTGGCTGTAGTGTGGTCCTCATGGATAAGGTTCAGATCAGCTTTGCTCAAATTTGGCAAAGGCAGAAAGCCCAAACAATTCTGTGTTCTATTTTATTTTAAAGAGGGAAGTGGGAATTGTTGCATTCCATTCCTGGTTAGAACACTGACCTATCACAGTGGACAATTCATCTACTTGTTTCAAGTTTCTGTCTTTCAAAGGAAGAGAAAAGCTTGGTAGATTATTATGAGGATGAGCTGCTTACCATTTATGCAGGGGTTTACAGACGTGAGGTGTTGGTTTACAGAATTCTGTATGATGCAATTTGCTGGCATTCTTCACAATTGACATTTTTTTCATGTGTCTGGAAAGCTTTTCCCTTCCATCTATTCTGCCCATGGGTCACCTTGTTTTTCCATGAGTTTATCAGCTTCACATAGTTCTTGTTGGCACTGTGCACTCACATCTTCTGCAGAGGTACAGAAAAGGGCAGTGTTATCCATTACTACTGGTGATTTCATGACTGATCCTGTAAGAACAGTAACTAATAGTAGCAGTCCCTGTAAATGTGTTTCCAAACAAGTGTTTCTTGCTGCCAGGCCTGGTTTGAACTTGAAGTTGAACAGACTTTGCTGGTAGCTAGATGGTTTCGATCTCCTGTTCCATTTCTCTGGGTGTATAAATGTCCACAAATCTTTTCAGATGATTCAGTTAATAGAAAAAAAAATAATAAAAAATAATCCCATTTCCCACAAGTGTCTCTATACCAGGGAACCCAGCTGGTGCTACTTGGCTCCCTCATGGCTCCTGATGTCCAGGAGCAAGACTGGATCACCCTGAGGGGGCATCTCCATGTCTGTTTTTACCCTGTGCCATCTCAGAGAGAAAATGAGTAGGAGTGCAGTCTGTATCATGGATGATCAGGCAAATATAAAGCACCCTAAATCAGAGAAATATTTCTGATGCTTTGGATTGTAAAGAAACTAGTAATGTTTTTTTGTAGCAGGAGCCCGATCCTGATTTTCAGTAACAGAAAATTGTTTCCGAGTAACACAAAGGACAAAAGGAAAAGACAAAGAAAAATTACACAGACACATTCCTTGTCTCAAAAAATGCTGTCAATCTCTGTATTTTCTTATGCACTTTTTTGACTCTGATATCAGTGCCATGTTTGCTTCCTAAAGTGGCATCAGGCTATTTCTCAAGGCTCACATCTTGGCTTATGGCTTAAGAAAGGAGCACTTTGTTCTGCTGTATTCTTTAATATTATTCTTCACTATTATTGGCAAAAATATGTTACTGTCACTTGTACACTGACATAAAATGAATCATCCTTTCAGTGGATGCCTTACCCAGAATAAACTGATCAATGTGCATTATATAAAAACATTTCAAGATAAAATGGTTCAAGTC
Organism: Margarornis squamiger; assembly: GCA_035222235.1. Lineage (NCBI taxonomy): Eukaryota > Metazoa > Chordata > Aves > Passeriformes > Furnariidae > Margarornis > Margarornis squamiger. The sequence continues at coordinate 47,286,032 of JAWWTY010000123.1, read as the reverse complement.
AGTCAAATAACCAAGAAGTCCAATGATTCATTACAGCTGATATCTTTAGTTTTATCAGTATTGCATCCTTAATCTTATTTTAAAGGCAATTAATATTTTTGCAGACTGGATTTTCTTACTGCTGAACATGTAGTCCTTTATGATAGAATTTGCTTGAAGTAGAGAGCTGTATGATTTTTTTTTTTTCCATCTAACTTTTTGTCCTGGGTTTGAAATGTGGAAGAATAGCTCCTTGGTCTGGTGCATGCTGCAGCCATTGGGTGGGTCAAAAAAGCACTCTGAATGGCACCCACACTCTGCTTCCCATGTGAGGAGCTGTTTCCTTTCCCCTTGTGTCAGCATTCTGCCCACACTTTTCAAAGCAAAGGCCACATCCTTATGAAGCAATTTATTCTGAGTGATGAGCCATTCTGGTGTTTAGTTCCCTGGCTTTTGAAGACTAAGAAAGATAGCAAAGCCTCTCCTAATGGTTTAGATGTAATAGTTAAAAAAGTCAGGGCTTATTTCTAGATGGATGTGGTCATAGTTTTCCCTTTATAAGTGCATACACCAACTACAACTCGACTATACTGCCATATGAATCAGAAGTGCCTATATAGAAAGCCTGCCGATGTGGGAGTTTGAAGCGTGCTTTAGTGAAGAGAAGCTGTGGCTCTACCCTAAGTGCATTTTGGAAGCCAATCTCATGCTCTGTTACAAATAGAAGAAACAACTATTTGCATTACGTATGTGGCACAGATACTCTGCATCATCTAATCATGAAGACAGGGGCAAGATGGAATGTTATTTCACTTTGTATGAGTTTCTGTGAGGAAACCACAGAGCTACAGCTTTCAGCTTGGCTGCAAAAGTGTAATTTTCATACTTGGATCTATCTCTTCTTGGTAATTATATAATCCATTTTTATAGCAATCTATATGAGAAGGGGATAGGTGAATTTTCCATGGTATTATGTATCAAAAATTCTAAGGGTAACTCGCAGCATTTCATACAGTGGGTCCCCTGCGCCCCCAAGGCTGCACATCTGAAATCAGAACCACTTGATTGAGAAAAGACAGCAACAATTAAGGATGGAGAACGGTTTCCATGTGGTGAGAATCAGTAAGTTTTCATAGCTCTGAGTAGAGCTACACAGCCTATTTCAGCAGAGATCTTGGCTCCTTACATGCCTATTTGGCTTTTTATCAAAGATAACTCTGTTCTTGGAGATGCACATCAGAGTCAGCAAGCTGCTGGGAAGCCCCAGAGCAAAAGGGACAAGGACAAAAAAGCTGTACCAACAGGTGCTGATGCTGGGGGGAAATCTCAGGTTTTCTAGTGCCTTCTTCCTTACTAGATAGCACTGATGAAAAGCCTCGATGGAAACTTTCCATAGAAATTTCAAATAGGAATTTGTGAGTGTACTCAGCATCAGACACATATGAATTTATGGGGTTATAGTGGAATATAAGGGGTATAAATTGGCCTATCTTTTAAAATAGACTTCCCACAGTTCAGTCTACGTACAGTCTCTGAGCTATCTGACTATTTCATCTCATTAGCTGATTTGATATATTTCCTATATGATGAGTCTTTCAGCTAAGATTCAGTGGGACTGGACTCTCTAATTTAATGTCTTTCATTAGATTATGAGGTTCTCACTTGAATGAATAAGGAATTATGAGCAATTTAATTCATAAAGATCAGCAATGATCACAGACTGAATTTGAACTTACGGAGAAGGCCATGAGGAGCCAGAAATATTATTAACTTTAAAATGCTGTTAAAATTCTCATGGGATCTGTGGTCATGAAAGAAAGATAGAATCTGAATACTCTGAATTTTTTAATAGTAAATGCTTACTAACCAATCTTAACATTCTCACATTTAGATATATCAGCTATACTGAAACTTAGTGTTGGAGTAAAGCAACTTTTGGCTACAACCTTAATTTCAGTGCTATTTCCACTGAAATAAGCTGAAGTCAGGACTGGCCATACCATGCAAGATGTATAAGACTAAATGCACATCTATTCCATCTTCCCATCTCCAGCTCCAACCAGGTCCGGATCCACAGCTTAATTAATGCAGCCTTAAAGCAAAACCCATTGAATTCAAAGGTACAACTTCCCTATGGATTTCAGAAGCAGAAGCAAGCCATATAACTGACAACAACAAATCATTTGCATGTTCTCAAGCAAGGAAAAAAAAAAAAAAAAAGGAATAATATTTTGAATACCAGCAAAGTAGCTGAAATATGTTGTATTAATCTAAGTTAATACAAAATTAGCCAAGAGCTGAAAGAATTGCAATAAAGATATTCTCATTTTTGCTTGTAAAAGAATTTATACTTATTACTGCAACATTTGTCTTTCCACAGCTGTGCTCATTGGAGTCACTTTGATGCTGTTATTGGTGTCAATTAGTGGAGCCCCAGCTGTTCTCAGGACCTGGTGACTCACTGCCCTTTATTGTAACAAGAGCAGATGGGTCACTGGTGACACTATCAGCCTGGGTAAGTATCTCAGGATTCTGTGGCCCATTGGGCATGGGAAGAAGGATAAATGATCTGAGATGTAGTGAGGGGGACTGAGAAGCCTAGGGAGACATAGGAATTAGGAGCTCTGGGTTTTGTTGCCCATGTGTCACTGGGTTGCTGTGTTATGCCAGTCGAGGACTTTAACCTGGATGAACACCTGTGAAGGGCTTTTGGTTCCTTGCAAAAGAACATGCTCATGGGTCTCCAGAGGTAACCTCAAGGGTGCTAAGGAGTGGATGAAAGACTCAAGTTTCCTTAAACTACTTTTAAGGATCACAGGCTTCCAACCCTTTACACACTTGATTCGACTCCTCTTCCAAAAGGCATAGTAACACGTTTTTTTTAAAAAAAAAAAAAAGTTAATTAAGGAAATAATTACTCTATATATTATGTCAGAATCTGTAAAATGTGAATTTATATTCTATGTACACAGTAAACAAAAATGTTTTGTTCTTTGTTGTGTTATAGTGAATCATGCAAAGGATCTTTGTAGTAGAGATTTTTGACAGTTTAAATGAAAGTGATTTATGTGAAAACAATCATAAAACAAAGAATAGATATAATTTTCAATTTAGCTTTGGTTTGCTGTGATACTGGAGACTGGAAATTTACTTCTGCAGAGATAAAATGCATACTGATGAGAGATTCAGACAGCAAAGAATTAATGGGTTGTGGACCCTTTTATCAAAAGAAAGGCAGCATGAGAATATTCTTGAATATTATTTTAAGGTTTAGTATGTGCCTGTTCTAAATTCTTTTTGCTCCCAACACCAAAGACAGCCCTCTGTCAAACAACTTAGCAGTTGTTTCTATTCAAGCTTCTCGTTTAAGAGTTGATCTTATACAAGTCCTTAGATTACAGCCAGATACTAAAAGGGAGGAGAAGGATAAATACTGACCTCCAAATCCTGCTGTTCCATGATGAGCTACTCTCCTGGAGCTGCTATTTTCTCTAGAAACCTGGCTATCTTTTGTTTTATCAGAGTCAAATTGTTTGGAAATTGTCCTGGAAAGCACAGACAAAACTGTCAGAGAGCTTATAATATCAGGAAAGTCATTATGGGTTGCCAAGGTTCTACATCTCTACCCTACATTTTGAAGTGCAGTAACGTGCACCTAGTTATGAGCCTTATATGTGTGCTTTCAGTTTACAGACACCCAATTACTGGCTGTCCTAGCCAGCTTTCCAGCACAACATGGTAAAAACTGCACACATCGACTTAGTGAATGTCCCAAAGGACACGGAATTCTGACATGCAAAAGGCAGGATTTCTTTCCCATCTGCTCATGTGGATCAAATATTGCATGAATATAGATGACAATAACTCATGCCATTTGGGGATTGCTTGGATGAAGTGCTCTGTTTTGAGCTCATCTTTCATCAGACTGTGTTCATCAGTGCCTGGGTCTGTTTCATCCACTGGCAACTGAGATTTTTTTGAGGCACAGGGAGGTTGCCTTTTTTTGGCCTTTTATTAAATTCCTATTATGGAAGGATGGCAGGTAGGATTTGGGAGAAAAAAACCCAGTGCTTTTTCACAGTTCCAGTGTGAAAGATATCCATGTCAAAAGGCATCTGCTGCTAAGGAAATACACTTTATGCAAGAAATAAGATCACAGTTTTCTCCTACCGCAACTTCTGTATTTGAACTAATATCTGTGTTACAGTCTAAAGGAAACAGCAACAAGAGGAGAACTTGCTGTTGCAAGGTAATTGCCTACACAATTTTAAGAATAATATTTTTTAAAAATAACAGTTGGATGATGTTTGGTGCTCTCATTAGCATTGCAGGACACCATGGAGCACAAGGATGTCCATGCCCTGCGGCTCATGCCTGAGCCAGTCATCCATCACTTCTCCCATCACTCTCTCAAATAGATTTCCAATGTTTCCAATGCTCTGTGTGAAATTGTGTATTGACTGAGAAGCAAGTAAAAGGGGATGATGTTTTAAGTGTTTAGAAAAAAATCCTTGTCACTTACAAGTTCCTGTGTTACACACTTGTATTTGCTATCTAATCCACTGTATCACCCAGGAGGGGACTGGGCACAAGCTACCCAGCCCTTGCGACTTGTCAACAGATTTGGACCATATGGCTTGTAAACCTATATATGTGAGGTTACTTGGGTCCCAGGTGCTGCTGCTAAAAACAAGCATTACTTATGTTTTTGCATCAAACCTGTAAAACTTGGAACTGGTTTTAGGTCTGGATTTGACCATTCCTGAAATCTGAGAATGCTGAGATGCTTATTGGAAAACGGTGAAACCAAAGAGTAAAGGCAACACTTGGTAAATTTCCTCAAAGAAAGGCCGTAAGAAGCACAAGACATTTCTGTTTTGCAGAGCTGATATGACCAAAGCCAAAAGACAGTGATCCTCTCTTGTAATGTCCTTGGCTCTTCTTACTTGTTCTGGGAAGTATCTCTGCATTAAGCAGAAAAGCCACCCAGTGACACAGCTTTGCTTAATCTGTTCAAAGAAGTTGAGAATATTCAGTAGAGTCCCTTCCTGGCTATGTGTGAGCTGGGTGTGGGGAGGAAGCAAAACCAAAGCCAATTACTCTGCTGTAGCTGGACAGCATTATAAAACTAATATTCAGCTAAATGTAAATTTTCTTATGCAAAAGACCCCACCGTCTTTGGGAAGAGAATAACTGCCTTTTCTGTGGTGACCAGTTAAAAGGGCCTGATAAAAACTGACATTGGAAATGAGCGGCAGCTCTTTAAAATACCAGTCTGTCACAGTGACAGCTGAGGATGGTTCACTTCTGCACATTGCACAGTGTTTGTTTCAGACTCAAAACGTGGGGTATTTGGAAACCTGATCTGTATGAGCTCCAAATGCCCATGTGGGTGAGGAATTGCCCTTTATAAAAGGAACACAGCATTTCTTACTCCCCTTCATGAATATTAACCTTTTCGTTCCCAGAATGTTGCCATGATTTAGCTGACTTCTCTGCTTTGCAGATATGAAATAAGATTAGAATGAAAAGTACAAAACCAAAGAGTTAAGTAATTTAAGGACAGAGCTCTGGAAAAGAATATTCCCCTTTTTTCTATTCAACTTTATAAAAGCATTGAGGGGCTGTATCTTTGTTTGGCTTGGTTTTGTTGGTTTGTTGGGTTTTTTGGTATTATCCTTGATAGGTCAGTTCTGTTGATGACTTTGTAGTCATTCTAAAATCCTTCCAAGGACCCAAGATAAGTAATAATAAGTAATGATGAAAACAGCAGGATAACATCTTATTATCTAAGGCATAAATGGAGAATTATGATGGGTGACAAAATATTTTTGGGGGGCAATTAGCTAAGCAAATACATGAAGAACCAAGCAGTATGCAGTGCATTACCCATGAGCTTAATTCTTATCTGTAAAAAAAGCAACAATAATCTGAGTAATCTTGGAGAGAAAGTTTTTTTCCCCTGGAAACTTTAATTTCCTTTCTTTGTAAGGAAATTATCTTTTTTTAATGGGTCATATATTTCATAAGCTGTCTGCAGTAGTTTTCCCTCTTTCCTTTAAAATCTCTAGATATGGCCATGGTGAGAGCCAGTTCGCTGAAAGAAACATGCAGCAACTCCCTTTTTAGATCACTCTGGACCTGATCTTTGCACACTGACTTTGATTGGGGTTAGAATGGGGTATGTTGCTTGGAAATAAAATTCAGTAATACTGTCCTTCCAGGACCAACTTGGAGCATATTTCTATAACTGAATTAATTCCTGACACCTCTGGATAGTTGTTTGATATCTTTGTAAAGAGCTTTTACTGTCAAATAGCAGTCAGCTAGTCTTACTGTCTGCAAATCACCGCCCCCCACCCCTTGAAGGGAGCGCTGCTGTTATTAACAGTTGACTGCCTGAAAAGGAAACAAAAATATAATGTAACAACATAATTCTTGTGCATATAAAAGTAATTTAGGTTGCAGCCTTTACTTCACTGATCTAAACTCCATAGTTCTCTGAGATGTATAAGTATTGACATTTTCTAGCTGGGAAATAGAGGAAGAGAGAGGTTGCACTATTTGCTTCATGTAATACAACAAGCTTCTGACATGGATGAGAATGGAAAACACAGACTTTCTTGTCCAATCTATAGCCCTTGCTGCTTTATTGAACACCTTTTCCCAATGGATGAGTCCTGTGAATACGCCTTATAATACTGGATATTAAATGGTTGCAAAATTCACTGAAGCTGGTGGACTGATACTGCAATCCTTCAGAGAGAGAGAAGCTAAGTACTCTTCCATTCAACGAGAGCTAGAATGGTAGACGATAATGTCCAAAACTACAGGAGCAATGGGAAAAATAAAGAAGTCCATGTATAATGGCTTATGGGAAAAAAAACCCCAAAACCAATATAAAGGGAGCAGAATGCCACTGGAGGAGGACTTGCATCTTAGTTTTTTGGGGTTTTTTTTGTTAAGAAATGGTATGATGAATTCAAGTTTAACACAGTTTCAAGATAAAAAAATGTTTCACCTGGGAGACATGGCACATTTTCATATTACAGGGATTTTGAGAAAAATAACTTTGGATAAATAAAGTTCAATTGTATATAGAGGATGGTGAATGAAGTGTTTTGTTTCCAGCTCTGTATCTGGGGGTGTGGATTGGCTGCACAAGAGTGTGAGCAAGAGATTCACTATATTAAGGAATCACATTCTCCAGGTACCTTTCTTTTACAAGTGTCATGACAACTAAACAGACCTACTAAACAGCGAGCCTTTATTCACTGCCGTTACCACACCAAACACTGGCGGTGCACAGTCTGTGCTCTGCAGTACCATTTATTTCACAGTAAGCTGATTGTCTTTCCTCATCCTCTGTAACTGCATTTGGGAACAATAAATGAGTATGAATGTGTAACATTGCTATGAAGTAAGGCTTTTGGATTTCATGCGCCATCACCTCTAAGCTATGGTAAAAATACAGTTTAATACAAATATTGAATACTACTCTGAAGTATGTTAATGCAAAAGTTTGGTTTAATTCAATGTTGGTAGAAACCACATGACAGGATAGTAAGGCAGTATGCCCAGAAATATCCCCATAAATGGCAACAGTGGCATTAGCAAACTAGGCTTGCGCATATAAAAGTATTGTAGTTGTAAAGATTAGGGGAAAGAATTTGGATTTTATGTTGTCTGCAAGGCCATATTCTGAGAGGCAACACAGTGTCATGCTGATGTTTTAGCCAACACTCTACTCTGTCTGAACTACTCATCTTGCAGAATTAAAACAGTGACCTCACCTCAGAATACTTTTGTTCATGTAACTAGAATGTTCAGTGTAACTAGAAATATCAAAAATGAAGAAAGAGAAATAAACCAAATCAATTACATCATGCTTGCTTTACCTAATATTTACCTATATAATATTTACCTAATATTTTTAATGATTACTAGGGGGTAAAAGAAATCTAATCCATTCCTTGGAAAGTAAAGTGTTGTTACGACAAACTTCCTAAGTGACCTCAGCTCCCTCAGTGCATTCCAGGCAAGATGAGCTGTTTCAGAGACAGCAAGGGATCAGGTTACACTGGAACAATGTGCTACAAGAGCTGCACTTTGAACTGCATCCAAGAGCGAATCAAGGTAGCTGCTGAGGAGCTGGTGAAAATGTTCCTACCAGTTCAGCTGGTCTAGCTGAGGGGTGGCCAGATTCAGCTCAAGTTGATGTTAGCTAAAATACATAGGGATTTTGGTACACATGGTCCAATTTCTACCATTTTCACGAAATTAAGAGTTGGAAAGTTATTACATTATCTGGCAAACTACTTTGAGGATGAAAAATGCTTTATGTCAGTGAGAATGATATGATTAATTCCTAAATAAAATTCAATATTTTAGTTGTGGTCCTGAACCTTGTTCTCAAAGAGCAGAGATAATCATACTTGCAGTTCTTTTCCAGTGCTCACAGTGTTCCATACATAACCATGTCTTACAGCTGCATGGAAAACACATCTCTGCACACCAGAATTTTATGAGGATGCTGTAAGAAACTTTATTCCAGATTCTGTTCTTGCTAATCCCACTATAAAGCTGCAAAGCTGCCTGGAGCTTCCTTGCAGCTGCACTGAAGTGATGGATGGCAAAATGTGCTCTCTAAACTTTTGTGATGTCTAATTTACAATGCTGAGTGATATCTATATCTTCTGTTTCAACATATTTGCTGTTCTGGAACATGACTTGAATATTTTTTCATATGTGTGTCAAATGAAATCCAAAGGATGTTTTGCTCTGCCTAATTCCAAATTATTATTCCTCCCTATTTTACCCTTCCAGTGATTTGGCAAAAAGCACCAATCAGTCTCCACTTCTTGAATTCCATTTGATCCCAGTAGGTATCTCAGTGCATCCTGGGACAACCTGCAAACTCCAGGCTGTTGCCTCCTCTACTGTTTCTGTATTCACAGTCACTGTTAGCAGTTTGTGACTGGTTAAACTGAGCTGATGCTCTTCACTTTGCTAATGACCAGCCTTCACAATGGTGAATACCACCAGTGGGTTCCTTCCCTTGCAAGCCCATCCTTCACACCTGAATGCTAACTCTGTGCTTGGCCTCTGCTTAGACACTGCTGTGTCTCCTGCTCAGCCATGTAAGAACATGGAGAAGGCAACCATAGGGTAGAGAAAGGGAAAAGTTTTTTATCATTCTTTGATTAATTCGTTAATGGAATCTTCTTACGTTTGCCACCTGAACCAACTGAGGCAGACTACAGATGACTGTTTATCTTTTTTTTTTTTCCTAGATCTGCTAATGTATCTTCCTATGTAAAGCAAAGTTATTCTGTACTGGAAATAATACAGAACTCATACACCATGTGTTCCTGGCAAGATGAGCTTGGGGAAAATATGTATTGAAGTTGCTGAGGTGTGAAGTGGAGAGTGCCTTCACTGATTTGGTGTGCCCTTGGAGAAAGGATACAGGAAGATCCAGGTCTTCAGAGGGCTGCTGGTCCCACAGCCTGTGCCACAAGCATTTCCTAGAGAGAATAAGGACACATGGCTACAATTTCCTTAAACTGAGGAATGCTTGAAGCTTTTATATCACAGTGAAGCAGCCAGATGCCTCGTGCAGTAAGGGCAAGAGAACTTTAACAAGGCGGTGGAGTAATCTTCTACTATTTGTTAAAAAATTAATAAAAGGTACATTTTATCCTAACAGATAATTAAAATGTTGCCATATATTTATATGTATTGAAAATTGCTGCCCTATTTTTCTTCCTTAAAAATTTTTACATTACACACAAACATTCAAGGAAATTAACATCTCCAGATATGTGGTCTTCCATGTCATATATTTAGTTATAACTAATAAACATTGTTTGAAGTCTTGTCAGTGTATTTAAATGATGAATCTTACAATTTTTTCTCCTACCGTATCCGAGTTTTCAATTGAGATATTTTTTAGCATTTCTGTATTTATCTGGCACACAGAACATAACCCAATCTAATGTAAAATGACTAATCTAGCTTATACAAAAGAATAAAGAACAGAGACATAGGTAAACATCATAAGCTTCTTGGAAAATGTATTTCTGAAGTGAGAGAAATTCTAGTGGAGTCCATGTAATTGTGAACTCTGCTCCTGGAAACCTTTTCTTGGTTTCTTGATATGTACACTTAAATTCTGTTTCTTTAAAATGTTTTAAAGGACTGGATTTGTGATTTATTTAATTCAGTCATCTCCTGTGTTTTAAATTTGTCTCCATCCTGCAGTTAAAAGCTTATGTTCTAATAACCAAGGAATAAATTTGAAGATGCTTCAAATGTTTTTAATTTGAGAGGAAATACACACTGTAAGATGTGAAGTGTTTTTCAGCCTAGTCCTTTGATAGTCTGATATGCCATAAATCTTACAGTGTGTTAGCTATAAATATAATACCCAATTTGACAGCTATGTTTGATTTTGGTTCCCTAACTGATTCAGAAGGAATGATGAGAATCCATTTAGACAGGAGCAAGAACCTCCAGCCTTTGATTTACCTCATTTTTGAGAAAGCAAATTATCTTTCCTATTGAATAACTTCTGAAAAATCAGCAGACAACAGGAACCTTTCAATTCTCTGACAGAATTTTAGATCTCATTAGTAAAATCCTTTCCCCCTCCAGTAGTCATATGTAAAATCCCAAGCTGAAGGGCTCATTGTTCCCTGATGCAAAAGGTAGTTCAAGTCTGTCTGATTTTTATTCTGTTCAGTTTTAGCTGTTCTCAGAAACATTGGCAAGGTCAGTCATATGCTTTAACTAGGTACGACTCTGTCAGGCAATTGGATGTATATTCCACCAAGACAACTCACCATCTGCATGCAAAACTTGTTCTCTCAAGGCACCTCAGAAACAGTCAGCCCAGGTGATGAAATATTCTCTGAAGTCACTTAAAATGCAGTGACTCCATTAAATGAAATAAAAAGTAAGCATCAGCGGTCTTTTCATCTGTAAGAATACAGGTACCTAACCTTTAGAAGCATGTTGTGTAACAACTAACTCAATGCTTAGCCTTAGTCTGGCTGAAGTCAAAGCAAGTTGAATGGAAGCAAGATCAACTAGGGAGTTTATTTTATGTAAAATATAAACATGTTAACAGGAGAAAATACTGTTTTCTTATGTTACAACCTTAATAACCAACATGAGTTTTTTCTTACAGTTCTGTAGGTAGCACAGGGTTTAATTACATGTACATGATGATTAAAAAGAGCAGATATTCAACTGTACACATACACTGTGTATTGTATGCTTTACTAGAAATTCAGTGTTTTATGTGTCCCAAATCATGTGCCTAATAATGTTACTACCTTTTATTCCATTTAAAAAACTAGCACAAAATATTTAAGTAGTTTTATTATGACTGCATCATTTTGACAAGATAGAGAGGGACTATGTATTTACAAACAGATCCACATATTCAAAGCCTCTGAAAAAACAGCCCTTTCCATATTTCTTCCTCTTCTCTTTCTTCTTCCTGCTACCCTACACTCGTATTTTTATAGGATGTGGTGATTTTACTCCTAAAGCATCATGAGAAACTACGGAGCTTGTGTTAAGTGTTCTTTAACAGCAGCCAATGAAACTAGAAAATTGTGTCCAGGAAACGCACTGTAACCTGTAACATGGCTGCCTTGATACTGTTCTTGCTTTTAGAATGAGAATTGAGAGAGAACCAGTGAACAATTTGGTATGTGAACACAAGGTGTCTTGGGACATTTGCAAACATGAACAGCATTGCAAATACAAAGCTGATGTTGACTCTTTCAGGAATGTATATCTATTAATGAGGTTTTGGGGAGCAGGGACAGAGGGGTTGCACATACTCATTAATTATCCACTGAGGTAAGATGCTTTGGTGAACTGCAAGGAGTCTTCATAAAGGTTTTGCTCCTGCCACCTTGGAACTCCTGGGACAAGGGTTAGGATTATTTGGAGGATGGAGCACCAACTTCCGCTGGGTACAAGCTGAGGGTTAGGAAGCTGCATGCCAGTCTAGCTTCTCCTACAGACCTACCGTGCTATCACAAAAAAAGTCACTTACTCTTTCGTATTTGTACATACGAAGTTGCAACCTGCAGCAGCCTTCATTAGAATCATTAGGCTGTTAAATTGACTGCTGTGAACAGCACACACAAGTTAATTTATTTTACATTGTACAATAGTGTGATAGTCCCAGTCTTGATAACCAAATGAAACAGAATTTATTGAAGAGCTATAGGAACTCTGAGATCATGAATAAAGGGAGTTATTTGCAGTTTCATATTAAATCATTCAGGTGAAGCCAGCAAGGAAACTTCCTAAGGGGTAAAGAATCATTAGTATGTAAAATGGTGTGGGTTTAGCCCAGATGGTCCCATCAGGTGGGTACATAGATGATAGGTGTTATTTGACCCTGTATGCAAAAGGCGTGTGTTATTGGAATAAATCCTATAGATAGGTTCAAGCAATCTCTTTGAAGTACTGTGTGTTAACTGGAAAGAAATTTGAAGTGTGTCTACTGAGGCTTGACAGGGGCTATTTACATACTAAGTGCCATGTTAAAGTGAGAAGAAACACCTAGGTATCAGAACAGATGCAACAGTAAAAAGCCCAGGTCTTTCCATCGATCAAAGAGAATACAGTGTCTAAAGCACTAGGAACAAACCTTGCATTAACAGCACAAAGAGTCGGTGACTTTCTGATATGGACACCACAGATGCTGTCCTCTAAAAGACATCATCTCGCTTTATATGGGTCTAAATGGAGAGAAAAAAGATTGCTGTCCTTGCCAGCACTCACACAAGGGCCAAGAATAAATGTGGCTCTTAAGATTATTCTAACTTGAGACTGCACCGAGCACTGATAAAATGGCAAAGAGAGCAATACCTGTATCATCAGCAGAATGACAGCTAATGGTGTTTGGTAAAACAGCATTCCCCTGTGAGAACTGGAGCTTTTCTAAATTCTAGTCATTGATAACTGTGTCACAGATTAAAGTACTACAGTCAGTATCAGATGGGTTAGCAGACAGAATGCAGAAAAGGCTGTAAAATGTGCACTGTGAGTTCAGCTCGTCAGGTACACACCACTATGTGCAGCAGACACATAGTAAATACTGCATCCTTATGTATGAACAAATATGTATGAAAATACTTGGGCTTCCCAAACTTACAACCCAACTCACACCACAAACCTAAAAATGGAAATTTGATTGTAACTAGAGACACTGGATCACAAGAAAACAGCTGCAATAGCAGTAAGACAAAGGCAAAATATTAAGCAGATTGGAATTTCACAAGATTGATATTGTTGCTTAAAGTGCTTGGATTGGTTACATTTTAAAAAACAAAGTACATAAAAATTAGAACAAACCAAATACTATTAAGCACATAAGTTATTATACAAATAAAATTACATACACAAAAAAAAAAAAAGAAAAAAGAAAAATAAATTAAAACACTGGTAAAATGTACTAGCAAAGAATAGGTACATAGCCAAAACTTGTTAAAATTGCTAGTATTCATTCAGCTGTAAGATACTGCTCACACCTCTCAGCCACAAGCAACTAAAAAGAGACAAAACAAGAAGGGGTCTGCTGCTGAGAGGCATCAAAACTCCCAAACCTGGCAGATGCAAGTTGTCTGCTCAGGTGCCAAGTACATGGTGTTGTAATAGATGAGTGAATGAAATGTAATGTCTGAAGATAAAAGACAGCTTGTTGTAGCACTTTAGGACCCATCATGTAACATGAATTTCAGTTTCATTTTGTTAGGTCTTTAATATCTTTATTGAATCAGATATGAAGGAAACACCTACTGCTTTATTTTCTTTATTTCACCTGCTTAAGGAACAAGACTTTTAGTACATAATCTAGTACTCTGAGGTAACTAAATTATTAAAATAAAATTGATAGGAGTATTTTTGGGGCTTAATTTAAAAAAGGTATTCTGCTTCATTGGTATGGCTTTTCCATTACTCCCCTCTTCTCCCTCCGTCTGCTATATCCTCAAAGTAGAAATTATATAAAATCCTGACAGCCTGTTCTGGGAAGCATAAAAGTTGAGTTCTGAGCTCATCTTCTAAAATAACAGATTCATCAGCACTGCAGTTCTTCACTGGGTTCAGTGGAAAAACAGCACAAGGCAAAAATGTTCTTTTTTTCTAATTAAGAACATATTAGTAAGATTTATAAATGGACAATGCATCTCAGCAACAGCATTTGAAACAAGTCAAAAACTTCAATTGGCATTAGGCCTAATATATTTAGAACCTGACACTGTGAAATATAGTAATTCTAGGGAAGCACGGGGTACTATTAGACATCTGTGCTAGTATTTAATTTTCTAGCTGTTAGCTGAAAAGCTTTTATTGTCTTAGGTATTTTTCCATTCTTTCATAAAGAACAGGAAATCTATGCATAAGCATAAGAGAAAAAGGATTATACTTTATTTAATCAACTAAAGTACTATACATCATATGATTGTGGGGATCCCAGTCTTGCAAAACTTGTGTGAATGTGCTTAATTTGACAGAGAAGAGTTCCTCTGCTGAGACTGGCTGTGATGGGCAGCTTTTCCTGGACTGAAGTCAAGACCTTTTAGCACACTGTGGACTGGATCCTATCTATAGAATTGTGACCACAATTTATTTAAAACCCAAATAAAGTGTTCCTTAGTTTAGCTAGTGTTAGCATAAAGTGTGTATTCCACAATTTTTCAGAGCTGATGTCAGACTAGTGTGATAGGAGTACTGTGACTTCCTCCAAGGCTAGCACAAATTTAAAATGTTTATTCTAGTAATTTTATGAATTATGCTTATTCTAGTAATTCTACTCTCAATAACATACTGCAGTGATCTGTATGTTTTACAATTTAAAGCTGTCTTGCAGCTGAAGAAAACCAAATATTATTGTCCTGTGCTTTAGCATATAAATATTAATTCATGCTATTAACATTTTAAAAATCAATTTAATTCAATAATTCAATTGAAATATGGAAAATGTTTCCTAAAATTGAACTGATTTAAAAATTAATTTTATGAAAAACTACTTTTCATATAAACATAAGCCCTGAAGATTCACGATACTTTAGGAATATCTGTTTTGTTGCTTGTTTTAAAACCAAATAATGCCCTAATAAAGTTCAGCAGTAAACTGCAAAGTACAGATTTTTGGACCAGCACTGGCTAGTGCTGATCTAAAAAGTGACTTCATTCACAGTGAGGAAACCTCACCCATTTTAAAAGGGAAGCAATTATTATATTTTTATATGGAAATTCTGAATTATTATAAATAAATCCATAAAAGAGGGATTTGCAAGTTAAGCTTTTCAGTAGAAAAGCTCCTGGGTCTCAGTGGGAGTTGAAGTCTCCTCTAAGATGTCTGTCTTCCATGTTAGAGACAGAACATTTCATTCTAATATCAATAAAAAACAAGAGCTGTATCCCCATTATGCTTGTCTTGAGCCTACATACCAGCCTTCATTCATGTGTGTGATCTCTGTAGGCCACTACTATTATTCACCTAAGGAAGTACTCTAAGGTTACATTCTAAGTCTGTTTATTTGCTTCAGTATAATAACATGAAAAATCATAAATAATGTTAGCTGAAAAGTCCACATCTGTTTCTCATTCAGTGTAAAGTGCTACATTGCCTTAGTTTACAAAATGGCCATTGATAAATGCAACTGAACTTCAAATGATGTTACAGCAGAATCTAGTACTTCATTTTCACCATTATTTAACAAAAGATATTTCACATTCACAGTAGAGTACAATGAATGAAATATAACAGGTAGAAATAAATTTTGTGAGATGAGAATATTTTCTTATAAATACTAGAACCAACTATCATTCCCCATGAAGACAAGAAGTTTTGCTGTTAACATCATTGGAATAGGACTTTGGCTACTGAAGTTCAAGAATTGTATAATGGAGTGAAAGTGCCAAAGTGAGGAAGGTAATTATCCAACGTTACCACTGACTCAAGCCATTGTCAACCCCTTCTCATACTCTGCCGATACTTTCTTCTACATTCATTCTTTGCCAAATTCCAGTATATGAGTTCAGAAATTTTATTAGCCAGTGCATGACTAGTGCCAGCCAAATTCACCCAGTAAAATCACAAACTAAGCCTTTTGTACTAATTCTTCTGATGTTTTTAAAATCAAACACTCCAGAGACATATCTGTGGTGAAAAAGTGCTGTCATATATGACCAAAATGTTACAGATGATACATACATGATAGTGTGTAAGATAGCAGTTATTATGTACTGTGTTTCTAAGAAATGGACTCTGTCTTAAGAAAGGAAAATGGGACCTACTGACTTTCAGAAAATTGCAGGATAAAGCTGTGTCTTATGTACAAACAATGCTTATTTAATTGGACTGGATGATTTCAGTCCTGATGGATATTTTACAATGTAAGCAGTGTTGCAATCTTTACAAACTCAATTCAGTAAACAATCTATGATATCATTTTATCTTTAAAAAGATAACCTCAATTTCTATAAATGTAATTTATCTCTGTATCATGTCTTACCTCACTTCCTTTATTCCAGTGCTCTGTAATTTCTGAGTTCTCACCCCATCTGTACTATCTCATGACAAACAAAGTGACTGAACATACAGAATTACTTAGTTCCAGTGTAGTTTAAATCCCTCTAGGTGAATTTTAGGCCTGAGGTTACACACTGAAAGTTTTTAACAACCCAAAGTTTAAATGATTTTGGAAGAATAGCTTTTCTGCAGCAGAGTAACATGTAAAAAAAATCCCCTATACAACCACAGCTCCAATCATCATGAAATAGACTTTTTTTCTTACGCTTAAAATAGGTAAGTATATATAGGATGTATTTCAAGGAATGCTTTGTAAATCAACACCCAAAACCACTTAGAAAGTTTTAAATAATTTTGCCCTAAATGTAACGAACACTTCCATACAAAATACTACTCTATCTGGATTGGGTTTAAGAGTTGACATCCAAATCTTATTATCTGTAAATGTTAGTCCATATAAATTCCACTAAAATCTGACTGTAATTAGCTCTTCAATCAGACTTAAAAACTACAAACAAGCCCCCCTCCCTAAAACAAAGTTCTGCAGGTCAAAAATGGATGGTTACAGTCAATATCACATAGACCATTCAATAGGAGACAGAGTGTATTGTCATTCAACTATCCAAGATGTGGTCTGTGTAAAAGTCATCTCAGGGGAGCCATCACCTTCTTTTGCGTGCAGCATCATTGTGCGCAGTTATCACAGTTTGCCAAGTCACTCTCTTGACTGATAGAATAAAATGTAGCCAGACTCTGAATTTTTTGATATATCAGAAGTCAGACCATAGAATTCTTCAATAGCTTGAGCATCTATTTTCTGCAAAATAAATAATTTTTTAATATGCTGTTAGATAAAACAAATACCAAACACAAATTAAACAACTGCATGAACAGAAAAGACAAAATCAGTTATTTGTTTTGGAATAGCAATTAGCAAGTTCTGTTTGCAGTTTAAGCAGTGAAAGGGTAAT
The DNA here is from genome assembly GCA_035222235.1 of Margarornis squamiger. Lineage (NCBI taxonomy): Eukaryota > Metazoa > Chordata > Aves > Passeriformes > Furnariidae > Margarornis > Margarornis squamiger. Next base: position 47,268,515 of record JAWWTY010000123.1, on the reverse strand, counting down.
GTTCAGAGCCTGAGCCCTGCTGGTCTCCCTCACAGAAGTTCATAGGCCTGTTTGTCTCACTGAACCTAACTGAATTAGGCTTTTTCCAATAACAGGCGGACTCCTTGGAACGCAGTAGTGAACACTCTTGAAACACATAAATGTGACCATGTGATCCCATTTTTCTGAAATAATCCAGAAACCCTTCTCAAGATATGCCCCATCCAACATCCCAGTGCCTACTTTCCTTACCTCCTGGGAAATCACTCAAGACCTTGGTTTTGCCAAGGTGCAACAATGACATGAGGGTTTGAATAAGAATAAATTGCAGAATGCTTAGACAGAATCTGTAATAGCTGTGGGACAGACACTGCTCACATTTACATTCAGGCAATCCCAGATCGACTATTGAATTCAGACTTTCTTGTAACTTTCCAATTGCTCAAAATTTAAAATTCTACAGCAGTGCTAGCTTTACCTAGTCCAATTTTGCTAAGTGATAGGTTTTAGTGAATTAAATTGATTTTATTAGATATGGAAAACATTCCAAAAGAAACCCTTAAAGTATGATATTAAAAGCATTTGATGTTGCTCTGAAATAAAACCACCCCCTCTGACATTGACAGAGCACAAACTACAGGATTAATAATTTTGTTTACAGTCTTGCTTCCTAACAGAGCTGAGCTACATGACACATTACAACCAAATTGGCTTTGCAGACTAGTAATCTCTAGCTAGATCTGGATCAGAAGTTTAACCCCAAATAGAGAAGAGAACATAAATACAAAAGTTGTGCTCATGATCTTCAGCATACTGACCTCTACAATGTCATCATCAAACAAGAGCCAAAATCCATGACTTTTCACAATAGTAATATAATGCCCCCGATTCGGTCCACTAGAAAGCAAAAACAAAAATCCAGACCACGAAATATTAGAAAATACTATTGAGTCCAGTTTGAAAAGTCACATTTCTTTATGCAAGCAGAATTACAACTAAATGTTATGAAAAACATAGTAACCCCACTCCTGGTAATAGAGTAGACATTTAGTCCTTTCAACTTTTTATCAACTTGTTGCAAAGTCATCAACTGAAAGCTAAAGGTGTTGTTTTCATCTGTGCCAGGACCATTTACAAAATAACCTAACCTACAGAACACTTAACAAGTTGCTCAGCTTTTGCAAATGTGTTAAAACCATTATGAACCAAATACATGGGGGAAAATTGTTCAGTGTCAACCGTGAATACTTAGTTGCATATAGTCTTTGAGAAGAGAAACGACAATTTGTATTCCTAGAGCCCCAAGGATTCTTCTGTTTGTTTCATATTTGACAATACCCCATTTGTGAGAGGCTTTATTAAATCTATCATTTTCATTGCCTTGACAAGAGATCAGGGTCATCTTTTGTGGGCCTACATGCTAGCAACTCTCTCAGAGTCCTGGCTCCCAAGCTGTCTAAGTGGGTTCGTGAGGAATGAGGCAGTTTCATTAATTTAAGCCAAACTTGTGACTTGGGGAGACCTGAGACGTTATTTCTTAAACAACTACAGACTTACTGTGAGGGAGAGTGGCTAAAAGGTTCAGCCCAAGACATGAGCAAGTCAGTGCAGCAGCAGGGTTTAAGCCCTCCCCTTCACACCCCCCACATTTGCCCTTGGCAAACGTCTGGCAATAGTTTGTGATACACATGTAAGTCTATTACCTTCCACAGTGAACAACAACAGCTACCAAGTCGTACATCCGATCCAAGTTGACAGCATCGCCAGATGTGTTGAAGAGACGTAACTCCAGAGGAAATACTACGCGATAAGACAGCTTAGTATACCTGTGCAGTTGCTCCATATACTTGAATCTCTTGAGGTGTAAGGCAAGAATCATTGGCAGTTTTTTTACTCTCATCCTGTGAAACCATTAGAGAGCACATGATAAACACCTGACCAGCTGAAAGCTGTTCTCTTTCCTTAATAAGCAAATGTCTTATAAAAGCACTTTGTAAGTAACAATAGTCAACTAGCAGTAGCTTCTAGACTAAGACATGCTTTTACCTGTCTGAAGGTTTTTTGGCCCACTCAGAGAATGCAGATGGGATGTAAGGCTTCTAGGTATCTAAACATAATAAGTAAATACCAAGGAGAAGGTTTGCCAGAACGCAGGAGGGACGCAGTGAAACAGCTGGCTCTTCGCTTACCTCTTCTGTGCCTCCTGTTTACTGCAGCAAGTTTCACAGTAGTATTTCTGTTCACTACATAACGTCTCTGTGTTACTGAAGTCTCTGTAAATAAATACAATTATCAGTTCTTAAAGGATCTGAATACATTTGCCCCACTTGGGCTGATGAACTGGAACCTTGAAAAGACACACAGGATGAAATTTTCTCTGCACTGAGTCTGGTTTTCTAAAACATCCAAAGTGCCTGTACTGAGGTTTGCAAAGGGACTTCAGGTATCTGGCTGCTATGATGGGGCTATTTTAGGAGCAAGGAGCTCTGCATGATACAAGTGGAGGGTCACGTGTCTCAAAATGGGACTTATATCTGGTGTCTTACTTCTGTAAGTCACTTCTTACTTCTCTAGTCACTCAACCCACCCAGTTCCTTTTTAAATTATTTGCAGAATGGAGAAGCTTTAAGTGCAATTCTGTCATCCCTGAACAGCTCACACTTTATGGTGTTCTTCCATAAAATGAGTTTGAACGCTCTTACACAGAAGAAATGAATTGAACTCAGATTCCTGCATCCTCTAACCTCTTGAACAGTCATCCAGAAATTTTTAAATCATAATTCCTCATTTTCTAAAAAGGAAAGCAGCAGGTAGTACAGAAAAATTTGTAAATCCTGATCAAGTAAACACACTGAGAGATGTTTTTGGATTGAACATTTGAGGTGACAGAGGCATAGGAAGGCTGGTTTGATAGCACATCTCAGTTCACCGAAAAGATTTGTTGGGAGTCACAGTGCTGATATTCTTTGGAGCAGAATTTTAGGTACTAAAAATTCTTAACTGTAAAACAAACAAACAAAAAAAAAAAACAAGTAATTTTTTTGCCACCTCTAGTATTGCATTGCAGCTGAAATTTTACATTGCAGGTGTTTTAAGAACTTTAAATGCAGACATAATCACCTATCTTTTAAGCACATTGGTTTTCTTGTGACTTTGGGCCTTAAATACTTATATCAGAAGCACAGAACTGTCCTATTGATTGCACCTGTGTTGTATGGAAATTCTAACAGATGTTGAACAGTTAAAAACAACAGGTCATTGACTAGAGTTCACACAGTCTGCATGTGCAAGAGCCACAAGCTTGCGGAGCTCTTCTCTAGACCTGCAAAGCTACTTTCAGACATGTCTAACTCTCTCCTTTTCCATTAACAGTTCAATCTGCATTCTGTTTATGTTATTTTAACAAGAGAAGGAAATTTTTAAATACACCTGTTCAAGATATACTAACTTATTCATTGCTCTCATGCTTCCACAGTCCATGTCTGTACAGCCTCTATGCTATAGTGTGAAACATGCTTTCTATTGTTTATATGCATAAATAACATGACTTTTCTGTTTAATGACACGAGAGAATTCTTGGTGTAATATAAATACATAATTGAAATTCAGGATCAAATTGACTGATAAACTTTGCAACTCCTAGTGGAAATAAAAATAATGGATATGGACTGTATTAGTTATTGGACTTCTATTGCTTCAGGCCCAAGTGTCTACCCTGTGGACTATGCCAGAGGTTTGTACTCTTCAGACATCTTGAGCACACAAGGACCTTTTACATTTTGAAAAACTACAGACATAAAAGAACATTCATGTGTAGTAACAAGAAATTCATTCTACTTAAATGTTATCTTGCACAGTTTTTCTATATTTTACCTTTTCAATGCAGTAGCACTTAAAGCTGTTAAGACACAGCACAGCAGTTGTTAAAAAAACAGGAAGCAGCAAAGTTTCCAAAAAGAGTAATAACTTGGATGTTCCCATTGAAAGAAACCACAAAAGTGCTTATGCTTTAATAATGCATAATACCAGGGAGCAATGAGAGGAAATCCATATTCTAACTAAATATATGTTTTCTAAAGAGAGGTAGAAATGTTGCTAGTGTAAAACATAATCAGAATAAATCATAGATGATGACTCTCCTCCTGTTCAATCTGTAAATGTCACCCCAAGAAAAGAAAAAACAGGATTTTGCTTTCGTTTATTTCCTAAGGGAACAATAAGTGAACTTCAAAATGCATGTCATGCTGTCGGAGTAAAGGCAAATACTACACTGGGATGAATAAACTAACTTTTAGGGCATCCATTCTTCTCCGGATTGTGTAGATCTCTGCTGGAGTGTTATGCCTAGTTTTAGGCAGCTGCACCCCAAGAAAAATGGAATTCAAGAGAGAGGGTCAGTTGGAGAGAATGCTGAAGAGTAATGAACATGAGCAGAGATCTAGAGAAGATAGCCTGAGAAGGAAAAGTTGAATGACCTTAGGCAGTTTAAATTAAAAGAAGATAATTACATTCTTCCTGCATGTAAAAAGCTACTGCTAAGAGGAAGGGGGGCAAGCCCTGGTTTTTTTCCAGAGTACACAGAACAAGTAGAAATAGGCTTGCACTGAAACTGGAAAGATTCATGTTGCACAGCAGAAAAAAAACATTAGTAGTAAGATCAGGAAGGACTGGGCTAAGCAAGTTACTACTGCTAAAATGATCTTCTAGAACAGGTTGGCTAAGCAACGTGTCTGATGTGGAGATAGAGGCTAAACTCTTGGGGTCCCTTTTAACTCCACCAATCACCTGCTGGTTGCAATAGTGCAGATGCAGTTCTTCCACAGCTTAAGCTACAGCCACTGTCTGTTCAGTAGTAGAAATGCTATTGGCACTTTTACTGAAGTACTCTGCTTTTGCACAAAATGGCCCTTCCAAACAAAACATTTCCAAGAAGTTTAACAACCAAGAAATTAAATAAAAAACTGGAGAAAGTTGGAGGACAGATTATAACTTATGTACAGCAGCAGTTTCTAACAAGTTCACCAGACTCAACTGTATAACTAAAAGAAAAAGTCAGAGCTCAGTCTCCAGGAACTGTATAATATAGAACCAAGTAACAACTAGGGCTAGAAAGGACTTCAGAAGATGCCCACTTCAGTCTCCTTGCATCAGTGTGATTTCAAACTGACTTGGAACACCATAGGGAAAGGTAAGTAATGCTGAGAAGTTCAAAGTAGTGGCTACAGTGAGGAACCAAAAGTCTGTAGTACCAATACTGATGTGACTGTTGGTGAATACAAACAGACAAAGAGACTACAGGAGAAAAAGAGAGAATAATGCACTGCTTTCCCAAGCCACTCTTCACTTTACTCCCTTTTTACAATGAGGTTAGGTAGTGCAGTGTGGACTCTTGAGGGCCAAGGTCTGCTACAGTACCCTACAACAGTCTGAACAGAAACTGAGAAGGAAAAATCTTACCGGACCTAGCACTTTAAAATGTAACAGAAGTTACTTAGTACAATTGTGTTATCCACAGAGAAACCACTGCTTTCTGCCTCAGGAAATGGGTTAGTACCTCGCATGATTTCTCTTTCTGTATCTCTGAGCTTGGGATGAAATGCCAGGCAATCCTTGCTAGGCATTCCAGAATAACTGATAAATGCAATTTCAACCCTGGTAGCAATTTTGGAGTTTGAAAGAGTTTGATCAATTGATAATCATTACCTCAGAGCAGCAACATATTGTCTTAAATACAGGTAATGGTTTATTCTATCAATGCCAAAATGCTGGATATCTTTCAGAACAATTATCCATGCATGTTTGAAAATTATTTTTATCTCTAATGTATTTTTTAGCAGTTAAGAGCATACTAGGAGCAGAACTGAAATTTAGAAGAAAAGACTTCTCCAGATAATTTTAGGATGAGACACAGAATAGAAAATTTATAATAGAAAAGTTGAGGTTTGAAATCTTTGGCCTTCTGAGGACTCTAGCACTCATTCTGCAAAGTACACACTTAAGTTTTAATATACACATAAGTTCTAATCAACAAGGCACTTGAGTAGAAGCTTAAAGATAAGCACACAAATCTCTTTGTAGACAATTATTATTCTGTAGCAATTCTTCTAAATGACAAGGCAATCAACTATTTTCCCCAAGAGATGATTTTTACTCTCTTTCAAATACACACATTGAAAGAGAAAGTGAGTAAAACAAAGTACATTAATGTATATTTTGTCATTAGAGAAAACATACACTTTAATGTATTTTTCTTCTGCTTGGGAAAAGTTCAAAAGCAGATGTTATTCTATTTTTCTGTATCAATTAGACTTGAAAATTTTAGCAGCTAGACAGAACTATCTGCCAGAAAGATCCATTCATTTACCTTAGACAGTGTGTAATCGATGTGTTCTGCTCCACGTCAACAGAAAGGTCAAGAAAATCTTCATCTTTGCTACTAACCTGTTGCAAAAAATGTACATGTGAAACAGAGATGCCATACATCTACATGCTGTTTATACTTCTAGCAAATGCTAAAGGATAGAGCAATTGCCAAAAATATACGTTATTCAAAAATAATTAATTTCAATGCTTTTTTTTTTGGTTCTAGTTCAGTGTAACTATATTTATTAGTAATTCTACTAACCTACCTTTCATATAATTTAAATTCTGTCTGTTCCACTGATCCAATCCAACTAAGCATGGACCAGTGACGACAGCCTGTTCACTAATGGTCAACCATTATCCCCTGTTTTAGCCATGATTTGTGCAATATGTATGTTCCCTTGTAATGTAACACAGTCTACATTCTTATTTTACCAGAATTTTGTTTACTCTTTGTATAGTGTATTAAATTATATAATCACAGTTTATTCCTACATAATTATTTCCACTATTAGGGATGTGATGAAGATATTTTCCAAATATGCATCTGTCAAGAAATGTCATATTTAACTATGTTATCTTTTCTCTCCAGTGAAGCATTCAAAAGGCTGGGTTTATATTTCTGGTTGACACAGATGCATTTCCCAATGGAATATTGTTCCTGGTCAATACTATTGACTAAAAAATTTAAAGATCAAAGGTAAAAATTATGAAGTGATAATATTTTGCAAAATCATTTTGATATTGCCAATATCTTTTTTAGGCAGAACTAGAGGATAAAAAGTATAATGAGTTTTTATTATAAAAAATTAAGCCCAGGTGTTTTCAGAATGACAGGTCTTGATTTTTGTTTTAAAAATTATTTTTCACTAAGAGTTTAATCTTGAATGTGAAGTTACATTAACAAAAAATCATGCAAATGGAAAATTCTTGTAGTACTTCAACGGAGTCAAAAGACTGCAGAATTACTTGCTGCACACGAATCCTGTCATATTCATAACAACCAATTTATAAAATGTTGCATGAACACTCCATATTTTGCCTCCTATGACTGCATTTCCTTAGAACAACTAAATCAGATGGTACAATAAAGACGTTCAAATCAAGAATTTCCATGAGGGGTTGAATTCATCATTCTGGCAAAAGTCCATCTTGCCCAGATTTTTGCAATTCTATGAATCTACTACTTTCAGCTCATATTTGTGTTGTATCAGAGATAGTATAAGCTTGGTTAAAGCATCCCATACCAGACTTGAATCCAGAGAAACACCTTTAGCAAGATGAATTTTGTTACTATCAGAGATGCACAGAGGCATAGCACACACCCAATTGAAATGAACAGCAGTTCTTGAAACAAAAATCCTCCCTGAGACACGACTTGACCCGCAGGGGACAGGAAGCCACAAAATTGGCAGCAGTCATCTGCAGTATAAATATACAGCTAAAATTTGAAAAACAAAGCAACAAAGCTTCAGAGAACATTGTGTCTCTGCAGCTGGAACTAGGCTTCTGTCAGACACACTGCGTATCACAAAAGGGGTTAAATACTTGAAAAAGTCTTTAGCAGGTATAGCATTTCATCTGAATACCTCAAAGAAGCTAGAAATTTTGTTATTGATTTCAGCATATAAAATGTTTACCAAAAGGGAAGATGAGCTACTTAATGCTAGAATAATACAGGTTAAAACTAAAGGTAGCCAGAAAACCAGATTCAAACTGCACTTTTTGTAAGTGACAGTAAGAACTGCTGGAACCTGAAGGACTCTTCATGCACTGCTTATGAATATTTTAGCAAAGGAGCATCTTTTAATTTGTTTTACTATTTCCAAAAGATTTCATTAATCCAAGAAAAACAAACTGGACAAATATCTTGAGTAGTAGGCAGTATTTCTGCATTCAGAGGAAGCTACAGATAAGTTTTCTTACCTACCACTATATTTTTCCATAAAGCTTGGTCACTTTGAATTATAAGTAGGAAATTGTGCAGTTTTGCTGTTACTCAAGGACTCATCCCCACTTCACTACAGTTTGTCTGAGTAAACACTAGATACTGATTTTGAGTTAGGCCACAACCATTTAGAATTCATTATTATAACAATTTACAATTATTTCACTTATTTTAACTTGCTTTTATTGCCTGGATTTTTTAAAAATTGAAATAGATTAAATAATTAATTTCCAATATCTCTCTCAAGCTTTTTTTTCTTATAAAAAGCTTGTTCCAAACTTGTTCCAACATCTTTTTTCATGTTGACTATCATTGTATCTCCTCTTCCCACTCCCCTCCTCTGATCCAAGTCCCTGGAAAAGTCATATTTTCTTGGAATACAAAGCTATTCTTTATGATTAGAAATATCAGAATATGTTCTTTTACACACCTGGTAGGATGTGGGTAGAGTTTATCTCACCTAACTTCAGCTGTCTAATGATATTTAATCTCAGCTTGCTGTCTGAAGATGCCTTCTCTGGCCACCTACTCCCATCTTAACTCAGCTAATCTAAAGCTGTGTTTTCTTTAGAGGAAGCCCTTAGTAGCAGTACTGATCTGAGTAAAAACACACTATCCTTAGGCCAGAAGAGTTTCCTGGCCCAGCTCAGAGCACTGCTGGACCAGTCATTGCAACAGCTTGGTAATGGCTTGGAGCCAGGACGAGCTGTATAGAAAAAAATACCTGATACTGCTAAAAACTTTCTGTTTCATTAAACAGTCTAGAGACAGATGGAGAAAGTTTCCTGCAGAAGCCCCTTTATAATCCCCATCATGTACAGAAGAAGTTGAGAAAACTAGTTCATATTTGACATTTGTCAGCTTTACCAAGCAAAGGTTAGGTGAGGCTAATTACCACCTTTTCAGAAGGTCAGTGTTGCTGTTTTCCCCAAGCCAGCCTTTTTTTCCTCTCTGTGTTACTCTTTCCTATAGCAGTCTCACAGGATCACTTAAAAAAAATTATTTCTTTTCTCTTTCAGTAGGAGAATGTGATTGAAAACCACAGAAATCAACAGCAGACTTGCAATCAGGTTTCCTAACTAAAGCTAATTTTTACTTATACTTCAAACATAAGAGATTCCAAACTGACATTCAACCTCTAGAAAACACTAGGAAGATAAAAGATAACACACGGTTTGTTAATAATGTCTGTATACCAGTCACATTTTAAGATTGAATTAACACTAATTCATCTTCACATTTCACTTATTCATTGAATATGATGTGAATACCTTCCCTCAAAGTTACAGTAATAAGGAAGGGTGTTGATTCACTACCAAGAATTGTAACTGTAGAGATATGTATTAGGACACCAAAACCTGGCATATGTTAGCCAAGTAATGCTTACAAAAATAAACTTTTAGAAAAGAATATACTCACTTCAAGAAGTAAATTCTACAGGAATATCCACAATTCTCAGATGTCTGAAAAGATTCATATATTTATATATATAAAATGTATCTATCTATTAATAGGTAACAACCAAAAAAAAAAAAAAATCTATCCCAATGCTTACGGTTTCACAGTTCAAACATCTAGTTTCGTTAGTCAGTGTTCCCTGAAAAATCTCATGCACCCAGGTGAGTTCTTGTTTATTGTTCTCTTCAGCTTCATTCATGTTGCCATTTTTCAGTTTCCCATTTTGCTTTTCCTGTTTCTTCTCCTCCTGCAAAATGTCTGCAATGGTGTTGAGCAGGTAATTTAAAAACTCGTGTGCATCCTGCTGCATGTAGTTGTCAAAGAGATCTGTGAAGGAGAGAGTTGAGATTTGTAAAGCAGAATATATCCTTTTCTTTAAGAAAGAAAATTATTTTTTTTTTCCAAATACATGTACTGGCCCTTGCTCAGCAGAGTATTTAGAATCATGCCAAAAAAGTGCAGTTTTGCTGCCAGTCATCCTGGTTTCAGTGAAGGTACTCAGGGGGAAAACTTCCTCTCACATAACTTTAGCTGTCTAGAAGGTTATGCTCGTTGGAGCTGGTTGTGTAGGCTCCTGCTACAGTCAATAAGAAAGCAAGAGAGTGACTCATCCTAAATTAAGTCCTTACACTGGATGTCTAACTTTAGACAGCACTGACTCCCACCCACATATTTCAAGTTCCTCAGACACTTAGGAACATTGCAGAGTTTTGACAGTAAGACACATGCCTGGGAAAACCAAAGACAATGGATGCTGACATATAGCGTACTGTGTCTGGCCAGGATGGAGTTACCTTTCCCACATCTTAGCCCATAAGGTGCTGTGCTTTGCATGTCTGGCTAAAAATGTGTTGCTAATGGACCAGTGTTTTAGTTGATGCTGAGCAGTGCTCACACAACATTAAGGCTGTCTCTCCAACTCTCCTCCTCCCCAAAGGTTGGTAGGCTGAGTGTAGGAAAAAGGTTGGGAAGGGGACATAGCTGAGACAGCTGACCCAAATTGGCCAAAGTGACGTTCTATGCCATGAGACTTCATGTTCAGCAATAAAATGTAAAAGAAATACAGGAAAAGTAGGGAAGGGGAGTGCATTCGTTTTTAAGATATGTGTCTTCCAAAGGAACTCCAACACATGCCAAGGTCCTACTTCCCAGGGAGGGGTTGGGAATCATCTGCTGTTGGGAGGTAGGGAATAAATGTCTGTTGGTTTTGCATTGCTTCCACATGCGAATTTTGCTTTTTTTTTTTCTTATTAAACCGCCTTTATCTCTCCATCTGCTGAGGTGGGGAGTGAGAGACAGGCTTGGTGGGCACCTGACAGCCAGTCAAGGTTAATGCACCTCAAGTGGTAATAATAACACCATCTAACACAGCTCATTTTTCACACATAGTCAGATGAGCAGAAACTTGTCCTCTTCAATAAAAAATGCTTACAGGAGAAGGAGGGAATATCCCAGTGGTGATTTAGTACAGACTTCTCCAGTGAAGGCTTAACTTGCCCACCATGACAAAGAGAAAAAGAATCTGTGTTCCCAGAAATGTGTATTTTTATTCCCCTGCTACTGAAAAAGCACACATAGATTTCCTCAGAAAATATTGTACAGAACCTTAGACTTTGCAGTGCCTAGCCTGGACACATAAGCAGGTTAATGCACACCGAGTCTGGCCCTAATTTAAAAAAGCTGAAAACATAAGATCCAGTCTCTAAAAGTGATCTCCAACAGTGTGGAGGCATTTATCACTAGATGACTCAGAGTTAACTTTGTCACAGTTTCAAACGTCTGCTCTGAAATGAACAGTCTGCTCATTTATATGCTGTCACCAGGAAGCAATTTCTTCCAGGTGTTTGACTTGTACTTTGTCTCTTCATTCCAAGCTCCTCTGTTTCTGAGCATACCACCCACATTGATAGGAATCCAGGCCAAAATGGAGTGTGGCAGGCTTTTCTATCTCAAGATGTTCCTCAAATCCCTTAGAAAGGAACTACTACAAGATTAGGCATATGCTATTGCCAACCTAATGCTCAAAAGGTGTCTGATGCTTCAGAATCCAAGAACAAGAGCAGCAGTTGATGTACAGTCAACAGAACACCCCAAATACATCCAGTTACTTATCCTGAAGGGTGTTCTGCAGTAGTGGTGCTTGTAGCACTCCTAGGCCACACAGCTTCTATACTGCCAACTGCCCTCAATGCTTTTTTCTGCCATACTCCACAAAAAAAAGAATTTAAAAATTACATCAAAATGTCATCCTATTCCCAACCCTGGCTCACTGTACAGCGCAGTCTGTCCCATCATGCTGTGTAAACACGATTAATTCATATACCTCTGGGAACATATGAAACCTGGTAGACTTATGTCAAGCATAATATCACGTACAAAGATACTAGAATATCAATATCTAAACCCCACAAAGTACTAAAAGCAATTTACAAGTCTAACCTGTACCTCTGATTACTATGATCCCATTGACCAATATTTATTTATACGCTTCTGATGAACTCATGAATGTCTTAGGGGATTCCAGTTTTACACTTACCGTTCTCTTTTCGTAACCTTGATATGAACTTCTTTGGTGGAATAACTCCAACTTTTTTCTTCTGAGTAGCAATACTGTGGAAAAGGTCTGCCAGGCAAGTCAAGAGATTTTCCTTCTTTTTCTGTTGGGCCTTGTATGATAATACATTTTCCCGAAACGGCCGGCAAAAATACAGTGCCTGTAGCACGGAGTTACAGTAGCAGGTGTTCCCAAACTGCCATGTAAAATTAAAAATAAGCTTAATCCCTGTGCATCACAATAAAATTAATTGCTTCATTCAACTTCTGACTTCTGTGTCCCTGTCACAACTTAGCCATTTTTCCATGCAGCTGCTGTAGAAATATATTTTCATAACCACTCCTGACCCTTCACAGAAAAAACTGTGGTGTTCTAAATTAACTAGGATACAAAGTAAAAGTTTCCACTTGCAAGAGATATATTTATTGTAGTGGATCTCGTTAAGTTTCTTTCTGTATAATAATATACTCCTCCTGGGCTCTATCTTACTGCTCAGTAGCAGAATGACCAGTGTCTTCAATAGAAAGAATTACTATATCTGTATTATTTATATAGGAATAAACAAGTGACTAAACACTCTTCTCAGTCAAATAAAAAAGCTCCTCCTAAGAGTCCCCAATACAGAATGCTGTACCTAAGCTTGTACATACTTCCATCACTTCCTTCCTGCCTTTTCATGGCTAAAATAGACTTTTAACTTTATTGACATGTAAGTTCTCATCCCTGGAAACATTCATAGAACAGTAAACTGTTCTCTCTGAGGGTGTATGAAGCTGTCTTCAAACATCTGATACAGTTTTACACTTTGCCTAAAATTGGAACCTGAGCAGCATTTAAAAAAAAACCCAAAAAAACAAAACAAAAAAAACCCTCAAAGACAATCTTACCTTAGAATAAGATTGATTAAGAGTTTGGGAGTGAAAAAAAAACCCAAACAAACAAACAAACAAAAAACCCAAATGAAAACAAGAAACAAAGCAAAGTTGAAATAACACCAAAGTCATAGCTCTATATATGGTTTGCCTACGGAACATGGTACTTACATTGACCAATCCAAAGTAGTGTTCATTGATTGGGAACTGCTCTGGGCCAATGTCTTTTTCCAGAGCAGAGGCATTGGTGCCCTATACAAATTAAAAAAAAAAAAAAAAAAAAAAAAAAAAAACAAAGAAAAAAAAGAAAAAAGAAGGAAGAAATTATTTAGAATACTAAGATTCTAAAATAAAATTATGGACAGTATCAAGACAGAAAATAATTTTTTTTCAGTTATGATTAGCCAAGCTAACTCTGCCTTACTAACCGGCAAGCACAACAGTCTCATGAGGCAGTAAAAATATTTGCCAATCTAGGTAGTGGAGCTCGCCCAGCATGACCCTCTAAGTAATGGCTGATTAGTAGTGAACAGGTGACAACAGTGGTTCTTTCCATACCCAGTGCTCCCTTATTTTTACTGTGTACATGGATATCTGAATCCCATTACTTGCTTGCCTCATAAAGGTACTAGCTGTTCTTAAGGCACAACCCCAAAAATTATTTTAACTAAACGAGTTCCTAGATGTAAGGGAGGTTTTCTAAGCTTTACTGAAACTCCTCTGAATTCCTTTTAATTCATCATCAGCCTGCAACAATAGTTGGGCTTTGGATTGGTACACAGTTATAGTAACACTGTCACAAGTGTTAAAAGCAAGTGTAATATACCAGTCATTTTGTCCTATCTAACACCAAAGGGCACATAAAAACAAGCACTGTTACACCTCTTAGTCACTACCTCGGTGTGGCAAGCTATGTTTAGCTGTGTCTCTACTCCAATAGCAAAATTGTTTAGGTAAATGCCTCTCTGTGAAGTACAACAACTAATTTTGTATGTTACCTCTAGTTTTACTGTATTAAAAGGCCCATTTTTAAACAAGTTTAAATTAAGCAAACAAGCTAGATTGCTGCTAAATATGTCATCACTCCTACCCACTCTGTAAGCCTAGCTCCATCCTCCTGAAATACTCCCTTCAGATACTTATAGACAATTGATGAGTTCCCCTCTTAGTGGTCCCTTCTTGAGGCTGAACAGGTCCAGCTTCCTCAGGCTTTCTTTGTGAGAGAGGTGCTCCAGTCCCTTAATCACCTTTGTCACCCTCTGCTGGACCCACTGCAGAAGCTCCATGTCTCTCTCATCCTGAGGAGCCCAGAACTGGACACAGCACCCAGATGCACATCATTAGGGCTGAGTAGAGGGGCGGGATCACCTCCCTCGACCTGCTGGCAATGCTCTTCCTAGTGCATCCCAGGATACCATTGCCCTTCTTGGCCACAAGGACACACTGCTGGCTCATGGGCAGCCTGTCATCCTCCAGGACCTTCTCCACAGAGCTGCTTTCCAGCAGGTCAGCCCCCAGCCTGTACTGGTGCCCAGCGTTATTCCTCCCCAGGTGCACGACCCTGGATTTGCCTTTGTGGACTTTCAGAGGGTTCTTCTCTGCCCATCTCTCCAACCTGTCAAGGTCCTTCTGAAGGAAGGGCTGCACAGCACTCTGGGGTCTCGGTCAGTCCTCCCAGCTTTGTGCTGTCAGCAAACTTGCTGAGGAGGCATCTGCCCCTTCATCCAAGGCATTGCTGGATAAGTTAAACAATCCTGGGCCCAATATTGAACCTCGGGGGACACCACTAGTGACAGGCCTGCCATAGACCCCGTGTCACTGTTTACGACTCCCTGGGATCTGCTGTTCAGCCAGTTCTCAATCCACCTCACTGTCCCCTCACCCAGTCCGCGCTTCCTGAGTTTGCCTATGAGGACATTGTGAGAGGCATTGTTGAAAGCCTTGCTGAAGTGAAGGTAGACATTTGCTCAGACTTCAACAGCTAAAATTTTCAAAGTAACTGGTAATCAGATTCAGTAATTCTGATGTCCCTTAGCCAACTCCCCAAGGCCTGATTTTTGTTTCTTTACTGCACCTATCATCACCACTGCTTGCTATATTAGATTATTATTTCACCTCAACTCATTAAAAGAAGATTATTTTAGTCAACAGAATCAGCAGTGTGAAACTCAGCACAGAGCTCTTTGAGAATTTACAAGCCTTGAAAGTAAAACATCTCCTTCAAGCTGGCAGGTTCCAAAAAAGCTCCAAAGATTTCATATTTCACATTCCCTTCTCAGATCTTTCTCCATTCTCCCTCATCCTCTCACATACACAGAGTTCATGGCTCAGACCAAGCACAGGTCATTTCCCAGACAATCCCTTTGAGACTGAAGTACTTTACAAGCACAAGGCTTCATGCAAAACTTTAGTAAGGGACACATTATTTGTTCTCACCAGACTCTGCAAAGCTTCAGTGAGAAACTTGGAAAAAAAGGAATGATCGATACAAAGCAATTATTGGCTACCTTTCAACAGAGATGACAGTGTGATAATTATGTAAGCCCCATATGAAGATTATTTTCATTGCTAGGAAAGTCAACCTTGCCAAACATGCACAGACTCAGCAAAGCATCCAACATCCCAAGAGAGAGGAAACTGACAGACATTTGCTTATCTGATCTTAGCAGTGAATTAGACAGCCACTGTTACCCTCAAAATCTTGTCTGATAAAAGAAAAATGTGACTACAGAAGATTAATGCAGCTTCTGAAGAAAGCCATCCTCGTATTACTACTCATTGTACAGCATTCAGATCAAAGCAAAGGTTTTCTTTGTTTACACTTTTAGCATTACAATTAAGTTCCCTAATGTAAGAATGAAATGTTTTTTTTCCAGTTTTGTAGGAAGTATTCTCCACACTGAAATAAATTCTCCCTCTAGAGTTCGTGGAAAATACTATCTCTAAAAAGTAACCTCCCATTCTTTCATAAACTACAGGTTAGGATATGCTGTTAGACAAGTAGAATGCAAGTGCTCTGCTAATTAGTTGCTCCTACATTACTCATTTGCCTTTCCTCCAAGGCCAGGGTATCTTACTTCAGAGAATGCCAGAGGGTTTGAAAATTCCTTTCTAGCATCTAAATTTTCTCATAAATATTGTGAGAAAGAGCAAGAATCAGGATTTACCAAACAAAATTATCACTGAAAACCAGACAAATTCATGATGTACACTAACTGATCTTCATATAAAAACTACACTGCATGGCAATTTCTGCAGTGCATACTGTGGAAACAACATATGCTCAGTAACAGCTCATCATGGAGCTTTAGCTCTCCAAAACCAGGCTGTTACAAGTATAAAACAAAGCACTGTGTGCCAGTGACCCAATAAAACAGAGAGGCTAAATTCAATCTTTGGGTAAGCCTACATAACTCCCTTGGACTTCATTAAGAGTTGTGCCTTCTTATATCAAGGGTAATTTGAGTCTGGTTTATTTTAATGTCCCCAAAAAGATATTGTTAAATTTAAAGAAAAAGAAGTCTATGAAAACATGTAAGAGGCACAGAGACCTAATATTTCAAAGAAGAATATATTTCTTACATGAAGAAAAAAATGCAAGCAGACTACTTAGTAAACTCAAAACTCTGTCACATTGCATATATATATATATGTTACATGTTTTGCATATGAAGTTTTGCATATAAATAAGCAGTTAATATGATGGCAGAAGAACGAAATTTTTCCAACCAAAGTATACCAGAAATTCTACACTCAAACCAGGTTTAAACTGGAAAAAATATGTTATTAGAGATGGGTTAAAGATGATTCAAAATTAAGTTTAAACCAACCATATCAATTATAGAAATATTTGTCTATCGAGGCTAATCTACAACAAAAATAAACCATGACTATTTAACACAGTTTAAGCATGCTTGTACTTGTTCTCACTCCCAGCAAGAGGTCACTTCTACAGTGAAAACCTGCTCAGACATTTTAATGCAACCCAGTGTCTGTGATTTAATAAATGGTTCTGTGCTTCAGCTAGGAGAAATATTCTACCACAGCCCAATCTACCATAGTTCTATGAAAATCAGCAAGAGTGACAGTGCAGCCACAGAGTCTGAAATGAGGAAAGGCTGCATAAATCAATGAAGTGTAATTTGGGAGTATTAAATAAATTCATATCAGAGTATAGAGACAATAAAGGAGACTGGCTCCTTCGTAAAAGAATACACTAATGAGGAAATGCAATGAAGTGACTGTGGTAGCCAGACCTTTTGAGAATGAGAACTAGGTCAATGTGAAAACTCCTACTATGTATTCTGTGGTGCTGGTGAACCTTGATTTCTCAGAAGTTTTACCACTTAATTAAACAATCAGTATTCAGGCTTTCTAAAATGGCAAAGACATACAGCATCGCTCCAAAAATATTCTGGGCATACAACTTGTATTTTTTTTCCTGTTGTTATTTTGCTCTAGGCCTTCTAAAGGATAAGACTGCCAGTTTTCTTTTCAGCTGAAATTTCTGATAATGTTGCTAAGAGTTTAATTTGTGCTTTGCATCACGTGAAAGAGATTAAGTGGAAAAAAAAACCAAAGCAAAGTAAACACTCCTGCTGTTCTTTTACACTTCAGCATGTAAACAAAATAACAGTTCAGAGGAAAAAGCAGACATCAGATTAGATCATTAAATCGCATGTAGCAAAGTAACCTAAGTACAATTATTCTATGGAAGATGAGAAATACGAAAGATACCATCACCAGAAGACAGCAAATCAGACTATGCTTTGTGTTGTGACAGAGCTATAAAACTGGCACTAACTTTATAGAAATATGCATGCATTTAGTTTAAAGTAAATGAATGCAGTAAAGAAATTAGGACTTTTCATAAGCCACCTATTAAATGGGTATCACTAAGTAAACAGAAACACACTATGAATAAACAACAAAGAATAAAAGACAAAATTAGAAATAAGAAGAAATATCTTGTTCACAAGAGAATCTTAAAAATGTAAGAAAAAACCACATTGAACAATGAAAACAGAAATTTAACAAATATATAAAGAACAAGAGACCAATGAAGGAAGATGACTGGTCCATGACAAAATGTTTCAGATCATATACAGCTATGAACTAGATCTTTTTTTCCTTAGTATTCAGGGAAAGCAAGAGCAGCATGCTAGAAATAGAGTTGTTTCCTGAAGGGAAAAACTGAAGACTTAAGACAAACTAATGGTGATGTTTGGGCTGGTAGAGGCGAAATTAGTGTAAAAATAGTAATGGCTTCAGGGCTAGGCAGCCTGAGTTTCAGGATTTTGGAAGGCACAGCATATGGGAGGAAAGGGAAAAAGAAGATAAAGAAAGATGTGAAAGGCCTTCTGGCCAATAAATGGCAGTGATGGATAACTCCAAAGAGAGGAGGCGACTGTAAATAAAATACAAAATTAGCTCCCAGAAGCAACACAAAAAAGAGTAAGAGAACAGCAAGGAATATCACAGCATGCAGTATATATGCAGGTGCTTTCAGTAGATGCATCACCTGTCCTCAGTGCTGGACTTTGGCTATCCTCAGGGACAACCTCGACTTTCAGAGGGATATGGTGAGTAACTGAAATAACTGACCCAGACTTCTTACAAATTCATTTATATTAAATACCAAACCTGAAATATTTCTATATTTTTTATAGTGCAGATCCCATAGGACGATTGAATTCAACCAGATTATCTCTCTTTTCATTCTGCAAAGAAACACTTTATTGCTCCTCCAGCAAAACTATTTGGGGTCTTTGTTGCCACAAGATAAAAGAGAAAGGAGAGAAAACATATAGGACATCATAGCAAAAGGATACTGACTGACTGAAAAACCACTGTGTATTCATATTTTTGTAGGAAAGATGATTTAAGAAAATGTATCTGAATCAATAATTTTTGTGCATTTCTTCCAAAGAGTTTTCTGATCATTAAGGGAAATTATAAGAGTTTGAAAGGAGATGTCTAACCTGGATTTTTTTTTCTGGATACACTAAACTGTCTCTAATCACAGATCTAAGTATCACGTATACCACAAATAAATTCAGCTTTTAACTCTGGGGTTACCAAGAAACAGGTAAAAACTGAGAGGCCTGAAATCCTGAACCACTTGAAATTACGGATAAAGTGTTTAAGGTACTCAGACAGCTTATAAAACTTCATTTTCTCAAAGCACAAAGCAAACAAGTACTGTACATGAGATTCTAGTGAAATGTTAGAAGTTCAGTATCTAAACCCGTATGTAATTTTTTAAAAACATTGACCATTAAGGTTTCCAGGATTATACAACTTTTACCAAACTGAAACGCAGTATTCTTTCATGAGTCTGTCTGCATTACCAGCTTAATGCCCTTTGCATTAGTAGCACTCAGGTTTTTGTTGGAACAAGTAGCAAAACCACTGGTTTTGGCCAATTTCCTTCTTCAGAACACATAACCTCAAGATAGCCTCAGAAGTCAAAAAGAGAGTGAAGTTTGCTTACAGGTTATGATTTCTTCAATAATATTTTTGTCTGGGCCACCTAGACTGAATATGTGGTGCCTCAGAGTATGCTAAAAGCAAGGCACCTTCTTGACTTAATCACAGCTGCACCAGCTGGAATACCTTTTGATAACTTGGAGACAGAAATAAGAATATCTTAATTAAATTTCCATATAACATGAGTTATGAGGGCTGCACTTATGTTGCAGAACAAGTTTAGAATTCAAAACTATTTTTAGCAATGTTTTTCTTTTAGAGAAATGGTCTAAAGAGCTGAGACAAGTGCAAGATTCTGCACATGAAGAGAAGAATCACCTGGACATGTACAGAATGGGAAACAGCTGACTAAGGTAGTAGTCAGTTTTTAGAAAAAAAGAAATGAAGAAAACAGAAGTCTGTGTGTAGTATAAGATGAATAAGTCATAGCTATGCAGTGTTATTTAAAAAAAAAAGAAAAACGAAAAGCAAAAACACAAGAAATGTTGACAACTTAATGAAAAGGGAGCCTACAAAGGGAGTTTACAAAGTTCTTAAAGTAACTTTCCTGTTTAACTTCTCAGTGGTAAGACTTCAGACAAGGTCTTAAGTCCAGGTTTCGGTGCCTGGTTTAAAGAAAGATAAAAATAACTGAAAAGAATCCAAAAAAGACAGTCAAAATGAAAAACTCAACTCTAGAGAAAAGTGACCTATCAAAAGGTCTGGACGGGATTTAGTTGCATGAGACAGAAAAGGCTGACACAGAGCATGACAAAGGGTTTGGGATCACATACAGCTATGAACTAGATTTACCAGATCAGTCTACAGTTTGTTACAGAAGGGAACTAGTCTGTTCTTGATCTCAACGTTGGACTGGGTGATTTGAGTACTAAGCTCAAATTACCGTAATATGGATTCTTGTAAGACATTAGGAAGTGTGATTTAGACACCGTCACTAGAAATCTCCAAGTTTGACTGATGTACATCACAAGCAACACAGGTTTATCAAATGGAATTCCAGTGGACAGTTGGAAACTCTATTGTCTGAGGACAGTTTAGATGCACCTCTTACTAGGTCATTAATTCTGAAATCAAAAAATCAAATAATTGCAAGGCACAATATCCAGTAATGGCTGGTTTGCAACCCTCAGCAGAGCAGCCTTCTGTGCAAAGGCTGAGTAAACCCAAGAACATATTTACAATGCAGTCCTGACCATGGAGATGCAAGCTCATTTGTTCCCCAGAAGCACTAATATACTTTGTTGTTGAGTACATAATGTACATAAATGTATGTCTCAGTTTAAAAGAAACTAAGATGTCTGTCTGGACTAGGAAGGAGGCCTCGTTGAAATTAAGAGATTTTAATCAGGAAATGTATAGAAAAGGATAACAGTTCTTTACTACAAATATATATATATACATATATATAAACCCAAAACCAGAACAGAATAAACAGCGACTCTGCCCCTTGGTGCAGTTGTATTCACAGACAGCAGGAGATGATGCCATGCCTCGGGAGGCAGCGGCCACAATGAGTCACTCACTGGCTCCCATGAGGCAAAGACAGGGGCAAGGAGAGGCACTGGCTCCAAAACTCACATGGGAGTGGCGGCCATAGGGACTGGATAAAACCTTTCCTGTGGGCAGTGCAAGGGCCCTTTCCTACCATCCTTTGTCCAAAAAAGCTTTGCGGGGTGTGGCGAAGCAGGTTAGAGGAAGATCAGCAGAAGACACTTTCTTGACTGCTTCTCTGATTGGCCATGACTCACTGTCCTGGGTTACACAAGAATTCTACTATCCACCTTTTCTTTTTTTTTTTTTTTCTTCTCCAAATATGCCCTTTTGGCTTTTTGGTGGTTTGTCTTGTCTAAAGAGACTGGACTGCTAGTGATTAATGACTCAGACATGTGAACACCTGCAGTGACTGCCCAGATTCTACAAGAGACTGGACTATTGGTGCTCGTGGCTCAGTCAGAGTGTGCTTTGCCTACAATGTGCAGAGTGGTCACCCAGGTCAGGGGCTGAAGACACGTACTACACCTCAGGGTACAAGCTGGGTGTTGAACAAGGTAAGGAAAGAGGCAAATCCTGTGAGGTGGGGTAGTGTTTCTTTTTCCTTACACAGATGACTCAGATGTGATAACTCTTTGGTATGTTCACACCTAGCCTGAAGGTTTTCATCTCTTCTTGATGAGCCATAAGGGGCCATGGTGGACTCAGCTGCACTAATGTAAAAGACAGCTGCAACATCATGGAAAACTCCTGAAGTATCCTATTACTCCCAGTATTATACCATCCAATGCAAAACTCCCCATCCCAGAGGAGGTATCAGAGGTGTTCCCATGTTCCATGCTCCTGAGCATATATAACTCTGAGTTTCAGGGCTTCCTTCACCACCTGGGGCTTCCACCACCACCTCAACTGATCCAGACTGTGGCCACCACTTTGACCAACGAACACCAAAATTGCAACAATTGAGTCTCATTGCTGGATCCAACAGGTGTCTTGTGGGCTCTTCCAGTCCCCTGGGGGGTCCACAGCCCTGTTTCACTGCCTGTACCAGCACTACAGCCTTACTGCCATGCCACACAAGTGTCTGCCAGTATCAAATCCCACCTATTTGCTGTTTCCTGCCAGCACTGACTGTTCAACCATTCCTGCCAGGTTTTCTGGGCATGGGGGAGGTGAACCACATGGAAGGGCAGCCACCTTGTCTCTCTTGTGGCTATGTGTGGTTTTTCCAGGTGGGTGAGGCTGGCCACTATCTCAATTTGGTCCAGTGGCCAGAGCTTGGGAAGTTTCTTCTCATCACTTGGTTTAACCCAGTTTTATCAGTACTGTTATCAGCATTCTTCTTGGTAAAGAGTAATTAATTCAATTACTTCAAGGTACATGTGGTCTCTCTATATCCTGGAGAAAACAGGGGTATTGAATACAAGAGAGGAGACTTCTCTCCAAGCTCTCCATCCCTCCAAATTGTTTCAAACTAAGACACCCTTCACAGACTGTGGCTCTTCAAATCCATCCGAACCAAATCTCCTGCATTACATTTGCCCACCACACAGTTAATCAGGGTCTAGAGTTTGCTTTTAATCTCATCTCTTCCACAATTCAGATTCACTCAGCCTTGCTTAGCTATAATTAGGGGGTTCCCTTATTGAGGTATTTAGCATAACCTCCGGTTTACTCCTAATTCGGCAACATGTAGCCAAAGACTACACTCCTCTAAAAGAAACACATTGTAAACCACACATTGTATTAATGAACTGCCCTTTTGTGCTTATCTCATGAATAGCTAGTAACTGCATAATAACCACTTTAGCCATAAAAAAAGGTATTCATGGAAGACAAGTGTCAGCCATTAGTCTAGGTTTTACACTGGAAATGAGGTATTAGCATGTTTCTCATTCTGGACATCCTACTCTATCCAATGGAAAAACATCTTTTGTGGACTTCTGTTTATCTTTTGATGGAATGAATGTTTTCTGCATGTCAGTCCAGTACCTGTTTGTCAGCCATACTCTCAAGTTTCTCATTACTTCAGAAAGGTATTATAATAATTAGACTTCACATTCTCTGTACTTTTCATGTCTTTTCTGTATTTTATATATATGTCACATTGAAATATATATACTCCTGAGACCATGCTTCTAAAATTGCTTTGCTTGAACTGTCTGTAACCATTTTTTTTACAAATTTAACAGATTTGTTTACTTTTATCAATTTAAATATGCTGTCAGATAGTTGTTTACTGCCTTAGAATGTATTATTTTGCCTTTATCTCTGTTTATGAGAAGATGTAAAAGACATGAAGGAATAAACACTGTAAGTTGTTCAAATGAGTAAATTCAGTTGAAAGTCATAGTGATCAATTCTGTAACCCAGTAAAATTCTTATTGTATGAAACAGAATGTTACCATTTTCACAGCCTTAAAACTGTAATTTTTTTATATCAAGCATTTTACAAATCTGTTTGTAGTTTTGCGTCTTCATTCTGCCAGTGCTCTATATTCAAATAAATCCTTCAATAAGTCTCTAAAATCATGGGATTTAAAAAAAAAGAATCCAACATTTATTCTTATTTGTTTCCAGAACGTAGAGATTCCTAGGCTTCTCGGATAATACGTTGTTATCAATAGCAATCTGAGTGTGTTCAGAATATTCCATTTATTAAATTGACAGAACAGTCAGAAGTGCAGATCAGATTATTTTAAATATTATTACAAAATTATGAGAGGGGTGAGTAATACTTGTTCTCAACAGAATTCTAAAAGGGAAAAATATGGTTCACAGAGTTTGTTAGCCAGATCTGTAAAAATATATGTCAATACATTCTGAAATGGTTAGATGTCCTTCACTGCACATAACAGTAATATCCCTAGGCCACAGCTGCAGCGTGAGCTAAACTCAGAACTCAAGTCTGTACTGTACCTAAAGCTCATCAACAGAAAAACATACTGCCGAGAATTTCAGTAAGCAACAGCCTTAAATTGCGAGCATGCCTATCCACTTTTGAACCAGCATTTTGCACTTGAGTCATACAGTTATCTCACAGAAACAACAACCAAAGAGGATTACAGCACTGTAGGGGCTAAATTGCATCCCTATTTGGTGGCTATGAGCGTTACATGGCACCATTGGTATTCCCTCGAATAGAATTTCTTCAGTGTATCTTATGCTTCTTCACATCTACTGTACCTATCCTACATAAAAGGTGTTAATTGCCTATTGTATACATCCCTCTGTAGTGAACATGGTGTGCAGACAGAGTGAATGAGCATTTACAGTGTCTGAAAGGGAGGTAAGATGAACAACTTGGGCACTAGACCTCCCTTTTCAGGGAGCGTGGCCATCATGCCCACATAAGAGTCCCACCAATTCCTTCAGGCACAGCTGCCTTCATCCCCTTGGCCCCAGCAAAACAAATTTTAGCTCTTAGGTCTAATTAGACAAATCAGTGAATAATAACTAGTACTATTGTTATTATTATAATTCAGAGAATAAAACTGGTAAAAGACAATAGAGGACTTTTGTTTTTTTTAATTCTAGGAAATTGTGCATTTAAATATTTCCTACAAGCAAATGTGCCAAGTGGAAATTTTGTCCCTATAATTTTTCTTACTGGTTTGGTCCTACTGCATCTGTCCCAGCATGTGAGAGCTTATCCAGTGAAAATATAGTACTAAATCTCTTTTGCAAGCAAGTTAAATACTGACCCTGATTTCCTTGTTCCACTAGACCTGTTTTGATCCTTCCTGAAAAGACTAACCATCCCTACCATCTTCAGGAGATCAAAATTGCAACCCAAGATACCAAACTTCAGGTAGTCAGTTAATAGCAAATGTATACACTTAAAAATGCCGACTAGACAGGTTTTCTTGAGCTAAGTCAAGTCAACCAAATTTCAGCTTTTTTTTTTCCCTTCAGGACATGAAAGAACTTGGACACACATAAAAAGTTTGTCAAGAAAAGAATACCATTGAAAATAAAATCTATGTTGCATTCAGAGAAGGACCAATTGCTCCCTCTGTCTACTTTCCCCCACCCTGCCAGAAAATGAACCCGGCATCATCTTTTTTTTTTTTTTTTTTTTTTTTTTTTTTTTTTTTGGTAAAAGTTATGAAAAATCTCTGTGAACACTCTCAAGTGGAATGAGAATGAGAAAAGATAATGAAGATCAGGACACTTTTTTTCATTACTGAGTTTAACTAGGTAAAAAACTTACAAACATACTAATACGCACTGTTATATACAAAAATAAGTTATATTACCTAAGAATTATACAGCTATTTCTTAGTTCACAAATTGTAAGTTAAGTAGCTCAGTTTTTTAACTAGTATATTACAGATACAGATGTCCTAAATCAAACTAGCACTGCAAATACTCAGGTTTTATACAGGCACAAGGTTTATTTTTATACCTCTAACCTTCTGGAAGGTTGTCATAGCTCCTCCTACAGACCTACATTGAGTTCAAGTCCATCACCTCATATAAGTGGACACTGTTTTGGACGAGTCATAATGCAGTATTGCCAACACTTCCAAGAATTTTTGTTTCTTACAGCCCCAAATTCCTGTAGCTGTCTGAAAATCTCCCGTTTTGCCTAAAAGACCTTCCAATTCTTGTGGGTTATCCAGGAAAGACTAAATGTGACCAACTCAACACGACATCTCTAAAAGCTAAATACACAGACCCCAAGGAATATGTAGCTTTAAAACACCATTATCGTTAGAACAACTTCACCTTCTGTCACAGTACCATGAGCTAGAACTGCCTTGAAGTATGAGTCCTTGTATGGCTTTTCTGCCTGAGGCTCTCATTCTTCTCTTCAGTCTCTCTATTTCTCAGATGCTACTTTTGCAAGATATACTGGCAGCGACAGCTGAGCAGCTCACCATTAGACCAACCTCATTAGTTTTGCTGTGAATCTGTTCAGTCTTTGAGAGAAGCATACTGCATACAAGTGCATCTATCTGAAGTACACAAAAAAAATCATGGAGTTCCTAATACTTTATGTCAATGCTAAAGTCTTACAACAACCTATGCGTCTGCAGCTCCCCTTCATGAGGTGCTCTTTTATACAGTTTGCAGGGCATCACATCCACCATCAATCAGCAGTAAAAACTGGAGCCTGCCTCAGAAGGAAGGCAAGTTCACCCAGGTTTTCTCCTCAGTCCTGTTCTGTTTTCTAAACCTCTCTTTGCATTATCCCTGGCCCACTGGACAGGAAAATCATTAAGAACAATGAAAAGTTCGGAAAGCTACTTACTGTTGGTGAAGAAAGATGAGAACCCAGATTATTTTGCTCCAAATTTCAATTTTGTATTTTTTTTTTTTTTTAACTCCAGAACCAACTCACCCTGTCTACATTTCAGAACAGGCATTTCAAAGAGAGGACTGAGGCTTAAGTTAAAACTATGCATGGGATGTCCCAGGCATCTGGTTGGAAACAAAAGAGTGAGCCCACTTAAGTGGAAGTGTGGACATGTGGAAGGGGGAGGAGGCTTGCAATCTGCACTCCCTCTCCCAGACCACTGCTGCTGAGCCCGCAGGAGCCAGGCCTCTGGGGCCTTACCCTAGAGGTAGGCTCCATTCTCCAGGGCAGATGAATGGTATGTGTGGCATCACCAGCACAAGGCATGCTGGGGCACCACATGGAGGGAAGCTGGAAAATGCGTGTAGCTGCTCTTGAAGAACCTGGAAATAAGGGGGAAAAATACAGACTAAAACAACAAAATGTGCAGAATTAGACTTCTCTTCTGTTTGCATTGGGGTGCTTGCACACAACTATTTCTTTGGCAAGTTTGTTACTACCTCCCTGTATCAATAAACCTTTAACAAACAAAGTTTGAGCTTTCACTCTTCCCACCAAGAAATTTCAAAAACCTAAACCAAATCAGATGCTCAAAGTTTGTTAGAATTAAAATTAAACCCAAGCAGAGTGCAGAAAGCATCCTTTCAACTGTTCCTGGAGAAGAAAGTAGCAAAGTCAGAACATAACAAAAATCTTAATGTTTCCTTATTCCTTCCTAATTGCCTAGCCTGGGTTAGAGAAAGCTAAGTGATTTAAGAGTACTAAACAAACAGCAGTCTCTCTGAGCGGCATGCAGTGCAAGTTAAACTCTGTCGGCAATAAAGTCAAGACTTCCTAGAACAGGTACTGAGAATTGGGATCCAAAGGAGTGTTATCAGGCATCTACATCCTCGTTTTCTATGTAGCCTCATGAGACCCCAGGGTGCCTGCCAGAGAGGGTTAAATAGGATCACTGACTTAATGTGGATTCAAAACCCAACTTTGGTCCTTTGGCAGGATTATTAGGGCAGGACGAAGGGCAGGAGGAGGAAGGGCGGGCCACAGCTCCGTCTGCAAAGCGTGCCTCCCTGAGGGGCCCCGCACCGGCTCTGCATCTCCGTCCCTCCCCGGCCCACGCCGGGGCTGCGCCGGGAAAACTCCTCGGGACATCGTCACTCTCCGTCTGCCAACTGCACCCCAGGCAGGTCCCGGCGCAGCCTGCCCGGCTCCCCCGCCACCGGGGCAGGGACGGGGTCGCTCCGTTCGGCTGCGCCCCCGGGGCAGCCCCCCCGGCCGGAGCCCCCAGGGGCTGCCGTGCCGCCCGCGCCCCCGCCAGCACTCACCATATTACAGATGGAGGCGATGTTTCTGACAGTCATTAGTCTAAAGGTTGCAGCGATCCCACACCGCCATCTTTATAAGGTGAAAACAGCCCCGCTCATGGTGGGAAGAGCGCAGGAAGGGATAGGGGGCGGCGGCGGCGGCGGCAGCAGCTCCTGCTCCGGGGCTGGATAAAAGCAAGAGGAGGGGACTGCACAGGCACCTTTTGCGCCCGCAGAGCAGTGAGAAGGACGGACCGTCTCGGCCTTCCTCCTGCGGGCGGGTCACCGGGAGCCTCAGCAGCGCGGGGAGAGCGGCCGCATCTCCGCTCCTTCCGCTCTGCCTCCCGCACGGTCCGCAGGGCCCCGGGCTCCGCTGGAGCGCTCAGCCGCGCCTCTGCGCCAGCCGGCACCGCGCTAATCTCTCCCTTCCTCCTCCTCCTCCTCCTCCTCCTCTCCTGGAGGCTGCCGCTCGCCGCTCCATCGCAGCGCCGCGCCCGCTGATGGGCTCTGACAGCCGGGGTTGGGAAAGGAAGGGAAGGAGGGAAGGGAAGGTCAGAGGCAGTGCCCGGTGCGGGGCACCCCCGGCGGAGCGGCCGCGGCGGCAGCCAATGCGCTAAGGGGCGCGGGCAGGCTGGGCCCGCTGGACCTGGAAGGGCTGCAAAACTCGGGCCTCAGTGCGTACAAAATAATACCTGCAGGCAGTAGGGTGAAGGACGGGAAAGCAGAGTGCAGGCAGGAGGACGTGGATGTGCGGCAGTGACGGCGGCACTGTGCTTTGGGACGTGCTCCCTTCGCCTAATTAGAGTTACACAGGAGCCCAGACACTTGCAAACCTCAGAACAGTAGGCTGGAATGTAATTTACTGCTTGCAGTTGGTGCTTTTTATTACCATTCATGCAGATAACGTTTATCTTCTCAAATGCTGCTTTGGGACAGTGTTCACAACACGTGTCCTGGTGCTCACTCACAAGTTCACAACATGTGGCACCGTTAATGCAATAATCTCAGTTTCTCTTCAAACACAAGCAAGTCAAGATCCATGCCTTTCTCCAAAGTAGTGCAGTATGAGTGTATTAAATTTACACACGTGATAATCGGCACAAGGTTGTTAAATACCTAACTTGAGGTCACAAAGCAAATCTCTGAGAGAAGCAAGAACAGAGTTCAGCTAGGGCAGTACTCATCTTAGAATTCTGTTTTTCCTTAGCAGATGTTGCTGTTTTCAGCAGAAGCTTAAGGCCTGTTTATTGTTCCTCTGCTCTGCTGAGGAAATAATTCAAATGAAGAGAGAGAACTGCTAACATTTCTATAGGCAAATCTATTCCTAACAGCACCTGAAGTATGACATGCACATGCTTGGCTACGCTTTTTACTTCACAATGCTGGAATATAATAATTTTAGCTTATAAGAGCCTGGCTCCACAAGCTTTATTTACAGGAAACATTCTGGAGTCAGCAATTTATTTTTTTTTTATTTCTTTTTTTCAAGAGAAGGTTTATGATTACTAATAGAACTCTGGCATCAGCAGTAACATCTGATGATAAATTCCTGCCCTGAGAATACTGTTAGGTAAGTGGCCTCAATCCAGCTCAGTGTGGACAAGTGCCTACTTTATAGAAATGGTATCAAATTTAGCATTAGTTGGCCTCCTGTTGACGCAGCAATGAAGCGTGAAATGGAGTTAGTTGTCACAGTGACAGAGCTTTCTTTCCTCAGTAAGTTGGACTACTTATATTAAATCACTACAGACATTTGAAATATAGGATAGAGATTTTCAGACATAATGGTGTGAAGTCATCAGGGCCACTAAATTGCTTCATAAATCCACAAATCACTATGCAAAAGCACCATCAAATAACATAACACTGAGAAAAGAATAATCTTTGCTATAATTCCATTAAGTTCATGGTTTTACATTGTGTGTGAGTTTGATCCCAAGTGTTTAATTTACTTAAAGTCAGAGGACTGGATTGCAAGTAATATGACAGGTTTTGTCGACATAACCAGGGGAAATAGGTGTTAAGTTGACTTGTCATTTCAGGACTGGCCACCCCTGGCCTCAGTTCTGAAGCAGTCAAGGCCTGATCAGTCTCCAGTGCAACTCTAAGAATCCTGTAGAGGCTGGACAGCACTGCACTGTACCTGGTTTTTAAATTCTGATTTCTTTTATTTCAGAGGCCTAATCATGTGTTCTTTGCTGCAGCTGCAGCCCATTTATTCCAATTTACTGTAGAGAATCATACTTGTTCTCAGTGAAAAGTTACAGAGCAAATGAATGGGTTTGAAAGATGATTAAAAGTTTATATGAAACAAGATGCAATATCAAAAAAAATAGAAAAGCAAACATAAGGAAAAGGTGTTATTGTCATAATTTTGCTCTTTCTCACTGATGCCAATTACTTGACTTCAGGGTAAATTTTCAGGTTGTTTTTGTTAAATCTTTTTTTTTTTTTTTTAACATGAAATTAAGTTGCTACTAGTTAAGCACTTATTGATTGTTGAGGGAAATATTTGTAAACACATACATAATTCTGTGAAGAATTCAGTATTGTTTTCCTTAATGCTAATCTAAATACTTCCATTTTGAGGGGGGTACATTTCATGTCCTATTTCTGAGGATTAATAAAAAACCCAGAAAATAGTTGTGTTTATGTGTCAGTTTGACAAGGCTTTAGTACTGACTTCTTTGCTCTACAATCATGTATCAAACCAGAAAAGAAGAAAGAAACTTTTAGGCTTGGAACAGACTGATGTGTGTCTTCATTTTCTTCTGCTGTTGTCACTAACTAGAAACTTTTATTTTTGTAGCTTTTTGGAGATAAAAAAGTGCTAAGGATTGCAAGAAATGCTAGTGACAAACATTATAGGAACTGTATAAATAATGAACAGTGCACAATTGTTTTCACTCTAAAGAATTGCTCTGTATCTTCATAACAAACAACTAACCCTGTGTTTCTCCTGAGTGTTAGACAAAGAGAAGGAAAACAAAAGACTATTTATAACCTAAGAGTGGTTATACAATTTCTGTTGAAAGGTCAAAAAATACCTCCTGTATTTAATTTTAAATCCATCTTGGTCTCATCTGGCTATATACTTTAACATTTTTATTTTGCTACATAAAATAAGGAACTACTGTAAATATCCTCTTTAGCTAGCACAGGCATGGTCTTCCATAACATTTTCCATCATTGACTTTCTCAGAGTACTTTGCAAGGGTTTACTCAGACTTGCCAAATTATTGGGTGACAAGTTAATATTAGCTGCTTTTACAAAGTAAGAAAACAGGCACCAGAAATTTAGCAACTTGTCTGAAGTTACACAGGAAAGTCAGTAACAAATCTGGGACTAGAATATCTGCTCACTCTGTGCTACAAAGAGGATATTGCATTTCCTCTCCAGAAATCTTGGAAAATTCCACAGAGGGTTCATTGATGTTTTTCTTGTAATAAACTCAGTTCCAGAAATAGGTAGTCATCAGTCAGTTTTGTTGAACAAGTGTTTGGAACAGAATGAAATTTAGGATGTATTTCCAGCCAATTAAAAGGCCATATTAATGGGAAAGACAGTTAAAACAATACTAAGGTTTACCAAAATCTTGGAAAATATATAGGAATTAAAAGAGAATTCAGATATCTGAAATACTTTCAGTGCTGACAATGTAGGTTTAGAATTTTACAAACTTTCGTATGTTTGTTTGGTTTTTTGTGGTTTTTTTGTTTTTTTTTAGATTTTGTATTCCATTTTAAATTATGTTCTACCAAACCCAGCAATACATTTTTAACAGGGTGGCAAACACGGAAACACAAGCACGAGGGATTAGGATTTCCCATGAAGCTTGGCCTTCACTGCAGAACAGATTGGGAGCTTCAGTACAATGCCAAATGTTAACTTGCAGTCCCTGGATTGAATCTGTAGTGCATGGCTCATAGCAGGTCTGTGGAAACCACTCCATTTGCATCCAAAATTCTAATGATAACAATGAGTTGTAGTCCATGAAAAATTCATGGCAATCCACAGAAAATTAGGGGAGTCTACAACCAAAAAATCAACCCAACTTTGGAATCACTATTGTTCTTTAAGACCGTTGTCTTCAAAGCAACCCCTACTCAATATTTTCAAATTATCTGAAAAATTATTTCTCTTAATTAAAAATATTGTAAAGTTTCATAATTTGTTGACAGTATGACTTGTTAGGATTCTAAAGATAAAGCAAAGAAAGTAAAACTTTTCATTAAATTGATCTCTGAATCTTGTTTATCTTTTTGCTAGTGCAAACATTGTGCTAGTTGACAAATAGGGAATACCACCTCTTTCTTTTTCTCTGAAATTACTATTTTACAGAAGGAAACAAAACAAATTTACATTATTTGACTTCATTTATTTTTTTGGCCAGATATCAGACCTGAAAACCTAAAGATGGCAGAATAAGACAGATGCAAATACATTAATTTCAATATACCAAGAGCTGATATCAGGGGTCTAGTAGTTCCATAGTGGTAAGCGTTAAAGTCTGTGCTGTGAAGAGACTGTTTAGGCCTCTGCAGTCAGTTCAGTGCTTGAGAATGGCCTAGAGGTGTGATTACCTCGTGATATCTTATTGCTCTTTTCCTTCTGCTTAATTGTGTTCCAAAAATGTGTTAGGAGCTTTGAACAGTGACAGTGAGAGAACTTCTGCTTATTGCTTCATCAGTTTATGTAATACTAACCTTCCTTGACATTCACTACTCAACTAAAAATATTCCCACATTTCCAGAAGGTAGAAACTTGAAGAATGGCCTCTTTATTATGTGTTTTAGTCAGTGAGGAAGCTCACTAGCAAACTTCAATGGCATTTTTCTTACCTATACAAAATGTGTTTTCAGGTGAAATAATATTAAGTTCTAATTGTACATATTGGATAGAAAAATAACCAAAAATTTTAACAATGGACGTAGTTTATCATACAGGAAGAGACTCAGTGAGGAAAAATAACAGTAAACATAAGTTTCTAACAGCAATATATTGCTATTTCTACCTCTGGAAAGGAAGTAACAGTTCTGGCTTGTCCTCTTCTTTTCTGCAGATTTTATTTATTATTTTTGTTCTGTTTTACAGGCTATAATTTTAATTAATAAACGTTCTGAGGACAAAAACCCTAGCCAAACAACAACAACAAAACCAACAAGGATAGAGAGGTTGTAAGTGGCATTTAGTCTGTTTTCAGCATGAATTTTCATTTTATGAAAACTGCACATAAATTAATAAAATTTCATTTTTATTACATTACTATCTCAAAGTTTTCATCAAATTATGGAAAACACACAAAAAAACCGATGCTGTGTTGTAAAGTTTCAAACATGACAATTATCTAACACCAATGTGAATGATTAAAGTGCTCACCTGGGATGGATACTGATCACTGCTTTGCTCTGCTAACAGAAGTGCCAGTTTACATTCTGTACTGGAAAAGAAGAAACTGAACTTGACATACATCCCGCAGGCACAAGGGGTAAAAATGTAAAGGTTGAATGGCAATCTGTCTTTTTGGCTACATCACAAAAAAGGACTGATCTGACTTAGGTATCTGAAGGTAGAAAATGGTAATTGTAGAGAACCCCAGTGGAAATAAACCGAAACTACGTCTCTCACAAATTCATCTACAAAGACTTGATTCACCTAGAGTCCTGAGACAGCTTTTGAGTCCTGGCCTACTGACAATAAACTAACTGTCAGAGGGATTACATCTGCAACAATGTTTGTGTATCAAGAATTAGATAGAAAAGGTAACTAGAAGTGGTAAGAAACACTTTCTAGAACCATCCCTTGATTGCAACTATGTGACTGTTTGTTTCAGTCTGAATCGGATTGCTTTAGATCTACTGAGGGTAATTTAAATGCAGGGTCCGGATTAGGGATGGTGAGCCAACCTGCTATTTTCTTACCACTCGCTTAGAGGTGCTACGCTGGTAGTAACTCTGCATGAGCCAAGACATGTCGTTTCTCACTGAGACAGGCAGCTATGAATTATCAGCAACATATGCACCTCTTTTTGAAGCAGGGACTTTCATTCCATTCAGCCTGGACAACACTCTCAGGCACATGGTGTGATTCTTGTGCAGGGCCAAGGGTTGGACCCCACGATCCTCATGGGTCCCTTCCAACTCAGCATATTCTATGATATGTTGTGGTTCCTACCTACCACCTTCGCTGGCAACACACAAAGTGTCTGTGCTACAAATTCCCAATTCCTGCTAATCTGCACCCGAGCAGTGCTCACGGGCCTGGTGCCACCGTGCTGCCTGTGCTGCCCCAGGCCATTAGCGAGGCTCGGGGCTTTACCTCGCCATCCTCACAGACAGCCCCTAAGCCTCCTAAGCAGGGCTTAGACGGAACTTTAGACAGAGATCAGCCGTATTTATTGCCTCAAAACCGCTACGCAGCTGCTGCTCCGCGCCGAAGGCGCTTTTGTTTCCTTGTGTTAAGAGCCCTGGCCAAGGGCGGACGATCGCGTCCCGATGAAACCCCGCTATGACCCGGCCGGGGGGCTCCGCTGTGCTGGCTGTGCGGGGGCCCCGCCGCCCTGAGGGCTCCGCGGTGCGAGCTGCGGGGTGGGGCGCCGCCGGCCCAGCCCTGCTCGGCTCGGCTCGGCCCGGCTTGGCCCTGCTCGGCTCGGCTCGGCTCTGTTCGGCCCTGCTCGGCCCTGCCCTGCTCGGCCCTGCTCGGCTCGGCTCGGCCCGGCTCGGCTCGGCTCGGCCCCTCCCGCCCCGCCCCTCCGCGCCTCGCGGTGCCGCGCGCGCCATCCCAGCCAATGGGCAGCGGGGGCGAGGGCCGCGCGGGGTCTCGCGGGAGCGCAGAGCGGTATTTAAGGCCGCGCGAGGCGCCCCTCAGCCCTCTGTGTGCGCCGGCCGCCCGCGCGGTAAGGCGGGCCGGGCCGGGCCGGGCCGGGCCGCTCCCTCTGGGACGGGGCGGGGGGTGGGGTAGGGGTGTGGGACCGGGGCCGGGCCTTGCGCCACCTTCCCTTCACATCTTGCCCTCTCGGAGCCTGGCTGTGCTCCGGCGAGTCAACACAGGGGGATAGAGCAGCCCTCCCTCACAAAAACCCAGTGCGGAGCCCTCCTCTCCGCCCTGCATCCTGTCGTGAGGCACAGGCGGCCCTCGCCGCCGCTCCCCGCTCCCCGCCGCGCTGTCCCGGCTGACGCCGCCTCTCTCCTCCGCAGTGTGTCCGTGCAGTGTGCGCGGCGGGATCTGCGGGTGAGGGACACGCCGGCCTCATGGCTCCTCCGGGACAAAGTGCTCGTGTACACTGGCGCCCTTCCGTGCCTCGAGCTGCAGGTACTGAGCTGCACAGACCTGAAACCTGATCCACCGCCGTGGTTTCGGTTTTTTACAGGCTGTGTCAGGAATATCGCAGTTATACTCTTCAGTGCTTGAAATGTTGAATGCTGTAGGCACTTAGACTTGACTGATAATAATTTAAAACAAAGAAAAGTCCCCAGTTGCTTGGGCTTTCCCTCCAGTCTTCTAGTACATCTGTAACAGTGTCTTTTGGTGTCTCTTGGTTGAGCTCTGTGTATAACTTGTTACAAGGTGTGTGTATATATCTAAGTAAACACAAAGTAGCAATGAATTGGCTGGTAAAGATCAGTCACATTTGGACATTTGTAACTTCAGGGTAGTGTCAGCGCAAAAAAAAATTTAGTCTTTATAAACTTTCCATGGTTTCTGATTAGTAATATATTTTAAAATATGTTAAAAATATATTCTATGTATTTTAAACAGGCTAAGGAAAACAACCTTTTTTGAAAGACTGCACCATTGACTACATTTTGCCCTAGATTTTGATTTGATAATAAGCTTCATGTAAACAACTTCTGCAGCTTTGTAGATAATTACTTTAAAAGGCTAACCCAACATAGTAGCAGCTCTGTATAATGTGGGTTTGAGGATGTCTAATTAAACACTATTAATTATATTATAATTTTATAAACTTTTTTGTGTGTTGTTTAAAGGCAAGAAATATTCTAGACATGGATAAGCACACCTAAATGTGAAGCAATGATCAGGACTTCTTAGGAATAAATAATACCTACTGGAAGGTAAGTGTGCTCTAGTCTAATCCCAATTGCAGTTAGTTTTAAATCTTGCCCTCTGATATCTCACAAATTTCAAGCAAATTGCAGTATCTCTTTGAGTAAATGGTAAGTTCAAATCATCTAGGATAATAAAACAGTAGAATATACTATAATCTACTCCCCTTTTATGCTTTGCCCTCTTAAGTCTGGCAGTGTCTTAAGTGGCCAATACAGAGGGGTATAAAAGCTCTCCTGCAAACCCAGAGGTGAGGTTGAAACCCTTCTTTGGATCATGCTTAGGAGGAACACATTCATGAAACTACTGAACTTCAGGAAGCTGCTAAATCAGCTTTATTAATAACTTGTAGGAAGGTTTTGGACTGTCATCTGGTTACATTATCTGAATCTTAATACCAGTTTCACATAAATATTTTTCAGGTTTTTCCAATCTGTCGGTCATATGTGAACCTATGTGATAAACATCTTGAATGAAGAGTTTATTGTAAATTGTTTGGTCTCCAGGTATGTAATGTGAAAAGGATTATCAGCTGTTAGTGAATGCATTATTTTTTAATTTATTCCTTACTGGAAAACACAACCAAGTAGTTTGAACTAATGGGAAACCTGTGTGGTAACTGCTAAAACTTTATATAGATTTGGCCAACCTAAATAGCAAAAAAAGATCTGAGGAAAGCTCGTGATAGTTATTGGATCCGCTTATTCTAATATGGCTGGTCCTCTAGAATGGAATCTGTCCTAATGGCATGGGAAATGAAAAGCCTGTCCTGTACAAATGAAGTACTTAATATTGAGAAATGGCTCTGACTTAAGGGTGAATGTCATGTAGAAGGTTCATACACCTCAACCTTAGGGCAGTCACATCTTTCCTGTGTGCATGATGCTGACTGCAAATTAAATAGAACTTCTTTTACAGGGAAGAAACCAGAATATGCCAGGGACTTGTACTGATAGTAAATATCAGCTCATAATTTCCTGAGTGGTGTATTTCTGACTTCATATGAGATGACTCCACATGTCACCAGTAATGTATTGGAAGTGGATTTGAGACAAGCACTGACTAAAACTACATGTCTTCAATGATTGTGTTTAAACAGGAACCCCAGCATTGTTGAAACAGGTTTCTTAACAAAAACTTCTGTAATTTGTTATTGTCTTTGTGGATCAATTGAAATAAAATACCAGTTATGCTACCAGAAGTTTGTGTGTTCTGAAGGTTTCTTTTTGAGGTACTTCCTTTGTTTTGTGGATGTAAACACTTTGTGCTGCTACACAGAAATATTCCCTTACTATGTGCAAACTTGATAGGCTTAAATTTACAAATCCATTGAAAATGGCCATCTTTAATATTTTATTCTTAATGTCTGGGATTTCTGAAGTATTTTATAATGAAAAAGCACTGAGATCAACCAGCTGACTCCTAACTTACTTCATTAGAGTGGATGTGTTATTGCATGTTCTCTACAAAAGGATTGTTTCAATCTGTAAAGAATAAATTGTCAAAAATCCCATTACTTGCCTATTTTAAATGAGGAAAAAGGAAAATGTTGCAGTATTTCATGTCAAGCACAATCAGTGGGAAAGTCCTTGAATAATAAGATCAATATTGTTGAACAATTGAAAGCTTGTGTGTGCTTTTCAGTTGCTTATGTCTAAGTAATTATTAAAAACATTTTCCTCAGTGGTAGGTCTTTACATGAAGTGACTAATTGCAACATATTACTAGCCAATGCTTCCTTAGAATGCACAAGCAAGAACAGAAAATAGAAGTAGCTGTTAGGCACTCTCCCTGCCTACACAGGAAAGAGTGTGGATTTGGGACCAAAAATGTGTGTGTGTATATATATATATATCATACATATGCATGGTCAGATTTAACCCTCATCAAGCCAGGAAGTGCTTCTGCTTGTTACCTTTGTTTAAACACACCAAAGGGTATTTGGTGATCTCTTCTATTTGGGGCCTGCTAGACAACTAATTTTGCTTCTTTTCCTCTGGACTTGTGTTTTAATAAAACAAAACTACATTTGGAGGGTATACAGAAGTACTTTCTTTTCATTATATTAAACCTGTCTGACAACTGTCTAGTTTCTGGTATGAGAAACAATGAATCATTTTCCTACAAGCCTTGTGAGTTGTCATATAGACCTGTGTCCTTTGCAGTCATGCTCAAGGATTAGGTTTTAGTCTATTTGGTCTTACATTATGTGATTGTGGGTTTATATCTGCCCTGTGCAGGATTTCTAAATATTGCTTCTCTTGGGTTCAACACTAATTGATAATATTCAATATAGACTGATTTCTAGATGTTCAGCCTTGTTTTCCTTAACCAGTAAGTTTGTTTGCATTTGATAGCTTGGCGTGATGTTTTCAGTGAGTTATCTACACTTTCAAAACTTTCTGATGGAATCAGAGGCTATCTTAGAATTAGGATTGGAGTTTTCCTTTCCAGATTAATTTGTCATGCATTAAATAGCAGTAAATTCCATCTGCTGCTCTGTCCACAAGGATCTCGTCAGAATCGAGATGTTTTGGAGTCTGCGGCCAGGGTTCTGCTTTTTTTGATGCTGAAAACAAAACCATGCCCTTGAAGGACCTGTCTTAAGGCTGAAAATAGTGCTTTTTTGAATCATGCTCTGTGCTTAGGTGCTGACTCCTTCAGAGACTTGTCAAGATTTTTTGAGGCATTACTACTCTTCAACTTCATGCTGTGCAGTTGGTGACAAAAAGTACTACTAAATCCTAACAACTTGGACCTTATTCACAAATTTTTTCTAAAATGTTTCAAGCAGGTCCTTGTTCATTCATTCCCAGTTATTAAAAGCTTTTGGAAAGTTGTATATCAGAAACAAATAATTTGACCTTCGTAATGCTGCCTTCAAATTCTCAAAAGGCTCCTTTCATACTTGTTCATTTCTTGGACTTAGGAGTTCTTTTGTGGGCTGCCTGTTTCTGATCAATTTGAAGAGCTTTAATGTTTTTTTATCATTATACTACTTAAGTGTTTCTGCTGCTTCAGTATCCTAAAAAATTTGAACTGGGTTATTTTCAGTTTTCTTTGTTTTGGCATGACCTGGGAGTTCCTGAAAGATACAGATGCACTGTGGAGCGCATTCTCAGTTCAGGAGTGTGAAATACATCTTTTTGTGTGTTTCATTTTGCCCATGAGACCCTCTTTTGAGCAACATTTTATCTGTTTAGCTAAACTGCACTCTTTAGCTAATACTAGCTTGTAGTTTTAGGTAGTTTCATTGCTCGTTACTTTCCTCTTTTTTTTCCTTTCTTGAAAGGAAAAAATTTTCTTGAATTTCAAGAAGTTCCCTATAAAAATGTTTTAGGATCTACTTCTTTCCATTGCTGACAGCTGAAATTTTGTTTTGTGTTAGTCTGTCTGATGCAGAAGATAAGCTTTTCCACATTAGTGGCTTATACAGTGTACTGACACTATGGTGTGCAAGTTTCCCAATAGAATTGCTGTGTTAGTGAAGTCCTAATTTGCTGTAGCTTTTAATGAAATACCCACGTGCCACTAAGTGATGGTGCTGCATGTCCAGCATTTGCTGTTTTCTCCTTATGACATAACTGGTCAGAAAAGCTGCTGAAGAGAGAGACAGTCCATTCCAGGTTTACTATTCTCATTTCACATAGCACAAATGGATTAAGTTTAGTGATTTTAGTACATCTGGAGAGAGATCAAGACTGAAATAAAGTGTACTTGGGACTCAATAGAGAACACCTAATGTTTCACTTTTCTTGTTCTTCAGGTAACTAGGCAATCTTTGAGCATTATTTTTAAAAACTGAACTGGTTTAATGCAAAATCAGAACAGAGATTGTACTTTCAACTAAAGAAATATCAAATTATTTCATGTATTTTTAGGGCCTATGACTATACATTTGACTTCGTTATCATTCAGTTGGGGCCATTACTTTATGCTGAAGGCTCATTTTGAAGAAACATTGGTTGGAACAACGAGTCATTTGAGAGTACTTTTTTCTATGACTTCATATGAGAAGTTACAAGAAATCTCTCCTCAATTAACTTTGGCTTGTTCCTATTCCGTCTACAGGCTTTTTGAAATATAAATACATCAGTTCAGGTATCATTCACGTAATTAAATTTGTGATATATCATGTTAAAGTAGTGAAGCAAAACAAAGGGATTAGTATTAGTCTAGGTATATAGAGTGTGTCTAAAAGTGTTAACCTCATTGGTGTAAGTTAACTCATTCACCCTAACCACCGCTTTGGGGGACCATATGCTTGGTGCTGTCCAGTTCACTAGGAAACCTGGTTTGTATCAATGCTGTCTCCTAAGTGGAGTTATAACATTACAATTTTCCCTTTAGTTACTCATTGGAAAAGGGAGAACTAATGAAAGAAAAACAGCCAGACTTGCCTGCAAATAGTCAAGGGCTATCTAGTTTGCTTGCAGCATTACAGATTTTTGTTATCTAGCCTTGTTACAGGCTAAATGACATAAAGTCAAATCCTGTCATTTTATAAATCTTTTTTCGTGTATGGGTAACACAACAGGAGTTATATGAGAGTTTGGGGGGAAATAAAGGTGGAGGAAATCTATAATACAGCTTTTAATCAGTACATTTCTGTTTATTCTGGCTATTGATAACAAATTTGGGAATGCTGCTTTGGCTTTTCATTGGCTAAATCTGCAAGAAGGTTAAATCTGTTAATCAAGACCAAAGACTGTCAGACAGAAGGGGAGATATTTACATATCTATGCTTTTATTCCATGTTCTAGCAGACAGTTGAAAAACATATCTCCTATTTCACTTCCTTTCAGTAAGTAGTTGCAGCTGATGAGACTCAATGATCAAAGGAATGAAAAGTAAAAAGAACTTAAGAATGAAATGTACTGAGGGAATAAAATGCTTACCCTGTACTGTTTTCTGTACACAGGGCTACATGCAACAACATCGTGTTATGTTCTATTGTTCTATGCAAGGGCCTGGCAAGACATAAAAATGCTTATTCTTTTTATTTTTTTTTATTTTTATTTGGGAACAATTGTTGGGACATCACCTTGAAAGTCTGGAACTCCCTAAGAGAGAGAGGAGCTTGGCAACATCAGAACTTGTGTAACTTCTACTTAGTAATACAGATTTGTGATCTCTGGAGTTTGTATTACATTGTTATTAGTAATCTAAAGTCTGGATGTCGGTATTAATTCATGTTAGAGTTAGCTTTATGACTCTCTATGTCCTTACATTAATAAATCATACCTACTGATCTTCAGTGGGAAGGTTGGAGACAGTAATAATGGCTGCTTGTTGTCTGAGCTAATCTTTTGAGTTGATGGTTAGTTACCTGCATCTTCCTTATTTTTCCTCATGCCTTCCCATAATGTTACAGTCATATCCAAGATTCTAGAGTTAATGGAAAGAGCAAAATAGCGTGAGAATATAGGCTGAATACACTCGTACCTAAGAAACAATGTGTGTGCATCCCTTGTATTTTGGTTTAGATCAATGCAGGCAGATGTTTCTTACCAAACTACAGTTCATGAGATGGAAAACTCCTATGTTTATGGTTGTGGTTATGACATCTCAGATCTATATAATCCACTTTAAAAAAATGAAACTTTCTACTTTTGGTTTCAGATACAACTCTCCTTGGATTTTTCCACACATCAATACTTTTGCTTACCTCAGAAAAGGTGAACTGACATTCACTGTTGCAAAGAGGACCTTTTCTGTTCAGAGGAATTTGATGTAGAGCTCAGAGATTTCCTCCTATACTTTGATAAATAAGCTCTACAGCTTTGACTCAATGCATGAATAACGAACAATGTATTCCTGAAAATATCACACTTTTTCAGATTAGAAAAGTATAGAAGTTGTCAACAATGACTTGCCATCTTCAGAATGTACTGTATGTGTTAACCATGACACAAAGTTATTCAATTAACAACACATTCTAATAAATGTATCTCAACTAAAATATGCTTTACTAAAATCATGAGCATAAGTAATTGGAAATAGGCAGAGGTCTAGGAAGAGCAGTGTGCATAAAAACAAGGGGTGAAAAAAATGCAAGGACTTCCTGCTTTTAGCACTGCCTGGATTTGGAGGCAATAGGTCATGCAGATCTCTGGTTTATCTAGTGTGGTAGCAAGTGAGGTAATTTTATTTCCTTCTCAGTGGTATATTGCACACCAAAGCAGAGTGGTATGTGGCCTATGATTCAGACTTTCTCCTGCTAAGAGGTTTAGAAAGTGAAAGAAAATCAATAGCAGTTCTGCAGAAAGAAAATCTCTGCAAGCTACTCAGAAAGGTTGTTAACTGTAATATTATCAGGATTTTAGTAATGGATCCCATTAGGCCCATCACTTCAGGGTTTTTTTTCTTCTGAAGGGTAAACATAAAATACACACAACATACTTTACTGGTACAGTAACCAGAAGGAAATAAAGCCAAGTACAGTATACAGAAGGATCCAGTGTTTTCAGAAATAATGTGTTCTCTTCCACATACCCAGACCCAAGGTACTGTTTCAGGTCCAGTATGACACGAGATTTTTAGAGTTGCTGGTGTGCTGTGACATACCATGATTTTTTTTCCACACACCCATGTGTTTCCTCAAAACTTTTGCTTCAGACCTTGCTGTTTCAATTTGCAGATAGGTTATGGCCTCTCTGTTCTCTGTTGTGTGATATAAAAGAAAAAAATCCCAATGATAAAAAGTAATAAACAGAAAACAATAATAATAGTAAGAAAACCTCTTCTGCTGCTCTACATGAAATAGGAGGTTTTTATCTAGTCATACTCCTGCTATCAAAAAAAGCCAGAAAGAGAAAAGGTATAATAATAGAATTAATATTCATGCTATAAAAATCTTTTAACTCTATGATGTGTTTTGATAGTAATAGTAATGTGAAAATTGTTAAAAAGTATCCCCAATAACTATGAGATGACATTAAGTGCCTCACAGATTCAAGCAATTTCTGCTTCTTTTACTGCATAATGAGTACGATTATTAGAAGGCGTATCAGCCACAGCCCTTTCAGTTGTTTTACCACATGTATTAGTTAAAGGAAACTAATTGGCAGAAATAAGTAACAGGGTGACTTTTTTATTGCTACTGGGGTGCTGTACCTCTGGTTTTTCTTCCAAACTTTTGTTTTATTGCTGTATCTGGTTTGATTCACAGTATTTCATCTGTTCTCACCTGACTTGATGCGAGACCTTTCAGTGTGTCAATTTACTGTGAGTCAAAGCAGAACAAACATCACAAGGTACTTCTATAGGTTGGTCCTATTAAGCTCTCTGTCAGAGTCCTCAGGTTGACATGTTTTTTTACTTCTTGTGGAGCTTCCTCCCTTCAACCAATTTGTGAACATTCAATAAATTTATTGTACTGATAAAGTTTTGCTGTTACTGGGTCTCAGAAATGCTAAACAAAAAAACCTCATCTTTGAAGGACAGAATATCAAGAAGCAACTGCTTTTAATAAATTCTATGGGATATGTGTGTGTGATTTGAAAGAATTACAAAATTAGACAAATTGAGCAAAAAAAATGCAAGTTTAAGATGTGGAAAAATATCAGTTCTGCCTTGTAGCTATCTCTGTAACAGATTAATATGTACAATTACAGACAGTATTAAGCTGATATTTAAAAATAACAAAAAATTCTATTTTTCTGTCTTGCATGCCTACAGGTAGCATATTTTAGGGGTGAGCAGGAAAAGAAAAATTACTGACTTTGTCACACTTCTGCATTAAATAAGCTTATGCACTATATACTGTGCAGTCCACAACTTTTATAAACTCCTTTCTTGAACTTCTTGTTCCCTTTCTTTGGAAATTGCTAGGGAAAAGAAACCAAGTCAAAAATTCATCGTAAAGCCTTGAGAATTCAAGTATTTGTATTTATGCTATTAGAGCGGGGCTGATGGTTTTCCTTTTTGACTAGAATGATGACAACTGAATGCAGTTTCAGTTATC
The DNA here is from genome assembly GCA_035222235.1 of Margarornis squamiger. Lineage (NCBI taxonomy): Eukaryota > Metazoa > Chordata > Aves > Passeriformes > Furnariidae > Margarornis > Margarornis squamiger. The sequence continues at coordinate 47,224,724 of JAWWTY010000123.1, read as the reverse complement.
AGCTGAAAGCTGTCTCTACATATTTCAATATAGAGTTCAGATATGAAATAAAAAGGTAAAGAAGAACAGTGAATGCATTACATACCCTCATGAATATCTCATGTATCTCAAACTGCTTCACAACACTAGAAGTTGTTGTGCTGCTGTTCACTTCAGGAACTGTAAGCAGGACCAACATTTACTATGTAGTTAGTACAGACCCCATGTAAACCTTGGACAGGATTTATGAGAAAGAAAATATAGATAGGGCACTACCATTGTTTAACATTGTGGGGTTTTTTAGAAAATTGTTGCATTTTTTTATTAAGTGAAGATGTCATTCCATGTAAACTGTAGAATGATGGAAGAACTGCTCTCTCCGCTCTCTCTGGCTTAAGACTTATTAATTATAATTTATAAAGGCTGCTTGAATCTATCTTTAAAACTTCCAAAAATAAGGTATACATGCTTAACTGGAGGTCACTAGGACCTGTAAGAGTACTAACACAAATGTAGAGTAGTTCTTCAGTCAGTTTCACCAAAATTCAATTAAACCATGCTTGTTTAATTCAGCAGAGACTCAGCGCCCCACTCCTCTCTATGAGCCTCAGTTATCTTTCTGAAAGTATTCATAACCTAATGTACAAAATTATTGGAGATTCTGTCCTTACTCTTGTCTTCTTATCTCAGTAACTCACCTCACCATTCCTGCTCTGCACTGTGCTACCAGGTGCCCAAGTTTGCAGTTATATAAAGTTGGGTTATTTATGTAATTTCTTGCTAATCCTTGTGCTGTTAACCTGAATTCATCTTTGATCTTGTTCAGCAGGGTGTCACAAGTTTATAGCTTGACTCATTTTTTCCCATGTACTAACTTTTTTCCCCTTTATGAATTATAATCTTTATTCTTCCATGTAAGTGATCCATCCTTTCATTATGACTTCTGCACTTTAGTTGTGAATTATTTCCATTTCACCAATTTTTGGTTTTTTTAGAGTAATTGTATTGCTACTGAATCTACCTTAAGAGAGTTATTTAATATCTTCCTGATATTTTGTGTATGTTTGTGTGAGCACAGAGAGAAAAAGTGTCTTGCAATTTGTAATTGGTACCTTTAAAGTAATTACAGATTGTAACTTAAATGTCTGGTTTTATTCAGCTGGATTTTTACATAATTTGTATATGTTTTTGTTGTCTTGGTATTTGAGTACAAGTTGGACTGTTTGAAAGGGTCTCACATAAAATTCAGTAGTGCAAAATGCTGTTGCCATTTTCTTGTGGAAAAATAAACTAAAGCTAAATATTTCATATATTGAAAAGAGGGGGGAAAGGAATTGTTTTTTCCTTCCAAGTAAATTATTTTCAGTTGTCAAATTTCAAAGCTCTAAGTAAGAATATCATATGGATCATCTGTTTGCTTATATTCCCAGCTGCCTTTCAAATCCACTCTGGCAGAATTTCTTATGGCAGACTCTATAATTTCCATGTTTGGACATAATTTGAAATAAAGATTTTTTAGGGTAGGGTTTTTCAGAAGTATTCAGAACTGGATTCTTTCCAGTCTTTCTGAAGAGTTTCACTGTTGATGTCAATACAGCAAAATTTGGCCAGAGCTGAATAGTTTGAAAATCCTTCTGCTGGTTATAAAAATCTTTGGTATCCCTTAATCTCTTCAGGTGGCAGGGTGTGTTTTCTTCAACTGGGTAATTCGCACTGGCCACACAGAAACTCCTGTAATGTAGTTCTGTACTTATATCATGAAGCCAAAAGGAAAAACTCTTTTTTCTTACTACCCTGTAGGCACTGAAGGAAATATAGAACACATAGACATAGTTGTAGACTGTCTTTGTAGAAGTATTAGTTCATGCCTTATGTATCATCAAATACATTAGAAAATATAAGTAGTCTTGCAAATAGGAACTATTCTAAAAGGCAGGGGCTTGATTTGAGGAAATTTTGTTCCTTGCAAGGCAATTATTTTAAGAACCTGAGTTAGTCCTGTGTAATATTTAACTGCTTGATTGAATTTGGTGTTTCTGAAAATACAGCTCTAGAGGTAGAGTTATTATTAACAGTTCACACCCATAGGCTGTAACACACTACAGGGCCAATCTGTAAATCGGAACAATCACTGAGAAAAAGATTTTTAGGAAAAAAATAGTTTCATACAGAGAATGGTATGGAAGACTTGACCTAGAGTACATGGACAGTCTCAGATCTTCATGTGCATGCTTTAGCATTATTGTGGTAGTATCACTGGGGCAAAAGAAAATCCTATTTAAACAATATGTAATTAATTGCAATTTAAAGCTAGATACAACACAGAGCTAAAATTAACAAAATTACTTAGAAAATGATAGCTTGAAGAAGCACCATGAGATAAGTGAAAAAAGTTTATGGCCATCACATATAACAATGTTGTAATTCCAATTTTATTTTGAAACTGGAAAGCTACCTCAAATTTGAGATTTTTGGCTTGGAATGAAGAAAAGTCTAGATACGATTGTGTGAATGATTCCCTAAAAATGAAAGCAGAAGGCAAAGATCTTTGTGATTTGTATGTTGTTTAGGAACCTAAAGAGTTTGGTTTAGTTGCTTTGGTTTCGAGTAGCACAATAAATGCAATTAACTGAATGTCTCCTAGTGTGGGAAATGCATTTCATCAGTCTCTCAAAAACATTAACTGAAGGGGAAAAAAATCAAAGCCCCTCCTAAAGAGATGTTAAATATTTTTTGTGACAGCATAAGCTTAGTGGTCTGTTCCACCAACAAAGTGTTGATGCATAATGACTTACAAAATCTAAGTCAAAATGAGAATTAGTTGATGTTTAAAATTTATCTAGAGCTGATATAAATTTGGCAAGAACAGAACAAAACACAGAACAAAATGCAGACATTTTATGAAACTGAGTATGTCAAGTCTGCATTGAAGCTAAATTAGTCTTTATTCTTGTTTGATAATTTATATAGCGAAACCAGAAATATTCCACACACCTCTCACATTTCTGGTCTATAACTAGGAAGAAGTGAGATATTCAGTACAAATCATTGGTTATCAGTGTCTTTAGATTGCTAGTTTAGGAATCTGAAACACACTTTGTTCACAATCATAACCTACTAAAATGATGTCTAAAACATAGTCTATATGATTATATTACATAATAACTCAGTAACATTGCTCTAAAAGATCCCTTGACTTTTTCAGTCTTGTACAATTTTTCCCCCAAAAAAACTGTTTGCTCGTGGCTCGTCCAGAAAATAAGTTATTCATTTAGGTAATTGTTGCTAATGTAGCTGAAAGAAACAAGGGTAATATCATCTGTGCTTGTTAGGAAAGCAGTGTGCAATTCAGCAAAACGATTCTGGGTTTTCAAAAACAAACTGGTTGCATTGGTGGGGTTGTTTCTGTCCTTATCTAACTAGAAACAGAGTCCTTTAAGATCAGACACTCTGGGCTCCTTGTTCAGCTATGGCTCTACTGAACCCAGGGCTGGAGGTGGGGTTTTGCCTTCTGCTTTTTGATTGCAAGGTGTTTGGAGCAGGTCTGCTTATGTAAACATGCATGCAGAAAGGATCTGTACTGTGAAAATATGCTCTAAGACATTTGTAGAACAAGAGAAAGGTACAGTTCCCTCACTCAGGAGTTCATTTTCTCTTCTCTCCCTGGAGCTGCAAATCTACAAATGAGCCTAAAGGGATGTCATCAGTGCAGTGTAACAAAAAGTCCACTGTAATTTATATAAAATCAGTCCTTGTTGTGGTAGCAGAGAGGAACATGTTAAATAAACCTATAGGGAACACCATTAAATTTAGACTTTTTGCAGTATGAAAATTAATCTGCTTAAACCTAATTTTGTGGGGGAGTTTGTGCCATGAAATGTAGATATATCCTAAGGGACCTGGTTCTCTACAGTGCTGGGCATTCAGCAGAAATGCAGGATGTATCGTATTAATTATTTTATCACAATGGTAATTTTGATCTTCTGCAACCTTTAAATAGCTGGAATTGTGTGTCAAGCAATAGGAGCAAATATGTCTTCTTATACTTCTATAAATAACTGATTTTACTGTATTGAGGAAATTAATTCCTTCTTGCGTTACCATTGCCTCATTGTACCCTCTGTACCTCAGCCAGCCACCTTGGCTACCTGAGGACAAAAGTGCCATTTTGTTTAAAGATGTACTTGTGCCCCATTTATTCAGGGCATCCTAATTGCCATTGTACATGGCAACAGAGATGCTTTTCCCCAAGTGATAGGTAAAAGCAGGTTTACCTTATTCACAGCAACATGAAAGAAGCTTCCCTAAGTTTCAGAAACTGTAAAATTCTAGTGAAGTGTTACATGTAGGCTTTTAAAACCTAATGAATTGTAACAGAAAGGTTTTTTGTCTTGTGAAGGAAATGTTTGTGTATCAAATTGAGTATATTTATATAATGCAGAGACTTTGCCTTGTTCAATTTAAACACTTAAATGACTGGCTGGCCTGAAAAAATGAAAACCTAAAACAAAACAAGTAACAAAATGCTGAATCACACTACTGAAAAGTAAAATCACTGCATTGTATTATCAAAAAAGGAGACCCTCCCTACCAAATTACTCTAAATTATTATGAAATTACTTTTTGAAATCTAGGTTTCATTTTTTCAGTTTTGAAAATGTCACACAAAGCAAGGGAACAAGGGAAGAAAATTATCCAGAGGGTTGCATGAAGGTGTCTGCGAGGATGTGTAGGATCCAAATCCATTGTTAAAACAACTAAAGTTAATAATCAGCAATGAGGTAATGTGGAGTTGGTAAGATGAGAGTGGAGAAAAAAATACCAACTTTCTCCTTCTTGCCTTTATTTTGTACACTGAAAAACCTGATAGCTGAGACATTTCCTAAATAGTTTCTAGGTAATAACCCTATCAATCTCATTTTATAATTACTGCAGATTTATGCCAGATCCCAGTGTTTCTTTCCTTGTTGAGACAGGCAGCCCGCACACTGTTTTGTACTCATCTAATCTCTCAGCATACTGGGGAAAAGCACACAGGTATGTTTTGCTCTCAGAATAATTTTTGAAGAGGCTTCAAAATCATTAGGGTGTAATCTTTCACCATTGGTGTTCAGAACTGTACAAGCTTACTCTCTTACTTATTCTTTTCTATGTATACAACATTGAGTGAGGAAATGGAAAGAACACCACTGACCTTTCCTTCTTGTTCCAGTATGAGGACAGGGGATTTATTGCCACCATACTGTAACGCTTTAGATAATTTCCAGCTGATACTGAAACACAGAGACAAAAATAACTGCATTTAAACGGTCATAAAATCATACCTTCAATGCCTTTTGTTACTACAAAATAGATCCATTTGTGCTGTTTTTAACAATACTTGTGATCTTTTCAGTAACTATCTTGTTGGCTTGGTGATAAATTATGATTCTATTTTAAAACTAACACCTGGGCCCGTTTGCTGTTAGAACACCTAGATGAAGGACAAAAGTCTTAATGAACTGTTAATTGAGTGGACCATGCCTGGTCCACATTTGTATTCCTGGTGATTGATCATTCTGATTTAGCAGCTCCTACAGTTGCATTCAAATTCAGGGTACCAGAGACCCTTTTTAAGAATTCTGCCAATTCAGCTAAGCTCCCCAAACTTCTTGTACCTTTCCCACATTCCTAATTTAAGTTGTCAGTGCTTGTGAATGGTATCACGTTGTCAGCATCAGAAAAAAAGAACTGTTCTTTTTGTTCCCAGAACTAGTACAGTGTGAGCTTTCTCATCTGATGGCACAGGATGACTGGGATGATGATGAGAGAAATATTCCCATCCTTCATCTAAAGCAAGAGTCATGAAGGACAACTGATTTTGTAACTTAGAGCTAGACTTAACAGAGAAATTGCTGCTGAATCCTATGTATACCAGTTTATGCTAATAAACTCAATTTTTTTTCCTTTTTCTGGGAGGACAGTGCACACTAACTAAATCCCTTCTATCACAGAGCAAAGGTCAATACAACATTCACCTTGCTTTCTTATATGCAGATAAATCTTGACCCTGTGCTCCTCAGAGGAGGTAGAAACACCTCCTCTAGGGAGGACATGCTGCCTCTAGGGAGTATCTTTCTGTAGTGGTGTACCTTTTTATGAACCAAGTGATCTATTTTATATATTTATTAAAAATATGTAACGTATACCACAGTTAATTCTGGACTACTTTATTCAACAGTTAATGAGCAATTAATTTATCATCGAATCATCTTCATATTAATAATGTCATTAAGACAAAAAAGTACATTCCAAAGTTCTTGCTGTAAAAGCAAACAAATTCCAAAAATCTATTTTCAGGATTTACTTGTCTTACTGTCATGGCTTAACCTCAGCTGGCAACTAGGTGCCACACAGCCTCTCACTCACCACCCCCCAGCTCCAGTAAACTTTGTGGGTTGAGATATGAACAGTTTGATAATTGTAAAAAAATATTGCCATAATAATAATATGAAAAGGAGAGAGAGAGAGGAGAAGCAATAAAACTCAGAAGAAACAACTGATCCACAGTGAAGTGCTCACCACTCACTCAGTGATGCCCATCCTGTCTCTGAGCAGTGGCCCCAGCCAACCAGGTGGCCCTTGCTAAATGTCTATCCCAGTGTTTGAAGGTCCCACCACTCATTGCTCTCAGTGTAGTCTTTAATAGTCCATTGTATTGTTCAATCTTCCCAGAGTCTAGTTCATCATATGGGATGTGATATATCCACTCAATGCCATGCTCTTTGGACCAAGTGTCTATAAAGTTGTTTCAGAAATGAGTCCCATTTTCTGACTCACTTCTCTCTGTGGTACGATGTCTCCATAAGACTTGCCTTTCAAGGCCCAGGATAGTGTTCCAAGCAGTTGCATGGTACACAGGATACTTTTCCAGCCATCTGGTGGTTGGTTCCACCACTGTCAGCACATGTGTTTCCCTTGGCAGGTTTGCAGGACTGTGATGTAATTGATCAGCCAGGCCTCCCCATAATCATATTTTAACCATTGTAGTCCATACCAGAGAGACTTCAACTGCTTGGCTTGCTTAACTGCATGTTTCATATTCATGGGTAACCTGTGTGATAGTGTTTTTGGTTAAGTGTACCTCTTGATCATGAACCCATTTGTATGTTGCACCTCTTGATGGTCCAAGGTGTTGTGAATCCACTGAGCTGGAAACAATTTACCCTTATGTTGTCAGTCCGAAACTGTCTGAGCTAATTCAGTTTTAGCAAGCTGATCCACATGTTGATTATTCTGGTGTTCTTCAGTGGCCCAACTCTTCAGCATCTGTCTGCATGATATACCTTCACAACTAGGTACTCCATCTGGACAAGAATATCTTGCCACAATATAGTAGTCCAGATAGGTTTACCTCTGCACTGCCAGTTTGCCTGTTTCCATTGCTGCAACCACTCACACAGGGCATTTGCCACCACCCATGGATCAGCATAGAGGTAAAGTATTAGCCATTTTTCTTGTTCAGCAATATCTGAAGCCAGCTGGATGGGTTTCACCTCTGCAAACTGACTTACCTTCTCCTTCAGCAGTTTCCACAAATTGTCATAAGGGGCTTCATACAGTCATCTCCCATCTCTGATGTTTTCCTACAGCAGGACCCATCATTAAACAAGGCATACTGCTTCTCACTTTCCAGTTTGTATACTGAGTATGACATTCTTTGGTGTGGAATATCCCTTTGGCCAGTTCAAGTCAGCTGTCCTGGCCGTGCTCCCTCTGGGCTCCCTGTGCACCTGCCCACTGACAGAGCATGGAAAACTGGCAAGTCCTTGAATCAAAGTATTCAGTACTTACCAACAAAATGTCAGCGTGTTATCAACATTATTCTCACACTGAATTCAAAACACAGCCCTGTACCAGCTACTGAGAAGAAAATGAACTCTATCTCAGTTGAAACCAGGACACTTATCTAGAAGAGGGAGTCATTTTGGCAACTGCTGCTGATACAATTACTCTGATTCAGATATAAACCATTGCTAGTCCCTGTAAGTAAACATGTTTCCTGCACCTGCTCATGTGGAACAACTTCTCTGTATAGCTTCTCCTTCGCTGCCAGTGTCCTTCTGGCATCTGTCCTTCCTCCATCTCCCTATCCAGAGCTGTCTCTGCGTTGTCTCCCCTAGTCCTGGCCTTTTAACAGGGTTCTTCAACTCCATCAACATCTTCTCCAGAAAGTCACCAGCAGAAAAGGGAAGGTGAATGGCAGATTAGGTTAAATTCTTTTATCTCCAAAATGTTAGTTTCATGCCCCTGCCAGATCTTATTCCTCTTACCCACTTTCATCTCTCCTCTCCATCTGGTGAGACAGGGAAATCCATAATCTTGTTGCTTGAGGTACAGAACACTTTGAAAATAAGCAGTGTAGTATAGAGCCATACATATTTTTAAAAACATGTACCTAGTGCACTATTTACAAGCCAGTTGTAAATTGTTTCATTGTTTACTGATTCAATTGTGTATTTTTCACATAGGCTCACTCAACAAAGGAATGTTCCTATTTAAGTCTCTTGGCAAGGTGAACCAGATATTGCAAAATCACTTTTTTTAACATTAGAAAATGATTTTTACTATTACTTGTGGACTTTAAATCAGAAATCCTCAGTTGTATGTGTTCTCCAGTGACTGCTGTGGGATTAGGCCCTGATGTTTCAGCAGAAGAATGCTCTCCAGCCAGTTGCCGGACCGGCACACTCCTTGCAGCACCTGCACGAAGTTTCCTGATAAGGCTGCTCCGTTCGGCACCTGAAGGAATGTAGTGTAGATCAGCAGCAAGCTGACAGTACAGTGGCTTCACTGTTTCCCCAGTTAAGCTGTAACTGATATATAAACAGGAAAAAAGCTGAGTTTTTGTTTGTAACAAGCAGTGCATAGAGTTGCAGTGGATTAGATTTGTATTTTGAAAAGAGCAAATTTCAGTGGCTTTCAAATACTTGGATTTCGTTCAGATCCTGCAACGATGGAAAAAGTTTCCAAATCTAAACCCAAGCAACCTTAACATTATTAGATTGTTTTTCCTCTATAACAGGCAATTCTTCTCACACATAAGACCAAATTAATAGCTTCTCCCTTTTTTAAATGCAGGAAACAATTATAATCATTCTTTCAAAAGTCATGTATTTTTTTTTCCTAGCTTTTTTTTTTTTTTTTCTGAGTATGGATTGAAATTATTTGTCATATATTAACACTGAAATGACTAGTTATGATCCAAACCACATTCTGCTGAATTCTGCACACACTTTTTGGGCTCTGCATTTTGGTAAGCTATTCTAACAAAATAATAATAGGAGGAGAGAAGTATTTTTCTTACCCAAATCAGGTCACAGGGATAAATAATTTGGCCAGTAGGATTCAGAGGAACTGAATCATTATCTGTACTGGCTACTGCTCTTTACACTCCCTGTTATACCATGGATCTTCATCAAATGTTATGGGTCATAGACCAGAACCTGGAAGGGTAATTGGTATCTGTGGCTCCCTTAATTTAGACAATTGGCTGATCAAGATAGATATTACTAGGAAGACTAGGTTATTCCTGGAGGTTATTTTTCTCACATATCCCATATACTTCTAACTGAATAGTTATCAAGAAATCAGAACAGAGTAAGGGTCAGAATGGTCCTGGGTGACTGATTTTACAGCTTTTGGATGGTGTGCCCTGTTAGCAGGTTGTGTGCCATGTAATGTTCATTTCTTTTATGCCCAGCAGTGCTAGAGAATATACAGAACCTACTGAGATTGTATTGCCATGGCAAAAAAAATAGCACATAAGGGCTTTTGTAGAATCACAGTCTATAAATTGCTTTTTTCCCCATTCCAATATCTTAAAAACAGATAAGCTCTTTCTGAAAAGCTTTCAAAGGTCTTCTGCTTCAGCTCTCCAGAGAGACAAACAACAGAGCACTGGGGCAGTGTCACTGTGAATAGACCTTATCATCCAGTGACTTGAAGAGTTTTCCTGAGTAAAGATGTTTTTCTGACTCAAGTCCTGTGATAATGCAGCCCCTTTGCAGCCACTTTTACTATGATATCTGAGTAATTTCGGAGTCTTGAGTCTCCTCTGTGATAGGGTTACCCAGTTATGGCAGCAAGGGAATCAGACCAGAATCTCTGAAGTCAGAGATTATAAAGACATTCCTCACCTTGTTAATGTTTATTAATGGTGTGGATGCCTTTTTGCTTTTTTTTTTCTTGGGTGGGAGGCAGGTGGGGAGGGGAGTAGGCAGGGGGTTTGTTTTACTTAAGTTTCTAGGTATCCTTATCTATCACACTTTCTCTTAGAATTAAAATCACAATTTGGGTTAAATTTTTATCTTGTTTGTTGCTAGTACTGAAGTATCATTTGATATGTTTTGCAACGATTTAATTATTACCCTTCCACACAAGGTGAAGGAAGACAACAGAGCATGCTGTTTTCAAAATGTTATTCCCAAGATTTTTCAAGAGCCAGCCTCTGACCCAGACTGTGTCTTCACCTTGACAGGATGCACTCTTGCATGGGTCAACCTATAAAGGAGTCCCACTGTGACATGATCTCAAGGTCACCAGTCCTGTGGTCTCAGAACACCCAGCTCTGGATAAATTACAGCCTTACAAACCTTTCACGTGGCATATACATCACTGCTGCAACAATGGGCTCACAGTGATACTAGCAGTGGAGGAGATAACCATAAATGTGATATGGCATGTGTGCTACATGGCCTTAATGGTGGCAGCAGTTCCCACCAGGGAGGCTGGTGGGGGTCTCAGGGTTCTTTTAAACAGGTTAATGAGGGAAGGAAGACACTAACATTTAAACAGAATTTCAGAATAACTCCTATCAGATTACTCATAGTTCTCTTACTGAGGGTGTGGGGGTGTGATTGAAATGTTTCTCCAAGACCAGATATGTTCTGCTGCATTATTCATGGAGACAAACTCGCTTACTTTAGCCAGAAAGACATGTAGGAGGAAAACTTGGTTCAGTTGTTCACAGCCTGAGACTACCTTAATTTCTAACACAGCCAGCATGGCTGTTGAGTTAGTGGTGAAACTGTGCTGTTCACAGGGCATGCACCCCTGCCAAGTCACTCGCACAGATGTCAGCAGGGCAGTGCTCAGGTGGTCTTCATTTGTGGAAAAGGTGAAATTAAAAAAACCCAAACCCAAGCCTTTACTTCACAACAAAATAGAACACGGTCAGCTATGTACCAATTATTTTAATTTCTGATACTTGCCATGTGCACGTCCCAATAAAATCCAGGTTTCCTCAGTTTCAAAGATGTGCTGTCTTTTTGAGTAGCTCAGAGATGGGAAATGCAAGGGCAGATTCAGCTCAGAACTCTGGCTGATTTATGTCTTGTCCTGAGATGCCATCAGTTTACAGACCAGTACCACAGCTTCCCCTGCTTGAGTCCTTTCTGGAAGATGGTCTTGGACAAATTCAAGACAAAGCCAATTTGAAAGTGCAAAAGCCCTGGAAAGGTGTTTTCACACATGTCCATTTCTAAGCTAACAGGAGCTTGGCTAGAGGAGCCCTGTGAAGAAGGTGGGGTACATTCAACAAGTATGGTCTCTGAGTTACTAGTTACATCTAGGCATTGCTAGGAAGAAAAAAAAATTAAAATATCTTTTAATTTATTTGTTGTACTTTACTTGTCCTGTTTATTTATTTCCACTTCATTTTCCCAGTCTGAGCAGGGGAAAGAATTTCTCCTTTTTCATTCATGTTATTTAAAGTGACATCATCCTCAGACATCCATCTTCAAAATGCAGTATTTATTAATTTAAAAAGAAGTGCTTTAAAAATTAAATGGAAATTATTAATACCTATTTTTATTTTACTTGGGGGTTTAAATATTAGTCAAAGTTAGCTTTAGTAGTATTCTTTAGGCAATGAAACCCCAGCAAATATCTCTTTATATTACGTACTGTTACCCTAAGACTCAGCGATGTGGCAGTCAATAGATACACATATCTACATCCACTTTTCCTGTAGTTAAATAAACTTTTAAAGCAAATGCTCCATTAGCTCCCAATCATCAATCTTAATATAATAATGGGGCTGTTTAAAGCCAGATAGGCTTCTCCCCCCGGCCCCATTCTATTAAAATATTTACATTGTAATAACTCAGGAGGGTTGGGGGGGGTTTTTTGGGTTGGTGTTTTTTTTTTTTTTTTTTTTTTTTTTTTTTTTTTTTTTTTAAATTGAAGGCCTATAAGTGGGTGAAAGTATTTTAAAGCAGGGTGAGACTGAAGGAACGTGACATGTTATTGAATTAAGGGCCTTAGAAGGTGAGGGCTGTGCAGTCATAAATTTCAGGAATGCGGATGTAACTCTCTGAATGTGTATATGAAGTCGACAGAGTTTGACAGCTACCATCTGTGAACAATAATGTATAGAGCAGCATGGCTACATGATGCAGACTGGAATGTACCTATCAGGCTCTGAGGACTGTAGCAATTTACTACTCATTATCAGAGACCGTGGTCATGATTAGCTGCAGGGGTTGGAATGAAACTTGGAAATTATGAGAACAAAGTTCCCCTTGTTAAAGCAGAATAATTAGTTTAATACATATGAGGAGAAAACAAGCATGAGATTTCCTTCTTTTTCCTGTTCATGAAAACTAAAAAAAGTGCAGTGGAAATGGATAGACTGTTACCTCTTTCTGCATCACTTGAAATATGAGAAAATGGCTATTTTGTATTCATTCCCTTACTATTCCAGGACTTTCCACAACTCTCCAGTCTTTGCAGCATAGAATGGCGGAGACGTAATTATGTGATAACTGTGTTAATACTACATTTGTTTCTCAAAGCTGATTTCTTGTGGTCTGTGCTTTTCTGTGTTCCATCAGAACATAGCCTTTTGGCCAAAATATACCTCTGAACCATAGCATCTAGCAAGTAAAATCTCTATTTAAAAAAAAAAAAAAAAAAGAAGTTTCTTTGCTGTTTTCTCAGCACTGTGCAATGCAAACAAATCTGTGTTTCCGCACAGTTTTATACTTTTCTTGGTAAACACATAATGTACAGTGCAACTGGAACCACAGAGAAATATTGTAAATTCTCATTTAAGTTTGCCCAAGTACATTGTCTGCTAAAACTGAGAGCCAGCTTATTGCTTAGTATAAATGGACATGGGTCAGTCCAACTTGAAATTGTTTACCTAAGCTGAAAATCTGTCACAGGAAATCAAGGAAATGATCAGATAAGAAACAGAAAACATACCATCTCCATAATGCATATGTCAATGCCCACAATAATAGATATATTCCCATTTTTTTTCCTGCAAATATTTGCTTTTCTTACAAAAATGGCTTCAATCCTGGTCTACACACATTAGTCAATAGTGAACTCCAATGGGAGTTTAAGCTCCAAAAACATGGTGCCAAGATTTCTAGGAAGGGCATTTGACTTTGAAAAATATCCAGCAAAAACAATGCATAGAAAGAAACAGCAGGAAGTCTATTGAGCAAGAACAATATCATCCATCCTCTTTTAATTGAAAGAGAAAGGTTAAGGTTGGTTTAAAAAGAATGTGTGAGCAGACAAGAAAAGTATAGTAAGCAGTTTCTGTGATAGATGGTTTAAATTTAGTTGTTCCTGCCTGGCGTGGAGGTTGTGAGGTTGAACTGTGTGACCTTGTTGTGTCCCTTTAACTGCTATTTTAACAGGAAAGATGAGGTTATTTCTAGATTGGAAAAGTTGTGGGGTTTTATATTATCTGCTTTAGAAAAACATACACCAGTGAGGTTATCAATAGAAAGCCATTAACATAGATGTGTTGCATCCCTGTAAAGGGACTGACTTAAAGATGACAGGACTTAAAGGTGTCTGTCACAGTCACAGACAGGCATCTTATCTCATGGATAAACTAACCTACTCCAAGTTCAGAGTTGGCACCTTTCTAATATCCAGGGTAGCTTGTTATGTTTGTTTCTACATTGAAATGACTGCAGGCTGAACATGCCATTGCAATGCCAAACAAATTGAACAAGTGGGATAAGGTGAGACTCTTTGTGTTCCCCAACTTGATGGGAAATTTTACTTATGTCAGTCAATGCATACCTAGCTTGACTAGAAGATCCAGATATTTTTCTGATCAGGTTCTTTTCAGCTAAATAAAGTGGAACGAAATCAATTTAACATTTGCCTCATCATGTTTTAATTTTTTTCTTTCAACAGTCTTTATCTCAAAAATGGAAGAAACATCTGTAGGTTAGATTTTTAATGAAAGCAGTTTATTTTTCCATGGAATAAACTGCACTTTTTTCCAACTACTTCTAACTACCTGTGTATAAATATGCAGTTCCTGAAAAGAATTAGCATGCAGATGACTCTGCTACTGGTGAGGGAAAGGGCAAGGAGTGTAATGATTCAGTGTTGTAGTGAGTTATGTTAATAGTGATAAACTTGGGTTGTATGTTGTATAATGGTCAGGTAAGTGACAGCCACTGGACTGACAAAGCATGGACACAGAAAGTTGCTGCTTCTGGTGCTACTGTTGTGTGTCTTTGTGCCTTACTTTCTTGTTCAAAGCCTGCCTAGGTGCCTGTGAACCCCAAATAAAATGTCATCAACTTCATTTGTCTCCTTACGCTAGGCTTTCCTATTGCTTTGCCCTATTTGTACAGCACCTGCCACAGAGCAAACAATAGTCTTAATGATGATTGTTTAAAAATAAGTTAAACAACAGGCAGGAGAAGTTAACCAGACATGGTCACTACTTATTGGGCTGGATTTGAGACACTTTAAAGACAGTTTTACTATTTCTGGTTTTGTTGTCTTCAAGCTCACAGAGACACAAACTGCCAAATACCCAATAATAAGTACTAGTCAGGGATATAGAGGGGTTTTTGTGTTCTGAAAACTTCCATCCCTGCAGATCTTTTCTAACAGGTCCTGTTCTCTTGGTATTATAGTTAAAATGGATATGCAAAACAATGCCCCTGCTGACTGTCTGTGATAGTATTTGATGTTGAATGCAGCCAGTTTTGTCCCTAGCTTGCTCAGATTTCATTGGGTGACGGGGAGCTTTGTTAATTAGGCATCATTATCATTAGCATCTACTTCCTGTAAAACAGAAAACATGCCTACACAACATGATGGACAGACACGGACTAGAGCAGAAACCAGCAACCCAAATATAAATTGTCCTGAGGAAGTCTCTGTGGATGCTACAGACACATGCTGCTGTGAAAAGCCCTTTCTACCTGCTATGTTTTTTGATGCTACTGTTATCTGTAGTAGCAAGATAAAAGGTTGTTGAGGATTACCACACTATTTTGTGTCCTTCATTTTGTTGTGTGGACATTTCCAAAGGCATTGAAGCCTTTGAGACTATAGCAGCCTGTAAAAGAGAACCATTTTCTAAGCCTGACTGCTTAATGCAAGCAACCTACTGCATTCTTTCCAAGCAGTAAAGAAAATAGCAATGGGACTGAAATTGCCTGTAATTTTCCTCCTAGCATTGTAACTGGAGTATCGCTATGTTATTTTACCTCGCTCTTTTATGTGGGGGTAATTTCTGAGGCTATGGGATCACATTTCCCTAAAAAGTCTTTCTTTATACTCTTTAAAACATCAGTATTACATCAAAATTGGTAGAGAAGCTACCAAACACTTTAATACTAAGTTACAAGTATTTCTTATCTCTACCAATGTTTGTTCCTCATTCCAACAAGCCAGTAGGGTAGTGGGTATGGGCAGTCTGATCTCATTCTCTGCTTTTCCTGCTTGCTCATTTTAAAACCTGTCAGCCAGGAATTTTTCTTGCAAGTTCCCCCAGCTCTTAGATCTCCTTTGCATTCAAGCTGTCTAGTAGTGATTAACCAACTTATAAACACAGTAGGAACTACTACCAAAAATGGCTCTAACCTAAAAGATGGTAATCTCAAAGGGGTTTGGGGCTACTTCATGCCCTGCAAGTTCAACCTCAACAGCTTCCAGAGTTAACACATTAATTTCTGTGATGTGGTTTTGGGACATTGTGAAGTTGTT
The DNA here is from genome assembly GCA_035222235.1 of Margarornis squamiger. Lineage (NCBI taxonomy): Eukaryota > Metazoa > Chordata > Aves > Passeriformes > Furnariidae > Margarornis > Margarornis squamiger. The sequence continues at coordinate 47,208,725 of JAWWTY010000123.1, read as the reverse complement.
GGGATTTTTTAACCTGTTCTATTGCTTTTGCTTAAGCAATAAATTTCTGAAGATATTTTCAAAATGTGCAACATCAGTCCAACTCAGCAACTGTTTTTTGATTTTCATTGATTTTCATTATTCCATGCTTTTCTTTGCCTCTGTATTTCAAAGACACTAAGCTGTAGATACCAGAGGACAAAAACTAAGTTCTAAAAGATCAGCTGCCTTATTGTTGCCTGCCCTTGCAAAAGCTTACTTTTAGTTTTATTGAGAATAATCTTGCTTTCCACTGAGCACAGCTTTTAAAAACATTTTTATTTCTGTTCAAGACCTGATATAAACCTTAAACTTTGTGCAGGGTTCTAGTATATGCACTGATCTTTGGAAAAAAATGTACAAATACCTTTTATTCTGTGTAATTTTTTTTTTTATTTGATTCAGTTATTTCTAACATGGCATTTCTCAGGTTTCAGGTACCAGGCAGACTTTAAGATACAAGTGTTGTGGTGCCTGTGAGTTTAATGTCTGTTGAAATCCCTGGGTCCCCAGAAAAGGGCTTCAAGAGTAAAACCTGATGCTGTCCTTTTAATAAGAAATCTGATACTGAATAACAAAGTATCTGCCCACAAAAATGGGTTGGAGCAGCATTAAGCATTTCTGGCAGACAGACCAGCATTAGCAGAAAGCCTGGGGTGCAGGACACATGCAGGCGTGTTGCCCTGTCCCCATATCCTGGCTACTGGCTCTCTGCATATCAATTAAGAAGTAATTGAACTTGACCTTCACTCCCTCTCTGAGCATTTCAGTGGTCTGGATCATTGTCAGTCTCTATCCCCCACAGTTCGCAAAAGCAGATCTGGGATGAGGAGAGAAAAAGAACACCACAAAATCCATGCACTAGCTCATTACCTTAACAAATTCACCCCCACCCCCTGCCCCCAACCTCAAAGTGGTTATTATTAAGCTGCTCTGCTGCTGAATTTGCAATGTTTGAGCCCCAGTTAAGACCACAGAGCTTACCTGTGACTGTAATAGAGAACAGGACTGGTCCGTGAAGCTGTCACGTCTTTGTACTACCTCTTCTTTCACCTAGCATAAGAGGGCTCCAGGGGAGGTCTGGACAGTTGCCACAGTGCAAATGACTTATTATAATAATAAAGGTTGACTCGGGCTTGCCTCCAGTCTGTGCTCTAAGGAGAGATAGGAGGTTACATTCATCAACAGGACAGCAGCCTCTACTTTTCAAGCTAGAAGTATGAATGAATCATTGGTTTGCCTCTGCTCATATGGGACATGGCATTCTAGCAACAGTGATTGTTGCTAGAGAAACCTTTTACTTGAGAAACCCTTTATATTTCAAGAGCAACTCTGTTCATGTTAATTATTCTCCCAGCTGGAATGGAAGTATACAGCTCTTAAACTCCTCTTACAATTCAGAGTTAATAAATACCAGTGAAGACTTCAGTATTTCAAGAAATAAGTACAGTTTCTCCTTTTTTTTTTCTTTCTTTTTTTTTTTCTTCCTTTTTCTTCTCTCCTGAATATTTAGTGCTGTAAAGGATTGGATGAAAATATAAAAGCTCTCCTGGAAGCAGACAGGAACAAATGCCTCATTCCTTCAGCTGAATATTACAATAGTGGATGACGCAGAGAGGCACTTTCTGGCTTGTTCTTTTTCTCTCTGGCCCTCTGAAGCTTGTTTCTTGTCTGTTCCATTACTCTTTGAGAGAAGAGAAGGGAATGCCTTGTCTCCATAGAAGTATCTAGTCCAGAGGCTGGAGGAGATTCCTCAAGGGAGCAAAATACGCCTTTGAATCATCTCAGGCTGAGGAGAGGACTGAATGTAGGTCTTCTGCTTTCTACATGAACACTTCGCCCTCTCAGCTGTCATGGGCAGTCATAGGCAGTCTTCATCATTCTGCCCTTTGAAAAGAAAAAAGTGACATGAAGATCTACACTCAAAGAATTGACCTGTGTCTTAGTAAAGCTGGGTCTAAGAAACTTCGCAGCATCAGCGTTCATACAACCAAGATCATCATGAGACTGTTTGGACATAACAAATTAACTGGCTTTGTATAAAAGCATTATCCTTCCTACTAGGTCTGGCTGACAGCAAAGTCCCTGTGAAGCTCCATTGGGCCACAGAAAATCATATGGAGGTCCTCCTGAAGCTGTTTTGGCCATCCCCAGGAGAGGATGACCACCACGGACAACAGGGCAGGCAAAGCCCTCAGATCTTTTGCCTCAGCCTGGATTTAGCAACTGGTGGGTGACTCTGCCACCTTGACAAATTGATAAACCCCTCCTAGGGAATCATGGGACTTTGGTCCCAGAAAGCTCCCCTGGCTTTCATCCTTTGCCAGCACAACCTGGCCTTACTTGCATTTCAAAATCACCTGCGTATTTTATTTTTTTTTGCAAGCCACTATTTTACTAAGAATGCATCACACCTTGACAGTGCTTTTCATCCACCCACCTTTGTGTACTTGATGGTAATGTGAAAGGTTATTGCCTTGTTCCAGAGATGGAGAAAATGGAGAACCAGCCAATTCAGTTTGCTTTTGATATAACTCAGGACGGTAATACAGCATTGCAGCTAACATTTAGGTAAATGTTTCAATATTTATGGTCTGTTGGAGAGGGCTAACTACATATTTCATAGCTAGGTGAACAGCAGATCACGTTTTAGAAATATGCACTCTCTGGCCACAGTTCTTACATCCCATAATATCTATCAGCTGTCTTGGAGGATGGGAAGGGAGAAGAAAGAAGCTTCTTGAAGCATCCTGGGCTTCATTGAAAATAATAAAGTGCTATCTTGCTCTTCCTGCAATTAGGAAATCACTTACACGTACCTTCCCCCCTAATATTATTTTTGTGTACAGCATGTTTCCTCTTGTTAAAGCTGATTCAATACTGGGGATTTTAGGAAACAAGTATGTAGAAAGACATTAGCAGGAGGCCTAAGAGGTCTTCTGGAGCAATGGTGCTGATCCAAGAACTCATATGGTTCTTGTGTCAGTGGTCTTGTTTGGGGTTACACAGTCACAGTAATTTTACTCTGGCTCTCTCAAAAAGCCAGCATGCACCACAAACTCTTAGCCTGCTAGTACTTTATACAGCACATATTGCTTCCATTTGTCTCCTTGAAAGATGCTGTATAACTTTACCTGAAGTTTGTCTTCTCTGTGGGCTGAGGTATGTCGGAGCCTGGAGGAGCTTGCCTTTCTTGTGACTACATCATGTGCCATTTGTGTCTGCTCTTTCCTCACAAAGGGCTGCAAGGCAAGACATGTCAGCCAAGTTTGGCAGGCAAACAAAAACCATTTGGAGACTATAAGAAAAAAACCTGCTCCATGGTTTGGAAGCCCTTGCTGGATTGCACAGTGAATCAATGTGTCCCATACTGTTTCACAACAGCTCCGCTCCTAAGAGAACAGCCTTGCAGTAAGGCCAAAAACAAGCCTTGTGGTGTATGGGTTTTCATCTTGTAATAACAGCTTCATTTTCTAGACATGAAGTACATGTCCTCCAGTAATATGTGATGAAATGTAAATTGTACATGTTCTGTATCCAGCTTCATCACCCGTGCTGGCAGCCTCTTCTTGGGAGCCTCAACAGCCCTGCACACCTGTCATGCTTATACATCCTCATATGTCCCCCAACAAACATGCTTGAAGACACAAGTTTCACCTACAAACCACTGGCAGTTTCTTATGTGATGACAGACCTTTATGGCAATTAGCTGAGAAAAATATTTGAACAGATGTTGAGGGGACAAAAAAACCCTGCCAAATAAAACCTCTTGTGAGGGTGAACAGACTAGGCATGAGAGGCAGGGCTTCCTGACCTCAAATCCAGGCAATTATCTCAAGTACAGCAGCACTGTAGTGTGCCAGTGTCCATACTGGTAAGACCATGTGAATCCAAAACTAGAGCTGTCTCTGCCTTCCTCTTGGCACTTCTGGCATGGCAGCCAGAAGTCTGGGGTGTCCCATCAGCACTGCTGGAGTATGGGGGAGGCTCTGGCTTCTTGCCCAGCAAGCCCTCAGGCATTAGGGTGGCCTGGCACAGAAGTCCATAGGAAAGCTGCCAACACGGAAGCCAGACTTTTGGCTCAGGATGCCAAAAGACAGCTTGAGGCATGGGGTAAGAGTGGGCAGACAAGCACAAGGGCTGGGCTTAACATATAACTTTGCATGGGAGAGAAAGGGAGTGATGAGAAAAGGCATCACTTGGTGTTAGGGTGGGTGACACAAAGCTGGAGCAAGGAGACTGGGACATGCTTCATCCTGAGGTGTGACCAGAGTCAGACTCACGATCACTGCTGTTCAAGGTGTTGGCCATCTCTTTACATCTTGGTACCTACTGCTGTCAGTGGTGGTACTCAAATTAACTTTGGGCACCTCAGATCTAGGAGGACACTCATTTTCTAGAGACCCTGAGGCAAGGTCTCTGAGTTCCAGAAACCCTGGCGATGTCAGCAAGCTTTGCATCTGGCCTTGCACTGAGGCTGGACTGAACTGAGCAAAAGAGAAAGGTTTCTTTCCTCTTCTGCTCGTGGCAACAGCTAATCTGTTTTCTGATGCAGATGAATCATGGTTGTGTTTCCTTCTGCTGCTTGGATTGCAGGAGTCCATAGCTGCTGGCAGAGCCAGGCAGTGAGGCTGGCAGCAGGGCCATACATGCTGCTGCTCACTCTTGGTGACTGATAGAATGGCAAGGATGTAACGAATGAAGCAACTACCTAAAAAAGGGTATGTTTGTATGGCTCTATTTAAGAAACCTATGCATTATGGACTGCAAAATATTATGGTGTGAATGCATTCTTCCCAGATCCTTCATTTTCTGGAGCACTACCATGAAGCATCATATCCAGCCTGCACAGAGCATCTTTCTCTCTCCCCACTGCAAGTGCAGGATGCAATTCAGTTCCTTTAAAGAATTTGTTTTCCATTCTCTACTTGTTGGGTGCTTTTTTTATCATATTTGAAGGTTTTTTTCCTTGAAAATATGTTGGACACTTTTTCAAATGCTACTGGATCTATAGGCCTGAAGGACAAACCAGTATGCACATAATTTGCTTTTGCATTTTATTTAATATGAAAAAAAAAGATAAATAAAATATCTTCATTTAGCAACTTCTTTGCTAGCTAGAGGCCAGTATGTCCTAGTGCTAGGGAAAATTGTAAGCTAAATTGGTGTAGATGGGCTTCCAGAGAGTCTTGGAAAAAAATAAAAATATTTCTTTGTGTAAATGCAATCTCTTAGTATAACTCTGAGCAAAGTTTTCCACTTCTGCAAATGTTTTGCTGGTCAAAGAAATTCGGACATTCATTAATTGATGTTAGTTTAGAAAATACTGTATGAGTAGAGTTTGATAAAATCATGCTTTATTGTAGTCTCAGCCAGTTTTTCTTTTTTTCCCCCAGAATATTTTTACTGAGCACTGACTTTTTTTTTTTTCAGGAGTTTTTATTTCAGATTTCATTATAACATTACAGTCTCTCCTGGATCAGTAATAATGTAGTTGTACTGCTTGCTGAGATGACAGAAGAATGAACTGAAACTTCAGTTCTTTCATAGCTAATTCATAGACCAGTAGAGAATGAATCTTTTATGCATCACTGCCTTCTGGTATTTTGAAAGAATACATATTTTGAAACAGCTGAGATTGCGATTACTGCTCAAATACAAGCAAAAAACATTCTAGTTATGTCTTAATGTTTTATTCATAGTTCTATGTAATATTAATGCAAAATACTTCCACTTCCTTTTTAGAAATCCTATTATCACTTTGTGATGTTTCAGCTATTTCAGATGCCACGATGTGACAGAATGCGGGATTCTAAGCAGTGAGTCAGCTTTTACCTACACCTACAGCTAAGTAGTACGGCCAGAATAACTCCTCATTGGACTGGTTCTCCTAATTATTTTTGTGCAAAACCTATTCCATTTCACACCCATGGGAATTCAGGAAAGATGCTGACAATAACTACTGGGGAAAATTACTATTTGTAGTTAGACCTGAAGATACAGTGATTCTTTGTCTAGAATGCAGTAAAACCCCAATACGTATTAAATTTCAACACTGTCTAATTTTCCAGTAGTCAATTCTAATTGGAATTGCTCTTAAGCCTGCCTTATTACACAATTTTTTCTATATGCTCTTAGCAAGCATACAGCATGCTTTACAGCTACCTTAATGCTGATTCCTAGTATTCTTTTCAGCAATTTGAAATAACATCGAGTCACAAGTCAGTCTTGGTCAGAATTCTTTTTCAATATTTAAAAAAAAAAAGAAAGTGTTTTACAAATACAACTGTGAAAAAGCATAAATTTTCCCAGACTTTCTAGACACATTTTTTTTTTCCGACTTCAGACTGTGGGAATGCATTCTGTAGTTAGTAATTTTATTCCCATACTATGAAAATTAATGTGAACTTTTACTAATTTCAACAGTGGAACTAAACCTATAGGAAAATACATCCTGCACTAGTAGTACAGTGGTATATAATGCGGCATTTTCTTACATACACAAATAAAGGGACAAAGGGTAGTACTTTGCATTTAAATGCCCCTTCACCTTACATTTAAAGTGCAGTATTTCAGGATGACACTTACAAAGACAGTAGTTCCAATGCTTGCCAGTTAATATGTGAAGGCAGGGAAGTCCTAAAGTCAGACAAAGTTGCCCTGAAGCCATCACTCTGCACCCTGCTCCAAGCACAGGAAAATGTCCCTGATGGAAAAAGCATAGAGCTGTTGTTAGGTCAAAGCAGGAGCAGTACTGAAATGAGGATAACTGTTGTCTGTTTTGGTTGGTTAGGCTTTATTGTAGAGATTTTTATGTTTTGTAACAACAAAATGAAGCCCTATTCTACTTCCTAAATGGTGGCTTGTCTACTGCTGAGAGCCTTGGAAGAGCCCAGTCACCTGCTGGTATGTGTAAGGCTGCTGCCAGTCTGAGCCATCTGTCCTGTCTGGACAAGGGGCAATTGCTGTGCTGTATTTGCATCCCTTCTGTGGTCACCCTGTAACAGTATGACCCTCTGGAAATCAGAAATCAAGGAAAACCCATGTTAAGCCAAAAGATTCAAACAGGAATTCCCTCCGTCTTTAGTGACCTGGCTTGTTCCCTGGTCCCCATACTTGCCCCTCTTAAGAAAACTTGCTGCCCCAGCATGCAACCAGGAGAGTGACCTTTCTCAGAGGAATTAGTTTAAGCCCAGGGTTTTTTTTCACATCTTCAGCTGCGTCCCACAAGAATTAGTAGTGATGGGCTTTATTTTGGCCAGCGTGAACAAAAAACTTCCTCTCAGGTTGTAGTTCAACCTGGTTTGAATGACAGATACTTTCTAGGCAGCTGGAAAAAAGCCATCCCAAACTGTGGTGCATCAGAGCATGAGACACCCAGTCACAGCCCGTTCAAGGCACTTACCTCTAGAGCTTCTAGTGATAAACTAGATAAGAAGCTGTTCTCTGGTAGTATTTTTCTTTATCATTTGGTGGATATCTCTTATTCATTCATGAAGAAAACATGACTAATGGATTCATACATTGAGGGGTTTTATCTGTTTTTTGTTTGGTTGGTTGGGTTTTTTGGGTTTTGTTTTTGAGAAATCAGAAAGACTGAGTTAAAGGTAAGTTGCAGTTCAGCCACATAAACCGATCTCCAGGGTATTATGAGCAAACAAGATTATTTCTTTTCAGAGTTCCTGAATATTTTGGGGAGAAGGCAAAAGTGCTCTGTTGTAGCATAAGAAACACATGGAAATGCTTTCCTTCTCTCTGTAATTGATGTTTTTCTTTCTTCCTATTATTAATATGGCATTAAACCTTAAAATGTGCAATAGAATGTGGTGCAGCAGCAGTGTCCCCTCTGACTTTGCCAGCCATGTAATTACTCTGCAGCCTGTGGGTGGGGGAGACCACGCTGGGGTGAACGGAGGGGAAAAGCTGTTGGGACCAGGGCCCCATTTCCTTCCTCGCCTGGGGACCCATTCCAGCCATACCACACTACAGCACTGCAGGTAACACAGGGCAAATAACTCTGGGCTCTGAGCAAGAAAGCAAATATAAAAATGACCATGAAAATTGCCCAACCGGTTAAATCTGGTTCCAACTGGGAACTGAAGTTCTACCTTGAAATACTTAAATCCCATTTAGATGGCATAGATTTACATTCCAGATGAAGAATTAATGGCTTTCACACAATATCCTCAGCAGAGATGCCCCAGCATACCAACCTCTCTGTTTTTGGTAGATGGAATTTGTAATTCCTCTAGGAGCTGCATTCTTCTAAGTGTTACTTCTATTTTTGGACTGACTAGTTGCTTTATTTAGAAAAAAAAATCCAAACCAAAAACCTGTGCTCTTGTCAAACTGTAGATGCTGTATGAGTCATCTATACAATAATACTAAACTATTCTTCTTTGTTATGGTGCAGTTCATCAACATCACAAAGGGATTTATAGAAAACAAACATAGCTGACAGAGTCTGCTCCTATGTTTCCTGTGTTTAATCCTTATGCATGTTTAGCCAGCTGAACAGTATATTGTTGAAAAATGAATTGCTATTAAAATGTTGGGTGTTGCAGTAGCTGCAGAGAGAGTAATTTTTTTTGCTAATAAAAATGAATGCCATTCCTCTGACAATTTTTGGCTGCCTATCTGTAGTCATCTGCCTGCATAGTAATTGTATGAATGCTAAGGACAATTCTGAAACTTTGATGAATAAAATGCTTTTAAGACTGCCTTGTAGACAGCAATGCTTGCTCATTTAAATGCCTTAAGACACATCGTTCATGAAGTATCACCAATGGTCTTTAGTTTCAAACAAAACAGAATATAGAAATGTATGATACAGAAACACAGTGAAGCAGAATATGTTAATTAGCTTTTTGTAGCTTGCATATCTATATAGCTATATAGCTTGCTAGTAGTGTTTCTCAAGTGGGAATCATTTACTTCCCAGTTTTCCCTGTTACCTTTTCATTGTTTATCTGGTATGGAGATCTCTGCATGCTTTTTTTAAACTGTTAAAAATTTTTGCCAACAATTGCATTTGTAAAATGGCACATGGATCCATTTCTTACTGAAAGGCAGGAGGAATGGAGTGCCTAGTTCTTTTAGGCACTTTAAGTCTGCAACATCCACTCATAAGGAAAATTCTCTGACGAGCTGCTCTTTGCACTAAGAGCTCTTCTCTCCTCTCCTCCATGATCACTCTCATGTGAGCTGGCAGCACATAATTATTATGTTCCCTCAAAGGCACCGTTTGCTGGGCTAAACAAGCCTGTTTTTCCTCCTCTCTTCTCATAGAATTGGCATTACCCCTCCTCACAGCCCCTTGCTGCACCAGTTACAGCTAGATCATGTGTGAGAAGACTCGTGCCTGGTACTCCTGGGAAGCTCTCACTCATCTCACCACTTTTCCCTGCCAGGCACCTGGCTTAACATGCCCTACTCTCACACTTACTCCCTATAAATTCAGGTTGTCTCTTTCCTCCTCAGCTTCAAGGAAGCCCTTGGCTGCAAGTCTATGACTTTTACAGAAGCAAGCTCAGAGACCTGGTTTAGCATGTAGTCTGAGATGTGATTCTCTCAGTCTTCCCATCAAACTTTTTCCAGTATCCTGAGGGGTTTGACGTTCACCCAGGTAAAGAGAGAGAAGGACTTTTTCCATGGTTCAATTGCTCATCTCAGAAACTTCAGGGCTGCAGTCCCTGCTTCAACGCAGTGTATGTATGGGACTCTGTTGCATTACATTTGGGTATATAAAACACTGAGGTGGTATAAGGCGAGGTAGCAACTGAAAGGAATTGGAGTGACAGGTACATGTTGGACTTAGACAGCCTAGTTGACTTGGAGTTTCGCCTTTTCTCCTGTATTTTTGTTATACACTGTGACAAGCCTATGAAGGAGTTATTAATTCCTGTACGAAGGGAACATTTTCTGTGTTGCACCACGGGCTGATTAATTGAGGATTTAAAAGAGATGCTGAATAACATCCAGATCTTCAAGTATATTTAGGTACTCTGTTCCCATGGACAAATAGAAAACAGACTGCCAGTATGACAGGAGTCACTGTAATTGTAGGACATTATGCAATTAAAGGCTCTAATAAAATGCATATGCCTGTGTGAGGATGAGTTAAGGTTGCCCAGGCAATCTTATTTCTGGCATTTCCTATATTTTCTGCATTTGACTTTGCAACCTACACATTCAATCATCATAACTTTCTATTGTAGGATGTAGGCATGACTTGAATTTACATCTTTCTTGCTAAAGAAGTTATATGAGAAATTGGAGGTTTTCAGTATGTTTGCACTTCAGCACAAGGTTAGCTCAGGCCATGTTCAGTGAGCCCTTGTGCCATCCTGGCTGAACTCCTGAGCAGGGCAGGATGTGCACCCAGGGCCTATCACCAGCAGAGCTGCAGGGCCACTCACTGCACGCCCAGATATGCCTGCTGAAATTTGAAGAGGTGATAACCACAGTGCTGCTTTCCCTCTCTGTAGTTTCAGGGATGCAACTTCTAGGTGCTGACTCCATGAAATTAAATAATCTGGAGAGGTTCGACTTGCAGAATATGCAAGAATGTGCATATGGAACAAGCTCTTCATTTGCTTAGCAACTGAGAGAAGCTGTACCAGCCCCAGTGCTCCTCTGCCAATGTAAGCATCATCCTATAGTTTGCCTGGCACAGCAGGACTTGTCACCGACCTTTCCTAGTGCAACCCAGGTGTTAGCCCCTTGATGAACTGACTCTATTGTAACATCAGGTGAGATTTAGAAGGGCTGGTAATGGCACTTTAATGCCACAGTTTTTAGAGGGCTTAATATAGATCCTGAGGCATTCCTAAAATGGAAAACAAAAATTCTGCTATGCTCTCTCTCACATATTTTTGAATGAAGTATTAGAGCTTGTATTAATTCAAGAGGTTCTGTAATCAAGGCTTACCCCCCACATAGACACTTTTCAGATCAAACCAGCACTTTGTATGCAGAACAACTGCTTATACTGTGGGGGCACAAACCAGCACAAAAAAAATACTGGCAGCAGATGGGTAGTCCTGAATGAAAAAATAAACCTTGAGCATGTCACTTCTTGGATTAGAATTTGAGAGCATTACATAAGGAGGAAATACAGGCAAAAGAAAAAAAAACAAAATAAAACAAAACAAAGCAACAAGCCTAAGAGAAGATAAAATCTGATTAAAATGCAGACTAATATAATTGCAGAACATTACTCAGGCTTTCTTGTGGAGAGAGAAAAATGTCTGCTATTGTGCTGCTATAGAAACCACATAGGGTCTGTGGGTAGGTGAGGGTGCACAGAGCATGTTGTTCCCTCTCTCCCCCCTTTCTCTGCCTTGGAATGAAGATCCTATCTTGCTCGGTAAGCTTGGCCTTTGTTGGTCAGGAGATCTCTCCCAGTACAGAGAGGAGTTGTTGTCCTGTTTATGTGGTTTCTTTTAATATCTCTGCTCCCTCCTGTATTTATTTTGCTCTTGGAAGGCAATGCAAGGCTGTGTCAGAGGAGGGGTAAGCTCCAGTCTTCTTGGGCTTTTCACAGGGGTTGATCCACTTGGCTTTATAATGTTGGGAGTGTGGGACACATGCGCTGTGCCATGAAAAGGGAGCTTTCTTTTATTTACTCTTATAAAGCCAAAGACAGAACTCACACCGCTCTGGTAAGTAATACTTCTCTGGAATGAACAGACTTTGTCCTGGTTTCTGAACACCGTGTCCACAGCACTTGTTTCTCTGAAGACATGTGTTAGAATTACCAAAGCACTAGATAACAAAGTAAGGTTTACTCCCTGGCTGTTGATGAAAGTGTCATTATCACATGTGTAAACTGTATACAAAAATACCCTCTGTACAGTGGCACAAAATAAACTATAGGAATGTGTTCCTGAAATGTGGGAGTGTGCATTCACACCAGCTCCAACCCATGACCATCCAGGCTAAGGCCTCGTCTCTGACAGCAGTCACTTCTGCCTGACCAACAGGATGACATAAGACATTTCTTATTAAAAAGACTGATGGATGAGAAAGCCTGTCCACATCACATTAGAGCTCTCTCTGGTCGATAATACTTGATAAATTTGTCCAAAATTTGAGAAGAGTATTTACTGCTGCTTAGGAATTTTCTGCTAGCATAAAGTACTGGAAAATGCGTCTCTTCATAGTTTATAAATGAGCACTCCTTCTTTGTACAGAAATAATTTTAATTTTTGTCCCAGTGCCTTCCTTACAACAATTGACTCAGTGACTCAAAAATGTATTTTACAAGAATATGTTTCGTATCTCAGGTTCTCCAGAAGTTCCACCTTTCAGTCTGGCTGATTGTTTTGCTTTTGGTGTTTTGAGACAGGTGAAGAAGATGTCATTCTTCAGTTATTTTAGCACTTTCATCCAGTTCTTAATTAATCATCTCCTTTATAAAACCAGTTTATTGAGGCATTGTCTTATTTTCATCACCCCTTCCCACATCCCCTTTTCTATCACACCCCTTTCTGTGTTGGAAACACTGTTGCTGTATGCATTGCTACATGTTAGGCCTGAGTATTTCTTTATGGAATGGCGTTAAGAGTATCCTCTGTAGGCCTCTAGAAGGGATCATGGAATTTCATTGCCACCAAAGTCAATCATGCCATGTATTTCCTTTCATACAATCCTCCTCCTCAGTTCTAGAAAAATTAGACTTGATTTTGCTCCTGTCACTTTTTAGAGATCTGTTCTGGTGTTTTGTTATTCCGACTGAGTTTATACCCATTTATTCTCATGCTGACATTGATCCTTAGTTTTAACTTTCCTGGCTTCCCCATTTTCCAAATCCCACTAGTGTATATTTTATTTTTCTAATTATTGAACTGTTGTTATCTCAACCTATGAGTTTTACTTCCTTTCTGATTCTCCTTCCCACCATGGTGGGGAAGGGGGAATAAGCAAGCAGCTGTGTGGTACTTGGTTCCCAACTCTGGTTAAACCATGACAAAAACACTGATTTAGTCTAGGCCGGACAACAGAATCACACATTGTACTGCAGGTCTTTTCTGAAATGACTTATCTGACATTGCTGGGTTTACATGTCTCTTTTTACATAGCTCCTACTCATCTCATGATTAACTAGTTTCTCTTATCAAAGTGCTGATCTTATAGACAGTGGAAAAATTTTTGTCATTAGTGTTATCGAATTTAGTTGTATTTTCACTGAACCTGTTCTAAGAGGCATGAAGTTTCTCCAATATACTATTCCCACCCTTGTTTGAACTGGTGTTGTCTCCCAGCTCTGTCAACAGCAGATTTCATTAGCATGCTTGTGTTCTCAATGACACCATGGTTATGAAAATATGAAGGACAATGGGAGCATTGATGAATCACACAGAGTACTTTCCTTCAACCTGACACTTCCCATATAAAACATCCCTCTGTTGTTGCCTCCTGATCCACACACTCTTCTGCTTCAACAGCCGTTTCCTGTCTGGACAGCATCAAGTATTATTGATCCCAAATAGATTATATCTACCACATTGCCTTTCTTGAAGAAAAAGGGAAACAAAGATATCCTGCTGAAGAAATATTTCATCTAATCACATACTTAATTTTCACCTCATTTATTCCCATATCTTTAATTATTCTTTCCTTCAAAATTGGTGCAGATTATTGTAAATTATTTCCCTTCCTTTCTTTAATGCAAGTATTCCAGACTGACTTGAGTGCTACAGTAAAACTTCTTGATCCTTTCACCCTCTCCTTCACACACTTGGCCTGTCTGTGCTCTGGACCAGATCGTTTGTTTTTTCCCACTGCACTAATTACCCATGATTTTCTTCCCATTACTCATCTTCCCTTTGCATCTATCTTTCACATAATCATCTTTATTAAAATTGGAAGCAAAATCTTTATTGGTTTTCTAAATATTGTCAGACTTCCTTCAATTTGTATGCCCTTCTCATTGCATGACAGCCCTGTTTCTTTTTTCCTGATTGAGGCCACTACTTCTAGCTGACATAATTTATCTTCTGCATTTCCTTATCCTGAAGACAAAACTTTCTTAGGAGAGTGATCCTCCTCACTTCTACCTTTAAGTTTTCTATTTTTCAGTGACCTTAGTTATCATTGTGCCAGGAAATCTTCTGGGAAACCCTTTCCCTTTGCTCAAGATACAATGTCAGAATCATTTCTGCTGCTCTGGCAGAAAGAAATCCAGTCTGTACTTTGTATTCAGGTTTTTGAGTTCTTCAGTCTTGTTGGTTTTGTTCTAATTATCTCTCTTACCCTTTTCCCTTTTGACTTTGAGTACCTTTTAATGAATTTATTTTAAACTGCATCTAGGAAACGTTTTTCCTCCTCTATGACCTCAGTATGTAGTTAGTCTTGCAATACACTCACTACTCACAAAGCTAAACCACCATCACCTGTGGTGTTGGTCTGGTGGCTGGCAAAGAGAGCTGCTCCTCTGTTGTACCCAGCTCTGCTCAGTTCCACACATTGTTCATAGAGTCTGCTCTCACTTTATATCTGGGAATGCAGCAACTACTGCAGGAGCAGAACTTTTTTTCATTATATTCCTGTTATCTTTTTTCCCATTTGCAAACATAGCTTTGGAGCTTATAGAAAGCTGTGCACAGGTATGTGTTGGCTGTGATGGTGACCATCTTTGTCCAATGTCACCATCAGCCTCCCAGTTCTACCCCTGACACTCTTTTAACATTTTCTCTGATGTGGTTTTGAGCCAAACACTTTGAGTCTACTGCTTTTTAAAAACCAGTAATTAATTAACTAATTTAATTTTTGTAACTGGCATTCATTGTTATCTGTTGGCCTTTACTATGAGGTCTCTTTCCTGAATGTTGGAGAGTGATTTTATCCCCTCTGTTACCTCTCTGCTAGCATGCTTTGATTGATGTGTGGGCAGATTTTATTCCTCCATTTTGCTGCCCAGGCTCCTGCTTATGCCAGCAACTGTTTCAAATGCTTAACGTAGACTGCTCTCTGTGCCTAGGCTGGTACAGCCCTCCGTTTCCCACATGCCTTTCATGTGTAATTCTCCTCCCTTGCCATTGTCTTCCGTTTCTTTAACCATTGTCATATCCACGTTTACCCCTATTTCTCCCCTCGCCCCCCGTTTCTGTGCAATACAGAGACTACCAAGCTAAGAGGACACAGACCTTCCTCAGCCTCCTCCCTTGGGTTCAACTCTTTTCTTTACAGTTACAGCCGTTCTGGTTTCAGCGAGCCCCTGCTCTGTGTGGTTATTTCAAAACGCTGGGAAGGCGAGGGAGGGCGATGCAAGGCATGGCAAGAAGGCGTCTGGAGGTGTGGGATGGCAGGTGCACACACACCGACACCCACAGGGCGATGTACCCCGCCAGGCTGGCAGCCAGGCAGGCGACTGAACCTTTACACACGCCGAGCGCCTTTCAGTCACCCTGGCGGGATTTTGGGAGACGACCCCGGCGCTGAGATTTTCGGCAGCTCTCGGTCCGTCGCCATTACGGTGCTGCAGGTGTTTGACCCCACAAAGGCGAGGAGATCACACACAGACACAAATTGCTCATTTCTGACGGCCTTCCCCACCGACCGGGAGACCCGAGCATCGCCTCCCCCGCTGCCCGCGCCGCTCCCCCTGCCCGGCGAAGCGGGGCGGGTCCCGGGGCGGGTCCCGGGGCGGGTCCCATCGCTCTGAGTGGCCGCCGCGGGCCGGGGCGGGACGCGGGGGCGAGAAAAGGTCCGTGGGAGCGGCGGCGGCGGCGGGCGCGGGGTGCGGTGCGGGAGCGGGGATGCGCCTGACGCAGGGCATGTGCACCATCGCCGAGGGCGCGCCCGGCGGGGACGGGCCCGCCGCTGCCCGGCCGCGCCTCGTCAAGATCGCCGTGGTGGGGGGCAGCGGAGTGGGCAAGACAGGTGAGCGGGGTCCGGGGTGGGCAAGACAGGTGAGGGGCCGCGGGGTGGGCAGGGCAGGTGAGGTGAAGGGGCAGCGGGGTGGTGTCTTAATCCAGACACTGAA